>OY759157.1:11651891-12286891 GCA_963662125.1 Diplazon laetatorius | reverse complement strand
ACGTACATTAACCATACTGGGTCAGTCTCCGGTATGACCAATTAAAAATTATATCCCGTACGCTCTTCGCCCAACAACGATCGTACACACACACGCACACACACACACACACACACACACACACACACACACAAACACACAATTCCAAACAAATCCATTGCCACAGCCATTCCGACCGTATTACCTCACTCCCCATTGTCTCGCGATTAAACCGCGCATAATCCCAACATAAACTGACAAGCGATTGTAACTCTAATATGGTAAGTCGATTTGTCACTGAGGAGAACGAGCCGCTTCCGGGTCGGTTGTACCAATTACCGGTTCTGTTGTACCAACGCAACAGTACACGCGGTCGTCAACGCTCGCCTGCGCCTGCGCGCCCGTTCTCCCTTCTCATTGTCCCACGTCGGCGAAACGTTTAAGTATCGTCGGGATTCGCGTTTACGCGCATGCGCCGTAGATCAGGGCGCGACCGGGGTTGCCACTCATCGTGGCTCTCACGCGCGGATTCATGCTAAACGTATGAATTGTGAACCAACGAAGAATAATGCACACCGAGTGTGTACAAATACATTTTCACTTTCAACTCAGGCTACTCGGGATTAATTGCACGTGTTGGGCGATGCTAAGTCGCGACGTCATTTGTCGTCCGGCGCTTGAGTTGCCCGGGGCCGTCCGCCAGGCGGCGACGCAGCGACATCTAGCGAGTCTACCGCCAATCGTGTCAACCGGCGCCTGTGTCAACCTGCATCTCGAGCTCAACTTGAACCAGAGCGACAGCCTGGGGGTTAAAGTAGTATCCCACAAACTGTAAGAGTCAAAGCAAGCCTAAGATATATTATCTCCTGATTGAGGTACGTAGGACTTTGATGTGACAACGTCGCGTGTTATGATGTCGATTAGTAAGAGAGAGAGAGAGAGAGAGAGAGAAGATGGGAAAAAAACGCGCAACGTTGCCAAGTCTACTGGATCACGACCAACTCCTGATATAAATTGTATTTTCCAAATGTTTATTTGCTTATTATTATCATCACAGTCTCCTGATCTCTACTGTCAAGTGCCCAAAATGTTCTCCGAATATTCAACTTGCAGCTCAAGTGTTTTCATTAAAATCTGACGAGGACTTTTTGTGTTATATCAAATTGAGCGTGATTTTCTATAAGACGTCATGTTAAACGTGTGAAAATAAAAGTGTTGATATCTTTTTTCTCGCGCTCCGGAAAGCCATAAAAATGTAACTGAACCTTTTTCTTATCAATACCTATAAGTATGCCAAGTTTCATGAAAATCTGTGGAGGAACCTTAAACAACGGACAGTTGGCAGGATGCTGGTTGACAACAGAGGGCGCTGGCGTCGCCCGGATACCTCCACCGGGCGGCGTCCCAGCGACATCAATCGGCAAGGCCTCGGACAAACTTGGACGATAACTTTCCGCCTATCGGGCGATGATATTCTCCATTGACAATCTTTTGACAAATGTTCTCCATACCGGTCGTCATATGGAGACCCGTTATCGGTATTGCAAATTATGATTTCAACGCAACACGCAAACTCGCCAACTCGCCTCGTTCGTTCTACACACTTACACACACACACACACACACACATATATACAAAAACCCGGGGGCTCGATAACTCTTTCATGGATTTACACGTATGGGGCATCGCGTGACGGTCTCTTGTCTTCCGAAGTACACAGACGATAAGGTTGACATTCAGATTGAGAATTCACTGATTACTATTTGCAATCTCTTCGAATGTCCACGGTGCGCCACATACCGATGATTTGTCTCCCATCGTGTACCCGGGTTTGCCAAAGATTGTTTTTTTTTTTTTGTTGTTTTTGTTTATACGCATTCGCCCCTCGCGCACACACTCACGACGCACGAACTGGCAAACAGGGTCCTCTTCGTACCGGTCCTTCGATTGATATAGGGCTCGAGTCTGGAAGCTCTCGCGGCACTGGATTACGAATGGCCGGACGCCACGCAATCTCCGCATTCGTTACACGCGATTTTTTATTATTATTATTTTTTTACATTTTTATTTTCTAATTTGTTCTCTCTCTTTCTCTCCTTCTTTATCTCCCTCTCTCTGTCTCTCTCTCTCTCACACACTCTTTGTCTCTCGCTCTCTCTCTCACTCTGTCGGTAGGTTCGATTATTATTGTATCTCGTGGACTCCCGTCACGCATTCATAATTATTCGACATCGAGACAATTTTCTCACCGATGAATATCTCATTCACGTTATACGAGTAGATATTGCTAATCGTTCGGTGCAATCGTCGCAAGTCGTTGCACCGGCAAACACACGCAGCGATTGGAAATATTCGATTATCATTATTGCTATTATTATTATTATTATTTCTATTATTATCATTGTTGTTGTTTAATCAACGACAATTTTTCAATGAGACTCATTGAATCATTAGCGTCGCCCCAGGAGGGATCGAGAGAGGGGGGGGGGAGGAGATTACCCTCAAATGCAACTGTCGAAGATTAAATTTATGAAAATGGCAAGATCGGAATCACCGATGAAAAAAAAATCATGGAAAAAAACAAATTTTAAGAAAAAAATAATATTAATTGATAAAAATGTCTAAAGCGATGAAGTTAACATATAATCGTCGGGGGAATCTGGAAATGTTTATGGATAACTGGCTTGAGTCGAGAACCACCGATATTCGATGCAATCGACGGACGGTTGCACACTCATTATTCACCCGATAATTAATTGACGCCTATAAATAATACGAGCGTGTGTGGGTTTTTCGCGAAGGATGAATAATAATGAATGGTCGCGTGAAACGAAATGGTAATGGTGACTTTGACGGACCGTACAAACTGGAATGAAGCGTGGCGACCCGTTTCCCCGAGGGGATCCGAGGATCGCGGGCAGCGCGGGGGAGGTGAGTGAAGGGTTGGCGGGAGGGGGGGGGAGGCAACACCGCGAGGGCACCGGTGTCGGGAAACAACACACACGCATACATACTAGGGTGACCGGCCAAAAACAAAATTTTTGCCGATTTTCGCCGGACGCATCAAGGTCAAAGTATATTGCATCCGTAGAATCGTGCTGAAAAATGAGCTCGACCGGACCATTATTCGTTTCTGTCGCACCGAAGCGAGCGCCCATAGAACTCTATCTCTGTCGCACTCGTGGCGAGCCGCTGGTGCAGCACATGACTTCAAAAACGTGCGATTCGTGAGGCTTTGACGATCATTTATGGTTGAGCGCTCTGTTCTTCGGTTTGGACCTCGATAATCCATAATTCTAGGTGCTGCAGGTGTCGATTTGACCCAAAGGTCATGCAGCACATGACAAGCAATCATTTTGGAAATCTTGGCTCGAGCGAAGGTCGAACGCTAGTGGTTTGTTTGTTTGTTTGTTTTTCTTCTTTGTTTACGTTTCGTCTCTTCAGTCAAGGTCACTCTGAGAAAAAGTTGTATTGTTTACATGTTTCGTCTGTGTTTTGCGTTGTCGAGTTACCGCAGTCGGGATCACCTTGAGCAAAAGTTTCTCATCGGTTCACACATTCGTTTCTGTTTGTGTTGTTTCAATGTTTTCGTTTTTTTTTATTCTCGTCTCGAATAATGATAATAATGATAGTAATGAAGGAACATAAACACAGCAAGAGTGTTTAGAAGGAAAATTGTCGGACGGGAAGTCGTTGACGTTTGCAAATGCCAAGACTCGCACTCGGGGTAGAATAGGGGCGGGCGGGGGAGGGGGAGGGGGGAGCAAAACGAGGTGAGAAGATGCTGGGTCGCACGCAAGATAGGCTCGCGTACGAGGTCTTGTATCCCGTCATCTCGTCCGGTTGAGCGATAGCGAACATGAATGGCGACGCTCGCCGAGTTAGCGAGAGAGAAAGAGAGAGAGAGAGAGAGAGAGAGAGAGAGAGAGAGAGAGAAACTATCTGTCTCGGTCTTCCTCATTCTCTCCTCATTCTCGTCGGGTTTCGCCGGGCAAAATCCACGCCCCGATCTTTTTCTCACACATGCAAGCCGTACGAACCCGCGTGGCACGATGGATTTACCGTTATTGCACCGGAGATAACCATTTTGTAGTCAACGAAAAGAATAAATAAAGCAATGTAATAAAAATAATCGGACGAATAAGGCGAAATGATCGGTCGATGGGCGCGCACACTTGGCCCGAGTCTGTGCGCATGATAATCAGTCTTGTATACCACGAGACACTGTCCACAGATAAAATCCAACTTCCAACAATATTCAATGCATCGGTTTATATACTGGTTTTTGTTTCACAAAAATTTCGAGAAAAACGAAAACCAACAAATTATCTCGTAGCCGGTGAAGCTTCGTTTAAAAAATAGCAAAAAGGGAAAATCGAAAAATAAAAATAAAAAGATTTCATTAGACATTCACTTTAATGGATCAACATTGTTATGCGAGTCATTAAACCTGGGATTCCAAAAGCCAAAGGGGGATTGTCGTTGGGCAGAGTATAACAACATGGCGCTTCTCGTCGTTGACTGGTTAACAGCCTCGAGCGTTGACCAGTTTCGTCGTAACCCTCTCGGGGACCCTCTCCTCTTTCCCCTCCGACCCTGTTGAATATATATGTATATATATATTCCTCTCGCTTTCGTTATTCGTCGACTCTCTCTCTCTCGCTCTCTTGCGATCGTCGTCGCGGTGCAAAAATAATAATCGTCTGACTCCCTAGTCCGTCGGTCTCGCTCTTCGTTCGCATTTCCGTAGCTCGATCTCGCGGACGCTTTGAAAATCCGGTCGCATTAAGATATCCATCGGAACAACGGATGTCCGCCATTAAACTTTTACTTTATTTGGCACTCGAGGTCCCCCGGCTCTTCGAACCTCGTGGCCAAGTCCGGTGGGCATATGATGCGAAACAAACCGACCGAATGAAGCCTCGTAGCGCATTTTCCAAAGTGCGTCGACGTCGACCAATGACGCCCATGCGCGAATGACCGAATTTATTTTTACTTTTATTGTTTTTAAATAAGAAAATGAATGTTTTGGAAAAAAATATTTTACGAGTTGCATCGGGAATTTGAGTTGATTGTTCGGGAGGTTGAAATAATTGTACGAGTTTTGTCGTGTCGAAAGTACATAGGTTCGTGTCACGAAATGCATTTGCTGGATTTTGTTATTGGCCGTGAGTTAATGGACCACAATGTGGCGGAAAGAGGCTGATAGCCACATCGGACGAAATGAGTGTAAGCTATTTGTTGTTTATCTGCGTCGGTTGATTGTGGATGTGGTGTATGTCGATCATAATACGGAGAATGGACGGAGAAATATACGGAGAATGATGAGAATATAAGAATTTCGAGTTACAATTAAAAATGTGATAAGTGCACGGACATTGTATTTGACGGGGGACATCTTTGTGTAGATTGCCGGAAAATCAGGTGAATTTTTGGAATTATTATCTCAAGGACTATTGGTCCTATTGAATTCAAGATGGTTTTATTCGAAAGTATATAAATAACAGCGCCAAAATAACAGCGCTCCTATTCACTATACATTCAAACAAAAATTCGTCAACAAACCTCAATGTATATACTTCCGAATAAATCCAACTTGAATTCAATCGCACGAAAAGTTTTCAAGATAATAATTCCCGAAATTCGTCTATTTTTCCGGCAATCTACACGGATGTAGTTTATTTAATTTTTTCAGTCCCCCCTCTAATTTTTTCAGTCCCCCCACATTTTAATCATCCGCAAATTTCATCGTACGCGAAATTATCGCGGTTGAACGACCGGATAAAATGCGCAAGTGCACGTCGAATAACAACTTCAATTATCGATACGCCAAAAAAAAAAACAGAAAAAATAACGAAAATGGAAATGAAAGAAAAAAAGAAAAGAAAGAAAACGAGGTTCCCGGCTCATCGACGGGGTACGCCTCCCTCTCGTCGTGAACGTAACTGGCTGTCCGTGTGCACGCACTAAGAAAGTTACGACGTTCGGGCTCGTTACGCATGCATAGGTGTGCTGCGCGTAAAATATATAGAGAGACACGGGCGATCAACCCCCCCCCCTCCCGCCCCTAGCTCCTCACTCTCTCTCTCTCGCTCGCGCAGCCGTCACGCTCGTTCTTCCCTAACGCTTAACGCCGCAAAGAACCGTGCAATAAGCGGTACAACGTCCTTAATAAATACGTACTTACTCTTCGCTATCGTCCCCTCCGTATTTAAATATATAATGTAAAAACGAGAAAACACACGATTAAAACAATTATTATTATCGTGATTATTGAAAAACATAAATAATTTTTCATTCGAATAAAAATATTTTCCAACAAAATTATTTGTATTCCACAAGGAATTTTCTTATATAATATCCTTGGGAATATATTGTCAAGTTTTTTATCTAAACCGGATGAGGTCACGACTCGAAATGATAACACATCGGTCACATGGGGTCCGGCGAATCCCACCATAGAAAAAATCAATTATCATTTTATTTTACTTATTCTTCTCAATAATGTTGTTTTGGTCCGAGGCAAAATTTTGCTCGAATTTCGATGACCAAAGCGCGCCATGCATCGCGAGACGTGAATATGATATCCAACGATGCTCTTGTGTGTGTGTGTGTGTGTATGAGATACGCAGGGAGCGCACATACACGTGGTGGGCGAGAGATACTCAACTGTATATCTAAATATACACACATATATACGTACATACATATATATGTATAAGTGAAGAGGGCCCTTTCTCGTTAGCCGCCGACATTATATTACCCATCGACGTGCATACATCATGACCCGTGCCAACGTTTTTTACAAGTAGCATCTATAACAGGCCTGAGAAACATTTGCAGCTCGCATTTATTTTCCTCACAAATATACATACACACACACACACACAAGAGAAGGAGAGAGATAGAGTGAGAGAGAGAGATTCGACACATTTGGCGAACCGTGTCGTGCGGCGAGGATTCGACGTGACCGGAGTAAGAGGACGAAGAGGACGACGACGACGTAGAGCCGACGCGCGGACCGTCGGCGCGAGTGGCCCGCGTGGGCAGCGATCCCAACAGCCGTCCGTGAACGCGCGCGAAGTATTGATGTAGTGCATTTGGCGAACAATGCGTGCTCTCGCTTGCATCTGATGTCCATCTGACTTGTATTGTAATACGTCGAAAAAAAAAATATATATATATATATTTTTTATATATGTAGCTATAGACGGTATAGACAACCAAGTTAGTCGTTCATGAGAAATGTTCCCTTCTGATTCCATTTAATTTATTGTTAATTATGTACGCTCGCTTGAACTTCACGGCTCGGCGAAAAAAAAATAATAATTAATAATAATTTCTGCATAAAATTAATTATTATTATTGATAAATCATTTATTTTTGGAATAAAATGGAAAGAAAACCATCTTGTCTGTTATTTCTAGAACGGGGATTCGTTGGGTTAGTGTTATCAGCGAGAGACAAAACATTTATCGTAATGTCAAGAACAAGACTGCGAGAGACAAAGAGATATTTAACAAAAAAAAAATATTCTACAGAGAGAAAGAGGTATTTAATTTTTTTTTGTAGAAAAAGAGAAAGAGAGAGAGAGAGAGAGGGAGACGTACACAGAGTAACGTGATCATGTGGTACCGCGAGATACATCGTCCCGTCTTCTGGCATTGTTGTACGGTTCTCGATCCTATCTCGCTTCGGACGTTGTCGTGAATCGCGATGGTTCGCACACACACACACACACATAGACACACACACACACACGCTCAAAACTGTCCACGGGTCTCGGTTACTCCGGGGCAGGGGGATGGGGGACGAGTCGAGAGCCGCGAGACAGCGTGGAAGCGGACAGGGTGAGAACGTCGGGGAGAACGAGCGGACGTAGATAAAAGAAATCCCCACATGGAAATTCGAATGGCGCTGAGGGTCGCGCGATTCGAACGAATTCGATGACCGAACAAACAAATCGTGAATTTGAACAATTTCATTGGAAAAATTTTCATTTTATAATCACTTGTCGACGATTTGAATATTAATTGTCGG
The DNA here is from genome assembly GCA_963662125.1 of Diplazon laetatorius. Taxonomy (NCBI): domain Eukaryota; kingdom Metazoa; phylum Arthropoda; class Insecta; order Hymenoptera; family Ichneumonidae; genus Diplazon; species Diplazon laetatorius. The sequence continues at coordinate 12,278,871 of OY759157.1, read as the reverse complement.
GTAATTATTATTTTTTTTTTGCGTCAATGTTGTTTCGGTTGAAAAGCTTCGATTGTAATTTTTCTTTTTTTTTTTTACGATTCAATTTTATGATTTAAACTTTTTTTTTCGATCGTGTTGTTATTCGGGAATCCGGGTGCATCCTCGACACATCCCAATCACCGAATAATAATACAATCGAATTTTAATCAAAAGTTTCACGACCATGTAAATAAATAAAAATATTAAAAAAGTAATTCAAATACAAAAAAAAAAAAAAACAAGGGTGCAAAGTAGAACTTTATAATGTAAAGTAGATCCTTGCTCATGGCTTCCTTATCATTCTATACTATTGCCAAATATTCCTCTATGAGGAAGCCAAAATTGATCGACACATAGTTCCTCAAAAGTATCGATTTTTATATATTTACATAGTCGTAAAACTTTTGATAAAAATTCGATTGTGCTATTATTCGGTGATTGGGATGTGTCGAGGATACAAAATTCGACTGAATTCTGGAACACGTTTTCATGACAATCTGGAAGAAAAAATTCCACCAAAACAAAGCTTCTCCTATAAGAAAGCAAAAAAAAAAAAAAACACGAATAAATTTTTGATGATCCGTTTCGAGTGTGTTGTTCGAAGATGCTGCGGTGGTCGTTCGCGGGGTGCTAGTATGCGCGCGGTGTGGGCTTCTTACCTCACGCCGGGACCGGCGAAGCGATTAAATCGCTCACCGAGAGAGAGAGAGAGAAAGACCCCCATTCGTTCCGGGAGAAACGAGACGGGAGAGACGAACCGGGAGGAGATCCCGCAGCCACGAGATCCCCGAACCGAGACCGAAGCGTATGATAATTCACCGGGTAACCCAAAGCCCGACCAGCGGGGCGGCGGAACGGTGGGCGGGGGGGGGGGCGAGGGGGTAGACACGACGAAGAGGACAAGAGAGCCTGGGAGATGAGGCGAGAGAACGGTCAATGCTCGCGCACCTGTTAGTCTCTAAATCTGGCTCTCGGGTCAAGGCACGAGTCTAGGTTGTTTGTTCCCAGGACGTTTACCCCACGAAAAGTCCCTTCGATCGCCCCACTCTCGTCAAAATTGACCCCCAATGATCTCGTTAAGGGGGCTAGAGTCACCTAAAAAATTGACAATTTTTTTTCTTCCTGACACGATCGAATTCAAATGTAAAAAAACGATGTTACCCTTGTGAGATACCTATACTCGGCTATCATTTCAATTTTTTTTCGTAGCCATATGAAGCATCTGAACGCTGTAAGAGTTATCGAAAAATTTTTCACTTGTCGTAGATTTTAAAAATCTTACAGCGCTTAGATGTTTTTTATATAGCTATGAAAAAAAATTGAAATGATAGCCGAGTATAGATATTTGATACGAGTAAAATCGGTTTTAAATTTGGATTGATCATGTCACGAAAAAAAATATATATATATTCCAATTTTTTAAGCGACTCAGCCCCCTTAAGGTTACCATCACCTTCAGATTTCCAGAAAATCGGTTTTGTATTACCCCCGCTTCCCCTCCCCCCTCGTCTCCGTCGTGGGGTCTCTCGTATCCTTTCAAATTTTCATAATCCCATTATTTAACAATATTTTACGGCAATGTTCCATTTTTTCGAAATATTAAATATGTATTTTCTAAATATCAAACAATTATTGTATTATAATACTATAATATTATCTACAATCTAAGGAAAAATGGATATCCGATTGGATGATTATTTTCAACGACTTCGTCTTCGTCGTAAGCGACAATCGTAAAACGTGTATTCGTGTGTGTGTGTGTGTGTGTGTGTGCTTGTTAACCTTTGTCGAGAATCGGTATGACGTTAATCGGATTCGTTCGAGAGGAATTTCGTTGTAGAAGACAGAATCGTCAGCTCGGGCGACATGCGTCACCGGACATGCGCGCATTGGATTCAACACACAATCACACGTGCCACGTGACGATGTTCCACTTGCGTCCATGTGTGTGTGTCTGTGTGTGTGTGTGTGTTTGTGTCAGCCACATGGTGTAACGTCCAGCTTGGTCGTTCCGAGATCATTGGATTATCTATATACGTACGCGACACGTTCGCATAATCCGGAACGACCCCTCCAACGTTCCTCGTCGCGACCCTCGTTGACGTTTTATAACGGTATTTGTATTATTTACGATCGAAGAAATCGTGAAATCGAGTTTTGTATCTTTAGTACGATAATTCTTTATCACAACTTTCACACGAGAAATCCGAGAAACTCGTGTCGGTACTATTTTACCCACAGAGACATCTATATACCTACACACGGTATATATACATATATATATATATAAATATATGTTTATGTATAAATTTATGTGTGTGATTTGCAAGAGGCGTGTGTAAATTATATTATTGTTATGTTATCCGGGGATAAACATTTATGAATGGCAAAATGTCGCTTTATGACGAGCCTATAATGTTGCACATGAAATCAAATGATATTCGTGATAGAGAGCGCATGACCGCGTGACACAGATCGGAAACCCTCGGGGAGCTTCGAAAGCTCGTTGAGCTCCGGTAATGTCACCACGCAGCCCCCCCCCCCATTGTGAGATTGATTTTATGATGCAACTCTCGGATTGCACATGATAATAATTTTCATAATTTTTGCGAAATTGTAGGAAGTCATTTTGGAAGAAAAGAAAAAAATTGAAAATATTGTAAAAGAAAAAAAAATTAGTATTCGATGATTCGGTGCGAATTTTTCTATTTCCATCAAGTTTTTAAGATTGGACCAATAGATCTATATGCTTATAGGTCAATATACCGATGAATCAATCGATCGATAGACGTACGAATAGATAAATAAAACAATAAATATCATTGGGTCGATGAATGATGAGATCTCGATAGATCGATGGATCATTATATTACTAGATCGATAGATCGACAGATCGATACACCTATAGAACGATAGATCGAAAGATTTTCGTCCCAGCTGCAAACGCGAACCTAACAAAGTGGCATCTTTTTATCGTCGTACCAAAAATCACGAGAGAGCGATAATTAACCAGATCGATTATTGAGATCTATAAATAATTCAATCGACAAGCAATACGGTCGTCCCAACGTTTCTCTCCATACCCCTCCCCGCCCTCATACAAGTTTCAATACCTCGTCCGAACATCGTTTCGAACCGAATACGGACGGAGAACTCGCGCCACAGTGAGAGAGCGAGAGAGAAAGAGAGAGAATGAGAGAAAGAGAGAGAGAGAGAAGGAAAGGCGAAAAAATTGGTTCGCTCTTTTTCCAACGCTTTATTCGGTAGCTCGACATGCACATGTGAGCCCAGCCAGTTGCATCGGTACATTCGTGCATCGTACATATTGCGATCGAAGCATATCGAGCATACCGCAGCAGCATACACGTGCTGTACGCGTAACATCGTTCGTGTGCAAGGGGGCTCGTCCCAGGCGAGGTTAAGCGAACCGAGCTTCGAGATGAGCGACGGCAACTCCGCGGGGGAGGAGACGGAGGGAGGGGGTGGGGGAAGGGGTCAATTTGTACGTGCGTGCCAAGGCTATTCCAAAATGCAAACCACCAATCGTACAAATATGATTACAGCATACACGTATATGTGTAAATTGAAAAGTCGGTGAAAAATATAAAAACGCATTTTTCATGGTCTAGAATCATTTGGAAGGGGGCAAGCGATACTTGTCTTCTCAAGAACCACCCTAAATGAGTGGTCCATCCATGTACTATATGCAGCGTGTAGCTTACAAGCATACAAGCTCCATGCAGTGTCACACATGCATACATTGTCTACCCCGTATCATACACTTGCGTATGCTGCGAACAGTGCGTAATCACACAAACGTGTATGCTCTGTGCCAACCGGTAGCATACGTTCTTGTATGCTGTGCGCAGTTTGTAGCATACACAGTCAAAGAGACGGATTACGTGACCGAAGACGAACGCACACACGCGATGGTCCACACGGGATTGTGGAAACGGAAGAGAGTGAAGCTGCGCATGCGCATAGTGCTCATGGGGCGAGAAACGCAATGAGAAACATAGTAAGACGATGACGAAGGGGAAGGGGGATTGGGGTGAAGGCGGATATGTAAGAAACGAGGGGGGGGAGGGTCTCGCTGTAGTCGAAGAGCAGGATAAAAAAAGCGCGTGCATTATAATCTTAATATCACATATATCCATGTACAAGGTATGCTCCTCACTCCACCCCCCCCCCCCCCCCCCCCCCGCCCCGCCACGCCGTCGACCACTGCCACGGCCACTGCCGACGCCACTGCAGCAATATCCCATATCCCCGGCTTCATTTTAAATATAGCATCGTGTAATTCATAATAAATGACTTATAAGTGCATAATACGGGGTGCGTGTGAGTGTATTGGGGGATCGGTGTAACCCGTGGTTTAAATACCGACTTCGTATACATTATATCCCGGACCGGGGCACACAACTCAAACTCCGAGAAATCCACCGAAGAAACGTGTATGGATGTATTTATATATGCAGATATATATGGATATGCATATGTATGTATATTGGGGTGGTCTTTGAGGCGGGTGTTGACCAATTTCGACTCGTGCACCCATCAGATAGGTTCGAAATAAATAAATAAAAATATGTGCGAAACCGCAGCACTGTGGTCCAATGAGAAGACGTGGCTGTAAGCTCGTTTTGTTTCCCATTCGAATAACATGGGATTTTTCGACTAATTCGGTAATTATTTTTTTCAATTGTGACGAAGCACGCAAAAAATTCTTCATTCACATGAATCTATTGTTGAATGGACATAAATACTCGGACATTTTTTTAACAAGACGTCACTTGCATATTATCGATAACGGCGAACCGATAAACGATGAATAACAACTGATAAACGATTGCACTACAAATTGAAATTTATTTGTGATTACGTCTTGTTAAAAAATGCACGGGTAGTTATATCCATTAACAATAGATTTTTATGTGAATGAAGAATTTTTCGCGTGCTCAGGGACAACTCGAGAAAATAATGACTGAATTAGTCGGAAAATCCCATGTTATTCAAATGAGAAACAAAACGCGCTTACAGCCACGTCTTCTCATTGGACTACAGTGCTCAAGTTTCGCACGTATTTTTATTGACTTAACTCAAACCTATGTGGTAGGTGCACTTTTCGAAATTCGTTGACACCCCCCTTGAGGACCACCCTCATACATATATGTATACACATAGGCTGTGTGTTTGCTGATGTATGCTGCAAACGTCTGTGTGAGTGAGAAGGGCAAAGGGATATATGTCGGACTTTGTTCTTCCATCTACTTCTTCTTCTTCTTCTTCTTCTTCTTATACTTCGTCTTCTTCTTCTTCTTTCATCTTTCTCCGAAGACTCTCGACCTTCCGCTTCCATTCTTTTTCCATGGCTTCGACGTTGCACCACGCTTGTTGCCTATACGTGTATATGTGTGTGTGTGTGCGTGGATGCGTATGTGGAGAGGAAGGAGGGGGGGTGGGGGTTGCTTTCCGGTTGAGCTCAGAATGCATATGCCTCGCCGACGTCGTATCACCCTGTGCTCGAGACTCGCACGGCGGCGGCACGTTTGTTTGTTGCTTTATTATGTATAACACACCGCATAACCGTTCCCTCCCCCCGCCACACTTTTACCCCTTTACTTCCCTCACCGGCCGCGATACTGCCCTTTCTCTCGGCCAGTTTCATCCGCGTGGCTTCGCGTACGCTCCGACTTTGTTTTTTTTTTTTTTTTTTGGATTTTTTTTTTGCCTCGAGACTTCGATGATTCGGATGAATTGACGACGATGTATCATGACGTCGTCTCGTGGTGCATCGCGTTCGTGCAACGTGAACGAAATCGAAAGCCACGGATCTTTGATGCCAATGAGTGGATCAAACGTCACTCGTGACTGTGAGTAGAAGGGACGTTTGATTTATTAATTCATTTATTCATTTATTTATTTAATTATTTATTTTTTTAATAATTATTTCGACGTCAGACAGTAATTCGTGATTATAGGGCTAATGCTGTTAATGACAATGCACGTTCCATAGACTTTACGTTTTTTTATTTTTATTTTTAGTTTACGTTTTTAAAATTTTTTTTTTTCGATTTTATTTCTTTCAATTTTATTTTCTTTATTTTTATTCTTTTAAGGAACGAATGGAAAAAGCGACAGTGCACAACGTGAACCAGTTGTGATTTTCCGATAATTTTGAGGTTAGATTCGCGACCACGATTTAACAGAATAATAAATTGTGGGTTTAGGGTCAAAGATGTGTAGAGTTGCCACGCCGAGAGTCTCGGTGCATCAGCGACTGCACCATGAGAATTGCTCATACAGTCACGATGTGCATCCACACACGTGTATACATATATATTTACATACATATATCCATAGAAATATATACATATATATATATATATATATATATATATATATATGTTTGTGTGTGTGTGTATAAATGTACGCGTAAGAGGGCAAGAGTTACACGTTTGAACTTCAAGAATGATACGAGTTTGCTCACGGAACCGCCATCGCGCGTTATGCCGCGCATCGGTGGCGCATTACACGAATGAAAAATGAAAAAAGAAAAAAAAAACAAAAAAAAACAACAACAAACGTGATTCCGCCATCTTTCGCAGCGGGAGGCTTCGCTAAATAATGCAATAACGAAAGAATTATGGCAACTTAATGATACTTTATGTATAATTATATGGCCGGGACCGGGTCGAGACCGGGGTAGGCACCGAACACCACGACGGCCGTATTATCGCGTCGAGCCACCGATCACGTACTCGAATACACTGCCTGCAACACACACACACACACACACACAAATATTTGAATGTATGCATAAATTTGTTTGTTTTTTTTTGTTTAACATGAAAATTCAGCTTTTTTTGACAATAACATTGAAACTGATAATTACAACACAATTTTGAATGACAATTTTGTAGAAATTTAATTGTATACATATATGTGTGTGTAGACGCATGATTTATGGTTGAAGAGTGTGACTCGATTGCAACGTGTCGATGTCCGAACGTCCGGTCAACGAATGGGACGGAGCGGTCAACGATCGGGTACACTTTGGTTTATCCGAACACGCGAGACAAGCTGAGAACGCGAGACAGCGAGAATGCGTATTAGCCGGTGCATATACGACCGACAAGTTCCACCGACCATTGCAATCTCAACCAGCCTTCCTTTTGCCGTCACTACCCTCTAAGTGTAACGTCTCCACCTTTACGTTGCATTCAAAGAGAAGAAAGATTCGCCTTCGCCAAAGTATTTCGATTCTGTTCATTCTCTTTTCAATGTCTCTTCGTCGTCTCTCTCTCTCCGTCTCTCGCTGTTTTCGTCCTCTTGTGTATTTATTTTTATTTCTCTCCCTCTCTCTCTCTCTCCCGCCCTCTTTTTTTCTGTTTTCGTCGTTTTTCTTTTGTTCTCTCTCTCTCTCTCTCTCTCTCTCTCTCTCTCTCTCTCTCTCTCTCTCTCGAGATCTCGTTGCGACTGAAACGAGACAACGATTTTAGACAAGGACACCCGGGGCAAACGAGAAATTCACCGAGTGTCCGATCCAACCCGTGCCTTTTCCACTTCGCGTCATTCCGCTTCAGCCGAGTTCTCCCTCTCTCTCTCTCTCTCTCTCTCTCTCTCTCTCTCACTCTTGGTGTAACCGGTAGACCCGTCCCGATCGCCACACCAACGCGTTCCATTACCACTTTACATATTACGCTTATAAATTATCTACTCGTCGCTTCGTGCACCAGTCGAACCAAGTAAGGAGAGGCTCTCGCACAAACACCCAAACACAGACACACACACACACACACACACACACACACACACATACACACGACTTCGATATGCTATGCCATTTCGCTTAATATAAAGCGACTGTATGTACTCGAGCCTCCCTATGTGTGTATACATTTATATATATATATATATGATATGAATACACTTGTGTGTAAGTAACTTCAGTGCAGTCCACGTAGGATACATGAGACAGCGTTGAGAAGTAGCACCTCGTTTCTTTAATTATTCTCGTGTGTCGATCTCGCTCGAAGCGACTGTCTTGTGTCGAAAAAAAAGAAAAGCCAAATAAAGAAAAAGGAGGCAATTGTGTAAAGAGCTGGTGAAAAATTGGACGTGCGACTAGATCAGCGTTGGTCACTTATAATATGATAATGATATTTATAATACTTTTCTTTAAAAAAAAGATTTATGGATTGTTATCACTCGTTGAAAATTATAATGCACTGTAAAATAATAATTTTCGCGAATTTTAGTTACATAATAGAAATATTCTTTGGATAGATTTTTTATTGTTCGTAGAGAAAAATTCGTTGGATTTTATCTATATGTATATATTATTTATTTTCGTCGATGGGGGAATATTCTTTGGATTGTTTTTTATGTTGCTGATAGGGACACATTCGTTGGATTAATGTTTGTATTCTTTTTTTTCTTTCTTTTTAGTCGATTATTTTCGATGAGGATTGATGGAATTTGTGGGTTTGGGAATGGATGAAAACACGAGCGGGATGGGGATTCAGTGTGTGAGAGAGTCGATGGAGGGAATGTGGGGAGAGAAAGAGAGAGAGAGAGAGGGAGAGAGAGAGAGAGAGAAAGAGAAAGAGAGAGAGTGGTGAACTTGCTGCAACGATGCAGCCGACTGGTGCAGTTTTGTGGTGGTAGCTGCTGGTGATGTTGCTCGCGTGTTGAGCCTTAATGAATGCAAACCACGATCCGGAGGCAGGCTCGACCCAAGACCCTCTGCCCGTTGTTTTCCAGTCTCGATAGCCTGTAATTTTTATTGTCACGGCAGCAATGGCGGGTAATTCGATAAACGCAACGAGAATTCCCGAGTGAAACAAAAATACTAATACTTTGTGTTTATTTTTTTTTTCAAATTATATGAACTGTATAAAAAAGATCAACATGAATATTTTTTAATTCAATTTCAACAGAGAAAATCGTACCGAATACAATGTTCAAGATAAAATAAAAAAAAACAAATTATCAACAAAACAAAGATGGCCGACAAAAAATAAATAAAATAAAATAATCAAGTTCGTAACAAATATATATATATATAGATATGATAAAATCTCGGTGCTACTTCGTGAAACACAAATCAGTTGCAAATTGTTACGAACACAATCTTCCACGATCGTTTAGTTTCGCTCGAATAAATTCCACGGGGCCCCGAAGGGCAAAGTTAGGCACGGAGCAAACAGCCACCACGAGTCCTTCCTCATCCTCGCTTCTTCTTCGGCCAACTATATCACGCTGACGTTCAGAACGCTACTCACAAACTCCGGAGGCTCGGAACTACTCTCGGCGCACGTTTTTTTTTTTCTTTTCCCTCACCCCATTGCATATTCACAATCTCCCACCTCCCCCCCCCTGCAGATCCTCGCGAGTTGCTTGCGCTATCTCTCGACCACTTCCTAATCTCCGTTTCATCCTCCACTTCAGCCTGTCCGATCTCATAAAACGCTCCTGCAAATCTCTCGCCTTCTTCATTGCAACAAAAATTTCCTCATGGCTTCCCCCTCCCCTCCGTCGTTTTCACACGCTCCACACATCCATTCGCATTCAATTATCACAAACACACACACACACACACAATGCGTTAATAAACATCCCATACCTATCAGCCCTTCGCCGTGACTGCAAAAAAAATGTATTGCCGCCCTCAAACGTTTGACCTCTTCGTCCTTGAGCCTTGTTTCGCTTCCGATCGCCATTAAAAATGTTCCTCGGCCATTTTCAAAGCGTCTTTGACGTCCCCGACAATTGTACAAGCGTGTAACGAGATTTGTATGTTTTTTTTCTGTTTTTTTTTTTGCAACGTCGCCAAGTCGCTCGTGACAAAATGGCTACTCGATGTTCGCACACGGAGGACCGTGCAATCGCGTTAAGACTTGAAATGCGTCGAGGGGGAGGGGCGGACGGACCGAGAGAAGTGTGGATGGGGAAAAATAGCGAGAGAGAGAGAGAGAATAAACTTGTTTCGTGAATTCCGAACGGTAAAACGTTTCGAACGAGAGGCCAACGAGACCGGCTGGGGCAATCGGTAGTTAACAATGTTTTATTGTTGCGTCAAGATTCTCGCGACTTATTCGCACAAGTCGCGAACGTGAGTCGCCGACATTTGCCACACAGGCCCCATGCGAACAGTCCAACGAGCTTGTATCATAACGGTTATCGCAAAAGACCGCGATTAACAGTCTCGTGAAAGAGTTTAGCCGCACGAAGCATCGACTGTCAGATATCCTTCCTCGTGGATTGCGATCCTTCGAGATATACCGAACAATGCGCGGGCTCGAGGAGATCGACGCAAGCGACGTGCGCGCGCACCACGTCCGGAACCTCTCTCCATCGGCCTGTCCGTTTCTCACGTCGATCATCGGCTTTTGCACAAACTCTCGTCTACATAGACAAAAGACAATCTTTCGCCATTCATTTATCTTCGTCATCTTCAATCTCTTGATTATTTTTCATGTTATTATTATTATTCACGAAAAATAACATTTTGAATACGTATGATGATGATGGTCATGAGAATTATGAAATGCGAGAGATTTAAATTGTTCGAGTATTATTATTATTGTTATTATTATTATTATTATTATTATTATTATCATTATTATTATTATTATTATTATTATTATTATTATTATTATTATTATTATTATTATTATTATTATTATTATTATTATTATTATTATTATTATTATTATTATCATTATTATTCAAAATTGAATTTCCAAATACGTATGATAACAATCATAGTAGTGGTAGCAGTAATAATAATAATAACAATTATTATTTTCAGGAAATAACATTTTAAATATGATGATGATCGTCCTGAAAATTCTGAAATGTGAGAGATTGAAGTTGTCGAGTATTATTATGATTTTTATCACTATTATTCACTATTGAATTTCCAAATACATATGATAATAATCATGATAGTAGTAGAAGTAATAATAATAATAATAATAATAATAATAATAATAATAATAATAAATAATACTCATAAAAATACTGAAACGTGTGAGACCGAGATTATTCGACTATTATTATTATCATCGTGTATTTTTATTATTATTATATTTTTATTCCAATCTTTTTTTCACCATTCAATTTCTCGATGCATTTCCTTGGGCGGTTGATAATCGTGCCCGTTAGATCCGTTTGGGTGAAAGGTCGTCGAGTGAATATTGAGAATTAGACGAGTACAGAGTTGGAATATGAGGGAATGGGGTTGACGTAACACGTTTGTTCGTAACGGTACTCACGCGGTTGGTGCTGCTGCTGCTGCTGCTGTTGCTGAAGCTGAAGCCGATGCTGATGCTGATGGTGCAGTGCGTATTCATCACGTACGACCTTTAAAACGATGGGGAAGAAAAAAATAATACGGTAATGGAAAGAAGAACGAGAGAATGATCGACGACGAGGAAGAGAAGAGAGCAGGAAGTGGGGTGAGGGGGGGGAGGGGCGAGCAAAGACGGGCGAAGGGAAGAAAAACGAGAAGTTAAAAAAAATAAATAAGAAAAAAAAAACAAGTTGACAACCAATTTATAACCGAGATAATTACAATATCAAGCTGTGGGGCGGTATTCGATATTTATACGGTACGCAACGATAAAGTGCGAGCTCGGGGAAGTACCACCGGGACCACCTTACTCCCCGATAATTGCGGATAATAATAATCAACGGGAGGTATAATTGTTGTTACGAAATTTACCTTTTTTTCTTTTCTTTATTTATTGCAATCGATCGAGCTGCAGGTTGAATTCGAGATGAAGATGATTTCATTTTTTTAAATATTTTAATATTTCGCTCCTCTACAAGTCCAGAATTTGCTTTTTTTTAAATTTAATTTTTTTAAATCGGAATGATAAAAAAAATGCAACAATTTTTTTGTGTTAATTCGGTTCTTTGAAAATTGATATTTCGAAGAATTGGAATAATTCGAACGTGATGGAAAATGTGAAAAATTACTTTTTGGTACAATGGTGATGAAAATTTGAGTACACGGATGGGCCACACCAGATGGCGGGTCGAGAGACGGTCGTCCGGTCGACACGTCTCGAGGCTCAGTCGCAAACACGTACTAAGAGCTCTGAGTTGAAACGTCGATTGCTTTCGTATGTGTATGTGTGTGTGTTGTATCGTCGAGAGGCAGTTTGGACCACAGAGGGGGTTGCACTTGGTAGCGTCCAAGAGCTAATCGGCAAACATTGACCTCGTGTGGCAAAAGCACACGGGACAGGCCGGCCAAGTGTCAAAATGCCTTTTGTTTGCCCGACGGACCTTGGCCATCGGGAGGGCCTCGTCGGGACGTTTAGTAGTTTGTCCTCCCGTCCCTCCGCCCTCCCCCCCTCCTCCTCTACGATCCTCCACCCAGATGGATTTCCAGTCTATTTCTCCTTGTCCCCATTATCGATAGCCCTTCGCTCACCAGCCTCACCAACACGACGATCCACAGGTAGCGACCCTCAAACCCCACGAAAAAACATTGTTATGTCGAAACAAACATCTCTTCGCTCATTCGAATTATTTAAACAAAAATTTGTGCAATTTAGAATGACAGGTGAGTGGGTATAAATTAAAAGAAAAATTGATTGAAATCTAATCTTGGACAGAGTCAAACCACTGTTTTGTTGTGCTTGTGATTCCGGGGGTTGACGATGATTGTGAGAAGGGGTGAGATATACTGTCATTTTGTTATGACAGTGATGACGGGTAAATAAATAAATTGATTAATCCATCCATCATTGACAACGTCTGTTGGGACACCGAATGATTGACTGCTTAGGGTTATTTTTTTTTCGTAAAAGTTTGTGTATAAAAAGTACACGATCATACATGTGCTCGTGTATATATAGCTGTTGCTTCACGGTGTTCAGGAATCCTATAATATGAAAAATACAAAAAATTCGTTTTCGTATTCGGGATTCGGGAAAATTTTTAAAAATAAAATAACGAGTGACTTTCTTTGAGAAAAAAATTGTTTTCGCATATTTTGCCGTGAAACGGACGGTCGCCTTGCTCGATGAAATCTAATTAAAAAAAATTCCGGAAGCCTGTAAAAAGACGCAAATTTCCGTTTTTTCACAAATGTAAATACGTCAAATCCTGTCAAAGATACAGCCATTCCAATAGAAAATATTGAGAAAATGGTAATCAACCAGAAAAAATTTGTGACATTTTTTCTATTATTCTGGCTGAAGTGACATGGATCGCCTCATATATATATGAAGATGTAACTTTTTTACACGGTTAATAAATTACATATATATGATTGTTTTTTTTTTTTCCACTTGAGATGGTATTTTTATGAGGAGAAAGAGAAAAAGCGTGAGACAGAGAGAGAGAGGACGAAGAATATAGAAAAAAAAGAGAGAGAGGGAGAGAGAGAGAGAGAGAGAGAGAGAGAGAGAGAGAGAGAGAGAGAGTCGATGCAGAATGACCGTAAACCGTCGTCCATACACACATGCCCACTTATCACAAGGGTACGAGCAAATGACGGGTTATCTCGCTCTCCTTCTGTCTCCTCGTCTCTCCCCCCCCCCCTCCTCTGCCCGAAACTTCCCTCGTACATCGTCCCCGGCGACCACCGTCTCTCCCCCGGCTCTCCTTTTACCATCTTTCATATTTCTCAGTATGGGTCCCGGTGTAATCACAAGGTCCTCGCGCGGGGTCCCCCGTCGAAATAATACGCTCCGCGAGGTGGGCCATACGCGAATTACGAGAGACTTCCGAGTATGCAACGGGCAAACGCACCGAGATGCGGCCGATTGATCGGAGAGACGGCATCGACGACCAACAGCAGCAGCACCAGCAGCACCAGCAGAAGCCAGCGGTTAGGGTCCACACTCTCGCTTCGGGCCATTGCAATGCAAAATATAATTTGATCAAGATTTTTTATTTCATTTTTATTATTTTTTTACTTTATTTTTATTTTTTTTTCATTTTCTTTTTCTTTCGTTTGCATACCTTCGCGTCTCTTATTCGACGAAAAATCATAAAGTGGATCTCGCACACGTTATTATCATTATTTTGTTTTGACATTTTTTTTTCATACTTTAATTTTTATCTTTATTCAATTACTTATCTATTTTTTTAATTTTTGCATTCTCCGTTGAAATTTCGCGAATAAATTTGTAGACTGGCGATGATTATTCATCATTGGAGAATGCTTGCACAGAGTATTTTTTTTTGCGTCGTATTTTTATCTTTATTATTGTTTTTTTTTTCTAATTTCCCTTTCTCCCTTTTTTATCGTGAATACACTTCAAGACGGATAGATTCGAAAAAAATAAAGAAATAAAATAATAAAAACAAAACAAACAGGAAAAAGAATGAAAGTTAAACGAAAAAAGTGAGAGACAGAGAGATGAAAAATAAAAAATAAAAGTAACCGAGATAGAAAAAGAGATGGCTGTGAGAACAAACAAAAAAAAATAAATAACGGAAAAAGAAAGAGAAGATAAAAAAAAAAAGTCATCCCGGAAAGTCGCGGAGTAACAACTTTCCCCGCTGGGATCTGACTGTGACGTCTCGCGTAGATATATACATGCATATATACGCGATGGAAATGGTCTCTTGCACTTGTCAGGAACCCCAATGCACGGTTATTAGTCGTCCCGTGTTATTACATGCCAATCTAACTAGTGAAATGGTGCAAACTTTTCTGTGTGACAGCAGCAACGAATAAAATCTACAGATATATATAAATATATATTATATTTTACTTTTATACATGAAACTATATGTGTATAGAAAAATTTATATCCAAATGTGTGTTTGTGTGTGTGTGTGTGTGGGAATGCAGATCACGAACGACGCATACAGAGACCGACACCGTCTCGGCAGCGCAGCGTAAAAAGTAAAATCGAGTTTTTGCATTCAATCGTCGCGAACGATTCGATCGCATTGGAAAAATGTAATATCTTTACTTTGGAAACTACGATTGCCTTCGATTTTCTTTTCCGCCCCCTCCCCTCCACATCCTCCCCAACCCTTCCACCCTGCCTCCCTCCTTACGTTATCACGGTCGTCCGTGTCGTACACGAAAAAAAAACAACGTTTTTTCCCACGTCGACGACAACACGGGAACGATGAAAAAAAAAAATAAAAAAAATCCACATCGCTCTTTACGACCTGTCTCACTTGGACGTGGCTTTCGGATTCGCGAAAAATCGTTTAACCGATTGAAACATTCAGTCTTCATTTCTATTAGAATGTTTTTCTTTATGTTTGATCTCACGACAAATTGACGGAGTTCTTCGCCCCCCTCCCTCGATTAAAACGAAAACGAAACGATTATTCCACCTGTGCCAATTCACCCCGGTCTTCTCTGAAATAAATCTTCAATCAAAAAAAAAAATCAGCAAAAAAAATGTACTTGTTAATTATTTTTACTTAGACTTAAATACAGCGTGTCCCGACGAATAATCGTCGAGTCCACTCAAACCGCTTATCACAATCATGCAATTATCATACAAACATATTTCATCATAATTATTGACAATCAAAATTTATAATTAACTCGATAACGTCAAATCAAATTTTCCATTTACAATTCACAAACATCTCCGGACAAATTGTTTCACTCGACCTCCATCGAAATTCTCAACTGTCTTCGCGAATTCGGTGAAATACCTCCCACAAGTGTCTTTTGCCCCCTTCCACCCCCCCCCCCCCCCTGTCACGCCACTTCGCCAAGATGACGTTTGCAAGCGTGTAAATTCGAGTTTACAAACACACAAATTCCATTTGCCGATTTAATATTGTTTATATATTTAACCGAATATCCTGTCGAGTTTATACAATCAAGCGTCATTACGTCGACGTCTGTCGTTCCATCCCTCTCTCTCTTTCTCTCTCTTTCTCTCTCTCTCTCTCTCCATCTTTCTTCAGTCGTCGACGCGATTCTCGCGAGCGAAACACCACTATTCGATGTCGGATAATTGTATTTCCATGCTCGGTAAACCCACGAGGGGTTGTGCACCTCGTCCACAACGCAAACACCCTAACCCCCCCCCCCCCCCCCCAGTCACTGCGTTGGCAAGAGTCACGACACCGTGGCGTTCGACTTGGCCCCCTCAAAGATTCTCCGAGCTTCGAGATTGTCTCGATGAGAAACCTCGACTTTGCCACACACTCACTCGGTTTCACTCCCGACGATCTGGGTTTTCCGACTTAACCACCAGAGGGCCCTGCCGAATGGGACACACCAGCCCACCTATTCTCCACGAATTTACCTCGCTCCCCCTCTTCGGCCCCTCGCCCCCTTAACATCAAAACGACAATAATCCTGGCCCCTCAATCTCCATCCACTCTCGTTCGTCGTTACAATTCACGTCGCGATGACATTCTTGGGCGCGACAATTCGATGGAACAAAACCGCGTATGTTGGACCAAGGGGGGGGGGGGGAGCGGAGAGTTTCAAAAGCCTCACACATCGTGAAACGCATTGCCACGTGCATAACGGATTAGCTTAGCAGACTTGGATAGCTTCTTGGAGCTGACTTGTTGTAATCACGTATGTCGTGTGTGTGGGTGTGTGTAGATATATACATGTACACAAATGTATATATTGTGGATAGATTCATATTATACATTCCACGCTACTGTCTCATATATTCACGTTATTGACATAAAATTATTGTAATGAAAAACAATAATTATTTTCCATCGGAATAACGAAATTATTGAAATATATATATCTGTATATATATACTTTTTAAATTATTATATTCGCGTAAAATTATAGTCAATATTTGTGTGAATATTATATTCGAACAGGAATCGATCTCAATAACGCAATATATTTCGATTATTCAGAGCGAATAGTAGTTCAATCGAATTTAAAAAATGTTCAAGTCCAAAGAATTTTCGTAAAACAACAACATGGACACGCTTCATAAGGTATTCGAAATACTATGAATAACAATTATTAAATAAATAAACAGATAAATAAATAAATAAATAAATAAATAAATAAATGAATGAATGAATGAATGAATGAATGAATGAATGAATGAATAAATAAATAAATAAATAAATAATATACGAAAGAGTGTGTTCAACGTGGAATAGCCCATAGACGCGTACCACGTGACGCGCAAGGGACCCGGACGACTTCGACATCCCTTCCCCGCCAAACCGGAACTCGATGTTTCGCGAAACAATATCCGTGCCGATATTGCATGGGTTTCCACGCGGTAATTCGTTCGGGAAATACAATTGTTTCGTCGCACGTTGACAAATGAGCTTTGGGCAAACGGCGGAGCTTGCGGCTCTTGCTCGAATCGCCTTGCCGGGGGGCGGGGGGATGAGGAGTGCGAGGGGGGATCTCGACTCCATCCCCCTGGCTCAATCGGAGTCCCGGAATCTCAGGCTCTTCTCCATCCCTTCAACCTCAACCTTCGACCCTCAACCCCACGTCTGTCTTTGGCTTTTCACTCGTGTGTGTGTATGTTTTCCTGTCTGGTTTCCGCGACAATTTTACCATCGTTATTCGTCGGGGGTTGATACAACCCCCTCCTCCACCCCACGAAAAATCCCACATGAACAATCACCAAGTCCAACATTTAAATAAATTCTTCATCAATTGAAAAGCACGATGGATCAATCATTCCCATTGTCGTTATGACGAAACAATTTTTCATTCTGTCTTTCGATATTTCATTTTTTTTTTCAATCGGACCGATATCATGTGGATTATTTTTTTTCCAATTTTTTTTTCAAAAATTATTATATTGAATATCTGCAAAGTATTTTTTTTTCAACCCTCTCCTTCGTCCCCTGTCCTCTCGTATTTTTTACAAACTTTTACTCATCGCCTAACTCATGTAAAAGCATTTGCAGATTAATTGTAATATTGTTTTTTTTGCAGGCAGCCCGGGGTCAGGTGCATTTTTTGAGATTATTATTAGCCGAGGAGCACTTCCTTTTCACCTACCCATCAAACTTCCCTCTCAGCCTCGTGCCTATGCTGCCACCCCCCTCACCCTTTTTCCCTTCCTCTTTCGGACCTCATCTTGAAGCATTTATACGTTAACGAATAATTTTATTGGTCGCGAAACATTTTTGCACGGAAAATATTGCACGACAGACGCCAAACTCCTTATCACCGACGATTTCACGTCGAGTTAGTACGTCGTCGTACCGTTACAAGCTCTAATAAACGTTCAATAACAAGTTTACGACTCTCCCGCATTCCACCGTGAATTAATACGAGACCGGGACACGAGATATAATTTATTAAACATCGTCGTATAATCGTTCGAACCGCGAATTAACGCGGAAAACCGGTAGCACGGAATATATGAAATTGATAGTTATAAACCGTTTTCCGAAAAGCTAATTGGAAATTTAATATTTCGAGAATGTGAAAAAAAAAGAAAATAAATAGATGAATAAAAAATAATTTGAAAAATCAATGTATATAAAACAAAAAAGATGGTAATCACCGTAGTCTAATCTATCTAGTCTATCGCCCAATCCTACTCAATCTCGAATCATCAACCAAAGAAAAAAAAGTCGAAAAAAAATAAAATAACAAAATCATCAATTGGTCACGAGAGTGATCATTGCGCAGGCGTGAAAATATTTTTCAAACAGACGAATGGTCAACTAATTAATCATCAGCTATGAACAAAAAATAAATAAACAAATAAATAATGTTAAATAAATTTAAAAAAAAAACGTATTTATTCGGATATGTTTATTTATGAAAAAAAGACCGGCTAGGAAAAGGGGGGAGTGGGTCGTCAACCACATGCTGCCGACGTCGATGAGACGGAAAATAATCACGCGGAAGAAAGTCGGAAAACAGAGATTGAGAGAGAGAGAGAGAGAGAGAGAACGAAGAAAAAGTAGAAGAAGGCCATCCTCGTCCGAAGCCTACGTAGCCATCGCGGACAG
The DNA here is from genome assembly GCA_963662125.1 of Diplazon laetatorius. Classification (NCBI taxonomy): domain Eukaryota; kingdom Metazoa; phylum Arthropoda; class Insecta; order Hymenoptera; family Ichneumonidae; genus Diplazon; species Diplazon laetatorius. Next base: position 12,259,926 of record OY759157.1, on the reverse strand, counting down.
GAGAAAGAGAGAGAGAGAGAAGGTTCACCGGCCCGCAATCGCGAGACAATGCCACCCCGGATTGAATGAATGAACACGCTGATGAATGCGCACAATAGCGCGAGGGTTATCGTCGGGGGGACACACCGGGCGGGGGTGTGTGTCACACAATAGCGCGACAAATAAAACTTCTTCCCTTCTTACATTCGTGCTTGCGTCTCACTCTTGCGTCTTTATTTTTATTTTTTCCTTCCCCCGCGCGGTACAAGACCCGGCTCGACTTACGGGGCTTATCTTTCACGATACACGCTCGTCGTGTTGGCAAAGGGTTCATTGTCATTTCGAGGTCGTCGGGAAAAACGCCGTCGTCGAGATGTACAATCGTCGATACTGTTTTATTGTATTTATATATTATAATGTTTTTGTTTTTGTCATTATTATTATTTATTATGTATATTGTTTCATCGTTTTTTTTTAATCTATCACGTTTATTGTTCTTTTTATTAGTATAATTTTGGTTTTTTTGGTTTTTTTTGCAGCACCTATTTATGTGTTTTTGAAACATATTATCGATAATAAGCATGTCTAGGTATCTACACCCAAATAATTTCGAAATTATGAAATAAAATAGAATTAGACTTTTACAAATAGAGGCGTCTATGTAGATATATATACATGTATATATATATACAGACGCACGACACGATACCCCCATTTGTCCGACAATTAATATACGGATTATTAATCATGTGCCTCGCCGTCGGGCGTGACGGGGGTTCCGGTCACGCGCGCACTCGCCCCACACACACACACACACACATACACACACACACGAAACCGTACCGATACATCACGAACTATCGACCACGTACTTGGAGGCTACACAATCAAATCACTTGGGCAAACGAAATCTCTGAAAATGAATAATTTTTCATGAAGTTATAAATTGTGATAATATATAGGGCGTTCCATGTTAAATGGGACAGATTTCGGCCGCGGGTCTCGGAATTTTTAGTCCATCAATATATGGTCTTCTTATTTCAGACAGAAACATTTTCATGTAGTTATTGACCCCAATTGAGTCTGGGTTTTTGTTGTCTTCTAATCGAGAAATAAAAAAATGAAATCTCCAATCGTGGGTCTCTTAAGTGTCAATACAGCAAAATTTAAGACCGACCAGTGCTTTTTAACTGGGAAAAAATTCTCTTTGCATGAAACTTAAGATTCCCGGGTACGGTCTTAGCCAACGCGATCAAATCACTTTTATGTCCATTTTGTTATTGTACTATAAATTTTTAAATAAACTATCAATAATGATAATATAAAATTGTATTGGATTATAATAATAATAACAACAATAATATCATTCAATGAATATGTATATTAAAATAATTTCATTAATTTCGTTTAAATAATAATAACAATGAAAAATAGTTGATACTGACAATGAGATTAGTCCTGAGGATCAGATTGATTAGTTCGATTAATCCAAAATGAGAGCAGACTCTTCACTCATTCAAATTCAACAATTTCGAAATTAATTTAAATGAAAAATTATATTAATCACAGACAAAAACAAATATGTAAATCATTGAAAATCGTATTTTCGTTGGTTCCAATGTTGAATGATTGATTATCGTGGCAATGGTCGGAGGATTCCACCGTCTCGTAAAACGAATTAATAAACAATAAGAAGGGATTTCGCCACGGGAGGTCGGGTGGGTGGGGAAGGAGGAGTGGGGTGGTTCGCGCGTACCTACCGCACCCTTGGATAAATCCCACGTCAAACCCATCAATATTGCACTCGCCCGTCGTCGAACCCGACCCCAAAAAACAAATCACATTAGTTTGTATCTGCTACGTAACGTTGAAGAACTTTAACAATTTGCATGAGATTACCGACGGGATGAAAATAAAGAAAAAATATATGTATAAAAAAATCCTTTGGTTGGTATACGAGGACGACGACGACGACAAGCCAGATTTCTTTGACGATGCGAATAAATTCTTTTTTTTAATTTTTTTTTACATCTCCAACGATTTGAGTCACGTACTAAAAAGTCTTCTGCCCCTTTCCTCGTTCACCGCGTGTCACATCCCTGCGATTATTACTACGGATTATTTTTTTTCATTCTGCAATTCGTACAAATGTTTGCGATAATGAAAACAATCTATTTTTGCGATTTATAATCGAAATTTCGGAAAATGTATATTATGACGAAATAAGCAACGTAGTTTTTATACATATACGTTATTATTATTATTATTATTATTATTATTATTATTATTATTATTATTATTATTATTATTATTATTATTATTATTATTATTATTATTATTATTATTATTATTATTATTATTATTATTATTATTATTATTATTATTATTATTATTATTATTATTATCATTATATCGAAAATGCAGGCGTAGGAGCGAAATATCTCGAGCAAGAGGCTTTTCCGATGTTAGGCGAATGTAGCAGCACAGACGTTCGCATTATGTCTCCATCCGCCTTGCAACGGCGTTACGGTGATGTGACGTGAGTGTTCCAGACAACCTAATTACATCACAACATAGCACGTCGACCTAGCTACCCTCCCCACAGACCCACTACACGCTTCAACGAACCCCGGACGAGCTTTTCTCTCCTCTCTCTCTCTCCAATCCTCCTCCCCCGACCCCCGCCACGCCGTGCCCGTCGCGATACGACACCGCAGCGACACCGTGCGGTCGTCTCTGCCGAGCGCCCTCTCGCGGTGGCGTCCTGAAGCTTCGACTGCAGTCGCGTCACACACACTCGCGAACACGTGCAACAGAAAGAGAGAGAGATAGAGAGAGAAGGCAAAAGCTCGACGCGCACAAGCCACGAACACACTTTGTGCACCTTGTGACTCCTACACGTGGCCAATAAGAGGGCTTTCAACGTTGAACAGGGTCCCAGATGTCTTGCCGGACTCACTTGACGATGGTTCTAGCTGGGAACCGAAAATGGCTGATATTTTACAGCTTGTCGATTGGCTCGATCAATCGCTGTTCGATTTACATGTGGCTGCGAAAAATATATTCCAATCACGTTGGTACTGATATTTGACTTTTTTTTTTCAATTCTTTGAAACTGAAGAAAGAAAAAAATTATAAGACTATTTGTTGAAATATTAGTCAGTTGATTGTTATTATTTTTAATAATATTATGATTATTATTATTAGTACATTAACTATTAATTTTTCTTTCATCATCTTTTTTAACAAAGAGAAACATTCCAAGACAAAGTTCAGCCATTCGATTGATATTATTATATTATTATTGGAGAATATTTGAAAAATTATGATTTCGTGGAGAATGAAGAAAAAATTATAGAATACGAATGGCAATTGTCCAAAACAATATCCACGTCGTTTATAAAATTGAATCGTATTGCAGTGGACGTTGAACCCTCAAAAAAAGAAAAGTCGCTTGTAACGATTGGGGCCTCAATTATTACCGCAGTCGGGCGGTATTTCTGTTAATCTCCGAATAAAATAAACGATCCTCAACGATCGCAATCGTCGGTATACGTATAAGAAGCCGGATTCGCGGTGTAGTTAGATTTTGCTCGAAGGAATGGCGGCCACAGTGTGATGGCGGGAACGCATTCTCGAACGAACTCGGTCACCAATTATTATTACTGCGCGACGGTCGGTTGGGTTTTCGCACGATTATTCCCCAAGCCGAGCCGAGAGCGAGTGAACGTACGGTGAAGCAGATCCCCCCGCCCGGGGCGAGGGCGAGGGGAGAGAAACACGGACGAAAGCCCACGGCGAAGAGTATTTTCTCGTCCTTGTTTTGCTCGATCGCTTATTATTTTTTGTTGTTTTCTTTTATCGCGATCGGGCGATCGTTGACTTTGGTTGGTTAATTTGTTTTGATTTACTTAGCAGCAGGGGGGAGGGGGCAAAGTCTCCGAGAGGGCAATCGAACGGGGCACTCCGGAGGATCGTCCGAACTCGAGTGTGGGATTATCGACTGGGAAAATAAATTTTCCGAGCAATATTCGACACGATACGTGAATCCCGTAATATTATTTACGAATGTGTTACGTATTGGACTTTAAATTATGATATTCGGTTGGAGAAAACTTGGAGACGAGTGTTTCGATATTTCCATGGGACCAGGAAAAGTCGTAGGTTTCGATCTCTAATGGGTAATGAGGAAATTGTATTTTTTTTTACATTTCCTTATTGTTTTATTTTGATTTGTTTAGTTTCATTTTATTTCAAGTATTTCATTTTGTTTTTATGATTTGTTAAATATTCATTCCTTTATCGTGCGAATCAATGTTAACACGACAGTTTCGTTTTTTCTCTGTATTTCATGCTCTTTGAAACACGAAAAAAGTCGTGAAACAAGATTTTCCACGTTTGACATTCATATCTATCCAATTTCATTTCTCCTATTATTTATTCGAAATTAATTCAAATCATCGTCATTATTATCATATTATTTTGAAATTTCGTCGAATGAGAATGTAGTATCCAAACGATAATCATCGAATAATTGTGATAATCAATACTTTCGTAGCACGAAAAAGACTTCACGAAACAAGATTTTTCGATGTCTGACATTTAATGTTGTATTTTTTATTTTTATTTTCCATTATTTATTCGAAATTAATTCAAATGTTTGTTGTTGTTGTTGTTTATTTTTTGTTGTTGTTGTTCTCAGTTTCAGTAAAATGAGAATGTAGTTTTCAAACGATAACGATCGTATAATTAACAATGAATAATTGAGACACATCGACGACTAGGTATAATAATATTTAGCTGCGCGTTACATAGCACAGGCGAGACAGAGAGAGAGAGAGAGAGAAAGAGAGAGAAAGATAGGGACTATTCCAAAGACCGCAAAAGACCATTTTCCGACTTTGCCCAGTTTTGCCCGGTGCGGGTTGTTAGTTAGCTTATGCAACATCGATAAATATGAGAACTTTATGACGATCTCGCAAACGTTGGATAAAATACAAACGAGCGAGGATTATGACGACGGAGGTTCATGCATCGGGGAATGAGTCTGGCGTTTCTGCTCCATCTCTTTAACAAAAAAAAAAAAAACAATTTTAAATTCACAGTGCTTCGACTTTTGCACGATCGAACTTTTCCTCAACACGTGTCTTTGTGTGTGTGTGTGTGTGTGTGTGTGTGTGTGTGTGTGTGTGTGTCCAGTTACCGATCGTGATATTCTTCGGACTATGTTGCTTCTCCACGATCTCCATAATCGACAAAACGTATGCGCAATCGTCATTGCAACGATGATCCGACGATATTCGCATTCTCACAAAATTCCAACTTCACCAAGCTCGGTGATTGTTCGAAAAAATTGTTTTTTTTTTTTTTTGTTTTCAAATATTTCGATTTTTTTTCGTTTTCAGAACGTTCATCGACGAGCGAAATTATTATCATCGTTGCGGAAGCGAATTTTCATTGGATCGAAACTGCTTGGGTGGCTTGTGGCCACGTTCGTGAATGTCATCGTTAAATACAAGATCGAAACCCATCGAGGAAATCAAACGAAACGACGATCTCGGATTATCCGGAAATTTACGTATTCGAAAATCGGTTTTCGCAACATTTGCGATTTTTTTTTCATATTTTCCCATTAATGTTGCGTTAATTTTTTTAATATTTTTTTTTACGAAGTTGGGATTACGAGTCATTTCCATGAAGGATCGATGAGTCCGGAAGATGAAAACTGTTAATGAACCATGAGATAAATCAAATTGATTAAATACACGTGTATTTTATTTTACAAAATGAAATGAATAATACGATTGAAAAAAAAAGCAAGAACAGAAAGAAAAAGAATTAAATCGTTCGATGATCGGTAAGGAAGAACCGTTTCGGCGAGACTGTGATTGTGGCATAGTCTCGACGAGAACAACCAGTTCAATCTTGTACATCGATTGGATATATATATATATATATATATATATATATATATATATATAAAGTATTTTATTATTTTTTTTCAGACGCAGCAATCGAGTTGTTGCTCACGCTTCCGGCGGTTTTTGCCGAGCGAGAGACCATAACCGCGTGTCAGCTGCCGTTACTCGGCGTTGTGTCGTTAATAAAGAAGTTATGTCGGCGCAGAGCGGTGATCGCGCGCGCCACTCCGAATAAGTCACTTAATTTGCAACGCTTACTATATATATATGAGCGATTCCATGTGGCTTCAGCCACTGAAAAAAAATGTCCACAAATAATTTTTAAAAATTGAGTTATTTTTATTGCAATATAGAACGAAAATGTGCGTCTTTTTATGGCCTTCCAGAAAAAAATTTCTTTAGATTTTATTGAGCAAGTTGAACGTCCGTTTCAGGGCAAAATATGCAAAAATATTTTTTTTCTCGAAAAATGCACTCGTTACTTTAGTTTTCAAAATTTCTCCAAATTCTGAATACGAAAAAATAATTTTCGATATTTTTCATATCGTAGGATCTTATACACATTAGGGTGTTTGTTAAAAATTAAATCTTTGGCGTCCCCTGTACAAAGGTCGTTTCCGATGAAGGAAAACGAGAACTTTTTTTTTATATTTGTAAAAAAAAAGAAATGATAAAATGATAAGTGCCGAATCATGATCAAGGTAAAATAATTTTGATGAAATTGCAGTTTTTCGGGATTATCTCGTGAAATATGGAGATTTGAAAAAAAAAAAAAACACCATGAAAATTCTTTTGTATAAAATTAAATTTTTCACGAAAAAGGTTATCACCATTTTATTTGGAAAATGTTTATTCACAAAGAAAACGACCACCCTTATACACACATATATATCTGTATATGTATACATGATAGTGCGTTGCTGTGATGTTTGTATTGGTGTGCGCCAGTCGCCAAAGAACGGCGAGTCGCGAGGCGATGATCGATCGACTCGGATGAATGCATCTACGTGTACCCGAAGTACACCAATCTGTTTTTCTTTTTTATCGTCTTCTCTCTTTTCTCTCTCTCGCGGTCTCCATCTCTCTCTCTCTCTCTCTCTCTCTCAAGCCGAGTCTCCTTCGGTCCGATCGGTAATGGATTGCGAAAAATCTCGTTGCCAAAGCCGATCGTGCTTGCTCGCTCGTACCAATCGATACATCATTAATCTCCCCCCCCCCCCTCGCCACTCGCCGCGAAGTCCACGAATGTTTCAAAATAATCATTAAATTCCACGTGTCTCACTCGCTCGCTTGTTTTCATTTTCGTTAATTTGTCCGCACAGTTCGTTAGATCATTATTATTTTTTCTTAACTTTTTCACCCGCGACAAACGCTGCACACACTGTTTCTGTAACTGAATTTGATATTGACAATTAATTCAAATAACGATGTCACTTATTGAAGAGTTGGCGGCGAGTAACAATGAAAAATGGCGTCGTAATATTTTGTTTCCAATTAAAGATGTACGAATTTCATTATCATACAATTTTATTTATGTGTATTTTTTATTATAATTTTTTTTTCAAATTTATCTTGTCGGTTTCTTTCTTGTATTTTTTATTATTATTTTTTTTTATTCAAGTTTTTTTTCAAATTCCACAAGCTCGGAATAATCATGACGAGAGTCACACTCGCGTGTTCGCGAGTCGACAAACCGGACACAATTTTCCAATTTCGTACGCGCGACTCGCCCGAGCCGGCCAGACGGGACGCTAGAATGTTGAGGGCAACAAAAAACAGACAACGACAACAACAACAAAAAAATAAAAAAATAAATTGAATCGTGTAATCGGGTAAAATGGTATTGGTGGTGAGGTGGATCCTAATAAGGTCGTGCACGAGCGTTGCCCGGAGGCCTTCCCGATTCGGCATCTTTATCTACATCATATCTGTATATATATATCACACTCGTTTACACGCTTTTTAATCCACACAGTGTCGTACCCATACGATTGTGATCTATTTTTTTTCTATTATTTCGGGTGCATCCGAAATAGATGCGTATTGAAAAAAAAGCTTCTTTTCCGAGGAATGATTAAAAAAAAATTATTCGGCTTTGACCAGACAGACCGGAACATCTTTCTTTTTTTTAATAAAAATGTTAAACATTATTTCTTGTAATATCGCAGATAAACAAATTTAAGATCCATGAGGATATTAATTATATCTATTGACCCGTTGAAGTCACACCTCGAAATAATGACATATCGGTTATATGGGGTCCAGGGAACCCCACTCATAAAACCAAACCCCCCCTGCGTTCCTTTTACTGTAACGACTTAAATTTTCCGCAAAACTTCGATTCAACATGTTTTCTGAATGATATAATGGTTGTTATCTTCCATTTAAGATTTTAAAGTAATCAAAATACGACGAAAAAAAAAATTCACGAAATCTGACTTTTTTACAAAAACAAAAAAAAACGTGGGAAATTGAATTCCTGCCACATGGTAAAAAATCTCACACCATTTACTTCCATGATATAATATTTTTAACATAAAAATCAAGCTTTTATGGACCTTTAAAAAAATTAATATTTATTCTAAAGTTTCAGCTCAAGATTTTTTTGGTCGATATCGAAAAATAAAAGTGGTACGTTTCAATGAACAATACAATGTTGAGAAAATGATATTTTTATTGCATAAACATCATGGAAGTTGGCCTGGGGTCCAGTGGGCCCAGAGTGACCGCAACCGGTTAAATTCATCCAAAATATACCGAATGGTCTCATCTCTCTCTCGAAGCCACCTCAGCAGCAGCAGCAGCAGCCCAATGGGCGAGTCTCGTCAATGCGGCGGACTGCGATATCGTTGTTACCCATATACACGCTGACAAACTCACGTAGATACATAATTCTTTCTCATCGTAGACGCCCGGCAATGTCGTTCGCGAGCAAGAAATTCACCACGGCGGCTTCTCGTCGTCGCTACCGCATTACCGATTGCGAACCTCGAGCAACCGCGCGCGACTATGTCGCGGTTGGTCTCGCGCGCGCGCATGCGCCCCAGCACCAGCACCGTGATTCCAATGGGCAGCGCACGGGAGCCGCATCCCCGACAACTTGATTAATGGCCTTAATTAAGATATTTAATTGCTCTTATTTTTATTTTTCGTCCCCGGCGGGGTCGGTCATAATGGCGCCGTCCGTGTGTTTGTGTGTGTGTGTGTGTGTGTGTGTGAGTGAGAGAGCGAGAGAGACTCGTCGTTGTCTCTCACTCGCTCGGCTAATAATCGCCGATCGAGCGAGCGAGACGACGAAAAAAACATATACATATATCGCTACGCGGCGGGCGCGCTCATTCGCGCATGCGCGGCTACTCGTCGCTATTCCTCGTGCATCCGCGAGGCGCCCCGAGGTAAGCGCACTTAAGAACACGTCATAATCTACCTCTCGTCTCTAAGTACGAAACATGTTGGACACACAACTGCTCCAATCTGAAGCTCTCTTGCCGCACCGACCAAGCGACACACACATGTTCTTACGTGTACGTACGTGTTTGTGCGTGTGTGTGTGTGTGTGTGTGTGTGTTGTCTCCTGGACGCACGAAGTACGTGCAACGATGCCTCCGCAACGATATTAACGACGCCCCGACTACGCGACCTGTGTTTACGATCCATCGGCTCATTCGAGAGAGAGAGAGAGAAAAAGAGAGAGAGAGAGAGGGAGAGTCTCTTCTTTTCGAGATGGCCAATCGCCGGACCATTTTAATGAGCCTACATTATTCATGAATATTTCACATGCCCCTGTGTATCCATCATCCAACCCCATACGCGCATTTATATATATACACATACATATATATATGTATATATGAATGTATGTGTATACATATGGGTGTGTTGGTTAAGCCCATGAATACTAATTTCACATAATACACCGAGAAAATGTTGCGGAGGGGGTGGGGGAATAATTTTCGTAATTTCTAGATAATTGTCAGTCGTGGATGAAAAAGGTAAAAAATGAAAAAAAAGTACTATCGTACGTTATTATCGTTTCTTATCCAACCCTCTGCTTCGTTATTCGATATTGGTGATATATAGAAAGAAAAATCATGATTAATTTTATGAATTGTTGTTGTTGTTTTTTTTTTTTTTTCGTTGGTTATCTTTGAGAAATTTACGAATGTCTGACGGAAAGAATAAAAAAAAATCACTCGATACACCTCATGCACCTGATTCACCTGATGCACCCCCAATGAACCTTCATTCACTTGATGATGACACCTTACGCATCTGATTTGAACCTGATGCACCTTACGCACCTATTGCCCATCGCATGTATTTAATAGACCCCATGAATCGGTGGCTACTTACCATGTTTCTGGTTTTCCTTCTGCCTCTGACACAAGCCGCGTTCGACCACGCGCTTTTTTTTTTTTTTGGTCTTCCGTTCCTGAAAGAACCGGAGTGTCGATCATTCGTGAAAATAAAGAAACAAAATGTTAAATGGCTCGACTCTCGGCTTTACAAAGTAACAGATTGTCCGAACTCACGTGCGTGTGATCGCATCTTCGTGTCCTGACGAACGGATACCGCGACCGTCCAAAATCGTTTTAACTTCTTCCGCAGGCGTATGATCTTCGGTAATTTTGAAAAAAAAAATTTTAAAAAAGTTGAAAAAATGACGAAATAAAATATGTGGAAGCTCGACAAGTGTCGAGATCGCTTCGTAAACTTCACGTCTGACGGTTATTATTCACGCAAGTATGCAATTATCGTGAGAATCGAACGTTCACAATGCATCTCGTAATTTTAAACGATTGGTAAAATGTTTCGAACGAAAATTGGGATCGTGTACTTTCACGAGAGAATTCGAAAAAAAAGTTAAAATAAAATAAAATGAAAATTATCAACAAAAAAAAGTAGACAGCTCAACGTTTTATTCTGATGACTTGAGAACGATGATGCCTCGGCTATGAATGCCTTTTGTATACTTATACACATGTACGTGTGTGTTGTACGTGTTTATGTGTGTGTACCGCATCGCATGCTCTTGACCATCTTCGGTCCTAAACTACAAATTAAACTTTCGTTCGTATAAATTGTGTATTCTGTAACGTGAATTATATGAATCTTCGGGTGCTTTGCATACCGTTGAAGAAAGATCGACGGTACTTATAATTCATCTTCTCGTACCCTCGGGACGTTCAAACGTTTCGTGACGAAACGTCCGACGATACGAAGATGTCTGTCTGTGTGTGTGTGTGTGTGTGGGTGAGACAAACAGAAAGGCATATAGGAAGAAAAGGCGAAAGAGAGAGAGAGAGAGGGAGATGAGAACAAGTTCAGCGATAATTACGGACAGGCGGGTTGTTACTCCTCTCTCTCTCTCTCTCTCTCTCTCTCTCTCTCTCTCTCTTTTCTTTCTCTTCATCTCTCTCACCCTCACTCACGCTTTTCCCGTGAAATTACGTATTTCAAATGCGGCAAAAAGGTCACGCTAGGCATCAAGGTAGATGTGCTCCCTGCATCTTTCGCTCGTTCTCTCTCGCTCTGCAGCGAGCTTCGATAGCGCTATCCCTCTCGCACTCGTGGCGAAGATCGGCTAAGCGAGGAAGGCAGCACATCGTCTTAAAAGTATTCAATAAAAATCTAAACTATACATTTTTGACACTTTCATTACCCTTCGTATCATCTCCTGAGGTTACTTGCAATTTGAAATACCTCTTCCGCATTTTCCCGTGATTGGAAAATTCTCTGTTTTTGCGTTCCGCGAAAATGAAGCAAGAATGAAAAAAAAAATGGAGTCGTAGAACACGACAAAGGTTTTTGCAAAAGCCGTGAAGCCATCTTGAAAGGGATTGCGCGGGTGAGTAGAGAATAGAGAGAAACTCCTGCCCCCCTCCCTTCACCCCCTCGTGAGGTGGTGGGCGCTAAACTGCTCGCACCCGTTTCATTGTCTGTGGGGTAGTCGCTGCCCGGACAATACGGGCAATCACACACGAGACGAGTGATGCGGAGGCTGAGCGGAATCTCCTTGATTGTTACGTTTTTCATCGGATGCCTCGGTGAGAACCAGCTGCGCGCATGCGCACACGACGTTACGTATCGAAGTGAAGCCCGGCATAGTTTTCCATTTTCTAAATATTTTTTTTAATGATTATTCCGAAGACCACAAGCTCCCCAAAAGTGTGAAAATAAAAAAATTGTATTGAAAAAACCGTAAAAAGGGCAACTCCACCCTCAATGAACATCGGAACACAGATATCCTGGAGGGAATAGAACCTGGAACTCCCTCTCTTACGGTCGATTGTTTCTTCTCAACAAATGACGTTGATGTCCGGACTCAACCAAGTCCATGGTAATTGTCCCGGCGGGCCAGGACGACGTGTCGAAGGTTCCTAAGGGCCTCCGTACTCATTCCTCAATTCATATAACCGTTCGTCGTTCTCCTCTCCCGTCCCAGCCCTTGCCCCATTGAATTATGGGAAACCCTGGGTACGTTGAGACAGTACCCAAAAGTGGACTACAGAACGTCGAATGGAATCAAGGTGACGTGTATGCGAAGTCAGACACCGTCGACGTTGCGGCAACCGAAGCTTTGGGCGGGGGGGGGGGCAAAGGAGCGGAGAAAACCCGGACGAAGGAGCGAGAGGGATAGTCACAGTCGCGCAGCACCGACTCTCAGAATGGAACAATCAGTCGAGAATCAAGCGACCACTTGTTCCATATGCGGACTCCCCCCAGTCAACCGGAGGCCCGACGTCGGACGCGGTCCGTCGGTTGTCCTCGAAACATAACCGCGCGGGGCCCCTCCCGGTCGTGTTTCCATCCAGCTATACACCCTTCCGTCGTCACTTTACTTCCGCTCGCACAATATCCCATCCCCGTCTCACAGCGCGAACAATCACCCGGTCGACAATTATAGCAATTATCGGTCCTTCCCGGCTGATGTCCTCCAACGTTTTCATGCAAATATGATTTTTCGCGGGGGGTTGGGGGGGCGAAGAGCTCAGTAAGGGTGGAGATTTCGTCACCGTCACGTACGCAGGGTGTCCGCAAGTTCCATCCCCGTTCTTCCTCATACGTGAGTCCTCACGAAAATGGATATTCCCAAAATGAAGTGAAGAATATGGAAAAAAATACAGCTCTAGAAGGTAACGCGCAGAGTGGAATGGGAATACGGGAGCCGGGAGAAAGCCGGTCGACGGAGAATGATGCGAGACGAAGAATGGGAGCTAAGGGAGGGCAGAGAGGAGAGGAAGAGGGAGGGTGTAAGCTGGAAAAATAAATGAAATTGTGAAGAAGTCGTGAAAGAGAATGGAGAAAGAGATGGGAATTGAGAAAGGCAGTAGCTTTTGGGTTTGGGAAGAATCATCGTGCAATAATGTTGCGATCCATTATGTTGGTGATGGTGGTGGTCGTGCGGCCGAGTACGAAGAGTACTCGACGCACCGGGGCTAACGATGGTCGGGGGGCGTAGGGGGAGAGGGATGTAAACCGCGGAACTGTGTGTCGGAAGACAAATGACAATGCAGCCTGCCGTTGGAGCTGATGAAGTGTCTTCTGTGTTTCTCTGCCCCCTTGCCGTACTCCTCCTCCTTCTCCTGCTTCTCCACGTTCGTCGACCAACGTTTCTCATTCTCGATTTCTTCCACCGCAGCCTCGGCAAGTGCAGCCCCGACTCTACAATCCCCTCGCACGAAGATGAGGGAGATGGGGCAACAATGTCGCCAACATTCCCCTGCACAAGGGCAACCCGGAACATTCGTTGTCGCGGGGGCTGCGTCGTCGCTTATATTCTCATCCTCCACCGTTTCGCCCTTCCTTCCTGCGCCCCCCCTCGAACTCACGCCTTCCACGCGATCCGCATCAACGCGCAAAGCACGCGTCCAACCCTCCCTCTGGCTCCTCAACCCCTTGCACCGTCGTTCCCAGAAGAAAGGGATATATTGTTCCCGTTACCGAAACCCTCCGCAGGCTCGGGTAATTGGCCGGTTTATTGTCCACCCACCGGGCAGGTCTCTTTCGCTCTTTCACGAGAAAGAACCTACCGGTGTTGCCAACCCGTGTCGTCGTCACCTACCGACGCGGCGACAATCCGACACTTTTGTTCTCACACGTCGACAATCTCGGGGTGTACGTTTCGGAATTATGGTGGCTGAGTCACCTCAAGGATTAGGAAATGTTTTTTTTTCTTTCTTGTGCCGTGATCGATCCAAATTTGAAATCGATTTTTACCCTTATGAACTAACTATGATCAGGTGTCATTTCAAATTCCTTTTCATAGCCATATAGAGCATCTCATCTCATCGCTGTAAGATTTGTCACAAAATGTTTCACTTGTCATAGCTTTTGGACCATACGACTCGACGGATTTTCGGTTACCTTAGACGAATTTATGGTTACCCATTATTCAAGTGTTTATTCGAAAAATTACAAAAATCTTCATTTTATTCACGTTATACGTTGCCACAAAGTCCATAGAGCAGAATAATCCCACATTTATCTGAGAATGAGCTCTGTTACGAAGGAAATGAGATGTCACAATTGAAAATCCGTTGAGTCGTATGGTCCAGAAGCTACGACAAGTTAAAAATGTTGTGATGAATCTTATAGCGTTGAGATGCTGTATATGGCTATGTAAAAGTTTGAAATAAAACCTGAGAATAGTTATGAACTAACGTTCATAAGGGTAAAATCGATTTCAATTTGGGACGATCATGGCACGAAAAAAAAAATTTTATCTTTCAGATGACACTTAAGGGGTAATGCCAAGCTAGAATTTTTTCAAAAATAGAATAAAATATTTTTTTCGGCTCAAATTATGCTTCAGGATGTTAGAAATGAGGTTCCAATAAGTTCAATGGACGGGTGAAGATTCAAAATTATCGTTTTCGGGTATCATGGCCAAGCTCATTTTCATTGTTCTCGTGACCTTGGACATGACAACCGAACTCACATTTCCGTAACTCTGTGATCTACTCCCCACCCTCCTCCATGGTCCAAGGTCACTCGAGAACGATCGATGTACTACCACCGCGACCGCCTCATAAACGTAACGATCCCATTGATTGGGAGCAGGGGGAGACGTAATCGCATTTGCTCTCTCGCGGGTCGCTCGATTTTTTTTTCTTTTTTCGCCCAGAGACCCAGTGACACGACTAGCGCCCGTCAGCCGTGTCTCGACACTTCGCCACACTGTGCGAACAAACCCCCACCCCCTCCTCGAGTCGAGATTCGAACAACCCCCGCCGAATCAATTGCTCAACCTACGCACGTATTGCAAACCCAACCAACCTAACCTACCGTGTCAAATCACCCCGGTCTTCTACAACGCTACAATAATAAACAACAACTGCAACAACAATAATAACAATATTAACAAAAAAATTAAAGATGAGTAAAAAACAATTCAAAGCATCGCCAGAATGATTTCTCGAAGCTAGAACTTTTAAATGAGCAGATTAATCGATTCAAAGTCTTGCAAGTTTTTTTTATTTTGTTTTTGAGAATGATAAAAGCTAGTGGCTGTGAATTTTTTTTTTTTTAGAATTTTCTTGATATTTCTGACGCACGTGTCGTGACCTTCATCGCTGGATGAAACTTGACCTTCGTGTATGGTGACCACTAATAAGCTTGTTATCACGAACGTGAGACTCGATCGTCGTTTTTTTCCATTGGTCGTCGTCTTCCTTTTCGTTTCGAGTTATTCTTTTATCTTCGTCGATCGCACATATACAGATGGAAATGGACCTGTGGCTCGCGACGTTGTTGAGATCTCGGGGACTCCGGTTGTCGGCACACCGGTACGGATAAACCGTTCCGTCCGATATGTACTCTTCTGGCCGCCCCATTCGCCATGTGACTCGGCGGGCTGCTGCCTCTACGCGACACGGTAATTGATTAGAGACGCCCGTTGTTGCGTTGTGCTCTGGTCTCTCTACGTAATATATGAAACTTTCTAAATCCTTTCTAAATCGTACAGGCCCGAACGTGTGTGTGTATGTGTGTGTGTTTGTGTGTACAACCGGCAGCATTAATGGCTATAGCGGTCGTTTTCAACGTTCGTGAACGCTCACATGTGTAAGTGTGTGAGTGTGTGTGTGAGAGAGAGAGAGACCAAATGGTTTTCCAAGTCTTCGGGGCCGTATAATTGTGTTTCCGTGGAAAAAGAATCTTGATTCGATGATGGTATATTGCGTGTGTAGATACGTCGTTCGGACCCGAGTTGGAGAGCACGGAGAATAGGAAAAAAGTTGAAAGAAATCGAAAAAAAAAAAATAGAATGAAAATAGGTACATGGAATTAAAAGTCGAAGATTTACTCGACGAAAGTTAATAACGACGAGAAATTTCGTTTTTAATCCACCGGGCCCAGGATTTCCCGTTTCGTGGATGTTGTGAGAATTTCATCGTCACCGAAATCACGTTTTTAAATTTTTTTTCTTTAATTACATGTTTTTTTCTACGATTTTCGAATTGATCAATTTTTTTAAATTTTTTGACAAAATTGACAATTGAACCGTTACGCCATGGTTGGATTGCAGGTTAAGATTTCACGCGGATGTGATTCATTTAGCGAACGCGGAAGCTCATTATTACTTTTTTTTATTTTTCTTTTTATCGTTGGTCGTCATCGGGTCTCTCGATGGACCAGGGAGAAAACGATTGCGCAATCGGTTCGTCTTTGTCCAATTCATTCGTGAACCGTTGATAAATGCGTTGACTGTTGTTTTTTCTATTATTTTTTTTTTTTTTTGCGCATGCGCGAACGATTGTCGAGCAATTGGCGTAGCGTCAATTAGTACAATCGGGAACGCGAGTACGTGGACGACAGAAAGTTTAGTAACTCGTGATTCTCGGTATTATCGACGGTGATGGGGGTGGAGAGTAGAGGGGGGGGGGCGGGCGTAGGTGGACACACAAATATTTGCTCGTGACCTCATTAAAACGTTTCGCGATGGTTTTCGAAAGAGAATTTTTTTTTTTTTTTTTCGTCGTTGGACGTGTGTGTGCTTTTTGTATTTGTCACGAGAGACGCGAGACAATGGACTCACTCTCGGCATCCTTCACGTTCGTTTAGAACTCGCCTGGGCGTGAAATGGAAATCGTCGACTCGAATGTGGGACGCGTCATTGACGAACGATGATTCAATATTTATTTATATCAATGAATGAGAAAGAAGGAAAGAATCAAGTTCGGATTGAAAAAAAGTTTTGTAGAATACATGTAAATGTATAAAAAACTCACGGTCAGCTTGAAAAAGTTTGAGTCTTGGGAAATTAAAGTCATTTTCATTTATTTTTTAATATTAGTATTAGCAAAAGACATTCATTGACAATGTAATATTTTTTCTTGGTGTTATATTTATATATATATACTTCCGTATCAAAAACTGCGTTGTATCGACAACAGCTACTTTCATTATTGAATAAATGTCCTTTCGTAATCTTCGCGGTTTCCCTTTTTCTTCTTCCATTCGCAATACGATTTTTCACATCGACGACGACGTCGTGCAGGACAGGAAGCAATCTCCTGGCAAGGAAATAACCGTCCCAACTCGATTCAACAAATTATTAAATCTCGAATGGAAAAAAAAGCGAAGAAGAAAGAAAGAAAGAAAGAAAAAAAGCGGCGAATTGATTTTTTTTTTAATATCCTTGAGAGACGGATCGAGCGTGCCAACGTCCTTCGAAACACGTCTCGTCTCGCGAAATCTCATATTCACATTGCCAAAAAATAATGGTAATAATAATAACAAATAAAATGGAATCATAGAGAGAGAAAAAAAAAACAAGGAAGAAGAACCAAAAAAAAAATATATGTAACGAAAGACTGGTCGATCGAATGAAGGGACGAATATAGCGGCAGATGGGTCGCAAGGATAATTATTGCGGTTACGAAGCTTAAAACGGAGAAACAGGAAAAGATGCAACGCATCTTGGGGTCCCAACGGGCAACGAGCGACAGCTCGTTAGTCGCGCAAAGACTCGAGAAGAGCAGGCGCACGACCACGACGACGAGGCATCGGTCTCGGGAAATCAGGAATCGCAATGCACCATGGGAAACAGTCATGGCTAAAAAATTATTTCACGACACACACACGAGAATATCCACAGAATTGCAACAAAACAAAAATTCCACCTATGCCTTCGACAAAATTGCACTGCAAGTCGGTCACCCAATTTTCATCCACTCAAAAGAAAAATAAACTAATTAATTAATTGATCAATCGATAAACAGTTGTCTTAAAAATTTTTAAAATCATATCTCACCCCTTCGATAATATGGACCAAACATTTTGAGAACACACTTGTAAAATTAAAAAAAAAAAAACCTTGACCAATAATTTTGAGAATGGCGACCGTTTGTTGACACCTAAAAAAATTCGCAATCTTCAAAAGATTCGAAACGACACAATTGCGAAGACCCCAACGTTAATACGTTCCCCACCCCCCTCCCAATTCCTCTCCCCAAGGGCTCCGAGTCGTCGCATTGTTCTCCGGATCGTTCGCTAATTGCTCGTTGCACACACACACACAAACGCACATAAGGCACTCGCGGCATCAATGTTGCTTCGGGAAGCCACGATGATGCC
Source organism: Diplazon laetatorius (assembly GCA_963662125.1). NCBI lineage: Eukaryota > Metazoa > Arthropoda > Insecta > Hymenoptera > Ichneumonidae > Diplazon > Diplazon laetatorius. Next base: position 12,241,447 of record OY759157.1, on the reverse strand, counting down.
GATCGGTTAACCGTGTTTCCGTATCGATCTTCCCCATCTTCGTATATATATACATATATATATATATATATATAACAACTAAACAAAACAACGTAATTAATTACCAGTCTCGTTGCCATTGTCGAACGATAAATAACGCGACTGGCGGTAAACGCCAAGTTCTTACATCCAATTAAAATATATACGATGAGACAAACAACAATGGACGGAGTCGCGAGGGGGTGGGGGGTGGATGGGGAGCGGCGGCGGAGGTGGCGGAGGAGGGAGAAAGAGGGCGCGGACGCATGTCTCGTCTCACCAGTCTTGTTTCACGTTTTCCACTCGCTCTTATCGTTCTTCGTTTTTTTTTGTTGTTGTTTTTTTTTTCAATTTTTGTTTTCTTCTTTTTTCTCATTTTGTTCTCGTCTCCGTCGTTCTCCGTTCAATCTCTCGATCCATCTCCACATTGTCCGTCCTTTTCTCGTTGTTTCATGGGTCCGGGGGCGGGGAGGGGGAGGAAGGGGATTGTCGTGGGTACAAGCCTTTCCCTCTTGAGCGTTCGCGAGACGACGCAAGGCCACTCGGAGGAATCCCTTTCTGCCGAGCCATCGTGGCACACTGGCTGCACTGGGCCCAGGGGCCTTACCCCGATGATGCCCATTCTCATGGTCGCGCGGTTGCAGGTGAAACCAGGTGTGCGTATTCCCGCTCCGGGTACCCACGACAAACGCCATTGTCGGCTTTGTTGATCAGCTGCTCGTGCTGACCTTATCCTGGACCTGTCACGTTGTTGTTGTTGTTTGATTTCTTTTGTTATTCTTTCTAACTTTTTGCACGCACGATTAAGGTACCCTCGATAAGAGAGATCCTCGTCAGATTTTCATAAAACTTGGCATACTTATAGGTATTGATAAGAAAAAGGTTCAGTTCAATTTTTATGGCTTTCCGGAGCGCGAGAAAAAAGATATCAACACTTTTATCTTCACATGTTTAACATGGAGCCTTATGGAGAATCATTACCATTACCATTATTCGAATTTTCGTTGACCTTGATTGTTTTTTTTTTTTTTTTTTTTTTTTTTAAGAATATTTACCGATCGTCCTGTCGACGATTTGTGACATTTATCGATATTCCGGAGATCCTTGGATTCTTCTATGACACGTTTTGGTTCGGGCTCAAAGGGGGCTGCAATTGTTTCGAGCAATACCCGGGATCCCAATTGACCTCAATTCAGTCGATCCAAACGATATTTCGAATGATCCGGAAACATATTTTTTCAATTGTTCTGGACAATCCTCAACATCACGAATGACCACGTCGTGAACCTACGAACCTCATCGTCCGACCGTTCAACATTGAGATCCGGGCGTATCCACCAGTGACCTTCCCGACATATCACCCCAAAGAAAACTTCCCACCCGTAAGTCAATTTATCCCATGAACCTCATCGACCTCACCGAGATTAATAATTCTCGCGATCATTGTCGCACGGGGAATTGCCACGTCGGTTCTTTCTTGCGCGTGAAATTGCACGTGCGTCTGACGGGAGGCCCGCGCATGCGCTGTTGGACGATGGAAATACGTGGAAATCGAGACGGAATCGCGGGAACCAGCCACGGACACGACACAACGCGAGAAGGAAGACGCAACGTGTGCATCATGGGCGCTTCGTAGACAGAAGACGTACGTTGAATGTTGTACGTTCAGCTTTTTTGCGCTATCATCATTTTCATCTCTCTCTCTCTCTGTCCGTCTCACTCTCTTCGCATAGCTGTGCGCGATCCTGCGCAGCTCGTTCGAATCCAACCGCGCACACGGTAGACATCTTAATTACCGGCTGTCCGTTCGCAAACCCAAGCGCAAAAGCTCTTCTCCAACACCACTGCCCACTTTCTAATGCATTCGAGGGCCTTTATAATCATCGTATCCTCATCCTCTTCCTCATTTCATACTTCATCCTCACTCATTTTTCACGCAATTTCTTCGCAATTTTTATTCACACACACACACACGAGCTTACATAAACTCGGGTTTTTTGTTGTTGGTGTATTTTTATTTAATATTTTTTTGTAGCGTTTCGTGAGCATGCGCAGTCGCGCCCAAGACTCGTGAGCGATGGAAAGACGGAGCGGTCGGTGATGGTACTTACATAGTGCGTTTTGGATTAGACGCTCGTGAGTTCAATTCCATTTCTGTTATAATGGACGACGAGCACCGTTAGATAATATCGAGGATACATATTTTATAATACAGTGTCGTGCGAATTAAGCGGGATGAGTCACCGAAAAAATCTTGTTCTTTTTTCGTGACATAATCAATTGAAATTTGAAATCGATTTTACCATTATAAAATAGCTGTACTCAGCTATCATTTCGATTCTTTTCATAGTCATTTCGAGCATCCGAACGCTGTAAGATTTGTCACAATATTTTTCACTTGTCGTAGCTTTTGGACCAACGGAATTACAAGAAAAAAATTTTTTTCGACCCAAATCGATGGGTTATGAAAATTGATTCTTATGCGGTAATCTTCAAGATTTGGGTGTGAAAAGGTTTGTAGTGAACGTCGTTTCGCTTGTAGCCAAGCCGAAAGAATTTTTTTCGGATTTTTAAGGGTTTTTGGACCCCAAAATTCACGAAAAACGAGCCAAACGGTTCATTCACATGGATATGGCTCTGTATGGATGATCTAACGGTTGATTCACATACAGATACCCTTGTATATGTCTCTGGTAACCGAAATTTCGTTTGTAGTAGAAAAAAAATCGATTTTTTAATGAAAAAAAAAAATTCTTCACGAAAAAACGATATTTTTTGGGGAAAAATGATGGGTCGGGAAAATCGATTTTTATGCGTTTATCTTATAGAGTTGGGTGTGAAAAGGTTTGTAGTGAACGTCGTTTCGCTTGTAGCCAAGCCGAAAGAATTTTTTTCGGATTTTTAAGGGTTTTTGGACCCCCAAAATTCACGAAAAACGGGCCAAACGGTTCATTCACATGGATATGGCTCTGTATGGGTGATCTAACGGTTGATTCACATACAGATACCCTTGTATATGTCTCTGGTAACCGAAATTTCGTTTGTAGCAGAAAAAAAATCGATTTTTTTATGAAAAAAAAATTTTTTTTCACGAAAAAACGATTTTTTTTGGGGAAAAATGATGGGTCGGGAAAATCGATTTTTATGCATTTATCTTATAGAGTTGGGTGTAAAAAGGTTTGTAGTAAACGTCTTTTCGTTCGTAGCAAAGCCGAAAACTATTTTTTCCGACTTTTACAGGTTTTCATACGCCCAATTTTGACGAAAATCGAATCTATCGGTTCATTCACAAGAGGATGGCTTGTTCAAAGCTTCCTCTATGAGGAATCAAAAATGGGATATCCCGTGATTATATTTATTTTTTTATTCATTACACAGACCATCGTAACGGACGTTTCATCGGCATGCCATTATTTTTCTATCTCTTTTATTTTCCTTGTTATTATGATTATTTTTATTCTATTTTCATCTGTCAGATGAATTATTTATTTCGAAGGTCCATTACAACGGATTATAACGGACGTATGATCGCTTGGGCTCGGTATGGGATAGCTGTGGTACATTAAAACAGTTTCTTGCAACAAAAACGTTGTATTATACATGCTCGGTCATACATCATAACGTATTAGCTATTTATGTAAATATATATATGTATATCGATGGGTCAACGATGGCACGTTAACCTGTCAATTTCTAAAACAAATATCTTCGATCGGGGTTGCCCCGGTGTCTCGGGTTCCCGACGCAACGGGAGAGCAACTTGAAACGACGCGAGAAGTCGAACGAAGATACGAACGATTGATAGTTTTTTTTTTTTTTTTTTTTTTCAATTCATTGGTTCGTATAATGCGCTCATCGCTTGAGAACGATGGGTCGTTTTTTATCTTTCTTTCTCACAACAGCTTTGTGGACATTATCGTTTTTGAAACAGATATTTTCCATTGTCGTTTGCATTCCTTATAGTCAATATTGAGAATTTATTATATAATGATGATTTATTATAACATACATATAAATTTATTCGTATGTTTCGGGAAGATTTATTTTTCCGATTGTTATTATTACATTTATTATTATATTCACATCAGTCGCCATTGAATCCAACAAAATCCATCAATATCCCAGTCAATCATCAACGCCTCGAAAAACAAATTAATTACCAATAAATAAACAAAATAATAATAATAACAATAAAAATAATTGTAAATAAATGAATAAAACACTCGACTCATCGTCTGCAGTGAAAATTTAACCCAGTGCCATCAACCCAAAAAAACCTTCATCGACATCCAAAACAATTAAAAATCCGAACCTGCAGAAAAAAAATCATCGATTGATTTTGAAAAAAATAAAACAAAAAAAAACCGTCCATATAATATAAAAATAAATTACAAACAACTGCATGGAGTACCTATCACCAATTGTAAACCCGGGAATAATTCTTCGCTGCTTTAACCAACGCTCGTACTCGTCCCTTACACACACACACACACAGCCACACACACACACACAAGTGAGGCGTCCCGCACTTGTCCACGTGTGTTACGTTCCTTGTAAAATTCACAAAGTCCTTCGAAGGTACGCGTGTAAGTCCCCGTCGTGGCTGTCCGTTGGAGTCTCCCGCGTGGAGTACGTAAGTACGAAGGGCGGGGCGAGGGGCGAGGGGGTGAGGGGGGAGGGGGGGATTTTATAATACATAGTAGGCAACGTCACGAATCGTGGTATACGAGCGCGGTACATAACGCGCTCCTTCTACGTTCGCGAAACCGTTTCTCTCCACCTCGCCGACGACTTATCCTCATTCTTACGGCGGGGCCCTCTGTCGTCCGAAGCCGCCGTCCGCTCTTCTTCGTCCTCTCGTTCTTCTTCTTCTTATTCCTTCTTCTTCTGTAAATTTTTTTGTTTCTTCTTCTTCTTCTTACATCTTTTCCCATCGGTTTCTCACTCGCCACGGCTTTTCCACGTCTCGCTTCTTCGTCTTCTTCGTCTTCTTTATCTTCTTCGTCGTCTTATTCTTCTTCTTCTATGGCCATAGCTCGCAGGATCTTCCTGTCTGTCCAGTATGTCTCCCTTCCACTTGACTCGCCACGCCATCCCTCTCATCACCTTTCTCACTCTTCTCCAATACTTTACCCACTGCTTTTATATATCTATATATGTTTTATGTGTACTTGGGGTGTGTTCAATAAAGGCAATTTTTTCGATTCTTTTGGCAGTTTGGACATTTGATGTGAATGCTATAGGGAGACATCTCCCAAAATTTTATCCCAATCGGACGATATTCAGAGGTTCCGCTTTCACGAATTTAATTTCGCCTTCGATTAACACGTAAACAATTTAGTTATTTTCTTTGAAATTTCTTTTTCCGGTATATGGAATATTTCGGTGATTGAAAGTGAGTACGATACGTGGGATCGAGTGAACTTGAAATGGAAATATTTTTTGTTCTATAATTTGACAAACGATTTAACAATTTTTGTTTTAACAAAAATAATTGAAAACTGACGTGAAATATTGTTAAATTTTCATCTATTATGAAACAAAAAATAGTTCCATTTCAAGTGACCCTAATGCTATGTATTGCACTCACATCCTGTCTTCGGAATTTTTTGTTTACCTGAAAAATTAATTGCAGCTCAAACAAAAAAGATAGTTCACGTGTTAATCGAATGCAAAATTGAATTCGTGAAAGCGGAACCTCTAAATACTGTCCGATTGAGGTCAAATTTTGGCAGGTGTCTCCTGATAGTATTTACTTTGTATGTGGAAACTGCCGAGAGAATCGCAAAACTTTGCCTTTTTTCAACACACCCTAATGTATCCATGTGTTTGTGTGTGTGTGTCGAGGATCTTCTCTCGAGCTTCACGCGTCTCGCGTTCGTTCCCTTATTTTCCTGAGCGGCCGCGTTATTTATCGCTAACGCGGGATTCACGAGAGTGCTGGGAGGATCTCTCTCTCTCTCTCTCTCTCTCTCTCTCTCTCTCGCTCTCTCCCTCTCACTCTCTCTAAAGAGAGTGAGTGAGAAAGAAAAACCCATATGTACACTTCTCCCTTGGCTACGTCAGCCACGGCGCGAGTTGCAGAGTGCGAGGCGTTGTGCGGCTTGTTTTTACGCTGTACCGGACATTACAATGCTCGTGGCACACATATATACATATATATAAAATATATCTGTGTGTGTGTGTATTTATATTTATAAACACGATTGTAACACGAAAGTACGTGAGAGATAATTTCTCACTCTTTCGTGTATGATGTCCTACGCAAATTCTCCATCCCTTCCGGCATTATTGCACAACCTGGAGTTTGGAAATAATTAAAAATGACAATAGCAAACGCTCCCGTTGTACTTGAAAAATAAATAAAAATGAAAACGCAAAGAATTTAGTTTGAAATAAAATTAAAAAATCAAAATAAAAATTATCGCTAATTATGTTATTTATCGTCTTTTCATTTAATTTCAAATTTCATTGCATTGGAATTCAACGCATGCGCATATTTTCAAGTCTCGATGGGACACCGTGAAACATTTTGTTTATTTGTTATTTTTTTTACGTTGCAGAATGAATAATAAAGTCTGATGGCCACGGGCAGATTTCTTCGGTGCAATATGTGCGTTGCTACTCGAGACAAGAGGATCCTCTCGATCTTGGTCGCGCGTGTGTGTGTGTGTATGTGTGGGACCAAGACTGCGATGGGACTTCTACGGGTATTGGCCACAAACCTCGGTGGCAGTAGCGTAAAAGCAGAAGCCCGCAAAATGAAGTTGCATTAACGAAAGACCGAGTCAACGAGGTATATCATTTGTCACCTATCTCTTCGGGTTGCCCCCTCAGGCTGGTTATCGGAGCGGCTCATCTCGCTCGGGCGCAACCGGGATTCGCGTTGCCCGCAACGGAGGAGGCCACTTGCGGCCCCGGAGAGTTGTAAATCATGCGACACCCGACAACAGATCGAATATCTAATTTCCTTTCGCTGACTCGTTACCCGGGTCTCGACGTACGCCCCCGCGCACGGGAGCAAGCCTCGCTCGTTGGAAACGCGAGACGAAGACCGATGCGCACAAAATTATCTCACTCTCTCTCTCTCTCTATCTTTTTTTTCATCTCATCGGGTTCCATTTTATTTTTTATTGGATGAAATATTTTTATCGTCTTTGCAGTTGATTAAAAAGTTTTAAAAAAAACTACGAAGACATATTTCAGCGTTGATGAATGTTTCGCGAATTATCGTGAATGTTATAAGTTACTTGACATGGACTGTTCGAATGGTTGCTGCTAAATCCCAAGATGGACAATTTTTTTTCGACCAAACGAACAATCGTCGGTCCATCGGAAGACCGTTAATTCATTTTTTCTCATCAATCATCCGGCAACGAGGTTTCGCCAGGTCGAAGTTGTAACGTGAGGTACACTTTGACCTCCATTTTGACGGCGTGCGATGAAGTTTGATGCATCGGCGAAATGCGCGACGATGTAAGCGTTGCGTCACAATTCCATGCTGTCTGCGTTGTTTTCGTGTTGGAGAACAAGCTTTGCCCCGGACAAGACGATTTCCCATTGACGAGTTGCGCACAGCGGGGATTCCTTCAATCGTGGAATTTGTTTTGACGCGTTTCAACAATTTCGTCATACGTTTTGTTTCGAACGATGAATCCGACTTTCCCTCGCAGAATCTCGTTCTGCCATAATAATCCTACGTGCGAACGAGTGACAAAGCCCGAAAGGAGATTCCAACAGGACGTTTCACAAACGCTTTGTCACCATTTTGCAATGCATTCTTCGGCCTTCGTTTTGTTTCGTTGCGTCATCGTTTTCTCGCAATCGACGGAAAAACAGTGAAAGAGGCTCTTCCGATCTTCGCCATATTGTTGTTCGTCTCGGCTTTGATGAACCGATGAAATACAATCGAATTGATTCGCGTCCGGTTAATGTGCGACAATTATCGTGGACGTAATCGGAGAAACTGTGATGCAATGTCGCTGGACTGTGACGCCGTAGTTGAGGACGCTACCGAACGGGGGCGCTGGCGCGTGACTCGCCGCTCGGCGCAGTTCGGGTGGGGGAGACGAAATCCCCACTCCGTCCCGACTCAAACGTCGTTCGGTCAACGAGACCCGACTTTATGACAGAATATCTTGTCAGTATGGCTTTCAAATGAGAAACCACAACTCACCCGTGTGTCAGAATGATACATGCCAAGTAAGCGAGTGGACACGTCATAATTAGATCGTTATAATATGTTACAATTTATGCAACAACTCCCTTTCATCCGTCAGGTATGGCGCGTAACGTCAGTTTTTTCGTAACACAATCTCCACGTTTCAGAGTTAACCCACATCTTGATTTAACGTCCTTTTTCTCTCCCCCCCCCCTTCCCCCTCCCCTCGCCCTTCTTAATACGTTCGATCGCACAGGTGTAAGACTTCTTATTTATCGTATCAGTGCGTTTTTTAGTTTTAACCCCAGTGCGTTTATTACCCATCCACCGTGTGTACAATAAGTACATACAATATATATATTATACAAACAAAATACATTGCCATACCATACCGATCTACACGTACCGATCGAGCGTATGCAGTCTCCGATCTCGTCCCGACTTGTGTCTATAGTCCACATCGCAGACGGGCCTGCAGGCCATCGGAATTGCAGTCAGGTGCCGCTACTTACACAACCGGTAGATTCCTTCTGGCTCGCCGTATGATTTTTCTCCGCGTCCGAACTCTTTTACCCCCCCCCCCCTGCCCTTCCCCCCATCCCACGGAGCCGTGGGTATAATGGTCCGTTGGAGATTCTTGCAGGGCAAACTGTTATAAGCCGATCGACATCACGTGGCCGGTCGCGTTGTTCGAAACCAGAACTTGAACAAACCCGAGCGGCTTGTTGCGTTCGAGAGGTATATATGTATGTATGTATGTATGCGCGTGAGATGGGAAGGTGCGTGGCACACGCACTGTATACACGTTTGTTGTACAGAACTTATCCGGACGAAGACGGTACATCGGTTGAACCACGGATTGTACAGTGCAACCTCGCTCACTTGACCAACACCTGCTGGAACTTTTTTCACCTGACTAATTTTCGTTCGTGCTTTAACGTTTATGGGTATTGTTGACAAAGCTTTATATTTTCCCGGTTACGTATCACAATAACAATTTTCTTATTCGAAAAATTATTTTTTCTCCCACTCTGCAGCAGAGAAGGTGAGAGAGAAGCAGAAGGTGCGATGTGCTTCATTTGTCGACGGTCTCCGTTAGCCATTTACGGAAAATGCGGAACAAGAAAGACGGCTTTTCGTCAAATTAGGCGAGAGTAAACTGTACGACTCTCGCCATTAAGTCCCATTGGCATCAGAAGCCGCATCAGAAACGCGTGCGCACACGCATTTTGCTACATATATATATACACCACTATCTTTCCGCACTGCACAACGCTCGAGGTTCTCTCGTGAGTCCACATGCGTGTGGTTCATCCTGACTGGCCGGCACGCACGCATACACACACACACACACACACACACACACACATACACAAGGAGGATCCGATTTCATCGGGCTGCCTACGGTGGGACATCAACCGTATACCCGAGCGGCTTCTATGCACATGTCGATTTATAGTATCGTGCGCCATTAGAGATAATTGTTAGGGCAAGAATCCCCCTCGTCCAGGGTACACACAAACACATATATATGTATATATATATATACACACAAGCGTGGGGATACGTTCATGATGCCGTAGCATGATGTAAAGATGTTTTTCCGCGGTCACGCATACCGTTGTACGCCGCACCGTGATTCTATAATGCTTGCACGCATGTGTGTATGTGTTTCCACTCTCTACCGAGTGCCGCAAATTTACTCTGTACACCCTACGATGGGAAAACCAGCAACCGAAGCAGGACGGAACGATTCAGGTTGATCGCCGTAACTATATATATATAAATACAGAAATATCTATGTATCTATATCTTCATACAAACATAGATATAAATACATATATATTCATATCTATGTGTTCATTTGGTACGTATATCGTTGTGCTAGTAGCACCGTGTTGTCCGAAGAAGACGCACCCAGAGGCAACGTCCTTGGTTCATCGACGTATATACATCCTTCTCCGTTTGCAAACTGATGCGGCTACCCGTTTGTTTTATTACGTGCGAAATTTTTCCCTTCCGATACCACTTCTTTTTCCATTATAACGTCTTGCTATTACGTTCGCTCGTTATCCTCCAAGATTCTCGCTCCCCCCCCCCCTCTTTATGCCTCTCCTCCTATGCCGTACCCTGCGTTGCCGTGAACGTTGTTGGCCCATTCGAACAAGCCATAGTTTTATGGCACGCAATAAACACGGTTCGGGCTGGGCCGGGTTCTCTCTCGTGTGCGATGATCGCAATGACGGCGCGGCCGGTGGTGACGGGTAATGGTGCGCGGCAACCGCGCAGCAGCGCAGCGTCGCCAATGTCTGGGTACACGCGCGCATGCGCGGGCCCGCGTCGTGGTGGACCCACATGGCGGGTTAATTGGAATGTTGCTCGGTTCGATTAAACTATTAAATGAGAAGGCCTCTTAACTCGGTGCGGCACGCCGACTGCGCCCCGCGTTTCACCTAACCAAACTACTTGTCTCTCCGCTCATGCTTCTACGGGCTGTCGCCGCACCGGCCGATTCCGAGGCGCGCGCGCGCGGGCGCTCACGCACGCACGAGACCAGGTTTTCTGTATCCCCGGGCGACGCGAACGGGAACGGGATGCCTCTTGTTCCTCCCCGGACCACTCGCTTCCCCCCATCTCTCCCCCTCTCCCACCTTCTTACCCACCCTTCCCTTTACCTCCTTGCGCGGCTTCGCCAGTCGTGACAACAAGACTCAATACCAAAGTCGGGATATCTCGGTACCTATTTGGGATGTCGATCGTTCCACACTAATGCACAGACGCGATGCATATGGTCAACCTGTTGGCGTACGATAAAATAATTGTGGAATCACGAGACATATTATGGTGTTGTTGTTGTTGATGGTGTTTTCTTCTTTTTTTTTTATTCGATCTTGTGGAAGGCTCCTTGACGGGGGATTAATGACGTGAGTGTTTGGGAATTCCAGTTATCGAGTTATTGATGTTATTCTCACGAATGTAGATTCGGAGTAGTATGTTGTATTGTTATTGTGTACTATACACGAATTTCCGCGAAAGGTTCGAATCTCGAAACGAACGCTATGGACAACAAGGATTCACCTCTGCACGACCTTGCCGTGTGGTTTGCGGGCTGTCGTTCACGGTGCGCCCCGAGCTGGTGGTCTGAACGATAGCTGTTTGTAAACAACGGGCGTGCACAGCTACGCAGTCGTTGGATCGCGGACCCGTTCTGTGTCTGTCTGTGTAGAGGTGAATGTTTGAGAATTTTTTTGAAAGAACATTATCTAGTATTTGTTTGCAATAAAAATCTCAATATTTCCGAAACTTTTGCGAATGCGTTGATATTTTTTTCTACAGAAATTGTCCTCACGACAAGAAACTTCACTCCAGTAGCAATAATCGTGATCATAAACTATAAAATTCGGCTATTGGCAATTTGTATTTTGAACCGACGTCAGAGAGACCGGGTCAGTTGTGAATTTGTTCCTCTTTGAAGTTTTTCCGAGGATCGAAGATGGTTATGATCAACTCGCGAAGGACGGAAAGCACGCAGACGCTGATTTCGGGTCGTGCACGAGCCCGTGGTACGCGTACGCTTTGAGACAGACACGGAGTCTCGAGTGTGAAGAGAAGAGAGTGAAGCCATGTGGTAATTTTAGCTTAACAATTCTCTCTGTGAGAAAACGTGAACGACGGGAGATGGAGCTAGTCGCTCAAGTTTCTCCCCAGTCTTCGCTGTGTGTGTGTACGAGTGTGATTCCGTCGAGGTCGTAAACGGCTGCCGATTGATTGATATTCAGCTGCGTCGCTGTGACGGAACCCGAGAGACCGAAAAATAAATGAAAATATGAAAGAAGAAGAAAAAAGAAATAGCCGGAGAAGAAAATACACAGAAACGCCAGGCGCTAGTCGGCATTTTCCGCGACTGAAAAAAAAAAAAAACCGATCCAATTGCGGCGCAAACATTTTTCCATCGACAAACGCACCTACACACACACACACATGCATAAACACGATCCGTCAACCATGAGCGGCTTATTCACCGTTTAACCGTCAAAGCTGATGAATTCTCGATTCGGCAAAGTACACGCGACACGTTAAATCCGAGATTCCAGAACGTCTCGCACGCGATCGATCGATCGAAACGTCCGAGACTCGGGGTTGACTCATTAGACACACACGCGCGCGCGCGCGCGCGTCTCGTCGGCATCGCGGCCGCGACACAGAGAAATCACAACTTTGTGTTCGTACGAGGAAATGGATAAGTATTCGGCTGAAAAAGGAATCGTGTAACGACGGTAAGATGTCGAAGTTATGTGGTTGGGTATCGGTGAAAATTCCGGTAGATCTCTCCCTCTCTCTCTCTCTCTGTCTCTCGCGATCGTAGCTCCAGGGCGCACGCGCACGTTATTTTCCGCGATTGAATTGGGACCACGATCTTATATATATATACGGATCTTGAAACTCCGGGGATTTGATTAGTACGGATAAATAACTCTTTCCAACACTAAACGATTTTTCGAATAATTGTAATATTATTATTTAATTACAATTCCAGGTTATGTTTTCGGTGGTTGACACGATTTATCCAACGGCCATATTCTACCGCACTAACGCCAGCGCGTCACTCGGCAAATTCCCTAACCACTATATCTATAACTTCGACGAAAAAGACAGAAAAAAAAGAAACGTGTTCAGTCAGTTCAGTCTTCTTTTGTCTATTGTGCGTTACCCTGACTGCCGACAGCGCCACCCTCGGGCATCAGCAACAACGGAGCCCACGATCGTGTAGGCAGCTCTCTTCAAGAGTGAGTTATATCTATATACACGGGGCAATGGCGAAAAAGAGTCGTAAGAGAGCCGCGAAGGATATCTGGCACGCACGTTTCCACGCGAGCCACCACAGAGTCAGCCGTAAAACCGTCCAACGGTGGCGCACCAAAGTAAATGTTATAACAAACATCGCGCGGGGTGAAGGAGGAAGCGGGCCCGGGGGCGGAGGGGCGGAGGGGACCTCACGCACCCGGCTCGTGCGACGCCCCGCTATTTAACATTATTTAGTTTGCTTTGTGAAACGTTTAAACAGCGCCCTGCCCACTTCTTTTTCGTCTTCATCTCTCACAGTCTCTTCCTTCGGCATCTCTATCAGTCTGCGCACACACAAACACACACACACACACACACACACACACAGAGACTAGGAAAACTCGTCTCATCATGAATATACACATGCACGACGATCGCCAGGCCCTGTTTGTTTTCTAGTTGCCTTCGGGGTTTCGTGGTTTGCGAATTTCAAAGACTCGTACGTGAATTATCGCAATTTTATCGTCTACACAAATTTTACCCGATCTACGTACTCTCACCGTGTGTGCATGTGTGTACATAAATATACGTTTGTGCTTATAACACGTCGCACTTTGCAGTTTTCATTATATTGCAAATGTATCACACATGTATTGCAAGATTATTAAAAAGTAATAATAATAATATCCATTGATTTCACGATGTAAATTTTACGCATCGGTGAAAATGTTGTCGCTACGTAGTACGATCGTTAGAATATTTTTTTTCCACGAATTAACAAAATTATGGCTTAATAATGACGTTGCTTACGCGTTATGCGTCCCATCGTCTATCGTGTATTCATGGGTAAACACGTAAACACGTAGTCGATGGTTATTAAATTTTTTTTTATTTTATACAATCTGTTTTTTCGTTGATAAACATTTTTTTTATGTATAATAATTATACAGATATAATATGTACATATATTATACACACATATTTATCTTGCCAGGACACATTGCTTCTGTACGGTCACGTTGCAAATCGACGCACCGACGTTTCGACGTTAATGACGTGCGTCAACCATTATCTCATCGTAAATGGCTCTTGGTATATGGTTCTACCGTGGGCTCGCGGTAGACTCTACCTGCGAGCGTTTGAAAATGGAGAAAAACTAACAACAAAAAAATAAAATAAAACGCTATCGTCGGCAGCGGGGAAAAGACGACGAGAGGGACCTACTTTCTATCGTGGTTAGCCTACTGCCCAGGCACCGCGACACGGTGGACCCCGTACAAGCATCCGGCATCGCCCCCGGCCGTTCGTGCGCGCATTCTCTCGTTGTCTCGACGCTCGTGTTTGGACGTTTTATGTACCAAGATGACGACCGATGAGTCTAACTCGAACTACGAAGATGCGATGGTGATAATTTCATCGGAACCTCCATGCATCGACCGCAAGCTACACCACAGAATTTGCGAACAAATTAATCAATGCTCACTTAAAACAAATATGCATGAGAAATAAAAAAAAACGAATCAATGATCATAATGTAGATATCATTTTATATTTGAATACCAAATGCTTCAATATGAAAATACAAATATTACATTTTCAATATTTATTCTTAATACAAAATACTGATTTTTCATAAACATTTTTTGTTTTAGTATTTTCATTGCTAAGTCCTGTGAGAAATGAAAAATCAATAGAAAAAAAAAACGACTCGTAGGTATTAGATGCAGAAACTTACTAAAAGATAAAATTATTTCGGTTTTTTTATTTCAGATGATTCCAATGGAACATTTTTTAATAAAAATTAATGAAAATTTCATAGAATATTCTTCAAACGTTAATTCATTGTACACAAGTTTTCATTATGTAGTAATTATAGAAAGAAATATACAACTGTGTCGTGAAAAAAAATTATCGAAAATATGCTTTTTTTTTTTATCGAATTAACCTTACCTCCTCTTACACCAAATGCATCGAACCAATGAATCAAGTTAGGCTTTCGAATTGTTTTTTTTTTCTTTTCATCTCTTTTTTTTTCATTGAGGCACACCGTGGGTTCCATTTTGCCCATGTAACCCAATGTTAACTCGACGTAGCTGACCAACTGCATCAACTGTTGACTGTTAACCCGTACCCCGTAGTACCCGTATTTGCCGTAGGCTGATGAGCATGTATCACAAGTTTACCTTTTACCACCCCCCCCCGTCCGCGACCCGGCTTTGCGTACCGTCGGATGGGCCGTACGCTCTTGTGGCCGCAAAGTCCATTTCACTGACCGCAACGCGCACACGCTGTGAAAGTGCATCAACCGCGTGTGCATCGCATCGTACGCCACACCACGACGCAAAACAATGATCGTGATTGCGTTGTTGTAGCTTTTGCCGTTGAATTTGGAAGCAAATGCGAATGATAATCCGGTCAGTTTCACCGCACGTGGTCGAAGCTCGCGGAGTTATGAAAAACGCTTTATGCATCAACTGCATTATTTTTTGTGGTGGACGTTTGTCCGTCACGAGGATCGACACGAAGCGAGAGAAGGAATCGTTTCTTCGTCGTCGCGTGCAGTATGTTTTTTTTTTTTTTTTTTTCACGCGATGCACGTTTGCAAATTCCGACGGAAAATCATTTATGCCGCGACCGCACTTGTTAAGCCGCGTCGTCTCGTTTGCCGCGAAGCAATTCTAACGTCCGAGCAATCTGCGCAAACGCGGAGGACACGCGAGAACGTCTTGAGGATCGTCATAAATCGGCGTGGTACACATTTTGTTTTTTATACAATGGAAAATATGAATGTTTGTGTGTAATTTACATGCATCTTCCCATATAGCACCAAATGTTCCATGTATATCCATTGGATATCCATAATGTGAAAAAGATATCCTGTATATCCTATGGATATCCATACGACTTACATGCATGTATGTACATGCACGAACGTTTAAAGCACATTGTATGGATATACGGAAAATACCCTTAAGTGGACATACAGCACCAGATGTTCCATGGATATCCATACGACTTACATGCATGTATGTACATGCACGAACGTTTAAAGCACATTGTATGGATATACGGAAAATACCCTTATGTGGACATACAGCACCGGATGTTCTATGGATATCCATACGACTTACATACATGTATATACATGCACGAACGTTCAAAATATATTGTATGGACATGCGGCAAAAACTCTTATGTCGACATACCGGAAAAGGTGTTCTATGGATATCTATACGACTTACATGCATGTATATACCTGCACGGGTGTCCATTGCACATTATATGGATATACGCCAAATACTCTTATGTGAACGTGTTTCATCGACATATTCATATAATATCCAATGTATATCTATACATGTCCATAAAAAAAATCAAGCTATCAACACCCAAGTAAGAAACTTATATATAAACTATATATGAAATTGGGTAAATACAATTTATATATAGGTTATTTATAGACTCTATATAGTCTATATATAGACTACATAAAGTCTATATATAGACGACATGGTCTGTATATAGTCCATATATACTTGTACATGCGAACTCCGACTTTACTTCGCGAAGTTCCTAAGTCACAATGGTTAGCTTTTATGACAGATCAATAATATCATATTCATCAAAGTCGGCGTAGCGCAGTGAGCAGCGCGCCGGACTAGTAACCGCGAGAACCCTGGATCGAGTCCCCGCGTCTCCTATTTTTTTTTCCTTTCTTTATATACCTGCGAGACAGTTTTTTAGTACATTGTATATACATATGATGTCCCCGTGTATATGCAGAGTATGTTCATCGGATATACGCGTATATACCGTATATCCGATGGACATACTATGCATATACGCGAGTATATACAATGTATATGCAATGGATATAAGAAAGTGTCTCCTTTGCTGATACAATGGATATCCATTAGATATACGCTGCGGTATATCGGTATATACATAGGATATTCAATATCCTCAGGAGTATATACAATGGATATCAAATGTATGTCAAAATGCTATATGGGTTTGACATTCGAATTTTGATATGGGTTTTTGGAAACACATTGTCCAAGATGATAAACTTGATTTTTCAAGAACGAAAGAAAAATGCATATAGAAAATCACGTTTACGTGAGATTCCCCACTTAATTTTCGAATCATGTGCAATTATGAAAATTCCGTGATTTGACTGTTGCGCGAGAATGAGGATTTATCCTGCCGAGCAAGGGGCACTGTTCTTCAACCCGAAGCGGGGATGGGGGAGCAAATGAGAACGAGAGAGAGAGAGATAGAGAGAGAGAAAAAGAGCGGAAGGGGATGAGGACCGGGAGATCCGAACCAAAAGTCGCTTTGACTGCAGTAAACAGTGGAAATTCTGAGCGAGTGAAGCCGGAGGTTGAGAATTTCTGTATTACGAGAGAATAAACAGTGAAGCTGCCGGCGGAGAAGCGCGTGGTGCAGGGGGGAGAAGTAGAAAGGGGGTTGATGTGTTTCTCGATGTGGCACACGAAGGCGCATAACGGAATAGCAGTTGTAGGGAGGAAAGAGCGAATGCAAAACAGAGAGAGAGAGAGAGAGCGAGATAGAAGAATCGCGAAAGCACAAGCACACGGTAAAACAGCGAGTGGTAGGTCGCGGAGGGTGGATGGGGCAGGCGGGTCCGGAGATTTTTAGAGTCAGTCTTTCGCTTTTTGGATGCACCAGTATCTGTCTCGAGTCTCATGGTTTATCTCGCTCCATCCTTTTCCATCTCTCAGTTCTCATTTGCCTGGCGAGCCACCTTTTTCACTCATCCATCTCTCTCCCACGCTCTGCCCCAGCGCCGTATCGCAATCTTCCTCGTGGGTGCCGCATAGCTGGAGCGTCCCGGGGAAAGGTGGATAGGCATTGCGTCGTTGAGGGCCGATGGAGGTGGAAGCGAGCGTAGGAGGCGAACGTGGAGCTGGAAGGAAAGCAGGAAGGAAGGAAGGAAGGAAGGATGAGAAGGGTAACAGGGGAGGTCGGTGGTGGTACGGGGTTGCGACGGTCGGGTTTGGCGGAGGAGAGCGAAGCAGAGCACGCGGTACCGGGCAAAGCGCTTCAACGGTAGCTCACATCAAAGAGTCGGCTTAATAGAAAGCCTTAGAGGCGTTTGTTCGAGTCTCCTCATCTGACTAAATATTCCCCGGGCATGTGCGGGTGAGCACGAGTGAGACGGGCCAGACCCGGGGCAAAAGGTGAAGCAGCATCCGGCGAGGAGAGGCCAGGAGGATGAAGAGAGACGAGGAAGTTGGGAATGGGAAATAGAGGTAGATAGGAGGCACCGAGCATCGCCTTTCCCCCGACGGTGTTGTGCTGGTGTGGCACTGGAGGTGCTGTCGAGGCCGAAGCTCGAGTGGGATATTGACGGGCCAAGGTACACAAGGCGCACAACTAGCTTAGAAGACGAAGAGCGATGAGCTCACGATGCGCGCGAGACGAGGGAGAGAAGGAAGCAGATCTTATGATTCTACTACTACGTCTCCTTATTCCGCTCGTACTGCTACACCATTTCCACGACTATATCTGCAAAGTGCAAACATGGATTGCAACAGAGAAAGCAAGTCGGATGGGGAGATGGAGGTACGGAAATGTACGCAGCGTTCGGGGGAATGAGATGAGGCACGGAGTCTGTTTGGTGTAATCCTGGTTGCTACCTGGTGCATCCTTCTAGACGCCATTGTGTCTAATGTGGTGGGTCTGTTGGTTCTCTTGTTTCTCCGAATTAGTCCGTCTTTGATGTGGTAAATGTGACTGGAAAGGAAGGAGTGAGACTGAAGATTGTAGACCCCCTCACATCATTGACTCCTCACTGAACCTCCTACTTTTCAACATCATAGACCCACTACAATCTGGCAAGACTATTTCACGTCCAAAGCCACCCCATGAACAAATATTTTGATATAAAACATCCTGGACTGTCTATCCAACCGTATTCGAGAACTATGATTACTCGGGAAATTGGACAAGCCCGGAGGTCCGTGACTGCGTTATCCCCATCATAACCACCTGTGCCAATACTTGCCGAAACTATCGTCTGCCCATCATCTTCCCGCGGGTATCTATCCACTATCGAAGAAAGCACTGCCAGATTCAATATGGGCTACGTCGCGGTAACTCTGCCTGGTTGGAAGTTCATTGCGAAACATTATGTAGTCACGTCAGATCTATATTTGAATGTGCTACCGGTATCAGACGGTTTATCTATGCGCACCGTGTGTGTGTGTGTGTGTGTGTGTGTGTGTGTGTGTGTGTGTGTGTGTGTGTGTGTGTGTTCAGAGCCTCACAGTTCGACATCAGACACGACGAAGAAGAATCCGTAGACGCTGCAGGCTCAATCCCATTGCACGACTAGTCGACGTGTGTGCGCACAGCAGACTAACACACATTAATCCGCGGTATTAAAATCACACACACAGGCACAGAGACACGTCAAGTCCTGCCCGAGCCGATCGGGGTGGGCTAGTCTGCTCCGCAAACTCTCGGAGATTCGACTAATTAATATCTCTGTGTTGACGCTGCCAAATTTCCGGAAGGGGCCCCAATTTCCTTTCGCGTATCTCCGGGCAACTTGGTTCGTACGAACTTTCGAGCTTTCGCGCTTGCATTCCATAACTAACGGAGCTGCCTGTGCCCGCGCCATCGCCAGGGCCGAATTCACCGATTCCGCACGATTTTTCCGTTACCGTTGTTTCCCTCCCGGGAAACCGTCGAAATCCATAGCCGGACGATAAATCAATATCATACGGATTTGGGAAACGCGAATGTATGACAACGTGAATTGCGAACGGGGTTTTGCGCGGGGGTGGAAGAGAGTATTGCCGATGCGGTGGCATCAATGGCCCCTGATAGTCAAACCAGTGGGAATCGCTACCGCTTTCTGTCACAGTGTCTACCCAAAGCCGCGATTAATACCCGTGAATCTGCCTACGAGGCCAGACGCTTTTGATTGATTTTGAGCACCGTCACAACCTCCCAGCCTCCCATCCTCCACCTCGATCCGCCCCCGCTACGATATCCCACGACAGATACAAATGAATCGAATGCGGGAACGAAGAGAGCCTTCTATCAGCCGTTTCTGTCGATGAAACCCGTCGGCCAGTTGTTACTGCCTTCGCTGAGCCCGATCTGTATGGACTGTAATCCTTTAAAGGGATATTTCGCTTGTGTTTCGCTTCGGTTGAGCTATATAAATAGACGTGGGATGTTCTGCAATCAGCGTCGACCGTGACTCTCTCTCTCTCTCTCTCTCTCTCTCTCTCTCTCTCTCTCCATGTATACCATCTCTCTCGCGCCGTTTCAATGTACCGAAGGGGCTTGTCCGGGTCCACGATCATTTGAAAATGAGTCATCTCTCTCGCACCGTTGTGCAACCTGGTTTCTCGGCCCTCTGTCGCGCGGAAGGCCGAATGCTGTGGGATCCACCCCTTCGTCGGCGTATCGCGATCTTCCTACGCCCGCGTACTGCCATTGTGACGGCACGAGGCTTTCGCGACTGCGCCGTTGGCTCATTGCCGTTCCCCAAATTGCGGGAGTGTTGTGTTCATACATTCGACAAAGCATCCAGGCCAATCAAACCGTCATTATGATTATTGGACTCTGGGCTATCAATACATCATGTTCGCTATCACGCTGTGCTGTTTGTTTTGTAATAATCAAGCAAACGTTGATACGTTGTCATCCGCATTATCGGTTGGAAACGTTTGACTTCACTATGGACTCGCCTGTCCAGTCTTATGGCCAAATTGGAATCTTGTTTTCATAAATCGCTTGTGACCGCACAATTACCTTCCAATAACGATGAACATGAACAACGCAATTCCAAGGCAGAACAATTATTCCGGCAACCCCATGCAAATCGGTAGAAAGTCGCGAGGTAGCAAGAGAAACGTGATAAGTCAGAGACAGCGTGAGGTCGAGTTGATTCTGTGAATTAACAAGATTCACAAATGCCGCTCCAACGTGCTACAAAGAGAACGAATCGTTCGTTCCGGAGTTTGCAAAAGCATCGAAGGAATATAATTTCGACCAACCTCTTGGAGAAGGAGGGTAACAACTTGAACGCCGTTTGTTTGCCAACTGCTTACTCGGCTGTGTCTAGGCTCTCTTCTTCCACCGTTGGTCCATGGCCCTCGGGGTACCACGATCCACGTATATATATACATACATTTATTTTACCATCGGCGTTTCTCTTTTGCTCCAACTTTCCCGACGGCCTCGCGATCTTTCTCCATTGTTTAAATACAATTTTGTCGTTTACTAATTAATGCACAGCCGACATCAAAGAAGATGTTTATTGGTTCATGTGATGCTAAAGAGACGGTAACGAAGAGGTAACTCGGCTGAGGGAGCGGTTGAAGTAGTGACAGGGGGCAGCGAGAAGGGCGAGGATGGAAGGAAGAGGAAACGAGTAAAGTGGGGGATGGAGGGTTGTGGATGCGCGCGGGACAGTGATGCACGGTAGGGTGGAGGAGTAACGTCAACGGTTGAATATCTGTATTGGAGTGAGATGGAAAATCGTGTGCCTGCTTTTCCGTCAGGTTTTGCCTTCTCGTTCTTGTCTCTTGTGCTTCGTCATCTGTCTGCGTACGAAGCCAGGCATTCTCCCAGTTCCTCTCTCTGTCCCTGTCTGGCATCACCGTGAGAGGAAGCAATGGAGAAAGGAAGACAAAAAGCCGCCTCCAAATCTTGCATCCTTGTTCCCGACCCGTGCGCCAACCACCTCAACTCCCATTCCGCCTTCACCGAACTGCACCGAATCCGCTCTACCCTCTCGGCATACAGCGCCTCTCAGCGGACGAAGCTGCGACGACGACTCGGAGACAGAGACGAAAACCACCCACAGACTCATCAACTAACTTTGTTCCCCCCGGTTCCGGAGTTGCAGGACTCTCTCGGCAACCCAGTATCACCGCGTTAAATCAGTCGCAGTTAGCTACGTAGTTTCGCCATCAAACGGAAAACCCGGAGATACAAACATCGTCACAGACGTTGGCTCGGGCTCGATTCGCCCAGGCTACGACGACTATTTTGGAGTCGGGGAATCGTGGCTTTCTCACGACGAACGACGTTGTTTGTGACTACAGACATCGTGTATCGCCTACATTACCGACACTAGTCCTATGTTCTGTGTGTGTGTGTGTGTGTGTGTGTGTGTGTGTGTGTGTGTGTGTGTGTGTGTGTGTGTGTGTGTGTGTGTGTGTGTGTGTGTGTGTGTGTGTGTGTGTGTGTGTGTGTGTGTGTGTGTGTGTGTGTGTGTGTGTGTGTGTGTGTGTGTTTGTGTATGTATACGTATGAACAAATGGAAATGGTGTGGGGGGCCAACGGCGTTAGATTCGTGGTCGTGTGTATGTAAAAGGGTGCGGGAAACAACCGAGAGAGGACACTTGTGGGTGTAGTTCCTGGTTGAACCCCCTTGAAGTAGAATCCTCCACCTGAAATCCTGATTGGACCGACTCCCAGCCAAATCAGAGACGATTGGCTCAAGACAAACACAAACGTACACCCCGCTTCGGCTTAAAAGGGTTGTGATAAAAATAAAACCAACCCAGTCGGCAGGACGGATAGAAAAATGTTAAATTCCGCCTGAGCAAACAATCGGATTATCTCGGCTATCACGAAAATCTGTCGTAATGAGAAGGTCGGATAATTATCACGCGCTCATTCCTTTTTTTCATAGGGAGAATGCACGGCGATGATGATTTAGATAGGTCTAATCGCACGGGAAATCAACGTGACACAATCGTTGTCACTCGGGATCATGCAGAAAAAAACTGTTTAGGGGCTATCGACTCTGATGCTCGTCACCCCTCCGAGCATTATGTTTAGAGGGTCGTCGCGTAGGTGGTCCGCACAGGAGCGGGGGTTAGGCCAACGAAGGAGTGGATGAAGCGAGCCGAATTCAAGGAGCGAGACGGAAGCTGTCCACCCCCTCTCCCCTTCCCCACACCCCACCCGACTCGTAGCAGGAAAGAGCTGGCTAATGTCGATATCCCCGTCCGCCCTTTTGCCCCCATCCTGTGTCAATAGGCTCGATTTCCCTTTCAAGTTGTCAACTCTTTTTGTGTGCTTGGCAAATTGTCGGGACGGTTTCTGCGGCGGGGAGGGGGTGACGTTGAACGGAAAGAGGGTGGAGAGGGCCAGGGGGGGGGTTGAATTAACATTATTGTTGTGACAAAGATGAGAAGGTTGGTCCGGGACCACCGGAGTCACGGTACACGAAATCACATATATACATGTATATAAGGTTGCGCAGTCAAAAAAAAAAACAGAAAAAAAAACGAAATCGCGACCCCGGGGTTGGAAGAAGGCGGAGAACCTCGTTGGGTAAACAATTACTCTTGATGATCGTGGGCGCTCGATCGTTTGATGTCGCCTGATTACCCATCGTAAACAATCGTTGATTCGGTCGAAACGTTCATTATTCTCTTTTTTCTCATTTGTTCGATGTTCGATGAATTACGAAGATGCATTAAACCGACTGGGCTATGTGGACTTATTGATTGGACAAATTGTTTGATGTTTATTATTGCCGAGCCGAGGATTGTACATGTCGATATCGAACATTTAATTTTCAATGTGAAAGCAAGCAGTGAGCGGCTTTGCAGTTGCCCGCTAGGTGGCTACAATCCTAATAAGTAGCAAACGCCTCCAGACTTCATTCCACAAAGTCAATTTCCTGTATCTTCGACAATACACGAGTCCAATTAGACGGCTACCGATGAAAAAAATTGGCAATCGTCGGATTCAAGCACACGCTAACTGAAAAAAAAAATGAATAAAAAAATAAAAAAATGGGCTCTCGAGGCTTCCCGGAGAATCATCCCCTCCCCACGCGGACGTTCCGTCACGATTGTGCGGGGCCGCAAAGCCGTTCGCGCCTCGACAATAGAGCGCGGGCGATGCCTAATCATAAAGAGATTCTTCGTCGGGCTAGGAGCGTGTAATCTGAATAAAATATGCGATCGAATCGATAGATAAAGGACAATGCTCTTTTCACATTGCCAAGAGTGAGTGGAAGCCGCGCCCGGCGTTCGAGATGCTCTTTACATCCCTTTCTAACTTTCATTTCTTTCTCCCTCACGGGGTTTCACGACCCTCTCTTTCCCCACCTCGTTCACCCTCCGACTCTTCGCATCTCTACCCCACCCACCCCCATCTACTACCACCTCTCTCTATCTCTCTCTCTCTCTCTCTCTCTCTCTCTCTCTCTCTCTCTCTCTCTCTCTCTCTCTCTCTCTCTCTCTCTCTCTCTCTCTCTCTCTCTCTCTCTCTCGCTTTCTCTCTCTCTCCTCGCGTCTCTCGACAAAGAGACTCCTTCTATGCAAATTAAATGCTGTTTCCATAACCATTCGTCCGTTCCATTGAGTGAGGTTCGGCCGTTCGCCGATTCGCTCTCGGTTCTTTGTCATCAAGGTAAAGGGAAATTTCACCGAAGGGAGGCCCACGCTCTCTCTCTCCTTCCCTCCCACAACTTTCGTTCCTTTTTTCCTCTTTTCCTCAATCCTTCCCCCTGCAAACGTTATTCCCCTCACCCCTGACCCCACAGCGCTAAATATATATACCCTCTCTTCCCCTCACCTTCTTCACCCTCCTCTTCTTTATTTTCCATTCCCCCCATGGGCTTCCGTCGATATTCCAATACAACGTCACAGATACCGTTTTATCATCGCAATATCGGAAACCCATATAATTTCATCCTGTCTCTGAACAAAAAAAAAGAAAGAAACTAAAAAAAAAAAATTCGCGAACCGCAAAGGACTTGTTAATTGAAGTAATAACGTTCGTTCTTCCTCGTTTTCCACTCTTCCCTGCTTCGTTCCTTTCCGACAATCCTCCGCGTTCATGTGTATTCCAATCAGCCGATGATTTTACGAAATTCCTCGATGCTCCCCCCCCCCACCACCCTTCCGAGATGGGGGAAAAGAACGTAATACGGCGTCGGGCATTTAACGTTCTTAAGAGCATTGTCGATGCTTATTGGCGACGATCGGATACTTCGGTGGGGCAATCGGATGGGTAAGCGCGGAAACGCGGTCTTCGATAGCGATGAAATTACGTGATGGGGTACAAAGAGAGCCGCGGGTCTCGGCTAGCCCGGGTAATGATGCAGCCGACGGACCCGGCTCCCGTCCGAGAGTCAACGATGCGAAGGGCGCAGGGGGCGGAGGGGGAAAGGGTGGCGTTTGGTCTTGGCGCGCGGTTGCAGAAAGCTCAGGCTCGCTCGCTTCTGTTATTGCTCGTGTTACTCTGCCTTGTGAACAGAAGCAAAAGAGGAGGAGAGAGTGAGAGAGAGATGAAGAAAGACAGAGGTCGTTGAGGACGGGGAGAAGAGCTGTTTTCGCGTCTTACGTGGTTCTCCCGAGCGGCGTCAGGCGTCGCCGCGGTATCTCTCGACGGGCGTACGACCATCCGCTTCTTCGTGGTCTCTGTCTCTCTCTCTCTCTCATTCTCTCTCTCTCGCTCTTTTGTTTCTCCGCTATCTCCATCATCGTTCGGTTGGTATTATATCGCGGGGTCTTCTTATTGGCTCGCGATAGATAGAAGCAGGTAGTTCGCGCTGTGGAAAAGGCCGGACGGTAGGCAGGTCCAACGGTCGTAAAGAAAACCGCGAGCTATGCCAACGGTGACATTAATAATACGTGTGCTGTTGCCGAGCGCGCGCTCGCGGCTCTGTATCGACTGTATGCGCTACTCGATTCTTCGTCGTCTGTACGTGACTCAAAAAGTCTTGGCACCCGGATTGCGGTACAGTGACGTCGTCTCGTAACTCGACGATTACGATAACATACAATTTTATTTTTCATTTGTTTAATTATTATTGTTTAAAATTTGGTTTTTCGGTAAATTTTCATTGACACGAAAATCGTTGATGAAATATATATTTAATGATTTAAGATTTAACTACTTTCATTGAATAGGTGAGTAGCAAAACTATTTCTTTTTTTTTATTGATAAAATTATGACATGGAATTTTTTTTTCAGTTGATAAAATGACAAATCGTAATTTTGTTAAATCAGAATGTTTATCGGTTGTCGACAACAATGAATTGTGTTTTTCACGTATTATCACGAATTTTTATTCGACAAAAATATGAGATGTGAATATTTTTTACAAATAAAAAATGTCAAAATCATGAATTTGGAAAAATTAAAACTCATCGAAGTCTCAACGACTTACGAAACGTTCTACTGTACGTATCACGGGGTTCCAATTATTTTCTTCCACCACCTTATCCTTACCATCCTCGTTCTTTATTCGGCTTGTCTTTTTATCATCTACCTTCGTCTGCCGTGTCTCACAGCCCGTGCGCGGTAGTCGTAAGTCGTCGCAGTATTCCTGCTATTTCGCCCGGGGTGTACGCTTCGGGTTTGCGCTTCGAGCGACCCATCCCCCTGCCTCCTTCCCCCCTTAACCCCCCGGTCCCTCCACCCGACCGATAGTCGGAGCGCCCCCGGTGCGCATCGGCGTCGATGATCGACCGGTTGACGACCCACCTGCTCGACCGATGATTAAACGCTAATTGGTAATTAAGAAACAATGCCGATTTTCAATCGTCGTACATCAACCGGCGAACACATGCGGCGTTGCCGCACGAAATCCCTGTTCGATCATTATATGTATATATATATATATATATATATATATATATATATATATATATATATATATATATATATATCAACCCCTTCGTGATCACACGTTGGAATTTTCATTGGTCGGGTTAATGGCGAAACGTATAAAACAATTAAAATCGTTGCTTCAACGTGTCTAGGAAATTTTTTTCTCACGTCATTGCTGCAGCAGATTGACGATGCGATACGCGTCTTTTATTAATTAAATTTATACATACATATATATATATAAAATGTTAAAAAAGATTTTCATTCACGTTTTCAAATGTTTCGCTATTTATTTCTTAGTAATAACAATAGAAAGATAAAAAAATTATTGCTGGCAATAATCTTTGCGCATAATCACCAACATTTAATTTGCGTATTTATTGATTCATTAATATTTTTCAAACTTTTGATAGCAATGCAAACGTGTGGAAAGTAAAAAAAAGGGTAACATCGATCGAGTTTGTGATTGATGATTTCAAATCGATGAGAAAATGTGCGTGAGAATGCAGTCCGAACGTTTTTGGAGAGAAACTGCGTCGACGATCCCATACATATATGTGTGTTTGTATAGATATACATATGTATAGAGTCGAGACAGGATCTGGTCGTGTACAGTGTCCGAGCGCCCACGTGAACGAGGCGGGCTGTCAAACGATCCGGGGATTCCACGTCAACGAGCGTATTACCCGAGCGCAAAGACCTAATACCCCAAGAGAGAGAAAGAGAGAGAGAGAGAGAGAGAGAGAGAGAGAGAGAGAGAGGCACGGACGTTCGTTCGGTCGGCCCTCGAAGGCACGAAATCGCATCGAGTCGCGAATCTCGAGCCCAGTGCGTATCAAAGGAGATTATACACGCGCGTATTATGAACCAGGCGGCTCGCGTTATTGCAGCCGTCTTGCAACGGAGTCGAAGCTCACGCAAGACAGAGGGAGAGAGTGAGAGAGAGAAAGAGAGAGAGAGAGAGAGAGAGAGAGAGAATGAAGCCTCTCGGAAACGCCTTGATCGCGGGAGATCGCGAGCATGCAACGTATATGAAATTCCGTCGGCGAAATAAATCTCTTGATTGTCCGCCACCTGCCGTCCGATACACGTTTCTCATCGTTGCATTATATGCCGCCACGCCATGGTTATGGCCATCCTCTGAGTTCTCGTAAATCACAATGTTTTTCGAGCGTCACGCGATTTTCATAATAATTATAATCGATCGTCGATGGTAATATGTATATATATATATATATATATATATATATATATATATATATATAGATACATATTTTTTGTCATTTTTTTTCTTTCAATTTCTATTTTTATTTTTGTTATTATTTTTTTTTTTTTGATCGATGCAACGGTCGTGGTGACATTATTTCTAATGCATCACGTGCGTTTGATTGTGGCGAGTGGGAATGATAATAATGCAATCGAAAATGAGAAGGCGTTACTTTTCCATACACAGAGGGCTAACGAGCACGATTGCATTATTAACAGTCGTGTGTTTATGCATATATATGTATGTATTTATGAGGGTGGGGCTTGATAGGGGTGTTCACGAATTACGACAAGTGCACCCCCTGGGTGGGTTTCAAATAGATAAATAAAAATTTGTGCGAAACCCCACCACTGTAGTCTAATGGAAAGACGTGGCTGTAAGTTCGTTTTGTTTCCCATTTGAATAACATGGGATTTTCAGACTAATTTGGTAATTATTTTTTCGAGTTGTCTCTGAGCACGCAAAAAATTCTTCCTTTACACAAATCTATTGTGAATGAGTATAACTACTTGTACATTCTTTTGACAAGACATGAAAATACAAATAAATTCCAATTCGTGGTAAAATCGTTTATCAGTTGTTATCATCGTTCATCGGTTCGCCGTTATTGATAATATACAGGTGAGGTCTTGTAAAAAAATGTACGAGTAGTTATACCCATTGACAATAGATTTGTGTGAACGAAGAATTTTTTGCGTGTTTCGGGACAATTCGAGAAAATAATTACCGAATTAGTCTGAAAATCCTATGTTATTCAAATGGGAAACGAAACAAGCTTACAGCTACGTCTTTTCATTGGACCACAGTGCTGGGGTTTTGCACATATTTTTTTTTATTCATTTCAAATTTATTTGGAGGGTGCCCTTGTCGAAATTCGGCAACACCCTTATTATGGTCTACCCTATTATATATTTATATATATATATATTTAAATTGCGGGTTTAGTCGTTAAGTGCGGTACTCAGTTACTTGCGCCAAGTGAATGCTCGGGGGCCCCGTGAATTTTCCTCAATCGCTTCGTGCCTCGTGTCCTCGCAGGGATGGAGTCGCGATGCACAAGATCAACACGTATAGATCCTCGGGCCAAGGGGTGGGAAAGACCGATTGCCACGATCCGGGCGGGATTCTCCGGAAAATACCTCGAACCATGATTAACCGTGAAATGGGCGATCTTTGCCGACGAAACTCTCGCCCAGCTCGTGAGGAATCCCTTTCAACGTCCGCGACGTCCGTTTGCGCGATCCGCGTCGCTGTCGCGCGCATGCGTCAACGCCGAGCCAATAAGCGTTCACGCGCATGCGCAACGCCGTGCAACAGCGCGTCGGCGCATGCGCGATTAGGCTCGCGCGTGAAAAAACAAGCTCGCGACGAGTTTTCTCAATCGCGGACGTCCGATGGCGTGGCTTCGTGCGCATGCGCTCGCGCGCACCGATTCCTCAGCTCGGCTTGATAAAGCAATTTTGATGGTTTCACGGTAAAATATTTTCACGCGTGCGCCGACGACCTCCCCGGTCGATGATTATGCCCCGACCGTTTACCCTAAGTGTGTAAATGTGTTTGTGTGTGTGTGTGTTTGAGTCTGTAACCCCGTCAACGATTTTTTCCATCGAGGCATTCCTCTGAATCGTCGGATAAACAAATTTTGCACCGGCAGTAACTCCAACCCGTACAATCATTGGCCACCTAAGCGAGATTCAAATTAAGAATAATAATAACAATAATAATAATAATAATTTATTAAAAAAAAGAAACATTTTTATTCGCGATATTAAAAAATCTCAGTTAAATATATATTTCATTTTGTTTTGGCATCCCTTAAACGAGTGAGTGAGGCACTTGGATCTTTTGAATTAGGATGACAGATTTATTAATGATTGTATTTATAATTATTCGATCCAATTGACAATCTTTTTTTGTTTTTTTTTCGATTATTATTATTATCATTATTTTGTATCAAAGGCAAGTATTTTTTTTCTTCCTCTAGATCAGCTTAAAAGATCGGCTTCAGCTTAAAAGAAAATTACAGTACCGTCTTGTAATTAAAAATTCATGGATGATGATTTCGTTCGTTGGGATGCCAATGACTGTATCGCCGATCGTGGGAGAATAACGCAGAAGATTGTGCGAGGCGTCGAGGGAAGTAATCGCTCGAACGTTTTGCCGCAATCAACGAACATCGTGCGTGTAATTGGGGTTAGACGCAGCACACGCCGCACGGTGATTCTTCACTTCGCGCACAGCGATAACGTGTGTGTGTGTGTGTGTGTGTGTATGTGTGTGTCACGTCTAGTGTCCGTAATGCACGAGCGATGCACCGAGAGTGCATGAACATTTTATTTTTCGATGGGGGTTCAACGCGTTCTGAAACGTTTCGATGAAACTTGTCTTTCTCTCTCCCTCTCTCTCTCTCTCTCTCTCTCTCTCTCTCTCTCTCTCGCACTCTCATGCGCAGGCACCTGTGCGAATCAGGGAAGAATCAAGGGAAAAACTTGATAAAGCAATTTGATGCATAATAATTATTTCCCCATGCGGGTACTTTGACGTTGCATTTGTGTAGATACTCACGAACACATTCGTACAAGCAGTTTCATGCCTGCACGACCAACTCCCTCGACGATTATTTTTTTTTTATAGAATTCCATTCCATCATTGATACAATAAAATACTATAATTTTCGTATGAATAAATGTTCAATATGTGTATCAAATGTTGTAATTTTTAAGATCCTTTACCAATGAGAAACAAAAAATCACAGACTTCGAATCGAGCCAGGAATTTTCAGTCGAAAGATTCTGATTTATGAAACACGAAAAAAACAACAATGGCGGCTGCATGAAATTAATTTAATTTATATAGACATTTTTATTTCTCCGTCGATAAAGATTATTTCAAAAAATTTAAAAAGAAAACAATACAAATAAAAGGTTTCTTAATTTTCCAAGTTGCTTACGATGAGAAAACAAACACTACAGACTTCCAATCGAGCCAGAATGTTAATACGATAAAATTATAATTTACAAAATAATGCAATCGCAGAGTGGTTGCGTGAAACAGCCCATACGCATGAAACACACACACACACATATACATCGTTTGAAGAACGGTGATCGATCATAAGCCATAAACCCATTGCCCAGGAAGAAAAAGAATTTAAAAAAGTTTCCGGCTTTAAAAAAAACAAAAAAAAAATCTGAAAAATTGGAATTGCGTAAAAAGACCAGTCGACGAAAGCATGTGTGTACAATGAACGCGGTGGGTTATTCGCAGGTGGCAGGTGTCGCGACGTCAAACACGCAAGTAACGCGGTGGCCGGGTGTGACAGCAACCAGATCAGAAAATTCAAGATGAAATTCTATCGATCGCCCAATCCGCATACTTGTGTATCCCACACACGCACACACACAGACACACATATATATATATACTATACGCATATTTAAATATATGCTGTCCCAGCGTGTGATCGCTGTCGGTGTCGAGCAACGAAGCCGATTATCCGCTTTTCCGGCACCCAGCTCAGCGGCTGACTGAACGGCTGCTGCGTGCTCACTCGACCATTTCGATATGTGTAATATGTAGCAAAATATGTTTGCGTTGATACTGTTGTCGTCGGCCATGCCCGTTGCACCTGAGAGAAAAGCTTGCATTTTTTTGTTTTTTAAATATTATTCCAACTTTTTTTTTTTGTAATTTCCTAAGCCACGACTCGCGAACCATTTCAAACCGCCGTTATCGAAATGCATCTCATTGCACGTTGGAAAGTCTCCGAAACTCGTAAAATTAACGTTGATTTTCTTTCATTCATTTATTCATTTATTTTGTTTTACACGCATGTGTTTTTGTTTTTGACAATTATTCTTCAAGCCGAACGTCACACACACGCGCGTATGAAGGCTTGGCTTCGTAGATAAGAAATTGCCGTATCACGTGCTCGGGCACGCGCATGCGCGTTCGACAGTTGCGGAAAATATTAATTTCACCTGTCGCGACGGTCGGAACTTGACGCGTGTGGTGCTTGGACTGATAATACTCGCCGATTGACACCCGAGATATGATATTCTCAATGATATTTTACAGATTGGCAGTATTTAACGCGCACGCGCATGACCGCGTTTCGTTTGCGTTTACGGAGTGTGGCAATAAGTCGGACGTGTTATTGATCGTGTGTTGCACCTAGTGACATTCATTGGATTCAATCAGGAGACTGGCGGACTTTCTTGTGACGACGTTATTTCACGAATTAACGATCGGTATCGGCGTTGCATTGTGCACGGTACGGTTTCGATTTCCGATTATGCGGAATTTTCTGTCCACTACGCATCGATCTACTGCGCATCGATATACGGCGAAACGATCTACCGCGCATCAACATAAAAGTGTGCAGAAGGAAATCAATACGTTTTTATCGTCGTGCCCAAACGCTGGCTCAGCAACGCTATATAGACCAAAAGTTTACATGGACAATGTTGTAGAGAATTAAATTTTCTACAAAAAAGGTCCACGACGGCATATATCTAACATTGACAGTTTACGCGTGGAAAAGCTCGAAAGTCGGGCAATGTAGTCTCGCGGTCGGCGGACGAAGTACTCATTGATCGGCTTTTCACCAATTTTTTTCTCATATTCTGTTTTACCATTCGCTCGTCAGATTGCGCGGCACGCACAAAGACAAAGTAGGTGGCTGACTGCACCCCCCCCCCCCCCTACTGTGCCCCCCTTCTCCTGTCGGTCGGTATCGCGGGAGCAAACATAAAGGATAGCCGGTGCAATGGTGAAGGAGAGCGTCATTGAGGCGGTCGGTTAGCGAGAACCAAGCGAAACACATCACGGTACATATATTTTCTCCTGATCTGGAAAACAATACGCACTGTCCCCCCGCCCCCTGCGACCCTCGCGGAGGTTGCCCCTTGACGGTAGGATTTATACGGCTCGCCTCGTACGAGGCAATAACTTACGGGAAAGTTTGCGCTTAGCTACCAACCACACTTTGAGGTTCTAGGCATTCCTCGGCCGAGACGGAGAGTCGACTATCTCGGCTCCGTCCTGTCTCTCCGTGCTTCCTACGTCCTTACCCCATCGTCCCCCGTACCCAAGTCCTTTGCCATCTGAATAAGGACGAAACGGAAATGCCGTCCCATTTCTTTCTTTCCGTTCCAACTCGCAAATAGGTCTGGGGGTGGGGAGCAGGGGGGGGGGGGGGCAAGTATACTGATACAAGACGGAATGATCAGAATTCGGATGCATTTTTTTTTCGTTTGTTTTGCCATTTATTTGCTCGTTTGTTTGTTTATTTATTCATAATGGATTGAGATTGTTTATTCCATTCGGCAATCGACGAAGCTGTAGAGATTTTTTTCTTACTCGAGTGGATCTAACGAACGAAACATTTTTTGTCATCAGATCCTGTATTGTCAATGGAGCTATCGATGAAGGATGAAGGGGATGATCGCAGATTTGATCATTCAGGATCGTCGAATTTAATTTCGACAAAAATGTATAATAGTATCGAATTTTATTCCGATAAAAATTTGTTATATTTTTTAGATTTTATTCGTAATAAAAAAATTGGTAAGATCGTCAAATTATAATGTGACGAAAAAATTTTATCATCTTTAATTCTGATAAATAAGTGAAAAATGTATCTTTATAGAAATAAGTATAGTTTCAAAGATTCGTAAGAGAAGGAGACAGAGAGAGAGAAAGAGAGTGAAAGAAACGGAAGTCCTTGTAACCTAATAAAGCAATAAAATAAATAAATAAATAATTGTTTAAGAAAACACATATATTTAATTTTCATAATTCAATAAAAAAAAAATTTACTCCAAAATAACACTCGATCAAAGCCCGGGGAAAAAAAAAGAGAAAAAAAAAATCAATCAATCGACGATTCGCCTCAACTCGATGGCACGCGAACGTCGTCGGACTTTTGAAAAATTTTCTCGGATTTAATGCGACGGTTATTTACGTCCGGAACACTCGAGCGAATCCGGGGAAAACGATAAATCCGACAATCATTTGTGTATACGTGTGTTCCGGTCGGTGAAACGCCGGGGAAGGGGAGTGAGGTGGGGCGGGGGTGGGGCGAGGGGGGTGATTTCCCGGCCACGAGTTGTTGCCCCGTCGATTCGTCAAGAAGGGCTTCTCGCCGCGAGTGCGTCGCTTCAATGGCAACAACCGGAGGAAGGCTCACCCTTCGACGCGCGGGCCATTCCGCACCCGCACAATGCACCCCTCGTCCCACGAACCGTGGAAGGTGGAAGCGACTGGGAGAGGGAGAGAGTTTGGCCTTTCTTGTCCCGCGGCGCGTACGGAAAAAAAGAAGCCTGAAAAATTTACTTACTACGAAGTAACGCTTTTTTTCCGTCCCAAAAGGGACGCAGAC
The DNA here is from genome assembly GCA_963662125.1 of Diplazon laetatorius. Lineage (NCBI taxonomy): Eukaryota > Metazoa > Arthropoda > Insecta > Hymenoptera > Ichneumonidae > Diplazon > Diplazon laetatorius. The sequence continues at coordinate 12,207,205 of OY759157.1, read as the reverse complement.
ACAAACACACACACACGAACAATACTGGACCTCTCGAACGAAAAGGTGTACCGAACGGGATAACTGTATTACGTTCCATTATGCTCGTACGGACCTTACGTCCGGGGGGAGACGTGATATCGCGCTCACGGTCCGCGTATGAAAACATCAAATCTGCATAAATCGGCTTGTCGAACGATATTAAATAAGCAAGTCCAATCTCGACGGGATTTCACGTGGGGCGAATTTCCGAACAAAGTGGCACTCGGCCATTCACGATAAAACGGCTGGTCGATTTATGAAAAAGAAAAAAAATAGAAAATAAATACATTGGGAAATTGGAATTAAATTTTTTTTTTAATATGGAAAATTGAAATTTTTTTTTAAAGATCTGAGAATAATTTTTATGAAGACAAAATGTTGGAATGAAATTTTAGGATGGGTTATTTTCTTACAAACGATTTTTCAATTTTTTTAAACCAATGTTCCAATAAAAAAAATAGAAAATAAATACATTGAAAAATGGGAATTTTAAAAAAGATTTTTTCATTCAATATGTAAAAAAATATATTTTCAAAGATCTCGGAATGATTTTTATGAAAAAGAAGTTGATTTCAAGTTTTATGCGTTATTTTTTTACAAATGATTTTCCAATTTTCTTTTTTCAGTGTTGTCTGCAGTGGAGATCATTAGTGAAGCAGTGTTGCAATTTGAAAATAAATTTAGAAGAATGTGAAAAATTCAACGTTACATTGGTTTTAAGACACCACGCCCATGCAAGCTTTCTCGTAATATAATTTCCCAATATACTTTTCCATTGCTGTTCATGGAAAATAAATAAAATAATTAAAACCGATGTACCAATAAAGAAGAAAAAAACAAAATTGGCATTAAAAGTAAATTCCGACTTACCACACGATCGTCAATATGCACGTGGTTTACAACGATCTATCAAGAAACAACATTGTAAACCGCATGCGACATTCAGTACTGTTAATACCATACATCTTCTTGTCATGTTGCGCATAGACTCGTAAATTTATGCGAACGAATACATTTTCTCTGGCAACGAACTCGCCACGTTAGAATTCCCAGCAGTGAGGCATTCCGTCATTTATTTGTATCGCTCACGCGCAGCCGCGTGAACTAGAATTGATTTATTTAATAACAACTCTCTCTCTCTCTTTAATCTTGATAAACAACTCTTTGCATACATATATATATTTAATTCAACACTGCAACTGTGATTTATCAATTTCGCAACAAAGCAACAATCTCTCTAAGCTAAAACAACAATCTAACCCACACCTTCCAAACTCCGACACGGTCAAACACTTTACGGCCGGAAATTGATTATATTTGTAGAAAATAATTATTAGTCGTAATAAATTATGAATAAACATTTTTTTTCCAATAACCATTCGTCAGAATAAATAAAAAAATGTATATTCAACCCTCATCTAGCATACATCAGGGGTATTTTCCAACCCCAGTCACAAAAAGACGTGCTACGAGTAATCAATTAATTTCGTTGACTTCTCAAAAAGTTCTCACATTTTCTTTGCTACTCTTTTCAAACAGTGCCACAGATTATTCGGTCAAGTTCCAAGGTTCACTCAGAAATATGGCCATTTTCGAACAATTCTCGTTCGAGATTCCAACGGCAAAACTCATATTTTTATTTTCTATCTGCAAAAAAAAATCAACAGATTCAAAACAATTCAAAAGCATAGGACTCTGATAATAATAAGCTACGACAAGTTAATGGCATAACTTAGTTACGAGCCCTTCTACCCTGTGAGCCAAGGGAGGGCGGAGGGGGGGGGATAGGCGTCGGGCGTGATAGAGATATAATGCGACTCTGGCACCAATTAATAATTAATAACCCGGATCTAAATTAAATGGCTTTGAGGGTCGCTCGTGAGGGGGTGGAGGGGGGGTTGAGTCTGTTTTTTTTTTCGTACGCACCCGTGTACGACACGACGTGTATCGGAAATGGCATTCCGGAGGGTTGTAGGGGGGTAGGGGGATGAAGTGGCGAGGAAGGGATGATCGTGGGGTTTGAATACATCGACGGCATGTTGCGGGAGAGAGAGAGAGAGCGAAAGAGCGACCGGGAATGTGAATGAGAGCGAGGGGGTTGCTCGCATCGTGGCCAGCGAGGGGTGGCTAGGGTGATGCAGCTTGGAACAAGCCCCGGGGGTTGTTTGCCGCATTATTTATGACTGCCATCGATCATCGTCCGTCCCATTTTGCCCACGACCGACTGGGACACTGCGAACCACCCTTCCTCCCTCCGCCCCCCCCTCCCTCTTTTCAACCCTCCAGCTAATCGCCATATGACAACCGTATATTTATTTTAAACTCCAACCTCGAGTACACGTCAACATGGGTCACATTAAATTTAATTGTTTCGTCGCACCCTGCGCGACCCATCGGCAAGACCTCCACAAGCGACGTTCCGGGCAACAGCCTGTCATCGATGACGCAATGAAAACACACCGAACGAGATAAATTTTCTTGTTTTGGTTATCAGTGATGATGGGTATTTATCCAATTGAATGAAAAAGATTTTTCCAAACGAAACATGGTTTTTCATTATTATGGTATTGATTGAGTCCAATTCGTGATAATCATGAATAATTTGGGTGAATTATGTTTCTGCAATAGATTTTAATATTTGTTAGGTTCTGTGAATGCCCATTCGAAAAAATTAAATTGTCTATTTCATTTTATAGTCAATATTTTTTCATCATAAAATTTTGTACAATATATCAAGTTTTGTAAATATTTTTCCAATCGATCCATCTCGAACGTGTATATCATGGTCGAATTCACGAAGGGATAGGAATAATGTTCACAAAGTCCATTCAAAACTGTTGTCCCGGAGATACTGGGATGTAGATCATTGTAAAGCTTCCGCTTGGTTCGACGATGATTTTACTTCAGCATCCCGGAGACGTTGTGGAGAAGGAGGAGGGTGGGGGGGAGAGGGTAGCCTGCTTTCCTTTGGCATCGACCGTACAACCCCCAACCGTCCGTACATCAAGAGAGCTTATCGATCCGCGGCCTGGCGTTGCGAAACACAACGTGCAGCTCTCGAAGTAGACACAGACACACACACACACACACACACAGACACATAGTTGGGTCAGAGTGCAACGTAGTTCGTAGAACACCGTCGCGCGGAGAAAGAGACGCCAAGGGTGTGTGCAAGAGAGAGAGAGAGAGAGAGAGAGGGACTGAGTCGACGAAGCAGGATGGAAAATCGGAGAGACGAAGAGATCGCGGATACAGTCGCCAGGGGGTAGTGGGGAGGGGGTAGTAGTCGTAGAGTGTGTATGTGTATAACACCAGGCAGTAGTGGCAAGAGGGTGGAGAGGTGAGCGGATGGGAGGAATAGTTGAAACTGGGCGCGAGAGTTACGCGATGAAATATGCATGGTTGAAAGGTGGACCCCCCACCCTCCCTACTACTCCCCCCTGAATGAGTGGGAAGGTGACGCCCGAGGTTGGGAAGGTCGGAGAGATGAGGGTGGTACACATTTGTGTTGCATTTGAATCCGGAGTTGGCGCGGACACAAGAAGGGCCCGGTGAACGAGGAAGTGAATGTAACGTCAAGAGAGAGAGAGAGAGAGAGAGAGAGAGAGAGAGAGAGAGACCTGGGAAAGGGGGTGGGTTGCGGTGGAGAGACGTCAGAGACAGTGGCCCAGGTCGATGTTAGGGTGGAAGTGAGACAAACCGATGGCAGAGGGTTGGGAAAGCTTTTGCTCGGTCGGTATGACGTTGCTTGGCTGCTGTTGCCTGATGCTTCCAACGTTGGTGGAAAAGGTTGGCCGAGAGTGAATGTCGGGGGGAGGATGGGCACAAAGTCGGGCCACAACCAACCCCCGAAGTCACAAACGGGTTGCCGGTGGTGGCTGGCTGCTGGAGATGCTTCACCATAGCCAAACGAAGTGCATACACAACACAAGGCGACGACTGCCTCGCCCGTACGTTGAACCCTGTGCACCTTCAACCATTGGTTAACCTTCGCGGGTGCACCCTTTCCCCCCCGCGTGCTAACCCCGCAAAACCATTATCTACGACGGACAACGTATGCGCGGGGCCTTACACACACACACACTCACACACACACCCATATACAGACACACACGTGCGGCCAAAGCTCACGGTCCAGCGTTGCGGTGGCGATTATGATTTATGACGCTCATCCGAGATGCTCGTGGCTATGAAGAAGGATGGAAAACCTTCGGGCCGAGCCATGTAACATCCTTCATGTTTCACTCGTACCTACCTTAACGTTATTCGCATGCCAAGACCGTAAATTAGATTTAACTTAAACACAGGGAAATTTTCATCGGTGGCGTGCGCCCGGATGAATCTTTCCATAAATAATGTTTGCGCGTGCGTGTGAAAACACTTGTGTGCGTGTAGAATCTGTGGATGGTCTACGGTAGAATTTTGTACGTTTGGATTTATTGCTGATACGCGCGAGAGGTAGAATGAGAGAGAGAATGAGGGAGAGAGAGAGAGAGAGAGAGAGAGAGAGAGAGAGAGAGAGAGAGAGAGAGAGAGTCATGGACGTACGTTGGATAGCCAATTGGCAGGAGTCGTAGTCGATTACGTCTCACCAATCTGTCCATCCTAACCAGTTAGTATTGGAAAAGTTAGACCATGAGATGTGAATGTTAGTGTCCGCACAGTTGTTGAACTCCCGATGGGCGAGAAACTGTTAGATCAGGGATAAAAGAATGAATTATCCAGAACTGACCCGAGTCTGACCTTTATTGGATTCAATGTCGATCAACGATTTTTATCCATTTTATCCAATGTTTTTATTATTTCATCCAACTGACCAGTTGACTCGGTACCAATATTTTCCACAACTCCGAGTTACCGATTTCTGAAATACCAAAATAGTCGAGATGAGACGTCTATGAATGCTTCAATGAACGTTGCTTCGCATCTGTTCGACAGACTCCAACGAAATCCATATCCGTTGACACCTGTTGGCTCGAACGCTCGACGAAACTTCATATCATACCGATATCAAACCGGTTGGCCGTGTCTCTCCGACGCGGTACAGCGAACCCGTCCTTGTCATCGCAATCGATGATCAACGATCGGAATCACCGAGAATTCGAATATTCACATTTCACAAGGAAAATTCAGTTGCGACGGTTACTACCGATCTCGGACACACAACACAATCCGCAAAGCTCATACATCGATCGCTACCGATCACTCGACCGGATGAACGAACAAAACATCGCGTAAAATCAGCAAATCGGCAGAATTGAATTACCGAGAGTGCAGAAGGAAATCAATTTTCTGCGAGTAGCCTTGTGCCACGGTCGATCGAGTCGGCGGAACCGATCCGAAGTATTGCGATCTGGCACGCGGTGAAGTTGTTCGGGATCTTTCTCCCCACCTCGCCCCCCTCCCGCGCCCCTACCCTCTCCTCGTCGTGGTATCGTTATCGCGAATAAGCTGGTAATCTCGTGCGGTCAAGATCGGTAAGAGTTGGCATATACGTGCGTTAACGCAGAACGGCCGTTCCTCACTGTGCAGCTCACAAACTGCATGGTATAATGCTTTATGTTCGTGATGTACCTGTTTTTGAAGAAGCTCCAACCACTTTTCCACTCGTATATAACATATATAACATATACATATATATATATTCGTTATATATGAATATATGAGTATATGTTATATTATAACTCGTTCTACGTGTTGCTAGATCGTCGGAGGCTTCACGGTGAGGTCACCGCGTGCATCTCGGCCACCGGGGTCATCGGGGGAATTGCCGCTGCCCGCGGTTGATGATGGCCGACGACTGCCTGCGGTCTCGCGCATCGGTTCAACATCCTTTACCGCGATTTGTATCGCACCCGTTCAATGTAAGAAAACGAAAAACAGCTAAAAATAATAAAAGAAACATCGTAACCGAATCGAGTGACAATCAAAATCCCGAAAATTCGACAATCAACCCTCTCGATATATGGCTCAATGGCTCCCGTCCATTTTGTTAAAGAAAAAACCTGCGAATTGAACAACAAAGACGTTTACGATTACGAACGACAGTCAACGAAAAGAAGAAGAAAAATAACACAGGCTGGAAGAAAAGAAGACGCAGAAGTGACGGAAAGTTAGATGTCGAGAGAGAGAGGTTATAATGGAGTTTTCTCAGTCACGGACTACCAAGAGGGTTGATTCTTTCTAATTTGTACCGTTCGTTTTCTATACGAACCTTGTTCTGTCATCACCCTTCGGGTCTCGTCTCGTTTCTACTTTTGCGTTTATTGCTGAGATGGAAAAGCTGATGTCGATTCGAGCGAAGGATAATATAAGAGTGGAGAGGACGCGCGCGCGCGCGCGAGCGGACGCGGAGCCAACGGCGGGGGCCCTCCATTACTTTTCTAATGATAGCGAAGCCGGGTCGAGACCCTGCACAACGACAAAGCTGGGTAATGAGAGCAGAAGTAAATCATCGACCATTGTGAGGTAATCTCGGGGGCTATTGTCTGGTCGTTCGCGCGTGATGTATTATGTTATTGGGAGGAGCGGGGGAGGGGGAGGAGGGAGGGGTAGGAGGGCGTCTTGCGCACTGACGCCTCTACGTCGAGAGACTCCGAGACTCTTCGTTCCGTCTATGGCTCACTGCTTCTACTGTTATTAACGTTGATATCACAATCACAGAAACATGACGACAACTATCCCCTTCGCCCCACCGAGTCGTCTCTATCGAGATTCATTTTTATATCGATTCCCCGAATTCTTGACGTAGAACAGTTTGACCTTCAATTTATTTTCGGACATTAATTCACAGCGATTCTCGGATGGCTTATTGTTGAAATCGAAAAATAAGCTATTGGAAATTTTGATGATCGTGGGATCAACGTAGATCAAAGAAGAGATCGGGTTACCAAGGTCAACTGGGTAGTGTGCCTTTGGGAACGTATAATTGACTGGGTAACAATGGTGTAGAAACGAACGATGACCTGTCACGTGTAACTCTAGAGTACGAATCGTATTTTCTACCCACACGTCATGCCTACCTATACATGTATATATATGTATATATATATATGTATGTATGTATATATAGATCCATGGCGAGGACTCTAACGATCCTGAATAACGACGGCTCATATAACGATCCCCGGGTCTCGGTGGGCAATAGCTCGGGGGGCTCTTCCCGGTTGATGTGATGGAACGCGACGAGAACGCTGGTAAATACCAGAACGACGAGATAGTCACCGACGACGACTACGACGACCAAACCCGAGAAACTTACCGTTAGTGTCTCAATGAAGAACCCGAGGTGCTTCGACTTGGTCGTTTTATTTTATTTTATTTTTTTTTGTTTCTTTTTTATTCTCCTTGTCGACCAACAAACCCGTGGCTATAAATATAATATTACACGTCTCACATGCAAGTTTCACTTCCTCAATTCCACTGAAAACACAGTTGAACGCTGGGGAAACGAGAGAGATGTCCCGAGTGTGAGACTCTGGGATCTTTCGCTGGATGGTCACTCATCGGAACCCTCTTCCACGGGGGAAACGACCTGGGACACCGACACACGTGGTCCACCGACGACTCGATTGTTCACCGTTAGCTTCGACGAACAGTCCGGGAAATCAAAGGAGAATCGAAAGGATTGGAATAATGTGCTGGATGCCGCCCAGAATTGTTCCACAATTCTGGTTGGAATGTGGGATTTGTTACAATGTCGCGACCGAATAGCTGGCGGTTGGTGAATGTATGATCACCGATCACCGATCACCAAAGTGGGAGTTTGGGAGTGTGAAAACACATCGGCAACCTGGGAGAGCCGGTAGTTTGGAAACGTTGATGCGGGTCTGTGAGAAGGTTCAGATGGCGACTAACCAGTGGAAAGAAGATGGTAAGGCGGAGAAGATGCAATCTCGGAGTCTCATCTCGCGCGCTTTGCTTCCGTTCGAATCACTTTTCCATCGTTCCTTTTCTTCATCGTAACCACTTGTTTTTCTTCGGGATAAATCCAATCCGCGTTTACACCACAACAATCATACCTCGTATGCCTCCAACAATTTCTCCATCAATGTAACTGGTCCCTGATCCTTCCTATAGAACTCCTCGCCGAGGAGTCTTGTTCATATTCACAACTGTCGAATGTTTGATTCAATTCAATGAAAATTGTTACCATAATTTTCATCAATAAAAACAAAAACAATGACGACAAGGCCAATATCAAGGATTTTTTTGTTATCTCGTTGGTCCAATTGCCCTACCCGGATCAGCATAAGCAATAGTGTCGGAAATGGTTGAAAGTTGTGCCAAGTGACAACTACTGTCTTCCTGAAATCTCGCTCGAAAAGTCGCGATACTTATCCGGGATCTCATTCCTATTATGCGTATCAACAATTCTCACCAAACTCCAATGTGCACAAATACAAATATGTCTGTGTATATATCTATATATATTACAAACGTTAAGAGTATGGATAACGAACGAGGCCAAGCTGGTCGTCGCAATTGAGTGGAACACCGATGGGATCGTTTCAGCAGGCATATAGTTGCCTGGGGCTTGGGCGCAGACTCCGGACCACGATCTTGGCGCGTGAGAATAACCGAGAATAAAGGTACATACAGATGTTATACCCGACCCCCATGAATAACGGTCGTTTGTTGGAATCTGTGGACGTTGGTGGCAATCGACTCGTCGTCTTTATGTAACGTGACAACGAGCTCGAAGATGTCCCCCTCTCCCAACATCGAGAACTCGAATTGCAACGACCAACGGGAGTCGAATGTTCATCGTTCTGATTCTTTACGGATTATTGGACTCGCCGTGGACCCATTCAAGGTTCACGAATTTTTAGTCCCGCAAATGTTGTCAACACCTTCGCACAACACACACACACACACACACACACACACACACACACACACACACACACACACACACACACACACACACACACACACACACACACACACACACACACACACACACACACACACACATACACTCTTATCATCATTGTTCCAGCTTGCCAAATAATAAACGAAACGTATGCGATGATTATGAAATATTATTGCATTATTATACCGGAACACGTGAAACGTTTTGTGGTAGCAGAGTGAATTCTCAGTCCTCGTAAACAGTAGTCTTTCGCTTGTACGTTGCGATACCTATACGGTCGACCGGTAATGTTGTGTTGTTATTTTTTTTCTCTTTTTTTTCATCCGAACGTGTATTCGCGAATAACCGATCCCATCGAGCAATCGACTCTTCTTCTTTACGGGTCAACCGTGAACGTGGCCGAGAGTCTTCGAAAAAGCAACAACCGTATGCCACTTCTGATCGTTTGCGGTCTGGTAAGACACCGGGCAAACCGGCAGCACCGCGCATACCGGTCACGCAGCACCCGCAGGCTGTAATAGGCGAAACGAGAGAGAATCGGTTGTGTGGCGCACGTGAAGGAAGATAATACAGACGCCTCTTCATTCTTATTATAGTAAACGTTATACGGCCGAAGGTATTCGGCTTGAAAAAAAAAAAAATACTTTGAAAACAAAATTCAAGACGAATTTTTTTGTTTGTTTGTTTGTTTGTTTTTTTTTTCGCGTTCATTCGAACGACAAGATCGGTTGGCAAAGTGAAGAAAGTTCGGGAACAAACGTGGGAGTGGGTTACGATTCGTCGAACCTGAATTCCAAGGTCACGGAGACTCGAGCCGTAATAATGAAAACAAACGATCGCTCGTTGTATCGAAATGCCGGGGTCTATGACCTTGCGAACTACCTGCGGGCGTTCGAAATCATAATATTTACATGTGTAACTTGGTCCTTCGATGAAGAGGACGTTGAGAAAGGTCGTAACTCGTTCGTAAACGGACAAACGACAACAACAATCACTCCAATGACGTTTCTCGACCACGTGGAGGTGATGGAGAACCAAAACAATGTCTAAGATGGGTGAACGGAAAAAAACCGACGAACAAACGTTCGTAGAAAGAGACAAGCAGGACCGAGAAATCGGGTTCGAAACGGCAAGTGGACGAAAGCGTGTGGAGCGATACGAAAAGTGAGAGAGAGAGAGAGAAAGAATGGAGAGAAAGAGAGTCAGAGAGCAAAGGATACTGCCGGACAAACGGGCAAACGGCCAGGATACGGTATCAGGCATCAGAATGCGCGAGAGGAAACGGACGAAGGAGCATGGGGTCGAAAGCACAGGGAGAGCCGGGAGGACCGGTGGTGGCGGTGGCTTCGGATGATGAGGAGGAGGAGGGCGAGGAGGGCGAGGAAAAGAGCGGCGGGCGGGGGGCCGGGGGGACCCCGTAACGCGGGCTTAAGCTACACAACCTCGGCGGGTATAAGTCGGGCTATTATCGGGCTGTGCGCTGAGAGCCCTCCGCTTTCATCCGCTAATGGGCAGCTCTCTCCGCCCGTCTGCTCCTTTACTGCGTCATTAATACAAGTTGCACATGTCGAGAGCCGGTGCGCTACAATAATTTACATGAATGGAATTGAAAATTTTCTACTCCCCGGAGGAGAAAAAAAATATTTAAAAATAAATAAATTTGAAAAAAAAAAAGAAACGAGGGAGGGGGGAGGGGGAAGAAAAAGGAAGGAAAAAAGACACGCGGAAAAGATACAGAGCGAGTGAGCGCGGTCGAGGCCGCATAAGGGAGGGAGATGAAAAGGGTGAAAGAGAGAGAGAGAGAGAAAGAGTGAGAAAAAAATCTTCGTGGCATTTTATGTCAGTAATTACATGAAAGATGGTATGAACCACCCGAACGACCAACCAACGTCCACCCTCTCCTCACCCTCTCGCTTGTTTTTTTTTTTACACTCTTTGCTTCATCTCTTTTCCGTGTCTTTCTCGCTCGTTTACCAACCCTCGCCGAAACGTTTTCTTTTTTTTTCTTTTGCCATCCCTCTGGCCGGCTGCGTCCATCGAACGACCAACCAACACGCGGGGCTTCGTCTCTTTTGGTCGAAAAGCTACCCCGAGTCCACCCCCTCCGTCCATCGGAGCTAACCCGGTGAAGCATATCCATCCACACACAAACACACATACACCCACGCGGGAGGAACCGGTGGACGGTCACCCAACCCCTGTTTCAACGTAAAACCACCGGCCACAGCACCGAATCCATTGGAATCCACCCTTCCCTCACCATCCATCTCTCTCGTCTGTTAATTTTAATTTGTGTATGAAGCGTGTACGGCTGAACGAAGTATTTACCTGTGAGCTCCATTTCTGTGTGTGTGTGTTTTTTTTTTTTTTTTCAAAATTTTATTTTCACGTTCTCAAAGCCATACCCGACGAATAATAAAATCGCTGCTGCTAACGATCCCAACGTATGCATCTCTGAAATGCATTTCCAATTGCCAAAACTTGATCCTACAATTTTCATTTCAATATCGATATCGATCAATTCTTTTTTTTTTCATCAATAGAAATGTGAAAACACATGGGCTGGTTCTTCTTTTTGCATTCATTTGTAAGATGAAAGATGTATGAAACAAAAAAAAAACTGCAAACGTCTATCATTGAAAATGCTCGCAACCGGAGGAGTCGTCGTAATGAAGTAACTTTCTGAAAGTCACCGGGCACGCTGCGCAAAGGAGACTCCGTCGTGTGGCTCAGCGTGTGTGTGTGTGAGTGTGTGTTTGTAGCTGGGGTCCGGGACCGAGGATTTAACAGCGCGAGACCGGAGAAAGAGCAGCGGGGTAAAAGGCTTGCCTATCGTTGACCCTTTGCACTTTATTATGCACGGTGTCGTGAGTTAGCGCAAATAATGTCGTCGTAAACCAATCATCCTCCGTTCCACGCCTACGCCACTCGTGGCTTCACCCTTTCCCTCCTCCCCCACAACATTTGTGAGTATGTGTTTATGTCCGTGAATTTATCAACCAGAAAATACCCAAGTTCAATTTCAAGCATATACATGAAGAAACTGTAAATATTTTCGGTTTAGTGGACAGATATTTTTTTTTTCCAATCGGGCTATTGTGTTCTAATATTCATATAAGAGAGGGAAGGTGGGTCGTAGGTCTTCCACAGTATTTACGATGCACTAGCAAGCTGAAGCCACCGGAGCTTCCAGCGTTTTCAAATACGTTTTCCAAGACCCAACAGCAACATCACTAACAGCACTGGAAGTCGGAAAACTCTTTGTCCGACCTTGAGGCTAATTAGCTGGAGCCTAGTGTAGATACCAAATCCCTCCTCCGCCAGTTTCCCGTTATTTTCCCCACTCCACGTTCTTTCCAGTTTCGGACAGGGTTTCGTGAGCACACTGCAATTTCCATCATCCCACAGATTGCACTTCTCTCGCACAAAGAGGCGTAAGTGAGAGTCGCCGCGGGTAAAGGGCTACCAGACCTCCAGGGAACGGCCAATAACTGTGCCGCGAGCCAATGCACCGCAGCCTCAATGTCCTTACACACACACACACACACATATACTATTTTCCTCGACTGGTCTGTTCCACCGCAACAGAGCACCACAACCACCGAGAATCACATTCTCGTACCCACTCGGTCGCGCGCACGCGCACGAGCCATTGAAGTGGTCCACATCGTGTGCATAAATTCGTACGTATATGAACAGACTCTGAGAAACCGACTTGGCACAGAGCTTTACCCAATGTACCACCCGGGGCTTTCAACGTTTTCAAAACTCACTCTAACTCATCAACGCTTCATGCATTTCCGACTTTTTCGTCGTCCGGAAAAACCACGTGAAAAGTCCGTTTCGTTGATAGAAAATTCCGTACGTACTGCTTGCAGCATTAACGACGTTGTGCCATACGATCCCTTTGGGTCTGGTGTTTTTTTTTCGTGCAATACTTTGTTTTGAGAAAAAGGACATCAGCCTTTGATACGTCATCAAAACGGACATTCATCAGTTTGACGTGTGACTCCAATCATTCGTGAAGGTAACAGGTGACCTCAGTGAATCAAAGGACCAACACATTCTTTGACCAAACGATTATTCGTTCATCTAGTCTGAAACTATCTGTTCTTTGGCGTTTAAAACATTTTTGAACACTGAACTGCGGAACACCCGGTGATCATGATCATGTGTACAAACTTATTATTATAGCTGAGGAATGCACACCGACGACTTACACGTACATAGTCGCCGAGTGGACGGAAGCCATTTCTCATCATGAACATTTTGCCACACGAACCCTCAGGTAGTGAAAACAGAGAGCTCTGGGAGGAGACGATCTAGTAGGAGGCAATGAGTTACCTCGTGTTCTCCATTTATGCCTCCGGCCGGAGGACCTCGTTTCCTATGTTCCATTTGCTCTCTCTCTCTTCTTATATTCTCTCTCCATCCTTACTTCTCTCCCCAGCGTCCATAAGTTTAGAAAAAGGGCCGGGGGGGTAGTGGGCAACGGGTGCGGCAGCAAAGTAGGAGGGTTTCATTAGGAAATGGATGAAACAGTGGTTATACAAGGAAATGCGGGGAGTGGAGGGGGAGTGGGGGGTAAGAGCGAGGAAATAGGGTGAGGGTGGTGGTACCGACATCACGGACTCGTGAACGAAGGCGGGGGAGGCACGAGAGCGAGAGAAAGCTTTGAAGCTGGTTGCCTCCCAGTCCTGGACTTCTACTTCTGGCTTGCCGGCGATGACTCGGACTGATAATCCATTAGGATCCGTCTACTTAGAGTATAACATCTATTTGAATGCAAATCAATAGGGAATGGAGGGGGGAGGAGGGAGTCGGGGGAAGGAAAGGACGCGCGGGCCAGTAATTGGTCCTGCTTTATTGGGAGCTCTCAGTGTCTCAAAGAGCATCTCGTTCGGTCATCTCTCCTCCGGGGTCCGCGCTTCTCTGCCTCCGACTCTGCCCCCCCTCATCCTTCTCCCTCGTTACACCGTTATCGACGTCTCTTTCTCTTTTACAACTATCCCATCGTGTCCTCCTCATCTTCTCCGATGTCCACGGGCACACACACACACAAACACACAGCCGGACAAACTGGTCAGGGTCCCATCGACGTTTCCGCGAAAGCTTTCCTATAGACGATCACCGATGCAACCCACTCGTTTTCGTAACCCGTCACGGTGTACGTTCACCCACCCCTCCCCCACGAACGAATGACCCGTGACACGAGTTCGACAAACACGGAGGGGGATATTTGTATGCCAATATCGAGATTTGCGGAGTTTAACGAAGGGGCTGGCCAATGACTGTGCGAAGATCGTGTAGGGAGCTGTGTGAGCTGCCGGGTTGATCATTCCTGGAGGGTGGATTTGGGGAACCGATGGATGATGGCTGTTACGTGTCTTGCTTTATCCTGGCTGGTGAGTAGTTCATCCTTGTTCAGTTTGATAATTTAGGAATCCAAGTTTTGGAAGTTAATGACACTAACAGGATAAGCAACTCTGGTTATCCTTCAAGACTTCGAGACTTCGTTCTTATGTGACGAATCTGACGAGCTGAATTCCTAGTCCTCTGAGGTTTTCAACTGCTTGTTATTTATTCGATAATTACAGTACCATGATAGTTTCGTTGATTATTTATATGAAACCTATAAATATACGACAGAACGTTATTGGCATTAGCAGTTTCCTCACTGCCCCAATTTCTGAATACTTCAAGGAGTCATAAAGTCAGGTAGGAACCCAAATGGCTTTATTGGTACGATGACACGACTGTACTCGTACTCGTACTCTCTCTCTCTCTCTCTTCCACTCGTCGCGAACATATGTAACACATCACCTTAATGATGGCTCGAACAAAAAAAAATCTATAAAAAAATGCGAATGGTAAGAGTGCCAAAGATTTATAGATCCGAGGGTTAAGAAAAATGTTACGAGAGTGAATGCACAATGGCATCTACACACAAGGCAGTGACGCGGGATCTCGAGCAAAATGAAAATCCAACAATCGAACGTTGTGTTCGTGAATACATTCGTGAACAAAAAAGAAAAAGAAAAGAAAAGAAAGAGAGAGAGAGAGAAAAAAAAACAATTCTACGTGCCAACATAACTCGCGCGGTTGTTGTGCCGAACGCGTACGTGGCAACTGCGAAGCACGAGTAACGCACTTTCCAATGGAAGTGTTTCTTCTTTCCACCGTTGGGGCCCCCGGATGATTAACGATTGAACGCACTTGACTTCCGATCCGAGTCGCTTCAACATCGGCCAGCGAAGCAACGATGAAAATGCACGGAGACCGAACACAAACGCCGCACACGTTCCGATCTTACCCTCGTCGTGGCCAACGCGTTCGAAGATTTATTTGTTTCTTTTTTTTCTGTTTTTTTTTCTTCGATTCCTTTTTTTTATTTGATTTTTTTCATCGATACTTCAACCCCCACATTGGATATTCCTTATTTTACGTTTTTTTGTTATTTCTTATTTTTTTTATTTCGTCTCCTTTCTTCGATACTTTGCACCTCGTTTCTCAAAAAAGTTTTCTCGTATAACTCGGTCGTTGATTTATGAACCTCGCGAATGTGAATTCGTCGCTTTCACCATCTCCATGCTGCCTCCCTGCGTCGCTATCGACAACCCTGCAATTATCCTCCTTTCGCATCATCATCATCATCATCATCATCATCTGCTGCTGCTACAAACTTCCCGGCGAATTTTTTCAAAATATAAAAATAAATAAATAACAATATAAAAATCATGTTGTCGTTGCAGACACGAAAAAAATTATAAAAACACTGAAACAGGAAAAAAATTATCATGATCACTGGAATAATAAAATGATAATAAATACTGGAATAATAATAAAAAAATGATAAATACTGAAATAACAAGATTATTATAATTGCCAAAATAATAAAATGATCATAAATACAAAAATTGCTTGAAAAACAAAAAAAAATTACAAACTACACGTATGAAACCGTCTTTTAATGTTTCCCCGGAGATTCTGCTTAATTAGCCGTACCACAGTCCAACTGACTATCTTTCTAAATACTCGCTAATGGAATCACGGTAAATCCACGAGCATTATATTCGGAATGTAATAGCCTCACCTGCATCCTTTATACAACATTCGCAACTCGGAATATTAAACTCTCGCAATTATCCTCATCCCCCCCCCTTCCTCCTCCTCCTCGCTCCTGCCCTTCGTTCCCTTCGTACGCCGTCGACCCGAGCCTTTATTATCATCTCTCGTGCATTCGTTGCGACGTCTTTTGAAATTTCATCTCCTTTGCCTTACCGCAAATTTGCGGAAAAATTCACGATGACGCGGTCGGACGTTGCCGGAATACTTCGGACAAGTGAGCCGGTTGCTCGTTGATTCGTTCACATTTTGTTTTTTTTTCAGTTTCAATGAATTTTCATAAAACGGGATCAAGCGATTATTCATCAACATCTGAAATATTGTTAATTGTCATTATTGCAAGCTCGTGTGTGGCTGCATTTCATACATATGATCCTGTTATGTGTGTGTGTGTGTTTGTGTGTGCGACTGAGTCGCCCGTTATATTCCGCGCATGCGCAATCGTAAGACTATTCGCTCTTGCAAATACGCACACGAGTGTAACGTCCACTTATGTGTGTATATGTTTGTGTGTGTGTGTGTGTGTAAGAGAGAAAGAGAGAGAAACAGAAAGAGAGAAAGAGAGAGCGTTCGCATTTTTTTTGTGTGCGTGTGTGGAAGTGAAAGAACGCGAGGGAAGCCAAAGTTGTTTCAATTTTTCCTCGACCCCACCGGAGTGTCGTCCATTAGCCACCGACACGGTGCAAACACGAGTCAAACACACACGAAGACGACGACGACGATGTACACGAACAAAAGATCTCCGTGATTTTATTTGAATTCGCGTAAAACGTTGTAAGTTTGTCGTATATATTTCTCATCGTCGTGACGATTCCTCAATCCGATGGGGCTCGGGGTTAACTCGTAAACGCCGCGACTTTATATTCGCGATCATGCGCGCATGCGCGACGATAATCGGTCGCGCGGACGGGACTAGCGGTACCCCGGGACTTTCTCATGCGTACCCGTGGAAAATCTCGAACCCCATCAACCCCGGGCGATTCGCTGGTCCAGCGAGAACACACGTAGAGCCCGTGCGCGCATTCGCGCATGCGCGTAAGCCCATCAGCGTGTACGCTAAAACGATAACGCTCGTTGCGGAACCGCAAGTTGCGTATCAAAGACGGAAACGACACACGGGCCGAAGATATCATCAAATTGTTTTTTTTTCTTTCTCATTTATTTATTCGGTTTGTTTATTTCGATTTATTTTCTTTCTGTTTAGGGTTTATCGCACACGAGGACCGAAGTCGCTATTTGCTTATTCAGAGATATTTCTACACGGAGTGCAGCTTGGGTCGCGTAGCAATCAATTTCGTTGGCAACTATTTCGCGATAACGGATTAACCATTTTTTTTTTGCTTACCGAAAAACAATTGATCAAAATTTAATTTTTTCGTGCACTATTTTTTTGTTATTTCCCCGTTTTTTGACTATTACATTGACAAGATGTTTGCAACGTCGCGATCAAATTTCAGAATAGTTTGTACGTCGCTTCGAAGATTTCTTCCTTACCGACAAAAATGTAAAAAAAAAAATTTGTTTTTTCACGAATTTTTTTCTATTTATTAAATATTTTTCGTTGTATATTTTTCCAACGTTGTGTCATTGTAGATCGGTTCGACAAATTTTTCGCAACGCAACGATGAAAAATAGCTAAAGTGGCTCTTGAGCAATGTCGGCAATAAAAGTTTTGCGCGTTGAGAGCACGGCGAGCACGAGCTGCATCTGTGGATACTAGTCGCGGGGCTACCGTGTGTGGACCGGTCTCACGCAATACCCGGTCTCGGTTGTATGGTCCGCGACGGGAGTTCCAACGAAACGTTACGAGCAATGGAGTATGTTAATTTTCACCATCGTGACGCGTCCTAATTGATCCGTCAATGGTTGTCACTCGGTTTTACCGAGTCAAACGCTAAATAACTACGACGCAATGAGCCAAAACAGTCGAACCCACGTTCGACAACATTTGTTTTTTTTAGTTTTTTTTCTGAGCAACCGAAAATCTCCAAACAACAATTTCGATTTTTTTTCCGAAAAAAAAATCGAAAAATCGGTTCGCCATTCTAAGATCGACATGATTGAAAACCAAATTGCTGCAAACTCAAAAGCAACAATTCAATTCATTTGTCGATCAACCGAATCTCCAGACCTCAGAGGTCAATGAGAAAAAAAAATGTCCAGACATAAAAAAATCGTTATTTCAAAAACGATCGCACAAATATGTGAATTTAAAATGAAAAAAAAAATGTTGCACGCTTGATGCAACCATAAACAACGAAATATCGTCACGATCACACTCGAACCAATTGCAAGCTGACCACATTAGTCGTTTATAATGTTTTTTTTTTATTATTCGTGCTACCGATCTTTCGTTCAAAGCAGGTGAAACTTTATTCATTCGTTCCAACGGTCTCCATCTTTCTTTCTACGTATATATATATATACATACATCTCTTTAACTCTCTCGATAGCAGGCCAAACTCACCGTTCGATAACTCACCGAAAATAAATCACATAATGGCGGTGCACGGAATATCGCGACGTGTCAGTCTCGACGATCGGATCGATCCCGAGGGGCGTCTTTAAGGTGTCTCGAGCGTGCCAATAATTATCCCCACCCCCCGTCGTACACCCCGGACGTGTCATAAATAATATTATACGCAAATTTCGCGTCGCCCTATGGGCACCAGCCGTGAGAAGGGGGGGGGGGGGACGACGACGAAGAACGAAGAACGAAGAACGAGAGAGAAATAAGGAGCATCGATCTGGACCGGAGCTTTCGAAGAGCCGGTCGTGCTGGGTTGACCGATCGACGATTCATAATCTCGACACTGCCCAAGCCCGAGGCGCAAGAATAAAAAAAAATAAAAAAATAAAAAAATAAAAAATCGTCTCGCGTGAACTCCACGAAAGTCCGTCCGTTCGAGTCGGCTCGACTACTCCTTTAGCTTCCAACACACACACACACACACAAAAGAGAGAGAGAGAGAGAAAGAGAGAGAGAGAGAGAGAGAGAGAGAGAGAGAGAGAGAGAGAGAGAGAGAGAGAGAGAGAGAGAGAGAGAGAGAGAGAGAGAGAGAGAGAGAGAGAGAAAGAGAGAGACGAGTAGAGGTTTTCCATGAGAGTATCGTTGAAAATATTAAATGGTATTAACGGTAGTCCATCGACCGGTTCTCTCTAGGCATTAGCTCCACACGAGGATGTGAGGAGGACGTTGAAGCGTTCCCGCGCGCCAAAGAAGAGGACGATGAGGACGATAAGGACGAGGAGGACGAGGCGAACCGCAGGGGCAGGTCGGACGTAGGATTACCCATCGATGCCGCACGCATTCAATAAACATCTCGACGTTATTGTGTTTGCTACGTAACCCCAATCGTGCATATTATGTGTATATACATATATATGTGTGTATGTATGTATATACAAGTCGTGTTGTACTTTATTCCGCCTCTAGCTTTATATCTCCGCATGTATTTACAATCCCGTGGCTTGTTACGATAGGGGGGAAGGAGGGGGGGGGGGGGCAGTAGCAGCGAGACCGAGATCGCTACCTGTCTCACCGATTCGAGAATTATACGATATATACATATTTATATATATATGTATAACGAAGAGAAAGTTCAAACCCGGCACGAATCTGTTGAATTTTTCTATCTCTATTATTATCATCGTTGTTTTTTTTTTGTTGATGCAGTATAATAATGACAATAACAATATTAATTAAATTTGATGTATGGTTATTGAATCATATTTTTGTAATTGTGATTCGGTCGTTGGAGTACATATTTATATCAGATTATTTTAACAACCAAAATGATATTGTTATTGTTGGCCAATATCAGTGGATAAATATTTATAGCACACAGTTGAATGCAAGAAAAAATGTAATTCATACGAATTTTCGTGATTCGTTAAAAAATATCATGAATATAGAAATAATGATAATAATAACAATTATTATGATAATAAATACTGCAGCACCTGCATTACGATGTATACTATTGTTAAAATAATAAATGGATTATGAAATATTTATGTACATATATTTATTTATTATTGTTTTTTTTTCAATAGCCAAATAACAAAAAATTGAGGAGCCAGATGCATAGCGAAATTGGTCGGTATTATTTTCAATTACGAAATTCGTGCGAGACAGATTCTCACGCTGCTACTGATACGCGTGTTATAAACGTGTAACACGAACGTTTGAACAGCGAGAGATTGCACGTTACCGTTGCACAGCCGCCCCCCCCTCCCCCCGTTGCCCGTGGAAGATCGAAAGGGCGTATGTGCCCCGTGCTAGTTGCATCGCATATATACGCCGTTTCGCGTTCGCGTTTTGGATTAGAAAACCGGTGAATCCATCCACGGGCTTCAGGGTTAATAACGAGCGATACGGAGACGTAGATTAAACGCTCGGATCCGTGTGACCACAATTCGCTCACTGTGCAGTTAATGCAACGCGAGTGCAATAGCATCGGCCTTTCGAGTCGGGGCAGGAACGCTTCGGATTCAATTTTACATAAATAAAAAAATTTATTTTATTTATTTTATTTATTTTATTTATTTTATTTATTTTATTTATTTTATTTATTTTATTTATTTTATTTATTTTATTTATTTTATTTATTTTATTTATTTTATTTATTTTATTTATTTTATTTATTTTATTTATTTTATTTATTTTATTTATTTTATTTATTTTATTTATTTTATTTATTTTGTTTATTTTATTTATTTTATTTATTTTATTTATTTTATTTATTTTTAATATACAAAATGGTTGATGCAACGCAATTGTATTATTAAAATTGTGGTCTGTCCGGAAAAACGGACAAAAAGGTTGAAATAGACGTGAAAATAAAAAAAATCGTAGGACATCAGGTGCAATTTTATGTATAAATGGCACAGTAGTGATTACATGCACCGGTGGTTCGATGGGATTACGGACAGCCCTGTAATACGGACTGTCAATGATATTGTTGCCCCGGCATGTCTTCATCCGAGTCGTAGGCAAGGCCCCTGTCATCTCGGTATGCGAGCAATCACGCTTCCCCCTCCCCCTTCACCCCCGCCACCTCTTCCACCTTCCTGGCAAGTATACGCAATCATAATCGACGACTCGACGTCTCGTTAACTATCCCCGATAATTATTGCTATTCCATGGATAAAATAAAAAATAAATCCACCCCAATTTTCCGGTCGACGAGATCGATTACTCCATCAAACCGTCACGAAAAAAAAAAATAAGAAAATAAATAAGTAACATATAAAAAAATAAAACCGAACAAAATATTCATTTTCACGTAATCACGAATCGCCACGTAAGAAAACTATAAAAATTGATTTAAAATAAAAAAACGCGATCGACCGTGAAAAATTGAATTGATGGCGATCCTGGGACTCTCACCCCCACTCTTCCCTTTTCAACCCTTGTCCGTCTGAATTTTCGATAGATTGCTGGAATAAAACCTTAAAAAGTATTTCAGAATCCTTAAAAAGTATTTTAGATAAACAAAAAAAAATTCGTATGCTGGTTACACTAAAAAAAATATCGAGGGAACTTTTAAGGGTTGGTAAGTTTACAGACGGTGTCCACAAAGAAGATAGTGTACAGACGGAAGTTTGAAATAATTTTCTCAACTACCTTCTATATCGCGGGAGAAAAAAAAAGTTGAAAATAATTCGGATCAGCCGAATGCCGACATCTTGGGAGGTTTCGTACTTTGTTCCTTTTCTTTCAATTCTTGGTTTTCTTTTGCTTAATCCCTTTCCGCACGTTCGCGATATGTCACCAGGGCACTATATGTGTATATATACACACGCCTCTACAAGACAAGCAGCTAAGAGATAAAAACGAGGCACAAAAAATAATCCCCCTCCTCCCCAAAAAAAAAAAACAAAAATAATCTTGCGAGTGTGGCGATGGGTGGCAAAGATATCCGCGAAGAAGAGAAATAACTGCGACTAGAGCATGCATTTTTGCCGGGAGGTGGGGGGGGGGGAGTTGTTAAAACCGCCGAGTAAGGAACGAAACGTTTTCTGGCGCCAAGCGGATGTCTCCGGTGCCTGTGCGGATGGTTCACGAGACACCGGGCGATCGCAGCGCCGAGTGCTAGCGAGCGAGGAAGACAGGGTTGAGAGGGAGAGAAAGAGAGAGCGAGAGAGAGAGAGAGAGAGAGAGGGAGAGAGAAAGATCCAACCGGGCGACAAGTCCATACGCATCGTCCGTTGGTTCGTTTCTATCGTTGAAAACTAACCGTCTAGGGATATGCGGCGAAGAGAATCGTCCTCGAGCGAGCGAATGCCTTAGATTCCATCCGGCTAATTAACTCAATGTTATGCTAAGTCCCGACTAAATTTAACCCGGGAAGTGGCGGAAAGGGAAGTGAGGGGATGGAGGAATGGAGGACGTAGGAAGGAGGGATGAGGGACGCGACAAGCAGAAAGAGAGAGAGAGAGAGAGAGAGAGAGAGAGAGAGAGAGAGAGAGAGAGAGAGAGAGAGAGAGAGAGAGAGAGAGAGAGAGAGAGAGAGAGAGAGAGAGAGAGAGAGAGAGAGAGAGAGAGAGAGAGAGAGAGAGAGAGAGAGAGAGAGAGAGGAGAAAGAGAGAGAGAGCTGGTAGCTTCAAGATAAAAAGAAGGACAGATAGAGGATAGAGAATGAGTGAGAGTAAGAGAGAAAGCTACCTTCAAAGCTCCCAGATACGAAAAAACGACAGAGAAAGAGAGAGAGAGAGAATTGGAGAGAAAGAGAGAGAGAGAGGTAGTCCGTCCCTTTAATTACGTTTCGCTGTGTGGCAAACTGAGGGATAAGAGGGGGGGGGGAGAAGAATCGAGCTCGGCGCAACGCGAAAAAAATGGCAAGTCGCGCGGCGACGTTCCCGGGGAACGTCAAAGAGCCGCGCCGCCATCGCTGATCGGCACATTTACCTATACATATGCATAACGCACGAATATAAATGCATTTCGTTTGTGCATAGATATATATGTATATACACATATATACGTATATATTTATGTACATATTTATCGGTAAGTATGTATGTGTGTGTGTGAGGTTGTCGATGGTCGCCGTGTATTAGTGCATATATGGTATTCCGAACGTACGCCTAATTGCTCGGCGTTCGTAATGTCTTACTCGTTGCCGATCTGAATTACTAATTACCGTAGGCGCCTCCGGGCCTTCGATTTCGTTCGTCCCTCTCTCTCTCTCTCTCTCTCTCTCTCTCGTTCTCCAACTCTCTCTCTCACTGACTTTCCGTCTCTGTCCCTCTGTCTCTGTCACGCCGCCATTTTTATATCCCCGATTCGCTGACAAAACGCGCAACGGAGATCCGTGTCATCGATTCCGTCGAATGAAAATGTCATTCGAGAACGGAGTTGCAAATGTTAATTCACGTGTCTCACTCGGCTCATACACGGCTGTCTTTTTATCTCGATGATTTATGACGCGAAACGATTTCATCGTTTGCGATTCAAAGATTTGCTTTCGGAGGAGGGAGGGGCGAAGAGACCAAGTTATTTATTCGACAATGTAGTTATCTCGATCGATGTCATGATCGATCGATTGATTTTCAATCGAAAAATCATAACTTCGTAAGATGAGCAAGCATTCAGAGACCTTGAGAACTATTATTGGCTGCATGAGTAAACCGCTATTTTATTCAATCATCAAAATTTCGATGTATCGACAATTTATTTGTCGTATTGAAAATAAATTATTACCCACTCTTAATCGCCGACACGGTTCATCTCTTTCGCTCTCACTCTCTCGCACACACTCTCTCGGTAGCTCGGGGCGTCGCGAAGCGGCGCTACCGCCAATTAACGAGCTAGACACTGCAACGGTCTAGCCCGGAGGGTCCTACAGGGGCACGCGCACGGTACCCCCAATATCAATCTTTTTTCTTAGCAATCCCATCACGATGATTCGGTTCATTGTTTTGAAATCTAGAGATGGAAAAAAATATTGATATTATTATTATTATTATTATTATTATTATTATTATTTCAATCGTTTTGCGATTGCAAAAAAATTGGCATTAATAAAATATTAATAACCCATTAACTTTTGCAACACTTTCATTCGCAATCTCTCACACGACTTCGGTGTCTCGCCCCCCTCCCCTCCCTCTTCTCTCGATCGAGAACCCATAATCCACTGCAATCCATAACAAGATGAAGATAAAGAAGAAAAAAAACACACACAACACACGTACATTCGCAAAACGTTTTGGACAAGTTGATCGAACGAATTATCATTACTACCCGGCTGTGAAAATAAGAACCCCGTGAGAAAATTGTATTTAACGACTCGCAAAATCGAGCCACGTATAATTTCTATTCCTCGAGGAAAAACAAAGAAAAGAAAATTGAGAAATCAACAAAAATAGAAAAAGAACATACGAAAAGAAAAAAAATTATAGAAAAAAAATAAAATAAAATGGATGATCGTTCGATGTCCTCGGGGCGTAAATTCAAGTACTTTTCACGTCTAACCGTATGGACGTCTCTTCGGGGGCCCGGTGTGCAGAGATTGTTCGGAATAATCGAACCTCGGCTTCTCGCACTCGTTCCGGACCGTTGCACGTACTTACGTCTCGGGCGCAACTCGTCTTTTCACGGGAGGGCCCGCCACGCGGGGCGGGAGGAGAGGGAGGCCGCTTTGCGTGCGAGATACACGCCGAGATAAGGGTCCCCCCCCTGCCCCTCACCAATACACCTGCCCCGGTTGAGCCGTGTGTACCCGCGCGCGCGCCGCAGCGGCGATAATATGCGATTCTGATCCGGCGACTCTGCGGTCACTGTGCTCTCTCTCTCTCTCTCTCTCTCTCTCTCTTGCTCTCTCTTGTTTTATCTTACGCTTGCTTATTCCCTCTCTCTCTTACACGATCTCTTTCTTCTCCTAACTCTCTCTCTCTCTCTCTTTCACTCGTTCTATTTTACCCTCCCTCAATAATCCTTCTTTCTCTCTTTCTTACACTCTTATTCTCTTGCTCACTCTCACTCGTTTCATACTCACTCACTCCCTTTTGCTGTGTCTCTCACTCTTCTTCTTTTAACATCTCTCTCTCTCTCTCTCTCTCTCTCTCCCTCTCTCTCTCTCTCTCTCTCTCTCTGTCTCTCTCTCTGACTCGTTCTATCTTAACCTCGCTCACTCTCATTCGTTCCCTCTCTTTCTTCCTCACAATATTTTTCTCTCACTTTCGCTTACTCTTTCCGTCTCACTCACACTCGTTTCATCTTACACTCACTCACTCTTTTTCTTCCTCTCTCTCTCTTTCTCTCTCTCTCTCTATCTTCACGTCTTTGCTCTCCCCGCGCTCATATTCTTCACAGTTTCGCTCGGTCTCGGACCGTACAAGAGATGCGAGCTCTCCCCGGGTTTCGCGTGGACCCAGCGAGGGCGCCCGCCGCGCACCGAACATAATGCCGTGTAGAGCAGGTACTCATAACGCCCGGCGAACCTGTTGAGATATAGCCCGGGTAGTGTTTCAATCGCTGGTCTTCCAACCTTCGCTCCAATGATACACGTGTGTCCCGCTCCCTCACCCCTTCTGCCCCACCCCCCTCCCCGCCGATCGCAGCTCGTACGGCCACCCCGTCTCGTGTGTACGACTATCTAACACACGTACGCATTGTGTAAACGAGACCAGGTCGAGACGTTTCCACATGTGTAAAAAAATATATATCTATATATATATATATATATAGGGATGATTTCAACAAATATATGTACAAGTATCGGGTGGTCTAAATTCGAAAAAATGAATTATGCCATTCGAACGACTTTATCGAATAAGGTGTCCATGATTTTTTTTTTTCAAATTATTTTATCCGATAGTTTTAGAGTAATGACGAATCAATATTCATCAATTACGAAAACCATGAAAATTTCATACAGTCAGATTTCAATATAAGTTATAGATTCATGAATATTTTTAAACAAACAAGTTTTTTTAGGTATAATGATGAACTTTTGGATTGAAAAAAGTCGTCGAAAAATAAAAAAAAATTGTATTTATAAATAATATAATATAAAATATATGTAGTTATATTTTTTTAGTTTGTTTGTAAAAGTTATTTTTGTTTTGATTGAACCATAGTCTTGTAGTAGCCACCCGGTATATATTTATGTATATGTGTGTGTGTGTGTGTGTGTGAGCGCGTGTGAAGGGGCCCCATTACAATATTCGTTACCCGGGACTATAGATCACGATAGTCGAAATAAATCTTCGACGAACAAGCGGACGCACTCCGGTCTAGTGTAACTTGTGCGAGCCTATACAACGTTCGAGGATACGTTACACAACCGCGAGAGTCTCGCGCGTCCACAGCCAGAGAATCATGCACGAATGTTCAACGCGGCGGAAATAATTTTAAATCTTCTTGCCTTCGTCCCCCGTTGCCCCTTCCTTTTGGATTTTTTTATTTCAAAATTTTTTTCCATCTTTTTTCTGTATTTTCATTCCTCGACGACCTTGAGGTCACTCGGGCTGTTCAAACGCGCGTGTTATGTACCAGTATCATGAGCGTGGCACTGCATCCCTCAGAGGCTTTGCGTTGCACCTTCCCGAGCCCTCGACAACGATCATGATTCGACTGACCGGGGTCACGTGGCACAATTCTTTTTTTTTTTTTCAAATTTCGCTTCAAACTCATATCCGCCATTTTTTTTCTACATTCCGTCCTGAAAGTCATCTATTTCGCTTAGACCTTTTTTTTATCCATTAACCTCGAATATCACACAGGTCGATGATTCACGAATAAGAGTGAAAAAAAGTTTTCATTTTTATTTTTATTTTTTTTTTCGAAATTCTCGAACAACCAACCGCTAAGGATCCGACATCAAAGAACGTCAACTTCGTTTACGCAAAAAATGAATGAACCCAATCAGATTTGCCATATGTTTGCATAATAACAAATTGGAATTAATAAACTATTAAAAAAAAAAGTGCTCGAACTATAATTCCAAACGTCGTCGACGAACTGTGCCAACTCACCCCGGTCTCCGTTCTTCCTCGAGAATATTATGCGTTTATTATTCGCGCTAATGCCGCGTGAATTTATTTCTCGGGGAGAAGAGGACGGGGCAAGGGGGGGGGGAGAAAAAATACGTAAGACTGGAATATATTGCACGTCGAGTAACCGGTGAATGGCGTGTAACATAAAGCAAAACCGTTTGGACGACGGTTGAAAATGCGTGCGGTGCATCTTTTGCGGCTGTGGGGCAAGGCGTCATTGCTCGGAATCTCTTACAATGGATCTATACATATGTATGTACATGTATGTATGTATGTATTTACGAAGCATAAGTATTTGTACAGCGAACAATACGGAACGAAAGATTCAACGTGCACGAGAAGCACGATATATATATACATATACAAACACACACACACACACACACACACACACACACACACACACACACATGTGTAATATACACATGTACATGTATAAATGTGTGTATAAGGGCAAGGACGAAAATTTCGTGCGTAATAAAGAGGGTAAAAACACTTTCGGGAACCGACATAGAGGGTGTTTAACAATGGTGGCACACCTGAGCCATCGGTCGGTGCTTTTGAGGTGGCATCCCGCCGCACCGCTCAAGGCTATGGACCATGTATGCCATACACCTGCATTACACACACACACACACACATAAATACTTCTTCATATACATATACATATACAAATATATATGGATAAATACGTATAAACGAGTGGGTTAGTGTGTGCATTCGAAGACTGCTGGTTGAGATCTGGCGGGGCAGGACTCGACCACGAGTAAACGACACATACATACACACACACACACACACACACACACACTAGGGTGGACCTTAATGGGGATATTGACGAATTTCGACAAGTGCACCCCCCAGATAGGTTCAAAATAAATAAATAAAAATATCTACGAAACCCCAGCACTGTAGCCCAATGAGAAGACGTGGCTGTGAGCTGGTTTTGTTTCCCATTTCAATAACATGGGATTTTCAGACTTATTCGGTAATTATTTTTTCAAGTTGTCCCTGAGCACGCGAAAAATTATTCATTGACACAAATCTATTGTTAACGAATATAACTACTCGTACATTTTTTTACAAGACATAAGCACAAATAAATTTCAATTTGTGTTGCTATAGTTTATCAGTTGTTATCCATCGTTCATCGGTCCGCCGTTATCGATAATATACAGGTGAGGTCTTGTGAAAAAAAGTACTCGTAGTTATACCCGGAGACAATAGATTCGTGTTAATGAAGAATTTTTCACGTGCTCCGGGGCAACTCGAAAAAATAATTACCGAATTAGTCTGAAAACCCCATGGTATTCAATTGGGAAACAAAACGAGCTTACAGCTACGTCTTCTCATTAGAATACAGTTCTGGGGTTTTGCACATATTTTCATTTATTTATTTCAAACCTATGTGGGGGGTGCACTCGTCGAAATTCGTCAACACCCCCCATCAAGGTCCACCCCAACACACCCACATGTGCATGAGGGTATTGTCGTGTATGAAATGTGGAAAAAAAGGATGGATGTGAAGAAGAAGAGGAGGATGAAGAAGAAGAAGAAGAAGAAAAAGAAGCGATACGAAGGGACGAGAAGCGTCGTTGATGCAGCCCAGCTCGATGGGCTCCCGGCTGCGTCACGCACATACGCGCATGCGCAAATAATCATGCACACCCGTGCGCAAGGATAACCGCGAGGAGCCAACGGAGAACAATGCTCCGAGCGGAATCCTCAGGCTGATATCCTCTCTCGCAGTTCCAACCGCGTCGTCTTCTCCTTACACAGCCTCCCGCCCCCCTCCCCCGCCCCTCCCTCACTTCTCCTTACTGCCCGGGCCCTTGGCACAGCGTGCGCCCGTCGTGCCGCTCGCGGTGCTCGTCGCCCCGATTTGTTCGCGAAACACGCCGACGCCGACGCCGCGAGAGAGTCCCAGCACCGGGGCTTGTCTTACACGCATACCCGCCATGTTAAGAACTCCCGAGCGCGTCGTGCGCATTTTGCCCTTCGAGAAAGGTTGGACAGAGGGTGTAACGGGGGGGGGGGGGGTAATGGTGATCCGACGTTGCCTCACGAACGATTTGTACAATTTTTCGATCCAAGTATTTAATTTTGTTATTTTCACGTGTTAAATAAATAATCGACGGTCATCATGACAGCAAAAATTTCCAAAAGTCAAGCCCCGTTAAAGTCATACCTCCAAATAATAACATTTCGGTCACATGGGGTCCAGCGATCCCCACTCACAAAAACCAAATCGTTTTTTTTTTTTTTTTTTCATTGATAGACTTTGATCTTGAGCCAAACTTCAATTTAACATGTTTTTCAAATAATTTTCATAGCTGTTGTCTTATAGTTCATTTTAAAGTAGTCAAGACACGATGACGAAAAAAATTCACGAAATCTAAGTTTTTTTTAACAAAAAAATTCGTTTTTTTTTTACAAAAAAATTTTAATTATTGCCATATGGTTAAAAAATCTTACGCCATTTTGCTCTTGAGATATTATTTTTTAAAGAAAAATAATACAGCTTTTATGGACTTTGAAAAAAGTGTATTCATTTCGAAGTTTGAACTCGAGGCTTTTGGTCGATGTCGAAAAATGTAAGTGGTACTATCGAATGGACTAAATAATGTTGAAAAATGATATATTTTCATTGCGATGATGGCCATGAAGTTGGCCTGGGGTCTGGTGGACCCCGAGTGACCGCAACGGGTTAAAAGAGGTCCCAGGTGCGCCCGGGTGTTTGATCCAATTTCGCATGACCTCGCGGAGAGCGATTTCTAAACTGCACGCAATGGGAATTTCAATTGGATACATAAATTGTCGAGTTGATATGATTTGAAAAAATTCTGTATCATTTTGTTCTTCTAGTTTCGTTCTTTTGGCCACCCAGATGAGTGTATGGCACACATATGTATATCATTGGATCCGTTGATTTATCCGACGGGCTTATTATCACTCCCTCGTATAACGGTCGTTGTCATCGCTGTCAATTAATTCATTCGTTCCATCATTTTTATCGATCCGACGAAATCGCGTTGACGGTTATTTTCTCTTGCTAAACTCTCCAACAAGATTTTACTGTTCTTTATTTTTTCTTCTAATTTTTTTTTCGTAATGTCTAATTGGTTTTTTTATTCTTCTACCACACGTCGATCCGGTTGGATGGTTAATCAAACTTGTATCTAATGTTTGTGCACAACGTCGCTAATACCGCTAGTCATACAGGTTTCAATGCGAATGAGATTAGGGTTTGATGTTTCCACCTTTCTCGCTCCGTCTCTGTCGCTCCTGAGCGAGCCTCTGTGGCGCTATCTCGCTCGCACTCATGGTGAACATCGGACGAGCGAGAAAAGTTGCTCACATCGTCTTGAAAACTACAAAACAAAAAAAAAACAAAACAAAACAAAACAAAAAAATAACTCGACGCGCCTCTCGCGGTCGGATTTGTTATTAGCTGCTCGCCGGACCGTTTAGCGGATCTCCGGGAGTCACGCATGCGCGAGCGAAAACGGGTGCGCGTAATCTAAGGCGATTGTTTTTTTTTTTTTTTTTTCATTTGTTTTTCGAATTTGGCGCGTCGGCGAAAGTTGTCGATGATGTTAGTGGGTGCGTGCGCACCCACTCTTCGTCGTCGTAGTTTCGCGATCGGTTATCAACGGCTTCATTTACAAATTGGAATCTCCGGGAGCGTATAGCTCCGAGACGTTCGACCGATTGTCGAAAGCGCCCCCTCGCGGTTGGGGTTCTCAGTTTCGCCGCTAGAGCGAGAGCGACAACGAGCGACGGAATTAATGAGTACGCGAACCGACTACGGGTTATAACGGCCGTCGATTTTCATGTCCGCAACGGTTCACGAGGACGAAGATAAGGAATTATCTTTTCACGTTCGTGCCGGGCTGTCAAACGTCGACGACGACGCTTCTCACATTCCGTCGTGGCGAACGCCATACGGGAAAGCTTTGCTCGACGCCGCGCGCCCTCTTTGGGGCCCACAACGTACTCGACGTACCTACGCCACTTCGATCCATCGACCTGCGCACACGCACGATTCTCGTCGCAAAATTTAATGTGCGTGATCGCCGAAATTCGTGACAAAGAAGCAGAAGCAGACGAAGAAGAAGAAGAAGAAGAAAAATGCCGTCGATTGTACACGCCGGGTGATTTGAATATAATTGCAGGTGCTCTCGCCATTACCGGCCCATTGGATTTCGACGGTATGCATTAAATTCAGTGTGCGCGTTAAGTTGCGAGATGACTTATTTCATCCGGTACGCAATTTATTATATCGTTGGTTTTTTTTTCTTCTTATTCATTCTATTTTTATTTTTTGGTACAACGTCTTGCGTTGCCCATGTTATTTATTTATTTATTTTTCTTATTTGGGGTTTTTTTTCTGTTCGCGAGCCTCGTGGCAGGAAGCACGATGTGATGAATCAATGTGAAACTTTGTAAGCGACGATGGCAGCGCACGATCGCAGTTGATCTTATTCATGACCAAAGATAGCGGTCATTTTCATATTTTTATTATTTTCTATTTATGCATCATGCGACGCGTGCGATAAATATGAGAATGAAATCGTGCCATTCGTAATGAGGAAGATGGCGTCTGGTGGCGAAGAGTAAGAATCGAGTTTTTCGAAGACAATGTTACAATGATTTTCAAAGACAAAAGGTGAGATCGTTATCGAATGTCAGTGACGCAGAAGACGAGATAGCCCGTGATGCTCTGCAGCTCGTGTTCGAGTGTTCACCCGACGATTCCATACGTCGTTTCGTCGATTCATCAACGTGTTGTCTTGCCGAGCACAACGCTTATTAACGCATCTCGAATTTTCGAATCGGTTGAATGAAGGCTTCGTGTCGACGTACCGATAACCCAACCGGCTCGATGTTTTCCCTCTCTCTCTCTCTCTCTCTCTCTCTCTTTCTCTCTCTCGCTCGTCCAAGCTAATCCGACGATCGATCGGTATCGACGTCGGCGATCGGTCATCCATCCACGAGGAAAGCTCTTGGATGCAACAAGAGGTTGAGAGAGAGAAAAAAAGATCAAGAGAAAGAAAGAGAGAGAGAGAGAAAAGCCTGAGGCTACATCTCGTGCACTCGAATAGACTTTATGTGCGCTAAACAACAACGTCCGCCATCAGCACCAGCGGAGTATTGTAAAACGTGGGAAACCTCCCGACCTTCCAAACCCTATTTCAACCTGATTCCCTCCCTACACCCTCATTGTTAACTCACTTTTATTTTTGAGAATGAACGCAGAGTAACAATATTTGTATAACTTCAACGCCTGATGCTTTTCAAACTCCTCGATGGATCTGCCACTAAAAAAAAAAATTACAAGCATTTGGGAGTAACCCAAAGTGAACGGAGATTCGAAAATTTTCACTCTCGATGAACCCTCAAAAACCTCAAAATTCGCAAATTCAAATTGCTCAGACATCGGTACGATATTCGCGCATGCGCGAACGATGATTCTCATTGCCGAGTCACGAAAACGTGTGTTTAAGCGAAACAGCAGGTATTCCATCTCCCTGGTCCCCTTCGAGCCTCCCCTCATCCTGGTTCGGTCGTTCCTCACTCGCGCGCCCCCATTGATATATACATATATATACATACAAGGCAACGTCCGTGATATGAAATATAACTTCTTGTACAACTTGATAATCCGTGGTTACCATAAATCCTGAGTGATTATCCGCCCGTCTATTTATAGGTGTTCGTGCGGCCGCGGGTGAGAGGAAACACCGAGAGGAAGACGGTGAGAAGCACGAGGCGGAGGAGGAGACCCTCTTTTACCCTCGTCGTCTCCGGTGTAACTTCTTCGGTTATTTTCTTCGTATTATTATTCTTCGTCTTCTTGTTCTTCATCCGCTTCTTCGTCGTTGTCGTCGTTGTCGTCTTTCACTTCTTCATCGTATACTTTTTGTTCCTCTTCTTGTTCTTCTTTCGCTCAAGTGTCTTCTCCCCGACGCCACGGTCCACCGTCACGTCCGGTCCATACGGATTACCTCGCTCTCGTCCTACCTCTCTCTCTCTCTCTCTCTGTTTCTCGTCTCAGCCTCTCGTGTCCTCCCCTCACTCTTCGCGTTCCTCATTCTCGTCTCTCTCACTCGATGCCATTTGTGTGTTTCTTACCGAGAGCCTCTGGTAAGCTCATCCGCGTTGCCACAAAGTGCTCGGTATGTACGTACGAGTGCGAGACCGTTTGTTGTCTCTCGAGTGTACCAGAGCTTTTCTCCACCCATCCCCGGGTCCTCTCCGGGCGAGCGACAGCATTCCCATGGTGACGTGTTTGAATCCTTTGCGAATTCTTCGCATCTCTGGGAAACCGGGATGGGCATTGATTCAATGAAAATATATTTCAAATAATTTTTGGACGAAATGATAATGAATTTTATCGGATTTATTGAATATTTAAATTCATCGTATAATAATAATTTACGTAGATTGATCATAATCATTACAGAACTGTAAAAATATTGATTCTTCCATGGCAAGAAATCATAGTTATTTGGCTGGGAAAGTATTTGAAATACATTTTCATTGAATGGATGCCCATCCCTGCTGGGAAACCCGTAGCCCCCATCACGTTCAGTCGCGCCAAACTAACCAACTGAAATGTCATTGATAATCAACGACGGGGAAAAAATTAACCATCAACAACATTTTTAAGAATGAATTGTTTGAAAAGTAAAAAAAGCAAAGTTAGTTTTTAATCGCGAAACGTTATTGAAACAAAAACAAAACAAAAATCATTCATAAAGGTTGCACATTAAATCAATCCCAGCGGCTAAAGCGACCCAACACAATCGAACTAAACGTGGTAATTAGTTTGCCGATGAATATGAGTCGCGTGTCGCGGGCTGCGACTTGCCGGGCCAGGGCGCGGGAAAACCGCGTTCAGTGTGTGCTATTAAAAACCATCGGAGTTATGAATGGGAGCCGGCGGTTTGTGCTGAAATAGAATGGGCACACACGAATATAACCGTGTGGAGTCGGTCCGGGGCCACGCCCACGTCGCGGTCGCGCGAAGCGATCTCGCCGCTCAACGGGGTTTACCGGTAAGGCAAAAGTCCCGGAACGAGACAAGCATCAAGACTAACATTCTATGGTGCTCCGCACTGTGGCATTCGTGTGTTTGAGCGTGTGAGAAGTGGCTACCGAATTGTCGATTTTCCTGGCCCGTCGATTTTGCATTGGAAGACTCGTCGGAGAGGACTCTTCGACCTGCGGCGAATGGAGTCTGTTGGATTGGATTGCCGGATCGGTAGGCCGAGTAGCCTGGGGTTGTCCCGCTGACCCACCGTGGATCCTTTCGCGGCTGCTGGACGATGACCATGCTAGAGGATGATGTCCGTCTCACATTCCGGCTGTCGGAAGACATTTGCTTGGGCTGCCGAAACGATTCAATCAACCGGTGCCGGTTTAGGGACTGTGGCAACGGAGGGTGAATCCAAGTTGAAGTTAGGATTTCATTCTTGCTGCTGGAAGACGTTTGATTGGGCTTCGAAAACGAGTTAATGACAAATTGATGAAACGACAGGTGCTTATGGAGCAGGTGACTTCACTGGGCGTTTGTTTGGCTGAACATTGATTGGTTTCCAATCGGACTCGAGCTGCAGAAAATTTGTGAAAGGAAACTGAATAGACATCAACGATTGTCCTTTTTTTTCTTGATGTATCACCCGTTGGTGAAAGCTGATAACGAATGCTCCCAGTTAATCGTACCACCGCACCCAATTCACTGCACATGATCTACAGTCGGTTTCGGTAACTGAGTAACTGATCCAGCCGGGCTTGCGTGCTGCTCCCAAAATCCTCCGACGTTTCAGGCCCTTCGCAAACTGCTTCCCAAAACCACATCCAACCCACGGTATTCTTCTTTTGTTTTTTCATCATATTGTTAAATCACGTAGCACACTCGCGATTTAATTATTTTTTCAAATTAACCAACGTACCAGCTTAGCCCGGTACGATGTAATTATAAGTTATCAGATTGAAAAATTATCAGCACTCTGAAAAATGGTCGGCAATGAAACTCCGAAGCAGCGAGAGGGAGAGAGAAAGAGGAAGAAAGAGATCAAGAAGGAAAAAAAACGTATTACGCGTTGTATTTTCGGGTCGGCGTTTTGCCGATCGAGCGTGGAGAGAAACGGGAGGATACGGATCGGTGGAATACCGGTCGTAGCAACGATTCAATTAGGATGCAGACCCGCTCGGAAGCGCGGCGGCCGGAGCAGTCCCGGGACCCACCTTGCGTATTTGGGGCTCGGACGGCTGCCGCGCGGACCGGGTCAGGTATAATCGATCGTCGATTTCAACGGGGGGAGATAACCCAATGGTGCGGGTTCGCGTGGCCCAGCTACGTTTGATAGATGAAGAGGCCCTTAAGCTGGCCAGTTATCGAGCCCCGGAATTTGAATGAAGAAGCATAAGAAGACGAAGAACAAAGACCTAGGACCTCTGAATCCAGGATGGTCGAACGTGCGAGAAGTCGCACAGGACCGAAAATTGGATCCCCACAGTTAGGATCGTCACCGACAAGATCGACCTGCTTGCTTCACCGTCCTCCCCCGCCCCCTGGACCTTCACCAATTCAAAAACAATCGATCGTTCCAGTCGCCACTTTTTAATTGGGCTCTCCCAAACTGTCACTCCCAGGTTGTCAAAAAGACAAAAAGACGACAAAGCCTATCGGACGGTCATCTTGTTGGTTGTCAACGTCTACGAATCGCAGCTTGGAACCCACGATATTGTGCAAATCATGGTGAACACATCGAATTTTTTCATAATTCTTGAGATAATGGGACACAAATTGTTTCGACTGTTTCACATTATCGACAAAACCACGAGAACATGAATATGTAGCACGAAGCTCTACACGCCAAAAGATCCGAAGCCTGTTGGACCAAAATCGATGTCCAAAGGGTTCACTCTGTAAATTTGTGGAAAGTTGTAGTTGATGACGTGAAAGCGACGTCGTACGATGGGTTCGATGGGAAAGTGGGGGATATTTTGTCACAGTCTGTGCACGAGTTTGAACGTTATCGGGACACCGATGGGACACTACGTATAACGTCTGGGATGGAATAACGTCGAAGGGTTATTGAGGGGATGACGATGGAACGACGAAAGGGACACCTCGCGCGGACCTTGGCTCGCACGAGTGTGAGGCTGGGTCTTCAGAAGGAACCTTGTGAACCCGGGGACAATGGAGCAATCAATAGGCTAATGCGAGGAGGACACTTTATCGAATTATCGGGGCGGCGTGGTCGACACCCTGGCCTTTCTGGACACACTTTCACGGCTTGCTCATGCATATAGATATGTATGCACATATTATATATATATATATATTTCTCACGTTCGACCTATGTAGACGATGTAGTCAATGGCGTTACGTGCAGGACGACCTTGATTCAACGTCCAACGCCCTTTCTCGTTACAATGTGCCAGTCTACACTGGTTCTCGATGGTCCAGATCAGTGCTACTGGCTACGGGCTACTGTCTACTCTGCGTATTAGCTTTTCTTCGGGTTAATTATACTTCATAAATCAGTTCACGATGTTTCTTTTTCTACATCTGCGGCTAGTCTGCTTCACTGGAATTACCTTCTATTATTATTATTATTATTATTATTATTATTATTATTATTATTATTATTATTATTATTATTATTATTATTATTATTGTTATTATACAGTTTTCTGTGACTTACATATATATCATATTTGGTGGCTCCGTGGAGTATATTAATAATGATATTGGTATTATTCCTTATTATTTTCATTATCAGCCGGTATACAATGATTTAAGAGTCCATAATCACATAATAAAAATAATAATAATAATAAACACACTAATTCTAAAAGAAAATTGTTAAATAAATTTTTAGCTGGACAAAATGCAATAAACAAATACACAGTTTTCGTTGTTTTTTTTCTCAATTCATTTTTATCGGTCTTGCAATTTTGTTTTCTTTTACAATATAATTTTTTTTTCTCGACTTTTGTCTCGTATATAATTTTTGCGGGAATCGCGTGCGAGTTTTCTCGATCATACGCGTGTGTCGCGGGGTGTGGTGACCATGTGTGTCTGTGTGCGTGTGTGTGTGTGTGTGTGTGTGTGTGTGTGTGTGTGTGTATGTGCATCGTTGGCCAACACAGTTGCCACGGGTCCACGGCTTTATCCTCGGCAACGACGTCCCGTTGTAATTGCGACCGTCCTCTCCGGCTCGGTCTCCGGGTTATTCTTATCTCTCCCTCGGGCCCCCACGGCTTCCGCGCCATCCACGGAGCTCTCGACCACAACCTATCTCGCTCGTGTGTCCATGTGCGTGTGTGTGTGTCTGTCGTCGCTCCCGCGGTTCGCGCGCCTCCACCGCCATCGATTGACCACGGGCCCTCGGTCCCTTCGTTTCACGATATCGCACGGCAATGACTTACGACGGTTCGCACAATTTCTGATTTGCATACTCACTCATTTATAATACACGTTACGTACGCGTTGCACGGTGCACAGGGTTTTCGTAAAACATAAATCACTCGGAGATGAATGTAAGGACGTGCGGTGAGACTCTGGTGCTAAGTTGTTTCCAAGTCCTGGAGATAATTTTTTTTTAAATGTTTTTTTTTATTTTTTTTTTATTTGTCATCGAGAAATTGTAATTATGTGATTTCGTGGTTGTTTCGAGTGGGTTGGGCTGATTTAGGAGGGCGTGTGGAGTCGTCGGGAATGGGTTGAGATGGTTTTTGTCAACTTTTTTTTTATACGGTCAAGAACATTGACTAGATATGAGAGTACGAGAGAGAGAGAGAGAGAGAGAGAGAGAGAGAGAGAGAGAGAGAGAGAGGGAGAAAGAAGGAGAGAGAGAGATTGATTAGTTTTTCTTACGTGCTAGTTACACTCTAAGACAATTATGATAATAACAATGAAGAATAAAAATTAAAATATAATTGATAAAGAGGGGAATGAATATACATAAATAGATATAGGAAGATAAAGAGTGGAGTAAAGATTTTTTAAAAAGTTAGAAAATTGAAAATAGAAAATTTATTCTACTTAGCATAGGCTGCAACGCTACAAATGATGAATTCAGCATATTAGTTGCACTTAATAATGAAAAATAGAAGACTTGAAGCAATGACGATGAGATAAAATCAAAATCATGTATATATATATATATATATATATATATATATATATATATATATATATATATATATAGATATATATATATGTGTGTGTGTGTGTAAAGAGAGAGGGAGAGAAAGAGAGAGATCGGACTGCACACGGTTAATCCTCTTGTCTCGACGAGCGCGTTGACGCTAGAGAATGTCACTTAATTTGTCAAACCAACCTCCGGACCGTGAGCGATGCAGCGAGGTCGACCGATAACGACGTCGGCCGCACGGATGTATGCATAATGAAAACAAAAAAAACCGCACAAACACACATACGCGAAACAAAACAACAAAAAAACGCGCAAGGCACCGAAGGATCCTCAGATATTCTCGCAGGTGAAAAACAAAAAAAAAAAACCAAAAAATTGGCCAAGTCGGATGAAGACGGAAAGATCGAGAGAACGAGCGGGGCAAAACACAAAAAAAAAACGAGAAATGTAAAACCGAGCGAAGAATGAAGAGAGAAGAAAGTTGAGAGGCTGTCCGGGACGTTCTTCGCGGAGCACCGGAGAAAGGTCGTGAGACGGATGGACGGATTGTACGAGATAAGAGGAGATGACAGGTGAGACGCTGCACGACACGTTGCCTCGCCGAGGGTCCTCCTCGCCCACCGACGGACAGGCCCCAAATGCAGTCCCGAACGATCCTTCAAACCCCATCGACCTCATCGAACGATCAGACATTTTTTCGTCGATACTGCGAAAGCACGAAAAAATTTAAAAAAAATTAATTAATTAATTAAACGGTCAAAAATATGGAAACATGAAAAATTCGAGTCACGACTATGCTTTCACAATTTTTTTTTCTTTTACTCTTTCATAAACGTTCAGATGAACCATGAAACACCTAAAAAAATGCTTAAAAAGACCAGGAGAATTAATAAGAGTAAAAACCTTAAAAAAAATACGATTAAAAAAATAGTCAGCAGAAACGATGAATCGTAATAGCTGTTATATATATATATACATGGCACGCGGAAAAATCGTCGACACCTGCTGCTCATCGGGGCGCATTGACTGGAATCGAGCGGTCGGGTGAATGAAGCGACGTCCCCGGTGAATGACGCGTGAAGGTGGGGGGGGGGGGGATGCCAAAGTGGCCGACGCAGGGCGCCCCCCTATAGGCTCCGTAAAAAATGAAATAAAAATTCCGTCTCACGGCGGACCTTCTCGTAAGGGGTTTGCCGGACCACCGGGTCACATTGCGGTACAACCCGGAGCGTCGGTGGATGAGCAAGGGCCTAATCCATACACACGCACACGCACAAGGCTGTGTTGAAAAGAGGCAAAGTTTCGTCAATTCATCTGGCAATTCCTACAATTTAAATGACATACTATCAGAAGGAATTCGTCAAGATTTAACCCCAATCGTAAAATATAAAGACAAATAAAATGGTTCACGTGTTAATCGTAGACAATATCGAATTCGGGAAAGCGGAACCTCTAAATATTGTCCGATTGTGCGGAAATTTTGTCACATGTTTCCCGTGACTGTCGGATTCAAATGTAGAAACTGCCAGAAGAATCGAAAACATTTATCTTTTTTCAACACACCCGCTCATACACGCATGTAAATATAAATATAAATATATATATACATAAAAACCAATGCACTAGGCTGTGTGTCCGTAACGCCCAGCGTGACTTCGGCATTCTTCAATCCGGTAGCCCCGTGTCTCCGGGCGTTCCGTGCGAGAGACGGCAATAGCCTCATATTTCTTTCTCTCTCCAACCCCCTCACAGCAGCCAAACCCGGTCTTCGTCGCTCCGTAATGACGGTAAAACCAAGACGCAGATGGGTTCGCGTGGCCGGGGTCTCAAACGCGAACGGATCGGGCGAAGACGAGCAAACGATCCTTAGCAAAAGGCCTTCTTTGCCTGTTCGCATAGTCGTCCACGAGGCTGACGCCTCCCGGGCACACACACACACACACACACACACACACACACACACACACACACACACACACACACACACACACACACACACACACACACACACGCATGCCTTATCGTTGCCCACGTTTTCAAGACCATAGAACCCAGGTCCGGATCGCACCACCATCCTGGATTCGACCTGAGTTGGCGAATGAAGACGAAGACGATGCATCAGGAAGAGAAGATACGCCGTGGCTACTCCGGATGGTTCATGAGCTGTTGAACGAGTGTGCGACGGCAGACAGCAGCGAGAGCCTCGCGGCGGTAGATGAGAATGAGATGCGGTTAACAACGAAGCACCAACAGCAGCACCGGCAGAAGCGACTGGGAAGCACCAACGACGAAGAGTCCGGGAATAGCAGGAGCAACAGCCAGAAGCGTCACGGGTGCATCAGCGGCAGGACTATAAGGCAACACCGAAGACCTACCTCTCCTTCCTTCCCGTTTCCCCTTCCTGCACTGTTTCATCGGTGACTCGTTCATGAAGAGACACATCTCTTCAGCTTTCTTCTTCGTTCACCTCGTATCTCTTCTTCTATTCTCGATGAATCTACGTTTCCATTATGACACACCTGATTCATTATTCTCATCCCACAGTATTGTGCGAATTAATGTGGACACAAGAAATTTATTTTAATTCTTGAGATGCCACAACGCTGCACTGGCTTGTCATATATGGGTACTGGACAATTGTTACCAGTTAGAGATGTGATGAACAGTGAAAAATACAAGAAAATGTTCGAGTCGAAGCCTGTGGACCATAAATAAAGCCAGGTTAGAAAAAATCAACCGCATGACAAAAACTAGAAATTATAGAAGCTTGAGAAAAGCTGCCAGGAATAAATTGATTACACGCCAAGACGAGTTCATGCAGTCACCAAAGCCAAGGAAGAACATATTGATTGGTAAATAAACAAAAAATGACTTTCTATTCATCACTGAATTCAACCAACTTTCAATTGCATTAAATATATAACATAGAAGAAAAAAAATCTCCGTGTGGTCGTCATAATTCGCACAATACTATTTTTACCGCTTTATGATTCTCGCCTCATCCTTCCCACCCTCGTTTCTCATCGCGTTCAAGAATCCACGTTTTCACTCGCCAGAGGTGACCCTATCACGGACTCCTCTCGGATTACCAGCGTCCTCAGTGTCGTCTGCCTACCTGCTTACGTTCCCCCTTTTCTCTCGCTCTCGCTCTCTCTCTCTCTCTCTCTCTCTCTCTCTCTCTCTCTCTCTCTCTCTCTCTCTCTCTCTCTCTCTCTCTCTCTACCTTCTGCCTCCAAGCCCTATTGGTATCCCATATCATCGTATGCAAGTTGAGCCAGGTGAATCTTCGGGGACCAAGAAGCTATGACGACCATGGATCAGGTGAGACCTCGAATACATCGTCTTCCACGTCCCCCCAATGCTGTTGTTGTTCGTCGGCCCCGTTGTCCCCAGTCCTACATACACACACACACACACACACACACATACACAGATACAAAGTGTGTACCATACTCCCGACCACGTCTGTAACGGAGAGTGCAGTCGAACGCACATCTCCCACACGTGATTTGGTCCGTCCGTCCATCCGTCCCTGTGTGTGTGTGTGTGTGTGTAATATCGTTACACACCATGGTTCAAGTGTATACCTGCCATACCGGCTCCTATCGCCCATACCTTTTCCCTCAGTCTTCCGTCCTTCCCTCGTCTTCTCTCGATCCGCATCATCTTCCTCAGCATCCCGAGACCCTGCATTCCTCTCTCTCTCTCGCTCTATCTCTCTCTTTCTCTCTCTCTCTGTGTCTCCCCACCTTTCTCACGGGCTTTTCTTCTCTCGTCCGTTCTGGTCCCCCGTTCCCCCCGCCATCGCCACGCAGACACTCGCGGGTTTATAG
Source organism: Diplazon laetatorius (assembly GCA_963662125.1). Lineage (NCBI taxonomy): Eukaryota > Metazoa > Arthropoda > Insecta > Hymenoptera > Ichneumonidae > Diplazon > Diplazon laetatorius. The sequence goes on along the minus strand of OY759157.1, from coordinate 12,165,170 downwards.
AGATTGTTGTGTCTCTCCCGCGCGGCCGCCTCTCAAGCGTCCCACTCCTTGACTAAGGTGTTCTCCCCCCCCCCTCCCCCTCTTCACTTACTTCCCTAACCCTGGACCGTGGTCTGCCCTCATGTGTGTTACCTCTGGGTTACCCCTCACGTGCTCACCGATCCTCAGCAGGTAGGCACATCGGTTCTTCCTTAGGTGGTGTTGAACACCTTTGCCTCATACATACCTACGCCCTTTCTCTGTGTGTTCGACCCACACACACACACGGGACATCGTCTCCTTCTTTATCCAACGTTCTCAAGTCCTCAACGGTTTTCTTCGTCCTCACATTCACCTTGTTCCTCCGTCCGTTCCTCTTCATCTTCTTTACCCCCAGATCTCTATACCGCCATACACACACACATACACACACAAACACACGCAGACACACACTTTCTTCGTCGCTCATCCACGTCCTCCTTTGTCATTCCAATTGCCCCCGTACTAGCTCCGTCTCGCGCGGTCTGGCTGCCGTTTCCACGATCCAGCCGGCGCGAGCTTCTGCCTGGCCGCTATATACTCCTCGGTTAGGCCGACTCTCGATCGAGGCCTCCACTCCCTACTCCTTCGTGGTTAGTCGAAGCGCTCCGACACTCCACCTCCTACCTCCACGGCCCCCACTGCCTCCTACCCAACTACCTGCCCAAGAGGGGGGCCTCGTCGGGGGGCCCCCGCGCCTCCCGCGAGAGATCGAGAGAGAGAGAGAGAGGGGCCACGCAACAGCTCTCTATCCCCCCGCGCGCGGACACACACGTGTGTGTGGCGGCTTTTGCCCGGGGTTTTCTTCAGTGTAAGATCCGAACCAGCGGAGAACGCACGCGGGACTATTGTTATATCATTGTCAATTGTCATACGCGGTCCCCGTCCCCCCCGAACCGCCCGCCCCCCCTTCGGGTTACATCGGACGTCGTGTGCGCGGAGTGCGAGAGTTTTGTTAATTCAGACACGGATTTATAATCGATGAGACGTGAAACGAATAGACGTGCGGGGGAAATAGGTTCCAGTGTGTTGTTGATCGTGGTGGAAAAACGTGTGAATTGGAATTCGATGTGAATTGCGTTTGATAAGAGCGGATCGGTGGTGACGACGTTGGGAAACGATGAAACATTGGCGGTAATCGTCGGGAACTGTTTGAGATAACGAGAACAAGGTGGTTGAACTGTTTTGATAGCTCAACACGTGGGAAACAACTGGGAAGCGTTCGATTTTGACGAACAACCGAGTCCTGGATTTTCGAAAACTGAGGCTGAGTTTCTTCGTCGGTTTAACGAAAGATTGGAAGGAAAGTTTTTCTGAGAAATCATTTTGTGTGTCACTTTTGACAGTTTTTGTTTTTTGTTTTTTTTTTGGTTTCGGATTTATGTTAATTCGTTGGGTGGTGAGCTGTCGGATGTTCCGGAGTCCGTGTGGGGGGACAGAATGATTGATCGAAGGTGTTAGAGAATCGCGGCTAGGACGGTGTGTCCAGGTGACCGTGTGGTGAAACGTGGACCGAAGGCGTTGTTCGAGGGTTGCCGGTCGTTGTTGGGTCTACGACCAAGCCAAAGTCGATTGCCGAGGGCCGAGGGGGGTGGCAATAGAGCGACGGGTATATAAAACGCGTCGCGTCCACTATCCGGGACCTGTGTCCGTGATGGTGGTGGAATTGATTGAAAGGAGGCCACGGTTGACGCCTAATTAAATCGATTAGACTTTGGGGTTAATTGTTCTGGAACGTCAGGCTCGGACGAGGATCACACACGGACACACGGATGAGACACCCAGGTGGGACGGGAGTAAAGTGTGCGTGAAGTTACCCTTACAGAGTGAATCAGGGTCGGACATCGCTAACAAGGGTTGGCCTCTTTCCCCATCTCCAAAGGACTTCAAGGAGAATGATCCACGAAGACGGCTTGGAACTGAACGAAAGTGTGATACACGGCCCAACCGGAGACTCGATAACCGAATCAAACGATCTTCGAAGGTTCGGGGAAAACGCGGTTACCAGCGCCGGGGATACGTGAGCGTTGAAATTTCGAAACCGACCCGATGAGACCCTCGCAAACGTTCGTCAACGGTTTACGTGAATAGTTCGGTCTTGTGGCTCGACAAGTGCATTTCCAAGTCCCACGTCGATCTGAACGGTCACATCTCTGTTTTGAACAAACTTTTCACGGTTTTTTCACAATTATTTACGAAATTCAATCGATCGATTTATTGTTATATCGATCATCTTTTTTTTTAAATTTTTTTTAATTTTGTTTTGGTTTGTTTTTTGATTTTTTTTTCTATTGAACATCGATTGCTTGTCAATTGTTTGTCGGTTACGTGTTTCGTGATTTGATACGACTGGAAATGTCGATCAGTGAATAAAAGTGTGAATGAACGAGGAACGTGATTTGAAAACAACAACAACAACGACGAAAACAACAAAAGTGCATTTTTTGAGACGTCGAGGTTGAAAGTTCGTCGGAGGATCTGCTCTTGCTTGTCAAGTTGCGCGACTTTGTCCTCTGCGACATTGCTCAAGTGCGTTCGGCATCGAATTGCACCTAATATGAAATTTGTCGAGAAAGTCCCTCGACAAATTTTATTGCTCAATTAATCGTTTAAGCGTTGATGGAAAATATTTGATATACAAGTTTAAAAAGTAAATCGTCGATCCGGTGAATATATCCGATCTTGGAGAATATATCTTTCCGTCGTCGAATTGTGATGATCAATCGTGATATAAGTAATCAGTGGAAGTTAATGTTCGACAGTTAGTTAGTCAGTCGAATTTTTGTGTTACGCCGATTCTTCAAAAAACTTCAAAAATAGGTGTTGCACCTAAAAGTTGCACCTAAAAATAGGTGATCGAATTTTGTGAGTCATCGGATGGCTATAATTTTCATCCTTTATTTCTCATTAATATAATTTTTTTTTTTGATTCGTGATTAATATCAAGAGTGAATTCGTAATATCGATAAAAATCGGTCAACCGATCGTCGATCGACACAGCGCGACGGCCGATCGTACGGTTGGAAAGTCGCGAGAAGAGATAAGTCAGACAGGTGCAAGTCGGTGAATCGCGGTCGTTGGTGTACATCGGGGCACGAGCGTCGGAACGTGTGTCGCAAAACCTTGCCGATCGGTTCGGCGGTTCGATCGTTATTGTCCCGCAAGATCGGCCGATTGTGCCTTGTGAGAAGTGATCAGTGCGTACGTACACGGTTTACTTACATGGAACTCGCTGCTGCCTTCGTCGTCGTTTGTGCCGATACGAGGAATTGACGGTGAGTTTCTTCAAACGATTTTCTCGCAGCTAAGATCGTATTAGCGAGAAATTGCATCGTGTTGCGCACGATGCGCCTAACTGACTGGCGATCTCGCGAGTTCGTTGTGGAAAAGTCGTTTTTCACGGACTGTACCGATGCACGATTGTCCCGCATACCGTTGTCTTTGGCATCCGGCTTCCACGACATAAGCACGCGAGATACCGGTCAAGCGGCAAGCGCAGACGTCACTGCGGAGTCTGCGCGTGTCTTCGATCTGTCATCGAGAAAGTTGGTCGTTGAACTGCTCTTTGGATTTTTTTTTTAACGTCGTGGAATAATTTTGTGGATACGTGAGATTGGATGGAGATCGTTATGAAATTGATATTTTTCGGATCATCGATCGATCGATCGATGGCGATCAAGTTACCGATCTTCGAGTAACTGTGAAACAGACATTTTGTGAGGACGTGAGGATGAATCGAAATTATTATGAAATTTATACTTCTGGATGTTCGATCGATCGTTTGATAAACGTTACCGATCTTCGATCCACCGTCGCCGGCTAGATCGACGGAAATGTTTTTATTTATTTTCAACAACATTTTCAACGATCTGATAAACGCGATCGCTTACGAAAATTTTACCGATTACCGATTTTCGTTCTTGCAACTATAATCGGAGGTAAAATTTTTGAAAAAATAATGAATAAATACGATCCGATTGTTTGCGAGTACGAAAATTCCTCGATAGATCATCGACGTGACGATCGTTCCGTGTTTAACGAGCGTGACGTAGCAACAGGTTGGGTTCGAGGCTGCGCGAGATCGACAAGCGAAGATTGTACGAATCGTTAACAACTTCTTTACACGGCGCCTCGGTCGGTGAATTAGAATGTCATCGGGGGTTCTAGCGGTGCGGGAGGAAGGGGTGGGGGGATCGACGATTACCGATCGCATCGACGATCGGCAGCAACCGATCGTCGTAAATCTTTAGCATTTTTTTTTTTTTTCATCGCACGGGTTCTCGACATTTTCGACGACTATTGCAATTCGGGTGGCTTTTCACACGATATGAAACTCATGTCTCGCCTTATTGCGTCAATGAAACGCAAAACTATGAGATAAGACGATTGACGTGTTGCGCATCTGTTTGAGCTATCTTTTTTTTCCGAACGACTGCATAACGAGCAAATATTTTTTTACAAAACGATATTTCCGGTTTGACAACGAATTCATGAATTTTTATGGACTTAATTATTTGCATTCATGATCGAATGTATTTTTTTTTTTCATCTATCTTCTTCTTTTATTTTAATTTTTGGTAAAAAATTAAATTATCGCCTCACATCCGTTTCTCCGAATCAAATTCGACACTCGTTTCCTGTCAAATACACAAATTTACATTGACAATCAATTTTATGGATTTTTTTTCTAATCAACGAATTATTCGAATGACAGAATTTTATTTTTTTGAGATATTATCATTATTATTATTTTTGAACTCGTTGCGAAGATAATCTCTTTTTAAATATGGTAAAAATAGCGACTGTGGAATAATAAAAAAAAATGATGAGTCAAAGTTGATCGAAGGCTCATCATTCGTATTTGAAATGAATAATAGTCGACTCGTAAAACTTGCGAACGAAAAAAATTGGTTCAAGGAGAAGATTTGGAAAAAAAAAACAAAAAATAATGTCGTTGTTTCGTCGACTGTTATCGACGATTCGATCTAGCTCGTCGGAGACGATCGGTCGAATTCTCGGTACGACGAAAAATAAAAAAGAAGAATGAAGAGAAGAAATAAAAAAAGTTGGCCTTTGTGTAGGTGAAATCGAAACCAGATGTGCACATGTGAGATCACGTACGGCTGTGGCAATACACCTGATCCACGTACATTTCCAATAGAAATGCTATTTTTATTATTTTTGAGTAACCCCCCCCCCCCCCTTTCGTCGCCCCTCATATACTGCTTTGATGAGTCTGAGCTCGAATTTATTTATTCATCAATTCCGAATCAATTACGAATAATTAAGAAATTACTTTATAATTTCACAAAGCTTGAGTTAACTAAACTAAAAAAAAAACCAAAAATAACAATAAATCAACAAACAAACGAGAAAGATGGAGAATCATCGAAAACCATGGTTTCTCAATATGCAACGAGCAAAGATAAGATTACGTCAAAAAATTACATAATTAAATGTAAATAAATATAAATAAATAAAAATAAATTGAAATCGATAGAAATAAATATAAATAAATGGAAATAAATATAAATAAATTTACCAAACGATATTTCGTAATCTCCTAGATTATTCATCAGCCGATAAGGCTACGATATAACGTTGAACCACAGTTTCTAAATTTGCAACGACCAAAAAAACACTCACCACAAATACCGACGAACGCACACGCACGAGACAACACACCCTCAACAATATAGCCACGACGAGAAGTGCATTCTCATGCGAGTAGCTCGCTTCGTCGTCGGTGACGTCGTGTAGCTCGTGCAAGTGTATCGCACGACCCCGAATCACCGGAGCGAACCCTTTTCGCCCGTGTGGAACCCTTTACGCACTGCGTCACAAAGGAGAGCACGAACCCCGTCGGAATTTTTACGTGGATGATGTTCACGTAACCGCGATAACCACGTGGTTGCTCTCGCAACAGCGGCAACAAGAGAGCCGGGCAACGTCAAACCCCGGAACTCGAAAAACTCTCTCCTCATCTCTTCCTCGCTCTCATCCTCTTTCTCCCTTATCTCTCACCCTTTTCCATCCCTCGTTGCGTTTCTCATTCTCGTGTATCCCCGTTTTTCTTTGAAGGAATGTTATTTTCTTTTTTACGCGGGATACACGAACAAATTCTTTTTTTTTCTCCCTCAAACTTTTTTTTTTTTCGTCCCCCTAGTCTTTTTTGGTGTTTCTCTTTCTCTATCTCTCTCTCTTGTGGTTCCGTCTTTGCCCCGTTCGTTTCGCCGACTGAGCTCACGCTGCTCCGAATCTCATTTCTCTCTTCGACCCCTAGCCCCTCCCCCCCCCCGCCACCCTTTCCTCACTTTTGCCACGACAATGTCTACTCCCACGTGCATCCAATTAAGCCGTGCTTCTTTTTTTTCTTCTTTTTTCGTCGCCCTTACTCGCTCTCTTGGGCTTTGCTGGTGAGTGTTTCTTAAAACGAAATTTCGAAAAAAAAAAAACGAAAATACGAAGGAGGTAAAATAAAACATCGTCCGCGAGATTCGCGGATTAAAATCTTTCAAAGATGAAATATTTTGGTGCGACGAGAATGATTTAAAGAAAAAAAATTAAGTAAATATAATTAAGGTTTCTTCCCCCAGTTCATACTATATGCAAACAGTTCATTTCGAGTAGGTGTGGGAAGATTATGAAGTTTCGATTCATGCAACTTGTATGAACCACCGGAATGGATGGATTCCCATCATATTAAATGAATTTGCAGTTAGTCAAGCCTATTCAATGGTGTATCAATTTTGTTTTTTCTTTCGGATGTGAGGAAGAAATTTTGCCAGAGTTTAAATCTGTTATATTCCTGAATCCTCTTACTCTCGAACTAAGATGAGAATATTTCTGAAATGCGCACGTTTATGAGCGACCAAGTTCGATGATGATTATCTCAACTCGGGAGAGGAAAGTTTTCTCTAATAAATGGCATAGCCTCCAAGTAAAAAAAAACAATTCTGATGAAAACTTATTTGCTACGAAGACACCTGAATAAATAGCAATGATTCAGATATTTCGTAATGATGACGAAGATGAAAGTTAACATTTTTTTTATTTTTCCATGTCCTCAATTGAAACACATTAGAAAAAATGTCATCCAAATGTAATAATTTTTTCCAAGTGAAATATTGAACAAACAACAATGCTTATCGTATCAGTGCATACTCAAATATTTATCAATAGAAGCTTAAGATTTGCTTCGGACGATCGATAGTGTCTCGATTTTCGTGTTTAACGAAACAGGTGGTTGGTCGATGGTGGCTGGGTCTCGCATGCGGTCGATTGCCAGTGTTGGAAAGAGACTGGCCTACTGCATCAGCATCAGCGACAGCAGCAGCACCAGCAGCTCGGCACAATAGGACGTGTGTCCTATTGTGGACCATAATCCGTCTTTCGAACGAGCGACCCAGCCAGTCCGGCGGTTTGCCTTGGCATGGAAAATTCTCGCCACAACCTAATACAGTTCTTTGTCCGTGCTCTCGCGTTTCTTAACCTGCGCTCCATCGACTTATTGCGATACACATTCAACACTAACACTCGTAACAAAGATTATTGTTATTTATGCGATATAAACCCATCAAACATTTTATCATTTCACAAGTCACCAATAATATTTTTGACTCATTAAATAAATAAATAAATAAATGAATAAATAAATAAATAAATAAACAAATAACCCGCGTAGTAATTATGATTGGAAACGAGCTGGGTACCGACCAGTTTTGTTCCTCGGATTTGACCGGGTACTAGATAGGAAAACTAGCTAGATCCCGACTGGAATTACGATTTTTTCGATATCCAGCTTGAATCTACTTTTTCTTGCTGTCGATCAAACCCGACACGACGGTAAGAAATTTCGTAGCTGGAAAAAAATATATTTTCAACAAATACGAATAAAAATATTTATGCAAACATCGATTGTATATTTGTTGAAAAGTATTTTTTTTGTTTTCGTCTCTCTTATTTTTTCGTTAATTTCTGCCTCCTCGCTGTGAAATGTTTCACGATCGTGGATGAGAGAAATAATAGCCCGAAGAAATGCGGAAAGAATCTTGAACAATTAACGGTGACACATTTTATGAGTCAGAGTTATCAAACGGATGGACACTCTCGGGGCAAAATCGTGTGCTTGTGTGTGTGTGTGTGTGTGTGTGTGTTTGCACGTGCTGTCACAGAGGCTTCTCGGATTCCGGACTCGTTCGCCCACTCGAAACTCATCGAACCGCCGTGCGACGATCCCGAGAATGAATATTTAAAAAAAAACAAGGAAATTAAAAAGATAAAATGAAAAAAAAATATATGGATATATATTACGAGTTTAACGCTCGCTGCTTCCTTGATCTACGGCATCCTGTTGGTTCAATGTCGCGGCTCTCGTTGTCCATCGTCGTCCGGTAAATAGTAATAATTCTCATTGTTCACTTAATTACAATGCTGCGAAAAAAAATCTATCGACCGCGTGAAATTATCTTTTTTCAGTGATTTTTCATTTTTTTTTCTTTTTGTAAATTTAATTTGTGGGTAACGAAAAAAAAAAAAGATTGCTTAAAGATCGTTAATGAACAATTATCAATCGTTCCGAGTGTTCCGATCGTGTGTTATACTTGTGGCCCATTTGGAGATTCGTATCTCCTTGCGAGCCGCAGACAGAAATTTAATTAGCCGGTGTTGCACTACGCGTACGCGTTGCGTTGTTGCCCGACGGAGAGATACTTCATACGCGGCCTAACCGACCGTAGCCGAAGTGAGGAACAGAAAAAAAAAAAAAAAAAACCTGTCAGATCTACCGACTGACAAGAACTTTCTCTTCCATCTACGTAATGTACCCCGTGTCACTCATTTTATTCCATCGGTTTTTTCTTCGTTTTTATTTTTTATTTTTTTGTTGTTTTATTTTTTCTTGTTTTGTTGTTTCATCCAATAATGCGCTTAGGCGTTGCGATTAGCCCGATAGAAATCTCCACGTCTTTATTCCAAAATGATCTATCCACATTCGCTTTATTATCCGAATTGATCGGCGTGAATGATACATTCCACGACAGGTGCAATCGAACTTTTTCAACTCGTCCAAATAACGAGGGAATCGGAAGGAATAAATTATATCAATATTTGAAATCGCATCGATCTCCCAGAAAACTATTTTTTCTTCTTCAAATATGAATCATGAAAATGCAATAAACAATTTTCTGTCGGCTATTTTGTTTGATTCGGATACATCGACAATTTTATAATGATTCAATAATTTTTTACAATTTTTTATCACCCGTCAATTCTCATTAACAACGAAAAATCGGTAAGTGAGATCGGTAAGCTCTACGTGGAATGCGTTGTACCTACACTAGAAAGCGAGAGAGAGGGAGAGGGAGAGAGAGAGACCACGGGTGAAACAACAATCGTTGGATCGTTGAATGAGTCGTTGAAAATATATATTTTCCATCGAGTCGCATAGTTGGCGATCGGTTGAGCCCACCCGAAGATATATCTGCGTCCGACGATCATTAAGCAGCTACCGAACGACGGCGGCGCGCGGCCGATCGGTGGTGAGTGAACGATCGGCCGATCGTCGTGTAGCACCGAGTGCGGTTACTACATCACGGACACCACCGGGCAATCCCGTCGTGCCAGCGAACCGTGAACCCCGATAGACGATCGATTAGATCGTTTTCCCGAGGAAGCGCGTTTAACGATCGGCAAAATCGGCGGTGAAAAAAAAAAATATATATATATATATTAACGATCGGCTTGCATCCACGTACAATCGGATCCCGCAGATCGAGTGACGTTCACGGAGAACCCATCTCTCCCTCCCCCTTCCTCGATCGGTCGACAATCTCTCGAGCGATACCGATCTCCACGCCGATCGTAGTCGGAATTTCGCCAGTTCGAAGACATTCGTCGTGGTCCATTCTTTATCTCCGTCGTTTCTTCCAATGTTTCTCATCGTGCTGACCCAACGATCGGCATGAAATTCCAATCTCGATCGTGTCGATGAGTAACTTCATAATTGATCCACGAATTTTTTTTCAAGGGAAAAACTTTTGATTGTTCAAACGGTCATTCGTTTGAGCAACAAACAGTTTCATACCGATCACTGAGATCGGTACCGAAAATAATATCCCCATACAATATAACCATTTTTCCAATTATGATGACGAATTTTTCCAACAGATTTTACTGTGCGTTGTCGGTCGTCGATCGTTTAACGTAAAAATCGGCGGAAACCGTATGGTTTCGTCGTCAAACGATGATCGTCGTCAAGACGAGTCGTCGCACGAGAAAGGGTCTCGAGTATTCGAGACGTCGCAATGACGATGAGGCAAATCGGTTGAAGAGTATCAAAGAGGGTCGATCAGCTGGAAAGTGCGGCGGAGGGGGGGGGGGGGTGAGAAGAATGAGAAGGAAGATGGAGGCCTGGTCCCCGGGCCTAATTAGTCAGGGAATATATCTGGAATCTCATGAGGCCTGTTTTGTAGACCTCCTTCAGTTTTATGGTAGGTGAGCGCAGGCGCGGAGACGCGCATGCGCGTGAGCGAACGAGGGAGCAGCGGGTGAGGGACGGGGAATCGTCGGTGGGGGATTAGCATACAAATCGATTTAAACTCGAGATAAATAGCCACTCAAAGGCTTCTCACATGGAACCGACTTCGGGGCATTATCTTGTCCACCGTCGGGATTAACGCTTTAATGCTTTATACTTTACGGTCAACCGCGATCAACGCCGAACAATCTCTACGCGCAAACCCGGAGTCAACTCTGCCCAGGACACTTCAACGATCTTCATTTTCCGTCGGTTCTGATGGTCGAAGAATGTGGGTTTTTTTTTTTTTTTCATTTTTTTTTTCGTTTTTTCAACAATTTTGTTAAATTTTATTTTGTGCCTCACGTTATTACGTCCTCGTTGCGAATCATCAGGGCCGTATAGATAGTGTGCTTATTATTATTATTATTATTATTTAAATTCTTATTTTATTGTTTTTGTGAAAGAAGTTTTTTTTTTGTAATTTTATATTTGCGTCCAACGTAATTATGTCCTTGTTGCGAATTGCCAGGGTCGTACAGTATTCTCATTTTTCTTATTGTTTTTCAATTCTTATATTTTTTTATTCTCTTTGTTTGTTTATTATTCTGATTTTATTATTTCTGACAATTAAATACCTTTTTTTCGTTAAGTGAGATGAAGTAACGTTTGGTCCATGTGGAACTTTGTGTCGGGGCCTGGGGAAGGAAAAATCTCGTCGATCGTATTGGTACGCGATTTGTTTTTCATTATTTTTTTTTTTTTACATTTTTGTTTTTCATTCTTCCACACGTTCGTTTATGGTGAACCGGGAACGAGGCCGAAAGCTCGTTCGTCGGATCTTGGGAAACGTTTGACATTTTTGCGCCTCGTGCAAAAAGCTTGTCGCGAATGCCGTCAGCGGCAGCAGCAGCAGCGCTGGAGGCTGGGGAAGGCTCGGTCTCCCACACACTTGAAACCGATGCACACACGGGGGTTAACGAGCTGTCGTCCACTTTTGCATTGCGAGCAATCCAGCTGGAAGCTGTTACGGAAATATGCCAACTGACAAGCTGCGACCCCCTCCCCCCACCCCCTCCTGCCCGCCCTCTTCGGCCTTAACATCGTGAAAAAGAAAACGGAAAAAATCGAAATCGCAAAGTCGACGTGAGTCGCGACACGGTGCCGACACTCTTCCGGCACGTTTACAAATTTCGATGCTTCGATGTTTGATTGTTAAAAAAAAACCAAACAAAATGACAAGCGACGCTTTCACCAAGCTTTGGCCTGGTTATCATTGGAATGAAAATGATAATAATTTACGTGGGGCTAAATTATTTTATCACCCTTTTGGATTTCAACCGATTTTCTGGAATTTTGCAAATTCGCTCGAAGCACGAAGGAGTCAATTGACCATTCTTCGAACTCAACGATGATGGAATAAAAAAAAAAACGGGTCGCGATTACACCGAAGATTTATATCCACGTTCGACCACTTCGTGAGAAATTCATTAAGGCTCGAATGCTGCACGTTCGTGTATGGTCGAATGATTCTAATTAATGAGACTGTGAAATGAAATATTGAATATTCAGATCTCGGTTTCGACAATACAAATAATTCTCCATCTTTCTCATCTCGTGTTTGGTCCTTTCTCTTGGGTGCTGATCGCTCGTTAATCTTTCGCTATTCACCCGATTCGAAACCCACCGGCCTCTTGTTTCTTATTTTTTTTTTTTCGTATTTTTTTTCCATCCGTCTCTTTTTTCAAATTTATTTTTATCGATTGATTTATTTATCTTATCTACTTTTTTTTCCCCTCAACAACTCTCGAGAAAAAAATAAAAAATAAAAATTTTCTATTCCAATGTTTGCGATGGAATGAGAGATGAACGAACGTTGTTGTGTTTTTTTTTCTTCTTTTAATTGGCAGTTGCGTAAGGACGTATAAATATATATATATATATATGTGTGTGTATATAAATTGACCGTATTGGGCAATCTTTTTTTATTCTTCTACTTTTTCTTTTTTTCATTTAATCTCTGGGCTTTCTTTACGACAATGCTTGGGTGACGGTCCAGTCCGGTCCAACCGTGATATTAGGATATATATATGTGTGTGTGTATGTATATGGCGCCCGGCCGGCCACTTCGTTAATCCTGAGATCCCGGACGGACACGTACGGCCATTATCTAAAACCCTACACCGATACAATGTCCGTTGACCCGAGTTTTTCGAAAACCGCCGACTGTGACTCTCTCTCTCTCTCCCTCTCTCTTTCTCTCTCTTTCTGTATATCTCGAGACGAAAATGATCTCACGACGGATCCCATCGTATCGCGTCTCATATTACACAAAAAACAATTACAATCCATCGTCTCAAAACCCATTTCACTCCTCAAGCGATATTCACCGTTATCCAAAAAAAAAAAGAAAAAAAATTGGTATCTACATTTTTCAACGATTTTCCCACGATTTTCCGAAATTCGAAAAATTGTTTACAACGAATGAAAAAAAAAATTGTACAGTGATTTCTTTTCAGTATAATATATTATACCATATTACATATGTACGGAAAAAATGATTTCCTTATGCAATTATGAGGTACATAAGACGTTAATATCAATTAACATTGGATTTCTACAAGAATTGCACAGTTTTCGCAAATTAGGCGAATTTTCAGTACACATCGATATCCAATTTTATAACGATGATAAAACAGTATATATTTTCATGTAGGATAAAAATTAATAAATAAATAAATTAAATTTTTTTTTTAATTGTCAATCTCGATAAGCTCGATTTGAATTCATTAAAAATGAATTCAACAAAATAAATAATAAATAATAATAATAAAAAAAGTCATTCATGTGAGCCAATGAAATAACTGGTCCACGTGGTAGGTAACATCGTGAGAAACGTACATCCATCTGTCCCATATCCTCTTAAGTGCACACAATTGCATACGTCGAGCGTGCGTCATTGCACCGAGATGCATCTCACGAGTATGACACGAAATGCACTGGGACGCAGAGCCGAGAAGACGAGATCGTGAAAGAGAGAGAGAGAGAAAGAGAGAGAGAGAGAGGGAGATGGAAAGACGTGTAGAGAATAAGAGAAAGTGAGAAAGAGACGGAGACGTGTGGTATCAAGTGGGCCACTGTTGAAACGGATGAGCAGGTGAGCGGGTGTGTAAATCTGGGTGGACCGGGACGCAAGCTGGTGCTCGGTCGTTGGCTGTGCTCTCGGGATTTAAGTCGGATGAAGCGTTGTGGAAACGGACCTCTCGTCGTCCACGACTCACACGTGGAAACGAGAGAGTGTGTGTGAGAGAGAGAGAGAGAAAGAGAGGGAACGACCGAGGACTGACCAACGTCTTGGAAAACCAGAGTGCATGTATGTGTGTGTGTGTGAGAGAGAGAGAGAGAGGGAAGGACGTAAAATTATGTGTACGGTGTGAATCGTTGTACCAAAGTCGCTGGACCCGGTACCAGCTGCTGTCACCGACCTGACTCTCCTTTACGCTCTTACCCACGTCCCCTCACACACCCCAGAATTACATCTCAAAGATGCACACACACACACACACACACACACACACACACACACACACACACACACACACACAGGTGACACAAACACACGAGCAACATATAAACTCGTGTGTCACGTTCAACTATGCGTTATATCCAAACGTTTCGTCGTCGATGCTGTGTTTTCTTTTCGCCCCCGGAGTAACTAGAAAAGAACCCCACCCACCCCCCCCTACTTCCCTCCCCTTCGAAAATTAAAGTTGTTTAATCGAAATTAAATATTTCCGTTCATTAATTATTTTGGAAATGATTATTTTTTAATATATTTTCATCCTCCTCAATGAACATTGAGGAACTGAACAATGAACATTGTTTTCCAAAATGGCGGGACAGTTTGAATTTCGAGACTCTGATTTTTGTTTTTTTTTTAATTTAATTTTTTTTTAAACAGAGAAACGAGAAAAGAAAACCCCTCTTCTCCTGCCCCGCCCGACCGAAAAATCAAACGAAATGGATTGAATGTCCAACGATATGAAAGGCCGTTGAAATATTGAAACACACATATATATATCTTTTTTTTCGAAATTATTGTTATTTATGTATTTTTTTTCCTATATATTTTATTTCTTTCATCGTGCATTCCAAAGCATCAACACGCCATTTTGCCCCCCCCCCCCCCCCCGCCCCTCCCTCGCCGCCCCTCCTCCCGGATGACACGGTTTAAAACGTTCGAGAAAAAAAAATCCGTTTTTTTTTATCTTCTCAACGTTTACCGGTGGGGAACAAAACGATAAATTCGTATCTTTATGAAATTACATGAAACGAACGGCAACAGCAGCGCCGGGAGCGATCTCGCGAGCGGGATGCGAGGTAGACAACCGCTCCTCCCATTTTTTTTTTTCATTTTTCTTTTATTATTCTTCTTTTATTATTTTTTTTATTTTCTTCAAACGTTTCTCGGGCTCGTATCGTCGAATCCTCCGGCTTAGAATCACCCCGCGGTGAACGAGGGCCTTCCTCGATTTGACTCGGCTTTTGTGCGCCGCCGTCGAATTTCATTCTCAACGTCGTACACCCGTAGCGACCGGGGCGAGATGGCACAGTCGGTGAAAAAGAATATAAAAAAATGAAAACAGGTACAAATTTGATGACCAGATCCACGATTGCATCGATTATTCCATGAACATAAAATTTCAAAAGGTCATCCGAGGTTACGAGAGAGGTCAACCACATGGGGACGAAACGGCACATTTTTTACGTTGATGAAAAAAATTAATTTGTAAAAAAAAAAAAAATAATTATTATTTGTTTTTTAATTCTCGCGATCTTGAGATCGTTCGTGAAGATTTTTTATGATGGACGATGATTTGAGAAAGGCTTGACCCTGCTAATTTCTACGGTCACAATGTAAATTAACGATATATAAAAATAATAATGACTGACAATGAAAATATTTTTCCTTTACAAGGATCGATTCCCTGATTTAGAATGGAAACTCACAGGATAGAAAGTTTGTATTTGAAATACGTTTTGAAATGATCAACCAATGACTCTGATTAATTGATCATGTGACGATTAATATTGTCACATTTATGCAATAACTATGAATAATTCACACTTATGAGAGTAATGAGTATTATTATGTATAGCACATTCTAATATTTAAAAAAAAATCAGAAAATTATTTCTAACACAGTTTTTTCATTTTACAAATGCTCCATCATTGATTACGATAAAGAGTGGATGTTGATAACTGTGGAAAATAATTAAGCGAGTGGTCGGTCATGGCGATTAACTGACTCAACAACTAGCTTTTACGATTAACTAACCTATTCACGCCGATTTCACTATCGATGAATAGTAATCAAAAATCCTCACCCCCCTCCCTCTTTTCTTTCCCCAGTTCGACTATGGAAATTCCACTATTTATTATCATCCATTCGATTATTATCTTTTATTTATTTATTTATTTATTTTTTTGTTATTTCAAATGCTTGAAAATCTTTTGGTAATTTAGATAAGCCAATTGGTTTGTACTTTGCAAACGCGAATAATAAATCTCAAATCCCAGAGTCGAGATTGTACGATGTGTAAAACCTTCGAATACCAATCTACGAAAAATACATTGAAAGACGAAAAATGAAAATTTATAATGAAGAAAAAATGTCGATAAAAATAATTTGAAAAAAATAAAAAATAATAGAATAATAAATTTTATTTTAAAAAACTCGAATGAATTTTAAAATTCGTCGCTTGAATGATTCTTCGTGTCGATTCTTTACACACACACACACACACACATACGCACCTATAACTCACATGGATTTTAGTAATGAAAATCCCTCTGTCTGTCTCTCTCTCTCCCTCTCTCTGTCGCTTGCTGTCTCTCTGTCTCCCTCAGTCTCTCTTCACGACGATTCAATCTTATCGGTGTCGAAGGGCCGCCTCTGTCCCCACGACAACGCGCAATAAATTGTCATCACCGTCAACCAAAACATTTCCAAATCTTCCCGAAACTTCGAAAACAAAAAAAAATATATGGATAAAAAAAAACAACAAAAAAAACCAAATCGTAGTCGATGACCGGTTGACCGATAATTTCCAACGACGCACACGAGTCTCCGAAATTACATTGAAAAATGGAAAAAAAAAAATTTTTAAATACCAAAAAGAAGAAAAGATGGTTTTAAAAAAACGGAGGTATAAAAAAAGGAAGAAAAAAATAAAAAATTAACGACTATGGGAATTCCGTGGAGAAGAGATCTCGTAAAGGAATTCACGCGTTATTCCGGGTCGTCGATCTCACCGGGCAGCCCTCTCGCGCGCCCTTTATTCTCCACTTACATAAACGTGGGTTCCGAAAGCCTATAAAAAAAATACATACACACACACACACACATATATGTGTATATATATATAGGCATATAAAGATACACAAATGCATGAACGTAGCTAATCAAAGAATAGCGGTAATCACCGAAAGTAATGGGCCGATGTTTCTTACAAAACCTCGTGAACACTAATCTCGACCCGTTTCTTACCAACGGTCCCATAGTTTCGTCCTCCATCCTCGCTTTTCTCTCTCTCTCTCTCTCTCACATCTTCTCTTCTCCACACGGATTCTCGTCTTAACGCATATCGTACAATAATTCCATGTATCTGTGTGTGTGTGTATGTGAGAGAGAGAGAGAGAGAGAGAGAGAGTGTTTGTGTGTGTAAACGTATTTCCACACCGAGAGACAATCCCGCGGGGCAACCGCGCGCACCGAGCCAACACGACGAAGGGCTATAAATTATTGGCACCTACGCGGGCAAAGTAGTTGAGACCGCTCTCCGGGATATCTCCGAACGATCTCCTTCCATCGCTTTTTCAAACATTCACACACCAAGTTTACACACACACACAACTTTACCGGACTCACCTTTCCATATCAATTCTATCTCGCGTTCGTGTTTCTCTCTTTCTCTCTCTCTCTGTCTATCTTTCTGTATGTGTGTGAGTCATACGTTCGTCTGTGTGTGTGTGTGTATTCTAATGCAATAGAAATTCCCGTGGCAATTCGTGATGGGATTCTCTCCATAACTTTTCAATTTTTTATCGTATTTTTTTATTTATTTTATTTATGTAATTTTTTCTTTTTTTGTCTTGATTTGTATTTCTTTAATTTTTTCTTTCGTATTTGAGTTTAGTTTATTTTTTTCATCATTATTGTTTGCTGATTAAACGAGGTGAAAGAATAATCGGTTAGAACTGTGCGGTTTTTTTTTTTTTTTTTTTTTTTTTTTGTCATTGGGAATTCTCATCGAGATGGACGAGGAAATTTGTGGACTTGTGAAAAATTGTTAGATTCATATATATGAACAGTGACCAATGACTGGTTATTGATATATGAACTGTTGACAATTGGTAATTGGCAACTTGTGTCGTAGATCGAGATTTGGCAGTTATGTCATTTTGTTCGATCGACGTGTGGTGTGAATGAGTGTGAAAATATTGGCGAAAGAGGGAAAGGGAGAAAGAGAGATAAATGATAAAATCGCGATGCTTTCATCTTCGTCATCGTGTACGATTAAGTCAACGCCTAACGGAAATATTTGGGTCAGGATGAAATTGAGAAACCGTCGGACAATTTGATACCTTTCGGGAAGCAGTGACGTTCTCATTGTAATTGTTTTATCTTATTTTTTCGATTTTTTTGTACCCCAAGATGCATCTGACGAGTACGAAACCCCGATCCCCCCCCCCCTTTCTCTTGCACACACACACGCAATAAAAATGTTTCCATTTGGCCCAAGCGCTTTTTGAACCGATCGACAAATTTCTAAACCTTCGTTCGTTCGAGGAGCAAACGGTCAAAAATCCCATTTCCAACAGCCCTCCCGCCGTGTTGGGACGTTCGACAGCGTGGTAGATTAAAAATTACCATTAAAACTATGACATGGAAATATTTATTGCATTTACATTATTTATTGTCACAAAATAATTTGGGTTTCATTGTCGAAATTATAATCATTGCATCTGTTAATATTTTTGGTAAATATTTTTGTTTTTCAACAATACAAAGAAACGAAAATAATGATTCATAATAATAATAATAATAATAATAATAATAATAATAATAAATACTATCGTTGTTGTTGATATTATAGTTGTCGTTGCACTTATATGATATTAATAATCATAACAATTGACCGAAAAGGTAAAGAGAAGAAAAAGAAGAAAAAAAAGCAGAAGAAGTATCATGAGAAGGACGCAGTCTCCAGCTGGCACTATTTTCTGGCCCTATCTCGAATCGATGGCAATAATTCATGAGCCCCCACCCCTGTGCCCCCCCCCCCCGCCCATACAGAGAAATGAGAGACGAAGAGAAACACACGATTCGATAAAAAATAAAAACGTAGATGGGAAATGTTCGAAGAGACGTGAACGTGAACGTGATACCGTTACTGACTTGCCTTGATACGACAAATAAATACCGCGCCACACGAAACAAACCGCAACTCCCGTTCGTTCCGAGGTTTGGCCCTCTTTGCTTCCCTTCTTCGATAACTCGTTCTCTCTCTCTCTCTCTCTCTCTCTCTCTCTCTCTCTCTCTCTCTCTCTCTTTCTTGCATTCGTATGATCGGACAGGACGAAAATTCGTGGCCCAATTGCCGGTTGAAAAAAAAAACAAAAAAAACCAGTTCGACTTCCAGAAGACTGCACACACTACACACACACACACACACACACACGTACATGATCCGTTATACGTCCGTTCCTTTAATTGTCGTTGTCGTATAATCCACAATGGTCACTGTATCCCCCTTCCCCCTCTTCTCGACCCACTTGACAATTACGAAGAGAGAAAAAGAGACAAAAAAAAACATTATCGATAAGTACAATTTTTAAAGAAAAAAATAATTAAAAATAATAATATTAAAAATAATAATAATAATAATAATCATTGCTGTTTGGAATGTTCTCCAGCAACGTATCGTCATCACAATCATTATCGTTATCACGTAAACGCTTCGCTGTTTCGCATTTTTTTTCGAAGAAAAATATATGATTACCATTATTATTATCGCAAGAAAGCATTCTGTCGGATTCGGGAATGGCGCTTTGATACAAAGTTCCTGCAAAGAGCAGAAGCTGCGAGGATTCATGCGTGTGCTGGAGAACGAAGCGAGAGAAAAAGAAAGAGGAGTGAGAGAGAGAGAGAGCGGACGAGGGAGCAGAGAAGACCTAGACGCGTTATCCCAATGAATGGCACGAAAATTCTCGAGGCACCTTGTAATGCGTAACGGTGAAGGCCGAAGGTAGAAATAGAGAAAAAAAATCGCAGAAAAAAAACACACATTTTGTAATTTTTTTTCTTTCTATTTTTTTTTTTTTTCGCAACCTCGGTCTTCGAACACGCATGAATGGTTAGCATGGCCGGACCCGCCCATCGTCGATCTTTTCTCTTTACACACTTTATTAACTCTTCCCTCGAGTCAGCGTGGAAAAGAGTGAGAGAGAGATACGAATAGTGACAAAGACGGAGAGAAAGAGAGACGCTCACCGGTCCATACATATATATATATATACATATAATATGTGTGTGAGTAGTTTTCGAAGCACAGCAGACAGTTTTGCTAGCAGCCAGTTCCACCGTACACCGGAACCACTATGTAGATATATATACGCGTTGGGCACATACGAAGGGTATTCTGAAACAGAAGAGTTACTGTGTCCGACGTGTGCGCAATCAGGCCCTCGTACGCGCATTTTGTTTTTTTTTCTCTCATTCTTTCATTCTTTCTCCTTCGTTGTTTTTTTTTTTGTTCTTTCTTCCATCTTTTTTGTTCCCCTCAAATTCTTTTGACCAGCGCACACTGATTGCAAACGAACGATCCACAGTAGTGTCCGCTTC
Source organism: Diplazon laetatorius (assembly GCA_963662125.1). Taxonomy (NCBI): domain Eukaryota; kingdom Metazoa; phylum Arthropoda; class Insecta; order Hymenoptera; family Ichneumonidae; genus Diplazon; species Diplazon laetatorius. The sequence goes on along the minus strand of OY759157.1, from coordinate 12,144,728 downwards.
TCATCCTCATCCGTTAATGAAGACGATCTCGGTGCAAATTGTCATTAATCACACGAATAAATAAATAAATTTCAGGAATGAACAAACGAATGATGTATCCGTGAAGACTGGAGTGAAGGAGTGCGAATGGAATGCTTGAAAAAAAAAACGTGAGCGGAAGTGTGTGAAATTTCCGGGGTCTGAGCATCACCGAAGTTCAACGGGAACCGAGATGAAGTTAGCTGCCTATGAAGTAACTCACAGTGACTGGAACGCTCACTTCACTTCGTATTCAGGCCGACGTAAATATTTATTTATCATTACTCCAGTTCCTACCAACTTATCGAGCACTTCACTCATGTTTTCTCTTTTTCTTCATTTTAAAAAAATCTTTTTTGCAAATTTTTATCTCAATCGTCTCGATCTTCCGAATTTCAAAGACAACTTCTAAAATGAAGAAAAAAAAATCATGCACAAAGACGTCCCTGAATGCAGATAAAAAAATTACTGAAATAAATAAACAAACAATCGAATAATTTAGCGATCTTTGAAAGTTCATTTCTATCTTGTCTCGATCTTTCGAATCTTGATTATCGCTGTTCTGTAAATCCACACACACACTATAATATACATCAGGAACAAGTTCCCGATTATTATTATTATTCATCTTCTTCTCTCTTATTTATTATTATTATTATTATTATTATTATTTTTTTCATCACCAACCGAACAATAATTATCGGATGACAAAAACACACGTGGGGCCACGAAGGTGTGTAATCAGTCGTCCGGTTCGGAGTGAGATACCCGGGTGGCGCCGGTGCATCGTAGCTTCTCTCCACGCCCCCTCCCCCCCCGGTCCCTCTAGGCCCGCTGTACGTTGTAATTTAAAACGACTTACTTTAATGACCAGCGAGAAAGATCCCATCGAAGAAACGTTTGGCGATGACGGGGCGAGGGGGAGGGGGCGAACCAGGAGAAAGCGCAAGTACGTGTGTGTGTGTGTGTGTGTGTGTGTGTGTGTGTGTGTGTGTGTGTCGGTATATACATTGAACCGCTGAGCCAGTGATGATGCATTAATAAAAAATAAGTAAAAAAAGATGCATCAACAAAAAAAGTCGTCAGCCAGACATCGTGCAACACACTCATGAGACGACTGTTTCGACAATTGTGGCTACCAGGCACAAAACGGGAAGCGTTCGCGATTTTTACGTAAGGGGTGGGGGAGTGGGGAGGAGGAGAGAGGGGCTGGACGAAAGTCTAGATCGTCTTGTACCATCCATCGTTATGATTCTCGTGGCAGCCTTCAAGATGCTGGGACACAGAGAGAGAGAGAGAGAGAGAGAAAGGGGAGAGAGGGACAGAGAGAAGACTACAACCCTGTAGAGGAGGGGGTGGGGGTAACGACTTCCCTTTTATTTCTTCGCTTCGCGATCGATTACGACACTCGCAATCACGGGCTAGCGGGTTGCCCAAGGAAGGGGCAATCAAGCTAGCGAAAAGACGTTGAATGAATTTTTTTGTTGTTGTTTTTGTTATTTTTGTTTTCAATTTTTGATTACCCTTTTTTTTGCAGGGTTGTTACAAACGAATTTCGCGTTTCGTGTGAGGAAATGAAAAAGCCAGATGGACCGGTGTTGATGACTTTGAATATAAAAAAAAACTAATTTATTTACATAATCATTTTCATGAAAAAAAAATATATTATTTCGTTGCACAAATTTAAACTGGAAAATAATATTAACTCGATGACCTCACGATAATTATGATTCTCTTTATAAAGACGTGAAGATTATGAAGACGCGTTGAAAAAAAAAAAAAAAATTGTTTTATCGTTACTCGAACGTGCAGCAGAATAAAATCTTTGCAAAATAAAAAAAAAGTGTAATAAAAAGCCCAAGGATGTGCTTGCGTGGTAGTCAGGCGAGACTGTGTGAGAGAGAGAAAGAGCTTTCGACGCGAACCTTTCGAACGGGACCCGTCGTCGTCGTTGACGCGAGCTTGCAAGCTTCGTCTCCGAACCGCAAGCGCCCAAAGCCGATTCAGCTCGGGCGGGCTTGCAAGCTCCGACGACGATGACGAGCGGTTGTCCGTGGGACGAACCACGAGCGTTCGGTGAATTGAATTATTTAAAGCTCGGTGCGAATACAGTCGTCTTTTATGAGCGAGAGAGCCCCGTGGGCTCGCTCTCCACCCACCCCCCTCCACACACACACACGTCACAATGCGCGGCTTTGTGTGAAGCTCACGAGTCTCGTGCGGATGCGCGCGCACGTAGGTGCGCGTGTAACAAAAAAAGAAATTGAAAGAAAATAAAAAGAAAAATTATGAAAAAAAAAAAAAAGAAATTGCGACTGTGAAGGATTCGCGTGAGACGCGCTTGCGCGAACGCGTATCGTGAATGTGCTAATAATTAAGGTAAATTTGTCCCCCGAGGAGTCATTAATTAAAATTACACTAAGGAATATAATACGAACGCGGTGCTTATATTATATCCTTTCTGAACATATATACATATAATATGTATATTTTTTTCTTCATACACATACTCTTTCTCTTTCTTATTCTCTCTTTTATACACACACACATAGCGAGTTCTACGATGCAATGGGGTTTTGTGTATAAATAAATGAAAATACTAAATTCACACTCGAGACTCCGGGACAAATGGCACATGAGCTTAATTTATTAAATATCCTTCAGTCCCCCCTTTGCCCTTTCTCCGAATGCGAATGTCAAACATATGAATATATTCACGACGAAAAAAAATTTCTTCATGTCTCCTTCTTTATTTCAAAATAATTAAGTAATCAGATCATTTTTTTTTTCAATTAAGCCGTGAAAAAAATAAATAATATCTCGTGTCGTTTGACCCCGGTCTTTCAAAAATATAAAAAAATATTTTTTCATCCACCATCGTGTTTGTTGCTAGCCATGAAATATTCACGAAAACCACGGGGCTTCCTCTACGAAGGAAAAGGAAAAATGGGAAAAAAGCGACATCTCGAAGCGGAAGCACGAGCGCGGCAGGAACTTCGTTGTAAAAAAATAAAAATAAAAAAAAATAAAAAAGAATGGCGAATAAAGCTAGCAATCATAGAATTGCTAATGTTTCAGCGAGAGAGACAGAGATGTGGATATGGATATGTGTTTCGGTCTAGGAGAAACGGAGAAAGAGCGAGTAAGAGAGAGAGAGAAAGAAATGAGACAGTGAGAGACGGAGATATTATTCTTTTCATAAAGATGACACGGGCGAGTGAGCGAAGTGGGCACGAAGAGAGACGAGAGCGAGCTTTTTTTCATCGGCGGGTCGTGTACCAGTTGGTACAACTTGCGAGAGAGAGACAGAGAGAGAGAGAGAGAGATATGGAGCGAGTCACGGTCGGTCCGTCTGGCCGCGGAAAACGAAGGCGGGGACAAACGCGGAAGCAACAGACGTGGTTGGATGGTTTATACAACTACTTGTGCCGATGGAGCTGCTGCTGCTGCTGCTGTTGCTGCTGTTGCTGCAGCTGATGTTGAGACTGCTTTTGCTCGTCCGCACCCCTCGCGCTTCGTCGTCCGCCCAAAGTCAAATACTCGCACAAGTACAGAGACGCATACCCGAGTATAAAAAAATGATATATATAGCTCATGTATGAACTATGTATGGGTTTGAGCATCTATAGCCTATATTGAACCCTCAAACGGTATCCTCGGGTCACTTCTGCCTTGCCCAAATTACACGTTCTTCAACTTTTCATCTGTTCATTTGATTACATCGTTCGAACAATTGTCGTTCTATATATTGCTGATCAAATCAGCAATATGACGATTGATCCTTGTACCAGGATAGTCAAAGAGATTTTGCGGAATTTTTTATTAGATATTTAACTATTAATTTGGACAATTTTTTTGGCACCTTTAGCATGAAATCGTGACACCTTTAACATGGCCACGACTTTTTTAGGTTCTTAAAGTGCTGCAAAGAATCTGAAAAAAAAAAATCTCGAAGATTCTTCGAGCCTTGAACTTGAAGTCTCAATTGTAAAATTCCAAATAAGATAATATTTTTTAGACGGAATTTTTTCAAATATATTTTTTGTGTAAAATATAACGGACGAAAACGTCCCAGGTTTCCAGACTAAGGGTTAATATATATTTATAATACGTATATCTATACGGATAAGTGAAAACGCCAATTATCGGACAACTCTGGGCTCAGACAGATTTTAAATCTATTATTTTATCAGCGTAAGTGTTTTTAGAAATATTACTCCAAAAATAAGAGAAGTATAAAATGGAACAATTGTCGTTTGAGATATCGAATGAAGAAAGATATGAGAAGGTTAAAAAAAGATGGCGCTCGAGACGCGACGCATCTACTCGAGTTTGCTTACAAGAGTCGTTGAATTGTTGAATTGTTGAATTGTACACACTCGCGCGATAATAACGTACATACTTGTCGTTCGAGAGAGAGAGAGAGAGAGAGAGAGAGAGAGAGAGAGAGGGGGAGAGAGAGAGAAAGATAGAGAGAGAGAGAGATCGAGATGAAGAATATAATGTGTCCATACAAAACAAGCGGCCTGGCCGGGCAATTCAAAGAAACCCATTGAAACTCCATCTCCATTCTTGGTGGGCTCCCACATTTGTAAACCATTTCGTTTGTGCCGAAGCATATCTCGCGGACTCGCGAGGCCTCGGCTACTAATAACTAATAAGCATTGCTTCAAACTCCATCTCTCTTTCTCTCTTCAATTTTTTTCTTTTGCATCTTTCTCCCTCTCTCTCTCTCTCTCTCTCACTCTCGTTCTCTTCAATTCCGTTTTCTTTTGCATCTTTCGATCTCTCTTTCTCTCCTTCTCTTTTTTATTTTCGCTTTTGCATCTTTCGATATCTCGTACTCTCTCTCTCATTCTTTCTCTCTCTCTCACACTCTTTTTCTGATCCACCGACGCCGGACTCGTCTGTACCACGTGCTCATTTTTATTTATTCGCTTTGCACGCTCGGACGATGATGAAAGAGAGAAATAAAGAAAAAGAAAAAAAACAGAGACGAGAGGAAGAAATTCGAAAGGATGAGAAAGTTTTGTGCTTTTGCGTATCTCCGGTTGGTGGGGGCGGCACGAATGGACCGAACACAATCGGCAAAATTGTATCTGCGAATAATTGCGAGTTGGGAATTATGACTGGTAGGAGTCACTAAGTGCCCCCTCCCCCCCCCCGGGCTTTTATCATGGGATGAAGGTATTGTTGGAACACACATGTGTGTTTGTGTGTGTTTGTGTGTGTGTGTGTGTGTGTGTGGTTTGACTGTAGGTCGGTTTGCGATGAATGTAATGAATCGTCTGGTATACAGAGCATCGACGTTGTTTTCACGGTTAAAAAAAAAACAAATATGCTTGATCGAGCTTTCGACAATTATTCAGATTCATTTAGATATATTCAGATTTGTATTTCGTATTTAAGGCAGAAGCCTGCTTCAGGAGGCCCGGAAAAATGGTTTTTTGAAGAATTTCTTTAGGACGAAAAAAAAATAAGCAAGTCCAGCGAACTTTTTAGATTATTTTATTTTACATATTTAAACAATTAAAAAAATAATTTATCGAGCGAAAATTATTCAAACGCAGATTTTTCGATGCACATTGCATCGATAGATTTTTTTTATTCGTTATACAATAAAATTTTCATTCTTTTTCACGGTCGAAATTCGTTTGCCCGAAGAGAACGAAGTCCCCCATGGCGGAAAAAATAATTGTTACAAGCTCGTACGTGAGACACACGAAGATCACGACCGGAGATTCCGGAAGCAACAGCAGCAGCCTCCGCCTCCCTCTTTCTCTCTCTATTTCTCTCTCTCTCTCTCGCTTACGAGTGAGATTTTTCGATAACTCGATCTACACCCCGCGGCGAATTTACGTTTGCGAGGGTGTTGGAACCACCCTCGCGAACTTTAACACACGAAAAAAAACGCCCTTCGTCGTCGTGCGGAGTCGACGTCAGACGGGCATCCACGAAACTCGATACACTCTCCGGGGCACTTTTCTACGACACACGTATGGGGTGATTGTCATTTTCCGGCCGCCATCCGGTGGTCCTTTTTTTCTTTCTATTTTTTCTTTTTTTAATTGTTTTTTTTTCTATCTTCCTCCGGACGAAGCTTGTTTTTTTTCCATCGACTACAGTCGACGATTTCTCGTTCTACTTCCTCTTCACCACTTTCAATTATTTTTTTCACGATCAAGAGTCCCGTCGTCTACTACTTTTCTACACATATGTATTTGTCTATATATGTCTATATATGTGTCTGTATATGTGTGTGTGTATGTGTATCTTGATTCTGCTTCTGTTATCGTGGAACTCAGTCGTCGGAACAGTCCTGTATGTAACAGCAATTACCTATCGATGAGATCTCTCACTCGAGTGACCCCTCGATCTCCTTGCACCACGTCCCTTATATACATACATACATATATATGTATGTGTGTGTGTGTGTGTGTGTATGGATATAGATATAGGTATAGGTGTTCTGGCTCGACGCTCAGCAACCGTGAAACACCAAGTGCCGTGTAATTCGCACTCGTTCGATTCACACCACTACCACTGATATTACCATTACCAGCCTATAACTACTGCACACCTTGTCGCGTGTTTTTCTTATCGCCAGATAGTCGTTTATCAGAATGAGAAAAATGAAAATTGAATGAAAAAAAAATAATTGAATGAGCAAATGAATAAAAGTGGAGGGTAAAGATATGAAACGTGTCGAAGCGGTCGTGCACCCGATCCGATTATCGGATTGAAAATTTTTTTTTTGTTTAGCACCTAATTTTTTCTCTAATTTTTCGAGCAATCGATTCTCACGAAAATATCTTCTGCGCCTAATTATCTCAAAAATTTGTCATGCACCTAATTCCCTCGAAAATTTATCCGGCACCTAATTTTATCGAAAAATTCCTATGCACCTAATTCTCGTGCTTATTTTCGCACCACGTAATTTTCGCAAGAATTGTTCCTGCACCTAGTTCTTTTGCAACTTCTCTTGCACCTAATCGTCTCGCGAATCACCTGGCACCTAATGTCATCTGACCTCGCTACTCGTCCACGATATCGATGGCAACGACAAATAACAATACAATAATTGCAACAAATCCACGAGGTGCACATGGAAGATGAAAGAAAAAACAAATTACACACCGGGGCTAATTGGCACGCTGAAGTATTGCAAGCGTCGGTGGTACTGAAGAGCAAACGAGTCATCCGAGCTTAAGTAAATGAATATATGTATATATAGACACACATAAACGTATACATATGCACACACAGCATCCTGCTTGTAACCCTGGGGTGAATTGGGATTTGTCGTCGTAAATCCCAACAGCGGTTTCACGCATTTCACACACACAGACACACACAGTCACATCATTGATGGGGACGACTGGAGAAGAAAGAGAGAAGGGTGAAAGGGGGATGAGGATTAAAGAGTGGTGCAGCATTTCGCGAACGAAAGATCGAAGTGGGGCCACCCATAAGTACAACCCCTCGAAACAAGACATTAACTACCCCTCCACGCGCGAACCGTTTCATTGTAAATTAATTACCTGGAAATGAGAAATCTCCGGTTCGCTCTTTACTTCTGAATTGCCTCAGAACAACCCCTCCTCCCCCCGGTCTCATACTCCTTTTCCCGGACGAGCGACTTCGTGCCCGATCGAAGGTAAAAACTGTCTTTTGATCCGAACCGGTTGGACAAACGGACCCTCGCAGTCCGAGCCCTTCCTCCTCCAGCCCCAACCCCTATCCACGACGAATTCTCATGATCCGTCTTTTTTTTTTGGAATTTTTTTTTCTCAACGATTTTCATCCGATCGAAAATTCGAAAAAAATCGCAAAATCGTGTTTTAGAAATCGTTGTGGACATAGAAATACATAATTCGTATGCAATTAGTATTGAAAATGAATTTAAAAAATTATTTAATGCGTTTGATAGTCTTTGTTATATTTTGTTGCCACAAGATGACCAAAATGGTCGTTTTCTCTTTCTCTTTCTTTTTCTCTCTCTTTCTCTCTCTCTCTGGGGCTCGTTCGATTGTCCATCGAGTCCGATCGCCCGATGACCTTGGCACCTCGACACTACACACACACACACACTCGCGATTGTGACTCACGCTTTTGTACAAACGAGACGATTTCACGACGAAGGATGCTGCGCACAAAGTCCAAGATTAATCGTTTCGTCGCCCCCCCCCCTCCTCCCTCCTTCGCCCCTCTCCCCCACAGCAATCCCCCGGAAGACACATCGGCAAAATTATTATTCTCGTCCGGCTAGTCGTTTTTTTGCGTGTCGCAAAAAAAAGGGGGGAGGGTGGAAACGAATAATAGCCGTCTCACCGGTTTCACGACGATCTTCTAATTGCATTAGAAAGCCATTGTCGAGACGTTTCGCGTCTCGAGAATATGCAAAAAAAAAAATCTGAAAAAAAAATTCTAGAAACAGAAATAATAATAATAATAATAATAATAAGAAACGTAAGAGACAAGCTCACGAGGATGTAAGAATTTTACCACTTGTCTTTGGGTCGGGAGTGAACCGAGAATGGGTAAACGAAAAAACACACAAAAGTTGGAGAGTCGCGACAAAACGTGTGCAAAGACGTGTGAGTTTTTAGTGGGAGCGAGTGAGTGAGACAAACAGAGAGAGGGAGACAAACAGCGCAAACGCGTTTGAGGCACGACGAAATTTTTCACCTGGTCAAACAAAAACCATTGCACGTCGAGTCTTCACTCTCTCTCTCTCTCTCTATCTCTCTTTCTCACTCACTCGTTCTGCTTCTTTTTCTTCCTTTTCATTTTTTTCTACTTCTTCGTTGTTGTTTTTTTTTCTTATTTTTTTTTCGGATCCCTCTGTCTCTACCTGTCTACCGCGTCATTGTGTTTGAATTACGATGTTAATCACAAAGAAGGCGGGTGACGTTGCGTCAACCGCAATTTAGGAAGCGACTTGAAAGGAACATGTGGCTGAACAAATATTAACTAAGCAAATCATTAGTATCCCTGTGTCGTAACCCACTCCCTTCCTCCACGACCCCTCCTCCTCTCATCGCCTACCCCGTTCTTGCTGACCGAAGGACTCTGTGTGGCGGCCCCCCCACGTCCCCACCCCCTCCCCCCCACCGCCCCACCAATTGACAAACCGTTCGCGTACTTGTAATCCGTTGTGTCGACGGTATCGATGTATTCACGAATTATCATAGTCTCTATAAATATAACACACACACACACACATGCAACTTGAAAGTTATATACCATAGACTCGATTCGCTGACATTCGCGACATATTATATTCATTAATCTCTATCGAAAATTCAATTTGTCGGATTATATTTCGAAACTACATCCGAATATGATAATGTAATAAATTTCCATTCCTTTTTTTCTAATTCAAACTGATTTTTTGATGATTGAACTTAATTGTAAAATTTTCCGGGATATTGATAGACGAATGAATTTTCTCGCGTTTATTTTCCAACGTTGCCCAAGTCACATTGAATTGCGAAGCCAATTTCTATGGCATTATTTATGTATCAACGAGTTTCTTCTTCGATAATAAAAAAAAATTGTGCCACACGACATAAAAAATAATTTAGAAAAAAAAAAAAAAATTGACGACTTGCCGATTGTAATTGCACAAAATGTCAGTGAAGCACCGGCTTCCCACGAGGTTCTCGTAGCCACTCGACGGAGTCACGGCGCACGCGCACGCGGCGACTCTCTCGAGAATGAAAAAAAAAATAAAATAAAATAAAATAATTAAATTAAAATAGCAGCCGGTCTCGTAACTAACGTCTCATCCTCGAAAAAATCAATTGTGCAATGAAAGCTTCGACGATGAATAATAAATATAAACGAACGAAAAGAAGAAAAAAACGAGAAACGAAAAATATATATATAAAAAAAAACAAATAATATAATAAAATAAAAAGAAATGCTCTCGAGCAACGATGGGCTCGTTAGGCCCGACGATGTGAACAAAAAAAAACAGAAGAAATAAAAAAACCGTACAAACAAAAGAACAAATAAACAATGAAAGAATGTGCGGCAACGAGTGCGGCCGAAATTGGTGCTCCACGCGAAATAAACCCTTCTCTCCGTGCCGCCCCTTCAGCGTGGCTCGGTCGCGCCGACGAGGCCGCCCCCACCCTGGCCCGCCGCGCGCGCTAATAACGTTAGTGTGTATGCGCTCGTGAAAGCGCCCGATCGCGTCGAGTGTGGAAGATCGTCGAGTGAAAAATCGGGTGCGAGAGCGAAGCTACGTCATTGAGCAGCGACGATGAAGGGCGCCGTGGGTTTCGATCGTTTTCGTCTCGTTGCGGTGGCCGATGAGCTTTTGGTGTGGCGCGATCGGCGTGTGGCGGTATAGTCCCCGGTAGTGCCTTTACAGTGCTGCGGGGCGCGGTCGCGGCCCACCCAAGTCGCCACGATAACTTGGACAGTGGCAGTCTGGGGTGGGGCTCGAAATTCAGAATGACCAAAGTTCAGAAGGGTTGAAAAATTACGAGCGCGCGATATTTCGAATGACAATGTTAGGAACGGTCGCAGCGTGGAATTACATTGCAGCGAATCGACAAAGTTCCGAATGACATTGCAGCGAACGTACGATATTCCGAACCAGCCTACCAGTCGCCGCGGTTTCCAACATTTCCCGAGCTTTCGAGGTTTTTCACGCGTGAAATGTCAAAGTTAGATATACAGAGTCGAGGACTTTTTTTAATAGGAAATTGAATTCTCTATAACATTGTTTGTGCGAACTTTTGGTCTATATAGCGTTGTTTATCCAGCGTTTGGACGGGAAGGAAAAATGCATTGATTTTCTTATTGTTTTTGCCTTCTCGTCCAAACGCTGGATGAACAACGCTATATGGACCAAAAGTGACACCTACACAGTTTGGCGACGGTGTCGGACCACTATCACGGCCCTACACGGTGAAGCTGACCGATCGCCCAGGGCATCAAGGTCTCTGGTAGACGATAATTTTACCGAACCGCGGTCAACTTGGTCCCGCGAACACGACGAAGGGTTCATACACATATGTTCATAAATGTAGTTTCGACTCGTTCGTCGGTTTCGTCGCCTCGACCCCTTCCAACCCTCTCCAACCCTTGTCACCCCCAGCCACCCCCCCTCCCCCTTCCCGCCCCTTCCCGAGTCCAACGTGTAACGCAATTACGATTGTTGTTTGAATGAACAATCAAGGACCCTCGAGAGAAAGCACTAGCGCCCCCCGCGCCTTCTTCCAACCTCCGTCCCAATCATTCAATTTAAAGGTTCAATCGACTTTTCTCCCCCTTACACGTTCGTATATACGAATAACCCGAGTTATTCTTTTTCACACACACACACACACACACACATACACACATATACGTAGGCAATAGCTACTGGTTCTTTTCTCGCACCTCTGGTCTTTACTTTCTCTCTCTCTCTCTTTCTCTCTCTCTCTTATTCATTTCTCACAATTCTCTTTCTCACTCTTGATTCGTTTGTCTGTAGCTGCACTAACAGCACACTAACATTACCAAACCCAACCCCGGGAACTAATCCGCGCCCTCCGGATGCCCGCGCCAAACCATTGTACTGATTTTTCGACTTTCACCCCGACACACACACAATGTAAACGCAAATAACGTTTAATACGTGTGGCACACGATAGAGCTTGCACCACATTGCAAAAGCTTCTTCGTAAACTCGTTCTTATTTTCTGGCGATGACAGGACGAGTATTACGAAAAGAGAGAGAGAGAGAGAAAAAAAAGAAGGAACGAAGGAAAAGTAATGCAAGAAAAGCTAATAACAGTTTCGGCTCGTGAAACGAAGGAAAGAGTCCGGGGAAGAATTTATCAAGCCAATGCGATGGCGGAAGTACGTGTGGGAAAAGCTTTGCTGAGCTTACGAAGAACGAGCTTCGGCCACCCCGCGGGGTCCGGGGAGCTGGTACGTTTATTTTATTTTTTTTTTTTTTTCGTGGTGATGGCTGTTGTCGCGAGTGACGAGTAAGAGTGAGAGAGAGAGAGAGAGAGAGAGAGAAAAAGCGATGGTAAATCATTTCGAGGGCTTCGAGATAAAATTTCTCGATACCGTTCTTTGGTTATATACGACGACGGCGACGACGACGACGACGACGAAACTCGGTTATTAGTTCTCCGCGGGAGACCCGACGACGGAGCTTTTCTCTTGCACGAGCTTCAACTACTGTTCGGCAGGGCTTGACGTATCAACCGAGAAAAAAAAACTGCTGCTGCTGCTGCGTCTCGTCTGGCCACCCTCTTTGTCAACCAATTCGATTTTTTTTTGTTTTTGTTTTTTTTTCACAGTATTCTCAATTTGATCGGCAAACTCTTTTCGTCGAGAGACTGAAAAAAAATAAAAGGGGTATATTTTTGTTGATTTTTTTTGACGGATTGACGAATTAGCGATGGATACGCGATTGAGAGCTTTTTTCCAAAACTTCTATCCTATATGCATCGTTAATCATCATATTTTTATTTCGAATCAATGATTATTGATTGTATAAACAATTCGATATTTCTGGTAAGGACAACAAAATGAACAAATCTTATGATTCTCAAAGAAACGAAAAAAGAAAAGGAAGAGTAATAACCGCATCGATGCCAAAATCGTCGATGCGATACAATAACGAATTGAAGTGAAAGAAAAAGATGTAAATGAATAAAATACAAAAAAAAACAAAAAAAAAAATAACCAAGTTCAGGCGATGCACATTTGAGGTGTAAAAACTACACCAACGAAAATTGCAGAAATAAAGATATCTTCGTGACCACATCCGGTACATCCACCTCACTTACCGAGTAATTTTCGTGATTAATAGGATAACGCTTGCGTCGGCCTTCGTCCTGTCTATCATTCTCCATATATATATATATATATATATATATATATTCAATGTCAATCCATCAAACGTTTCTTCTTTACCTCAGACCCCTCGAACAAAAACACAAAATCGCCAAAAGCACCGCTATAAACAGATCGTTATTAACGAAAATATGCGACCGCAACTGCCGGAACCTTTTTTTTTTTTGTTTTGCGAACCAAGTCCAACCGTCTGCTCGAATCTTCCGCCTGGCATGCGGCTACCGCACTCACACTCACACACACACGCACCCAAAGACTTATATATATAGATATATATGAGACACCTCCAAAGAATTTGACACAAACCGCACGATCCTGACGCGGATTTCGTTCAAGTGTGAAGCAAATCGAGTTATAATGTGGCTTGGTGGGAAAGCTCACTCCTCGACGTCCTCCTTCTCCCTCTCCCTCTCCTCCCCGTCGCGGATGGATCCTCGGAGCATGGAAACGGAGAAAGAGGATGGAGAAGTATGAGCGAACGTTGGCCCACGATACTTTCGGCTACGGCCGGCACGGCAATTCAGACAGCTATAGTGATATATATATATAGAAGTCCCCGACTTATATATCCATGTTATATAATACCTACTCTAGGTTATCTTAACCCTTCGAGATCATTAGGGGTCAAAATGACCCCAAGCACAACTTTAAACCAGATTTTTTTTCTATTTTAATTGAACATATAAAAAAATCAAAAATTGTAAAAGATATGATTTCTTGTTACTAACTAATGGCGGTTTTAATGCAATTTCTTGTTACTAACTAATGGCGGTTTTAATGCACCGGTCAATGTTTTTTTATTACCATTTTGAAAATTCGGTAAAAAAAATTTGTATGAGTCGTTAGGAACGATATTTCCAGAACGTCTGAACTTCACGACAATTTCAAGTGATCTCAATATACTCACGTATCGGAGATTTCGGGGATGGAAAGCAGGTTAACTCTTTCCATGCCCGAAATTCTCCTTTTAGCGGAAAAAAAATTGATTTCAATTGAGAACAAAAAAAAAATGGTTTGCGTTTTAATCAAACGTAAAATTGACATCGTGAAAGCGGAACCTTTGAATATTGTTCGATGGGGTTAAAATTTTGACACATCGTCTCGAGATAGTAGGAACCACAAATGTAGGAACAGCCAGAAGAATCGAAAAACTTTGCTTCATTTCAACGTAACTCTAATAAAAATATATATTCATATATAGTGTATGTATACACACACACACACACACACAAACACACACGCTAAGCTCAAAGTCGTAGCGGCCGAGCCTCACACGGTTGAGTATCTGCGGCAGTCTCGTAACCATAGCAGGCGCGCGGGCATGATGCGAACGGTGAGGGGTGAACGGCCTGGCGCGTCCTTGCCGAGCCACCTGACCGCACCGGTCGTGCCGCCACCGCCCGGTCGCGCCGATCGGCCGTGCCGGCCGCTACGCATGCGCGGGCGCGCGCGCGCGCGCCTCGCCCGGTCTCCGGGGTTCCGCCACCGCTACGGCTCGATTCCGCACGGCCGCGCAACCGGGCTCTATTCTTCGCACCTTCGCCACGCCGCGTGATCGTCCGTCGTTTTCGTCGCTTCGACCATCACGATCGCCGATTGGTGGTTCCCCCCAAACCGATCTCTGCGTTGACGATTCATCGACTGATTATGTCTGACATATTTTTCAGATTTTCACTTTTATCTTTCGTCCACTTTTGATCGTACCATTGACGAAAAAAAAAATTTATTCGAAAAAATCGTTCGTATGCCGATTTTTTCTCGCGATTTTCACTTTCTGTTGGAAACATCATTTTTCAATATTATTTCGAATTTCTTGTTTTACATTTACACCAATTGCGAATTTAGATGCGTTTGAAAAATCGTGCGGCTGCCGATTTTTTTTTGTTTATCTTTTTTTTTTGATGAGATAATTTTGAAATTATTTATCTTTTGTTGTTTGTCTTTATTGTGTCGTAATCTGTGATCGTTATGGTCCGGCTGACGATGCGTTTTTGGTCGGGCATGTCACGACCGAGTGGAGTGGCCGAGGCGGGGAGCGGGGGGGAGCTGTCGTGCGGCGCGCATGATCGTTCGATCGTTATCGCGTGGGATGATCGATGATGATCAGAGTGCTTTCTATTTATAGCAGCCCCGACCACCTGCTACCGCCAGCTTCCGTGTGGAATCTTCGACACAGAGGTTGGAATCCTAGAACTCATCCACACGCACCGATACACATAACGATCGTCGAACGCATAACATCGATAACATCTCGATCTTATTTTATTCGTCGACCGGATTGTTCGTAATTCCACGCACCTCTGATTGCTACACATGAATTTCTCTCCATCTTATTTATTCATTTTTGTCATTTATTTATTTAATTTTCTTTTTTTTTTCTTTTTGACAGACACCGGGAAGAACACCGTTCGATGTTTTTCGCTTTTACTCGACACTCGGTCGGCGCGTTCCGACCGTGAAGACGATACAACCCGGAAGAACACACGCACAGGGTGAGCATTTCAACCGATTTTTTTTTCTTCTCATTATCGATCTTCAATCTGCTAGAAAAAAAAATCGGCAATCAAAATAAAAAATGAAATAAAAGATGATACAAAAACATATTTTATTGTTCGTAAAGGAAATTTATTTAAACATTTTTTACTCGTTTGACTATTAAAAAAATGGCTGACACCTAAATTTTACGAATAACCGCAAAACGATAAACAAAATAAAATAAATAACCAATTGAAAACAAATTTCCAATCAAACGTTCACATTCGACAATTATATTTCTTCGTCTCTGTGTCAAGCAATATGAATCACTACAATTCTCCGTGTATTCGTACCTTTAGTAAAAAAATAAAATTAATAAAAAAATAATATTTGGTGAAAAAAATGGTTGGTCCGAGTTTCGTTGGTCGTATCGACGAAATATCTCTACAAGATCATTCACCCATTTACGCCTTGTAACGTCGGCTCTTCGTATCGCTTCGGGTCAACGATACACGACTAATATCTCGAATTGCACGCGTGCACCAACATCATCAATACCTGTTGTTGGCCATGTACACGTTACAGGTCGTATATAGCAATGGGATAGCTCTCACGCTCCCAACACACACAAATGCTCATAAACACACACACACACACACACACACATAGACATACAAACAAACACAAACGTAAAACATGTGCAACACGTTGCATATATCCAAAGTGCATAAAGCAAGGCAGAGAGAGTTCGATGAGACGAGCACTGCTATTTTATTTTTATTGTTTCTGTTTTTTTTTTGTTCGCCTATGCGCCCTGTTCGTTTAGTTCGTGACTCTGCCGATCCCACACACACACACACACACACACACACACACACACACACACACACACACATATACATACGTCTTCCGTCTCCGCGGTCCTTACAAGACACAGGTATTTATTTTCCAAGCCGTGTGAGATTGCGATGAGAATTCTCGGTCGATTCGCGTACGACGCGAGCGCCATCTGACCGGAGAGCCACGCTCGGCCGGTCGTCCTCGCTCGCGGCTCACCCGTTATATCGAATAATCCAGCCATTGATGGGCGCCCCGGGTTCCCGCCACAGCTTCACGCACGCGATCTGTTGCATTCGATGCAACCCGTGTCCGGTGACAGCGTCCCAGTGTCCAATCTCTCCTTCGTACGATCTTCCATCTCTTTCTCTCTCTCTCTCACTCTCTCACTCGTTGAGTTTCGGCCTCTCGGTCGTTCTCGGACTCGACGTCGAGTGTCCGGGCGAGATTTATTTTCCCATGGCCTATGTACGGGGTGGCTCGGTGTGAAAAGTTGCCGGTTCGTTCGTGGCGACTTAGCGAGTCATTGATATTCCTACGTTCATGGGTATAGGACATTCCGTGTGAAATCCGGATGGTCGAAGTACCGGGTGGGGCTCGAAATTCAGAACGACCAAAGTTCAGAAGGGTTGAAAATTACGAGCGCGCGATATTTCGAATGACAATGTTAGGAACGGTCGCGACGTAGAATTACATTGCAGCGAATCGACGAAATTCCGAATGACATTGCAGCGAACGTACGATATTCCGAACCAGCCTACCAGTCGCCGCGGTTTTCAACATTTCCCGAGCTTTCGAGCTTTTTCACGCGTGAATTGTCAAAGTTAGATATACAGAGTCGAGAACTTTTTTCAATAGGAAATTGAATTCTCTATAACATTGTTTGTGCGAACTTTTGGTCTACATAGCGTTGTTTATCCAGCGTTTGGACGGGAAGGAAAAAACTCATTGATTTTCTTATTGTTTTTACCTTCTCGTTCAAACCCTGGATAAACAACGCTATGTAGACCAAAAGTGACACCTAAGAAATGTTGTGGAAAATTAAATTTTCTATAAAAAAAAGTCAGCTACGACATGCATATCGAAATATCGTACGTTCGCTACAATGTCATTCTGAATTTTCGACGATTCGCTGCAATGTCATTCTACGCCGCGACCGTTCGTAACATTGTCATTCGAAGCATTGCGCGTTCGGAATTTTCACCCTTCTGAACTTTGCTCATTCTGAATTTCAGACCCTACCCAAAGTCCCGATCCCTGCCGATTTGGTTCGTCATCTTTTCTTCTATCTTTAAAACATATATATATATATTTTTTCCAGAATGAAAAAACATTATCAATTTTTTTTTTATTAAATGAATGTAAATCTAAATGTGAAAATTAATCGGTAGGAATCTGTCGAGGTTTTCGATCGTCAAATTTGACCTGGAATGTCCCATACATACGTGTACGTGTGCATGTGTGTGTGTGTGTGGACACCCTATCACGCTACACCGGCCGTATCCTCGGGTATACCAGAAATACGTGTCCACAGACCGAAGAAGATGGAACATCATCGGCTTTGGGACCCAACACTTCGTGTCCTTTCCCCTCTCGGGATCCCGCGTGAGTGGGAGAGAGACAGAGCCAATCATCGTTCGGGATACTCTCGCTAACCGTGAGTCTTCTCACCGTATTTACCCGTCGTCTCTGGTCTCTCGGTGATTCTGCACCACTTCGTTCCTCGTAGTTGTCGTTGTTGTCGTCGTTCTCTTCTTCTTTTTCTCAACCGCTCGCCCTCCCCCCACCCCCCCCCCTTAACCCTTCTTCCTCGTCGTTTCTTCGGGTACGATCCTACGGTTGGAAATAATTGCGAGCAACACACGAGACCGAAGATATTGTCGTTCGTATTCTACTAGGCACGACGATCGTCGGATACCTTCCTCTCTGCGTACCCCGAGCCATCGTCAGGTTTATAAAGGCGGTATATCGTATTCTCTGGGATTCACCGAGCGTGTCTCAGTACCGGTAAGTCTTGGTAACAGCGAACCCGAGGGCAAACCGATCGTCGTGAGAGACGTCGATATAACGGGTGTCGCCGCGTCTACTGGACAATTGTCCCGGGTGGGTGGATGGAGAAGTGGGCCCCCTTCTCCCCCCCCAGGGGGGAGTTACGTGGTGAGAGAAAAAACGAGGGGAGGTGTGAGAATGATTTTTTTTTTACCCATCGATATTTGATTTGATTTTCGTATGTCAACGTTTAGCGTCCTGGGTGGGCAAACCGAGGGGGGGGGGTGTACGTGATATGAGAAAAAAAGAGGGACGATCCATATTTGGTTTGATCATTGTATGCCAACTTTTTTTTCTTCGAAATGTTTTGTAAATGATTTATTGGCGTCCATTATTTTTTTTTTAAAATTATTTTGTTGTTGTGGAGATTGACGAGTGGGTGTGTTTGTGTGTCTGTGTGTGTGTGTTGAGTGGGTAAATTATCGATGGTTGGTAATCTCGTCGAATGGAATAATGCAAGTGATTGCATCGTGGTGGATGTTTTGCGGGTGTGTGTGTGTGTGTGTATGTGAAGGAGGTTAGGTCGTGTCGCGTATCCACGAAGACGCAGATAAAGGATTCCATTGTCGGATCGGACAATCTTGCGGTAGAATAGATCGACAGAACGAGAGAGAGAAAGAGCGAAGGAGATCAAGAGAAAGAGAGTGAGAGTGAGAGAGGAAAAGACAGGACGTCTGTCGTACCCGATAACATCGCAACTTATTTTGTTTATATTCATTGCCCCCAAAAAAAAAAATGAAATAACAATTATTTCACTCATAAAACACATTTGCAACAAGACTCAAGTCTACGTTCACGCTAAATTGCACTCCGTTGCATCCAAAAACGGTAAATAATATTTTTACAAATAAATAAAATTATATATATATATCAACACGTCTGACCCCCGTGCCATTTCACCCCGGTCTCCACACATTGTTGGCCGAACAAATTTTTTATCTTCTGCCACGGCAATGTTTATTTTTTTTGTTTTTTTTTTTTCGATTTTTTTTTTTCGTTTTGGTGCACGATGAGAAATCGGATATCGTTCGGCGATCGAATGATCGAGCTCGAAATTAATCCCGTGACGTTGGGTGTAGTTGTGTTGGCCGGGGCATCGACGATATTCGACGGTCGGCGAGATATGCATACATATATATATATATATATATATATGTATATGTCAATTGATACTCGACGCGTTGATAGATGGCTACCGCGTCGCTCTACGCGTTTACAATGTGAGCCGCTTTGTTGCACGCACGATCGGTATACAAAAGCCCGACGGCGGTGTGACACGGAGCAAACGTCTGTGGCGGCGTGGCGCGGGGGGTGGAGGGACGAGCCGAAGAGGCAAAGAGGGGCGGCGAGAAAAAGAGACGGATATCTCGTTATATTCATCGGGCGATTATTGCAGAAGGGCGTACGGAGAAAGTTTTGCATGATTTTAGATCCAAGAGAGAGAGAGAGAGATGCTCGCATAACGGATGCATCGAGGCGCAGTCGACAAAGTCATCTTTGTGATGGAATCGGTAGAAAAAAAAAACAAAAAAGAAAAAAAAATACTTAAAAAAAGGAGAATAAGAAAAAAACATGTATATATGTGTATATAATATAATATATGTATGCGGAACAGGGAGATCCTTTATCAAAGGACACGAAACCGTGTAGAGAGTGAGAGAGAGAGAGAGAAGGGGAGGGGAGAGAGAGAGAGAGAGAGGGAAAGAGAAAAGCTCGAGTAACGAAACCGAGCGAGATTCGCCTCGCTCACGCGAGCGTGTAAAGTATAAAGTTAGAAACCCCAGAGAGATGCATCGCGTGCATCGAGCCAAAGATACATCTGTATCTATATCTATATATACACATATACATACATATATGTACATATATATTTGTATATGAGTGTGTGTGTGTGTAATGGGTTGGTACGTCGCACAGAGAGGAATAGAGTGATAGAGATGAAAATTCCAACGAAGAAATGTTCTTTTGTCGGCGAACTCACCATTATACGACATCCGGCCACGGCGAAAGCTCTTTCCATCTCGCTCCGACCTTTTTTTTTTTTTTTGTTTTTCCTTTTTTTATTTTCCTCCGGACGCAGAAAGACACGACGACACCCTCCCACCCTCTTCCCGCCCTACTTGGAGTCGTCATCGTTAAAGCTACACTGTACTCGGTCGTTCTCTCTCTCTCTCCCTCTCTCTCTCTCTCTCTCTCTCTCGTTCCCTCTTTCCCTCTTGCACTATCTCTATCTTTCTCTCTTACTCTTCTTGTTCAACTTCGTACAAATGGAATTCTGAATAAAAATACAAAATGTCGAGGAATGATAATAAAAAAAATAAAAAAATATGTCATACGCGTTATATATGAAAATAAATTATGAGGATGAAAAAAAAAAGATATATATGTGTATATGTATATATATTTCTGGGATGATATAGTCGAGTTCGTTGCCACCGAAGGGGCGCGCTGCTGCTGCTGCTGCTGTTGTTTTTGCCAAAAAAATATTTATATTTCGAAATATCTTTGTCTACGTGGTCGGGTTTGAGGCGTAAAGAAAAAAAAACAAAATATTATTTTCAACGATTTATGTTTGACGATATCGGTGTGTTCGACGATTCTACGACCGGTCTCGAATTAACTCGTGAAAATGAAAGTATGAATAAAAAAAATTATATATATATACATATATATGTATAATAATGACGATGAAAAAAAAAATATGAAGAAACGAATGGATATGATGAAACACGTGTTTGTCCGTGCGAATGATATTTCGTCGACACGTGAAATCGTTTGAGTCGGTTGAATATGTTCGACCGGACCAAACGGAATATCAGACGCGAATAAAATGATAATCCTGTTTGTCAACGTCGTCGTTGTCCATTAAATTTCAAATTTTATTCATTGTCACAAAATTTATTTGACAGACGAATATTCTCACGTATAGCACGATAATGTTCGTCTCAAACACGATAATTATTCTGTCCATAAGGTGTTCGATGTGAGAAAAAAAAATTAATAATAATCATGATTGAATGATAAAACGAGTTCATTGTAAATAAAAATTATTGTGAAAGTCGAAAAATTGAAAAATTCACGTAAAATATTCAAATGGCTTCCTCTGTCACAATAATCGGAGAAATTCAATTGTTTGCCAATCGATGACATACTCGTCGCTCAATTAAAGTGAATAATTCATTAAAAAAAAAAATTGTAAAAATAATAATCGTAACAAAAAATAAAAAAATAATAATAATTAATCACAACGATAATAACATACAGTAATTCGAATGTTATCAATACTAATCAATAATTCAAACAATAATAACGAATATGAGAATATTACAAAAAGTCATAATTGAATAATAGAAAAAAAATATATAATTATCAAAATAGCTGGAGCAATGTTTCGGTAATAATTTCGTCACGGAAATAACCGAGTGATAAAAGATACGAGTCGTCGCGGGGGTCGGGGAGGTATGGAGACGCGAAAGAGACAAGATTTGGAAATTCAGACTGCATGAGCGGCTTACACAACCCACATTTTCCGTTCGTATTAAAAACACGCCCCCCCGCCCTCTGCCCCTGAACGGCTCGTGGGCCTGCTCAAAGAGAAATAATGTCTCTCTGATTACTCGCCTCAGTGGAGCTCACTACCCTCTCACCAGCCCGTTCGCCAAACCCCTCCTCGACCTCCCCTTGGGTCCCCTCTCGTGTTTTCCTCCTTCCATCGTGCTCGGGCGGATTCGGTTCCACGGCCAACACCAACACCATCAACGTCAGACAGTTGTCCTGTCGAATCCTGGCCCACCGTCACGACAAACGTACGTGCAAAAAAAAAAAAACACATCTTTTTCCCCTTTCGCGGACTTTGAAAACGAATTT
This sequence comes from Diplazon laetatorius, assembly GCA_963662125.1. Taxonomy (NCBI): domain Eukaryota; kingdom Metazoa; phylum Arthropoda; class Insecta; order Hymenoptera; family Ichneumonidae; genus Diplazon; species Diplazon laetatorius. Next base: position 12,122,612 of record OY759157.1, on the reverse strand, counting down.
TCCGCTCTCTATTTATCTCTCTCTTTTTCTCGCTCTTTTTCCCTCTCTCTCTCTCTCTCTCTCTCTCTCTCTCTCTCTCTCTCATTCTGTCTCTGTTTCTCTTTCTCTCTTATTCTCCGATTCTGTGTCTCTCTTTCTCTGTTCTTCTCTTATTCCATCCCTGCCTCTCTCACTCACTCTATCTCTCTCTCTCTCTCTTTCTCTCTCTGTGCTTCCTCCTCTCCTCCGTCGAACGCGGGGATTAAAATGATGTTTGCGTGAAAGCCAAATGCTTCACAAAGTTTATCCCCTGTGAAGTGGGCGAACGAACGAACGAACGAACGAACGAACGAACGCCCACCGCGCCCCCCGTGTATTAGTCTTCCTTTTATCTCTTATCATTCGCGAGCAAGCCGCATGCTATCTCCCTCTCTCTCTCTCTCTTTCTCTCTCTCTCTTTCTCTTTCGTCCGACCCGACGGCCCTGGCCCCGCGGCTTGTTTGTATTCCTAATTTCGCAGTCGTACGTGCAATATATATATATATATATATATATATATATATATATATATATATTCGTATTACCTTTCTCATTTCGTCTTTTTTTAAAATTTTTTACCATTCAAAAATAAATTCTGCGTTCTCGTTATCTCGAAAGCTTATCTCATTCTTCGATGCCTTTTATTGTAACAAGCGATATGAAAATTAGAAAAAAAAAAGTGATTTCAAATAACAAATTGCAAAATCTATCAGATTGATATTTGAAAAAAAATAACTAATTAATAAGGAATAACAATGAAAAATAAGAATCGTATCTGAAAAAAGGCCCGCAAGTACAATAAAAACACACCAGCGTTTCAACCGAGAAGACCGACAAACTCACGAGGCAAAAAATGTCCAGAAGATAACCGAGCTGGATAAAAAAGAAGCCAGAAGAAGAAAAAAAAACAAAAAAAAAAATACCGAAAAAGAAAAAAAAAAGAAGAAAGAAAAACGACACGGCAAAGACCGTTCTCACCGTTCGTCTATAATTCATGTCGTCCGGGTGACATAAAAATTCTCCAATTGCAAAATTGATGCGGCTTATGTTACGTTCCTCGCGTGACTCCTCATTTTTTTTTTTTTTGGTTCCTTTTTGCCACGACGCTCGAGAGATGAAGAAGCTTCTCTCGGTTGTCGACGACGATGGTCCCGACGAGAACCACGCGTTACATCCTGATACCTCGTCAACTATTCTCCCATCCTCTTCGTGAGTTTGTATATATATATATATACATATATATATGTGTGTGTGTGTGTGCACGAGTGCCTTGGCTTCTCCATTTCCTTCTTATCGCGTCTCATCCGCCTCGTCTCGTTTTACTGTAAAGCAACTTCTCATATTGTGCGCCAAGGACGTAATTCATTTTTTACCGGACTCGGCTCAATTATTTATAAATTGGCGGTCCCTCGGGTCGCGTGGCGGGGAGGGGGGGAGCAGGGGGCAGGGGGGCTGGTTGGTTGGTCGAGATCTTGTGCGGTTCACGAAGATCCGGCTCGTCGTCGAAACCACCCTTCGGGTCGAATGCCATCTCGACGACTCTTACACGCTTCATCCCCCACTCTTTCATCCCCCTCCTGCCACAAGCCTCCCACGCCGACTGTACTCTTCGCCATCACCCTCCACCATCGAACATCTTGCTCACCTCCACCCCCCTCTCACCCCACACCTTCCCTCTTGGCCAAATGGTCACCCCTAGCAAGGGGTTGTCGTCGATGAGAAAAATAAAGAGCACCAAAGTTTCCAACCTGTCGACCACATGGTTATTTATTTATTTATTTTGTTTTTATTTCTTGAGTGTGTTTTATATTTGGGGGTGTGTGTGTGTGGGTGTGAGTGTCCACGAGATTGTGTTCACTTGTGGCGATCGGGCGAAAAATAAGGGAGTGAAGGGAAACAAGCGATGCCATTGACGTAGATGACGGAAAAAAAACTGTTGGGGAAAGAAAATATTTTGGAACGAAATGTTTTTGGGGGTTGCGAGGGGGTTGAAAATGTATGTATGTTCGTCCATATATTGATCAGATTCGTTGGAGGGGATATCGGAAATTATATTATTTTTTATTCCTGAAAAAAAAAAATAATAAAATAATTGACTTACGGTCATTGTTGAAGCAAATAATTGATGCTCACTTATTACCATTTTACCAAACTGCAGAATTTAGGAAATTACAATAACAGTGCATGTGATACAAGATTTTCGTTCGATTCTTTTTTTTCGACACATTTGTGAACCGACGCAGTCATAATGATCTCGTTTTTTTTTTTTTTGCTTCATTGAACAGTGTATAATTCATATCAATCAATTAAATAAATGAACATAACGAATTAAAAACGTATGCTCAATCTTATCAAATCTCGAAACTGAAAAGAAAAGAATTAGTAATAATGAAAAAATTTACCCATCATTGACACGAGTGAATGATTGATTAACAGAAAATTAGGATCAATCAAGCGTTCACGCTTGAATTGATCCGAATCAACCAATTAGTCTGACGATCGAAATAAAACCGAACGAAAAAAGTGGGGAAAAAAAAATATGTTAAAATAATTAAAATAATTAAAATATAAACGAATATGGAAATTCCGCCACTTGCATATTTCAATTTTGCTTAATACCCGTCTAATACGCGGTTATTTAAATTACACACACACAAAAAAAAACACGTGCGTAAAAAGAAGGATCTTTTTTTTTGTATATAGGCTGGCGGTCAGTTTTACGACGTGCTACCGATAAGCGCGAGCTTCCTTTGCTTCGGCGCTCTTGCCGCACCTTCGGAACCTCCCGCCCCTCCCCCTCCCTCCTCGCCCCTCCGATAATCTGTGATCTTAATGACGTACGCCCTGTTCTACATGAATTTGCATGAAATTGTAGGCTTTTCGCAAAACATATACAATTTTAAAACTCGCCCGGTAACAGAAACCCAATGAAAACGCGCGTTAAACCGACTCGCGCGCGCGTGCGCACTCGGCGCGTTTATTTTAACGTCTCGCCAAATGACTTTACATTTTTCTTCGACCGGCTGACCCACGTGGTTTGAAAAATCCACATGGGATAATAATATACACAACGAGCGGGTTTATCACACACGTACGAAACAACACGTTTGTATATTGCGCAATAACACGGTTCAATGATTTACCAGGCGAACACGCTACAATCAATTGGAATTCAATTTAGGAAAATTTAGAAAAATATTTGCAATAATTCGACGAGGCAATTTTAATTATGGGTTGTTTCAATTGCACGACTCATAAAGTTTTTTCAATCCCACATTCTTCACAACGCGATTCATCATTTCGAACAATCATCGAACGAATCGAAAAAAAAAAAAATTCAAAATCCACAACGTCACAAAATTTGGCAAATCTACAAAAAATGAATTTTCATTCGTAAGTCGTAATTGAACAAATATTGATCGTACGATTTGACTTGCATTTGAAAAATGATGAATTTGCGTCGCAACGTCGGAAAAATAAACAAAATTTACTGATTCACCAAGAAAAAATACGAGTTTCCCACGAGCAAATGATATAATCCAATTTTTTATTGTGTTATTTATTTCATTTATTTTATAATTCCCGATTAAAATCTAGAAACCCACATTCGACCGATTTTCGATCCTCATCTCGGCCCCAGGGTGGCGGGGTCCACTTCAGCGAGGTGAATCGCCACCCCGGAACCCTTCGGACGAGCCTCACGACCGACGTCAGCGTCGGTGGGGGCAGAGCCCCCATAGATCGCTGCCACGCGACACTCAGCCGCGAGTCAATTAGCGAATCGTGTCACGCGCGTGCACCGTGAGAGTTACGAATTGCCACCGAGCCTGTCTATGGTCCTTATGCTATATATGTATATATATATATGTGTGTATATAAGGGTGGCCCTCATTTTGGCTTTTCGCTTCCTCATAGACGACGCTTTGCTTTAGGTATAACATTTTTTTCCCAGATTTTTATGAAAACGTGTTAAGAATGTCTCAAAACGTCTTAAAATCACATTTAGAAAAAAAATTCCGAATACATGTGTGGGTGTGTGTATGTATCTATGTGTATAACATAGTTCTAACGTTCTGTTTTCGGAGATTTTTGAAATTGTTGACAAAGTGTCGTGCGCTATCTAGCTTGCTCAATTTTCGATATATCGGGATAAAATTGTGTACACAATTGCACTATCATCGAAAAATTTCATCCAGTCTTCTAGTTATAATAACTTCATGGCACTTCGAACCTCCCTAAATCGTGATGTTGAAATTAGTTAAAAAAAAAAGGTGAAACATTTCGACTGGGGTTGAATGGCCAAACTTCGAGAGGCTGGAATGAAAAACCGCATAAAAACTCTATGCAATGCATGTATATGCACAACTCATACTTCTATTTTTTTATCGTGGTATACACTCCCTCCTCTTCCCACACACACACACACGCCCGACGACCGCACGACACTCATACATACCCACCAGACCGCCAAGTTGTATCACACGAACTGACGTAGTACATGATTATACATTAGATTGTCGGAGCGCATCGTAAGTAGACAGAGATACCCCATCTATTCCCTCGCACATGCTGCATGTATTATCCTTTCTGCGACCCCCTACCACCCCCCCACCCCTCCCCCTCACCCTTCTTGCCCCGTGTTGCGGAAGTTTGTGTATACGGTGCGTCTTGGTTACGACGGCGATGGAAGGGAATGGAACGGTGCGTCGAGGGGAAAAGGGTAAGAGCGAGGGGCCTGGAGGGGGAGGGGGGTGAAGGCGGCCGCAAAGCAGCATCAGTTTGTTTGATGCTCGCAGATCGTCATGGCAAGGGCCACGCGCTTTGACTGCTCCCCAGAGAGAACAAAATCTCTCTGTTCCTCGCTGCCTCGTTCTCCATCCCTTTTCCTGGATGCGGACCCTTTGCCCCCCCCCCCCCCCGCCCAACGTTCTGCCCCACCATGACTGGTTTTGCTACCCCGTTTTACCCTGATCTAACCTACCTATGAGCCTCTCTCTCTCTCTCTCTCCTCGACCTTTCCACGAGAATCGACTCTTGTCCCCCCCCCCCGCACCCCCCTCGCCACGAGACCGACCCGTCGTCACCGATTTAGCCGTGAAGGGAACCTTCGGTTGGGTTATCAACCCTCGACGAGGATGAGGACGGCGACAAGTCCCTCGACTCACACCACTTTCAATAGTTATCCAAACTATATCGATGTGGTGGTCTTGTTGTTTGTTTGTTGTTGTTCTTGTTGCTGTTGTTGTTGTTGTTATTGTGCTTTTTTATTCTGGAATGGAAGTAAGTGGAGTAATTTTTAGTCTGTTTTGTTTTTTTTTTTGGTTTGTGTTTTATGAGATGAATCAGTGATTTGGTTTTTCAAGTAACTCCTACGAATTCAAATTTTTTTCCCTTGGTCATACTGCATTGTGCAGCTTGAATCTTTTCAAATTAATGTTTGATTTTCGCAGCATCGCTCGATGAATTGGTTCGTGGAAAGTTTTTTTTTTTTTGTGTGTAATATATATATATTACTCTTTTCAACACGACAGTCTCGCGAGTGTGCCGAACCGAATAAATTCAATCGATCCAATTACAATGAATTCGAACAGGTGTCATTGACCCCACCGATAATTCCATGTTTTTTTCCCTTTCTTTCTTTCTTTCTCTCTCTCTCTCTCTCTCCCTCTCTTTCTCTCTCTTCAACGTTCAACAATTGTGTTTTCACAGTTGGGGCCAGAACGATGTGCGCAGCGGTAACAGTCTTATGATTGTGAATAATAAATACTAATTTTTATTTGTTCAACATAAATATAACGTTTGACACGTTTAATGACTCTCATAGCCGTCAGTTACAATTCGACGACGACTTTATGTTAATGCTCGTCATATAATGTACGGGGGTTGAGGGTGGGAGGGGGGGGGAACAAAACCCAAGCGGCGATGGAAAAAAGATAAAGAGAGAGAGAGAGAAAAAAAATGAATTATCCTTCGAGCACTGTGTTATGTCGAAACACAAGTGTTCGGTGACCCAAATAAGAGAACGTTTGGGCGAGGGTAACGAGGGGGCGCGAGGGGGGGGGGGGCGGACCGACGATTGCGAAATCGCTATTATTATAACCCGCTCGTTCGGAATCGATTAATTATTCATCGATGTTTGAGCAACGTCAGCCACCGTTCAAACACCCATAGCCGATGGATTTCGATTTTTTTCGCGCCATTCGTTTCGATGACATTCGAATCCACACGTCGAATTCAAGAAGACGACGAGTGTCACGTTGATATATCGAGTAAAAATAAAAAATAAAAAATGATTTTCAATTGTTGAAAAGATTCCACAATCGAATGGCATAGTTTGTTTGTTTTTTTTTTTTTTTTTTTTCAATTAATCATCAGTGTTTGTTGCCTCGAATTTATTATGCTGATTTATACATTTCATCGTTTATTATATTTAATTATTCATCTATATATTTATCATCTGCTATATTCAATTAATAATTGTTTATTACATATATATATATATATATATATATATATATATATATATATTAAGTTTATATTTAACACAATATCCAAATTTATAATTTTATAAAATCAATTTGAAAAAATCGCGTTTTTGACTAAAACAACAAAATTAATTTTCCGATCTGACCAAATTTTTTTTCTTATGTAATTCATTTCATTTTCACATTGCTGATAAATTTTGTTTCACGAAAATTCCCAGTCTCACCGATTCATTGATACGACGTTTTTTTTTTTCTTTCGAATACATCAAATTGTTATTCGCCATATATTTCGGTTTCGCATAATCGGTAAAACCGTATGTTCGGCGTACGTCAAAAAAAAAAAAAAAAAAAAAAAATACCGTTGATCGACGATGACGCGCCGACGGTCGCACACGCGAGGCAAAATGGTATAAAAGCAACATCGGCGAACGTGTGTGCGTCCCTTGGCGCAGCCTTGATATTAACCAGTCGTTGGAGTGGCCATTGTCGGACCTCTCGAGTACCATGGACATTGTGCTCTTTGAGCATCGACAAAGAGATCTCTCGCCGGGCATGGTAGCCCAACTATCGTGTCAATATATATGTATATAAATATATATGTTCATGTGAATGTGTGTGTGTGTGTGTGTGTACCGCTAGACTCGCATTCAGAGATGGCAAAAGATGTGGCCCCTCGAGGCGGTGCTCCCACAAACGCACATAGAGAAGCGTTAGATTGGCTCTGCTGTTGCTACTGCCGGTGCTTCTGTTAGCTGCTGCTGCTACTGTTATACCGCCATTGCCGTTACACATGGAAATTCATGTAGCCCATTGTCACGACACGAAAATTCAAGTCCACGTAACAACTCGGACAATTGACAACCCGAATAACAATGAGACACGGTAAATTGTCTCAATTATCGATCGGGTTACAATTGCCAGATTTTTTATTATCCTCCAGACTTGATTGTGAGAGAGATTGATGAGACAAGGATGGAAATTGCCATTCAGGATATTCTTATCTTGTATAAATATTTACTTGTGAATTTGTTCAATTCCTTTATTTGTCGATTTATTAATAATTTCTTTCAATTATTTATTTATTTGAAAAAAAAAAAATAACGTCATAAAAATATCTGATTATCGATCAAAGTCACAAATCACAAAATCGTCACGCCGTTACAACTTATCAATGAAAATGAAAAATTAAAAAAAAAATATCAAAGATTGCATCGTCGTTCGATCGATCGACAGAAATGAGAATTCGAATCCGATAAATCACATAACCTCGCTTCCTCAAATGTCTCACAATATCGAACACACAGACACGCACGTGTGTATATATATATATATATATATATATATATACACATGAAACACCAACAAAAAATGACTTTCATCGTAATGCTCGTTTTGTAAATTTCCGCACCGCAAAGTACAAATAATTTATTGGCAACGAAGGAGCAAGCCCCCCCCCCCCCCTCAGTGGATAGCGGTGCACAGGACGAGGGTAGGGATCGTCGGTCAGCATCCGAAGCAACAGCAGCAGCAGCAGCTCCTTCTTCGTCGCTTCCGCGAATAAATGCGACGATAACGACCGGTCCGAGTGCTTCGGCTGGTAAAAGAAGTCGGTTGTGTCTCGCGGTGTACGTGAAAAGAGAACCGGACGGTGAAATAAAGACGGAGATACGCAAACATAGACGGATGAAGGAAGAGAGATGGAAAGAAAGCCTCGGGTCTCGTTCACTCGTGAAAGAATGAGAAAGAAAGAGAGAGAGAGAGAGAGAGAGAGAGAGAGAGATGGATGGAGTGAAAGAAGCCTCGAAGGAATCGTTTTCGTTCGCGCACAGTTTGGTCGTTCTCCCGGTCGCTGGACCATCTATCATGCAGCTGTTGCTTCCATTGTGTTGTTAGTCTTGCGTTACGTCGTTGTAATACCGCTCTCGGCCCCTTAAAGAACTTTCCGCACAAGACTTTCCGTCTCTCTCTCTCTCTCTCTCTCTCTGACTTTCATCTCGTGTAAGTCTCTTCTCCCTTTTCCTCTGCCTTCCCCTCCCCCCCTCCCTTCTCGCCCATCGACCCTCGAGACCATCACAGACCGAGTGTGCAACATGTGTTTGTCCTCTGGTCCTCTCGGCTTTCCACGATATCGCTCACCGTCACCCTGTTTTCAATCTTCAGCACCGTTGCAGCATCCCCCCCCCCCTCATCCCACTTGACTCCATCGTCACTTTGCCACTCCAAACTGCTTCCACCTACTTTGCTCTGTCTCTCTCTCTCTCTCTCTTTCTTACTCTGTCTGTGTTTCTCTTGTTCTCATGTATTCTTCTCGAAAAGAGAAATCACAAATCTCCAAACTTGTCTCCGAGGAAGCCTCATTGGTGGACCACCACCGATTGGAGAATATAAATGGAGAAACCGTTTCTTTATTAGGACGAAGATGGGAATTCCTTAATGGGGATACGAGGAAGTTATATACAAAGTCAAGATTCAGGGCTTTTGGTGTTCTTTTCGGTTTTTTCTTCTTTTTTGTCTTCTATTTTTTTCTCTTTCTTGTTTTTTTTTGGGGGGGGGTTCGTCGTTATCTTACGAATCTTCATTGGCGTGGTCGACCGTCCGAGGGTTTGAAGAAAAAAAAAAATCGTCGAACCGCTCGACCGGATTCTTCGGTGACAAAATGGTTTCCAATCGTTCGAATAGTTTTTTTTTCTTTCTTTGACTTCTTGATTTCTTGATTTTTTTTTCCTCTCACAAGACGTATTAGGGTTTTGGGAAATTTATTCGAAAAGTCTCACATTCCAATTTCGAATGATGTCGCGCGGTGAGTGAGAGAGAGAGAGAGCGAGAGAGCGGGAGGAGGGGGAGAGAATGGGAGGGTGTGAGCTACGAAAATTTATGGGGTTTAGATCTAGGCGAAGGAGGGAAACGCTTGTGGGATCGAAAAAGTGTAGAATCGATAGATATTTATGGTGAGATTGAGACGCAATAAAAATTGTCATAGGTGCGTGAGAGAAAGAGAGAGAGAGAGAGAGAGAGGAGGAAGAGACGAACGCGTGAACAATGTCGGACGATGTGTGCGAGGTAACGCGAACGATCTTTTGATGTCTAGCGCAGATACGATGACCGGCACGGAAGCAGCACCTGCCCCCCCCCCTTCGCCCCCTGTCCGCCGATGGATCCGAAGAATTCCAATTAAAAGAGTAAAACAAAAGTGTTAGCTTGGATGAGATCGTCGAGTGCGAGACAGAGAGCGAAGAAGAGAGAGAGAGAGAGAGAGAGAGAGGGAGAAAAATTAACGTTTGGCAAAAAGATAATCGACTGATGAAAAAAATGAAAATATATATAATGTTCCATGTTAGGAAGACTTGATTATCTCGCTCGATAACGTGCTTATCGCGGAGGTTGCTGCTCTTCGGTCCTCTCCTCGTTAAATTCGTTTTTTAATTGAAGTTCTATAGCACGACGAAATTTTCATTCGTGGCAACATTCCAATTCGACCTGATTGCTATAACATTTTTTTTTCTTCAATCAAAATAATTTGACAAAAAAAACATGTACATATATATGGTAATTCAGAATTGGTTATGACTTATGTTATCTAGTAATAAAAATAATGATAATAATAATAAAATTCCAGAACCAGGAACAAAATGAAATCCAGGAAGGAAACCGGAATTATTATTATTATTGTTGTTATTATTATTATTATATAATTTATTAAATAATGATTATTATTGATTTGTATAATTTTTTCCATTTGCCCTCTCTCTCTCTCACACACTCTTTCTTCATCTGTTTCTATTTCGGTTTAATTTTCGTCAAATAGACGTGGACAATTTGGTCCGTAGAGATGCATTAAACAGGAATCGGAGACACTGCTGTGAGTGTATATATAGTAGCTGTGGGATAATGCGTGGGGGAAGAGAGAGAGATAGATAGGTAGGGAGAGAACGAGAAAGAGACCGATATAGGGACCAAACGCGCCGTACAGGTATAAATATATATATACTCATACATGTGTGTGTGTATAAAAGTGCAGAGGTAGGCACACGGAAGGAGATACGGTGGCTCCGTTATCGGCGGCAATAAATTGTTTTTCGCCCCCCTTGTGAGCTGTTTTGCCGTGCAAAAAAAAACAAAAAAAAGAAGCTTTTGCTACCCGCCACATACATCCGATGTTTTGTTTTCTTCTTGCGGTACGGTCTCACCGATGAATCCGTTTTTTTTTTTGTCGTTCGTATGTATCTTCCTTCGTCGTCGTCGTTTACGTTTCGTTCATCCGACTTGTCGAGGGAGATAGATAGATCGATAGCGTCATGCCAAACGTAGAGAGAGAGAGAGAGAGAGAGAGAGAGGGAGGGAGATGCAAGAGAGATAAAGAGAGAGATGGAAGATGCTGAACACGTCGCGCAGCTTCTTCCTTCCCTCTCGGCAACTTTTTTGCCCTCGTTCGACGGTTCGTAATCCCAACGTTCGCCGGTTGGTCTTTTCTGGACCGGCAGCATCACCAACAGAAGCGGCAATCGGTTCTGCCAAGTGGCCTGCTGCTGCTGCTGCTGCTGCTGCAAGGCTATCGGGAAGCTGCAACAACTGCGGATGTGCACAATACACGAAGCGATGACTCGACGTCGTCGTCGTTGCGAATAACGTCGCCGGATCCGGAGAGCCCGCGAGTCGGATCCGGAGCCAACAGAAGAGAAGTTTTGCGCCGTCCTGCTTTCACACAATCCAATGCGGGTTTGAGAAAGTAGCCATGTGTACCATCCGCCTTTGTACATACCAATGGAATAGAAAGCCACGATAAAGTTTATAGGCAATCGAAATCGTAAACCCGAGAGGCGGTGAGGGGTAAGGAAGTTGAAGCGGCGGCGGAGGGGGAGGGGGAGGAAGAGGAGGGGGGGGGGATACTGAATCGAAGAGCAACGACGCACCCGATGCATCGGCGTCGCAACGGAGAGCATGCGGAATTTAACGAGCCGCCTATCGACAACGTGAGGCGACCCCTTCCGGTCGCCATCGGAGTTTTTGTGTGTTTTCTTTATCTTTTCTCTCTATATCCCGCGCTCTCTCTCTCTTTCTCTCTCTTTCTCTTCCTCTCTCTCTGTCGTGAATTTTATTATTTATTTTCATTTTTGTATTCATTTTTTAATTTAATTTTTTTCAATTTTAGCAACAATAATTTTTTGAATTTTCGATAATTTGCTCCTCTTGCTTCTGCTTGATATCTGTTCTCCCTCTCTCTCTCTCTCTGTCTTTACTCCTTTTTTCATTGTTTTCAGTTTATTTTTATTTTTTTCATCTGCATTTTAATTATATTTTAAATATTCGTATTTTTTTTTCGTTTTTTTTTTAATTGAATATTTTTTCATTGATCTCTTTCTTTTGCTCTTTTTTCAGTTTATTTTCATCTTTGCAAGTGTTTTTCAATCTTAATTTTCATTTTCGTTCGATTTATTAGTCTTACTTTTGTTTTCTTCTATTTTCAAGTTTATTTATTTTAGATCTTTGTAACTGTACCTTCATTTTGTTTTGCTTTATACGCATTGTTAATGCATAGATTTTCATACGTTACTTCCAGGACGGATGAGGGGGGGGGGGGGTCCACCCAGAGTACAAAATAAACACATCGCTCTCTATATATATCTCTTTTTGTCTTTCTCTCTCTCTCCTATTCCCAACATCAATCCACGTGGTCATCTGGTTACTCTCACTTTTCAAGCTGTTGGCCCGCACCAGCACAAAGCCATAATGACATTCAGCGATACGTTTTCCGAAAAAAAAAAAAAAAGAACTCGAAAAAATTTGGTTGAAAACAGGATTTCAGGAAAAAATGGCCGATCGTGTTTCCGCGTCGGCGCATTTTCACTATCCCAGATTGTCTTCCTTACGCCCATTCCGAGCACACGCAAAAGAATCATTCTGGAGAACGTCAAACCGAGGAAACAAAAAACCTTTGAACCCCAAAAAAAAAAAAAAGAAAACTCATTCGATTTTTCGCACACAACGCGGGTGACCTCTCCGCTCATCTCTTTGGATCACAATGATAATGTTCGTTTCCCGAAGCATCGATCCCAAACCACAATTCAAACGTAGCAGTCACGTGACCGCCAAGAGCAAGATTTAGAGGTGACCCTCGATTATTCAAAGCCCTGGAGACCCTCGAAATTCTGGGCATTGGGATTTTTATTTTTCACCATTCGATGGCCGATTCGATTCAAACTTTGTCCAATTCCCTGCCCCCTCCCCCAGTCGTTTCCAACCAACCCCAAAAAAAAAAACAACCCTCTCGTGGCACGTTGCACGTGCTGCTACTTCACCCAACGCGTCGAGCGTTCCATTCGGACGTCATTATTAAAACAGTAGGCAGCCCACCCCCTCCCGCCCCCACCTTCCTACCACCCAACACGAATAAATGGCCGCAATAATGCCAGGGATCGAACTCTCCTGCCTTACCAATTGTAGAGTAAGAGAAAAAGGTAAAAAAAAACACAGAAAAAAAACAAATAAAAAATGAACACACACACACAGACATACACAAGGAGAAAATAAGGAGAAGATGAATCGGTAGTCAATCCTTGTCTCTTGTATCTCTCTTCGAATCATCCCTCTGTCTCTTTCTTTATCTCTCTCAATCTCTCTTTCTTTGAAACACTTGCTTGCTTCTCTGCTTCTATCCCTTCCTCTTCACCTCTCTAAAACGAATAAATGGATGCAATAATACCAACGATCAAACTCTCCTGCCTTACCGATTGTAGACTAAAAAAAAAAGAATAAAAAAATAGACACACATACAAAGATTAAAAAAAGATGAACTGGTAGTCCATCCTTGTCTCTCAGATCGCTCTTCAAATCATCCTTTTCTCTCTCTCTCTCTCTTTCTCTGTCTTTAAAACCCCTACTTGACCGATCTTCGTTTCCTTTTTTTTCCCACGAGCGAGTGAGATGGCGTTTTCGGCGTCGCACATAAATGATTGCGCCCTTCTTTCTCGAACTCGTGGCTCACGAGAGGGTTTCGCGTATACTCGGCGGGCCGATAAATACCGATCCCATTCCGAGGGGGGCGGGAAGGGGGGGCGGGCTTCGAGAGAGTGTGCTGTGTGAGCGCAAGCTCGAAAAAGCGGCTTTGCCACGACCCACCGTCGCAGCTTACACTCACTACACTTACATTTGAGCACATACACACACACACACACATGGATACGACGTTCGCGAATTATAGGCGTTTTAAAAATATTGTAACATCACTTATTCAACGAGCTTTCGAGGTCTGAGCTATCGCTTTCCAATAGTAACCGGCGATCACAATTTCTCGGTTTCTCAACCCCCGGGTCTCACCCTCGACCCCCTCGACCCCCTCAACCCCCAACCCTCGTGTCTCTTTCTCCATTATATCGAACTTTGCTATCGTCTTCTCTTCGTGGCGCACGTGTGAGTGTGTGTGAGTATGTGGAAGAGAGAGAGAGAGAGAGGGAGATGAAAAATTTCAAAAATACTCGCCTCAACCGGTCGAAAAGACGCATCGTTATTTTCAATCGTTATTTCATATTATATTCATACGATTTATCGCTCGCGGAGGTTCTATATACCAGCAAAATGCCGGCAATAGAGAACGTTTATATCTTCCGGTTGGAAAAAGATTTACCGTGTCTACGGGATATGAGCATTCGTTCTCTATGCTTCTGTCCGCTTTACTATCTCTCTCTCTATCTATCTCTCTCATTCTCCGTCTCTCTCGCTCTTTTTATTTTCATTCTATTTTAATTTTTTTTCCATTACCGATTATTTTTTTTTTTTTATTGCATTTTTTTTTTCATCTTTCTGGAATGTCTCTGTGTCATTCGTGTTCTCTATTCGACTCGCATTTGTCATTTTAGTCAGAATATTTGGTTTTATTATCATTATTATTATTAATAATAATATTTTTGTGTACTTGAATATAATTTAAAAAAAAAATTATTTTGGCATAAAAATTGATAATCATTCTATTCGTCTTTCTCGCAAATCTTCCTTTCTCTCTCTCTCACTTACTCTCTCTGCCTTTGCCATTTTCGAAATAATTTATACTCGTGGAAATCGTTTGTATGAATAATTTTGAAAAGATGCTAATACTATGGAATATAAAAGAGCGTGAAAATCCTTCGAGACGATTTTTCACCTCGTCGAACGTGAAGTGAGTAAAACATTCACGTTATCTCGACGTCTTTTGCGAAACGAAGATAATCCCATCGTCGCCATAATAATCTCTCTGAAGGACCGAATCACCGGAAGATCAATCGGTCCATCCCGTTTTGTGAAAAATTCGTTCGCACACCCCAACTACTTCGTCTCGTGTTTTAATCAACCCCCCCCCCTCTCATCCTTCTCTTTTCACTAACTTAAGACACATTTTCATACAGACATATATCCATATAAAAGAAATAGTCGACGTGATAATTTAATTCCAAATTTAACATCGTCAATTAAAAATTATTAAACGATTAGCGAAATCGTGAATTAAATTTCAATTTCGGTATTTAAACATTCAGACAAGCAACATGTTCAACTAATAAAACTATTACACCGATTAAGTATGAATAATTGTAAATAATTAATATAAATAAATAAATGAATAAATACATAAATAAATAAATATTTAAATAAATAAATAAATGAATGAATAAATAAATAAATATTTTCATAAATAGATAGATAAATTTCAAGTTCTGATAGTTAAGGTAGAAACCTACGTTACTACGTATCGCACAAGTATATGTATAAAAAATACAATAAAAATACCTTAAATAAAAACAGGATTGAAAGAAATAGAAAAATCAAGAGCGAGAGAGTAAGAGAGATGAACAGTGATTGAAGCAAAGGGATAGAGCGAGAGAGAGAGAGAGGAAGAGATAGTGTGGCATAAAACCGAGTGAAGTCGGTACATAGACCGAACATCCGAGTCCGTATAGCCGTGGCGAACCATAGTCCCGCGAAAGGGCGGCCCAAGAGAGAGAGAGAGAGAGAGAGAGAGAGACGAAAAAAGAGCGAGAAAGATATACGCTGCGAATAAATACTTGGAGATGTAATCGCTGAAGGAAACAAGCGGCTGGATTGTTCGTCGAATAATTGAAAGCGCCGCTTGAGCTTCTCATTCCCATTCCCGTTTTGCGCGTGTGTGCCATCCTCGTGTGTACGATCCTCCCTGCCCCCCCCCTCCACCCCCTCCCCCACAACGTCACCATCGCCAGCAGCGGCGACTGCATCCACCGCGGTTCGGTCTCTCTGCGCATATAGTCGTCCTTCGTCGTCTTTCGCGATTTTCGCCGCTGGGAAGAGTATCCTCGGTCCTCGATGATCGAGAGACACATCCCACTGTCTTATATATATTTATAAATATATATAAATATATAAATATGAGGTTATGCAGAAAAAACGGTTAAGTTTTTCGATTTCTTATGGCAGTTTCGACATTCGAACGGAACATTATTTTTCATTTGAAGAATTCGAATTGTCATTAAGGGGGGGTCCTCGTCCTCTTTCCCGTTTGAATAACATGGGACGAATAAACTTTTCGCTTCGTTCAATGCTTCGTTAAGCCAATAAAAACGATTGCAAACTAAATCCACCAGATACCATTTCCAGGTTTTTTTTCCAGGATTTTTTTTCAGGCCTACCAACTCTTTTGAGACCTTATGAGGCGAGGAAAAAAAATAAATTGTTTTTTTTTTACACAGTCTAAATAGGGTGTGTTGGAAAAAGGATCAAGTTTTTCAATTTCTCATGGCAGTTTTGACATTCGAACGGAACATCATTTTTCATTCAAAGATTTCGAATTTTCATTAAGGTGCTCACCAACTGCGTGATCCAAGCGCTTCTGAAAAGTTTGTCTCGAACGCTTCGGATCCATTTCCTCGCGGAACCTCATATATATATATATACATAAATATATATATATATATACATATACCCGCATGGTGGGTACGTGGACCCTGCAAGAGGGGGGGATGAGCAGGAGCTACAACCAGAAGCAGCCCTCGAGGGATTCGTTGCTGATGCGATCGCGAACCCAGTGATCGGTCGGATCCTAATGTATGCGTAATGCAGCGGTAGAAGCCTGGACGATCGAGCGGGGGCTCTCCTCATTAACGCCCGGTTCGGATCCCCGAACCAGCCGGGGTCTCCATGAAATATATATATATATATATATATATATATATATATATATATATATATATATATATATGTATATATATATACATATACACATATACAAATGCACACATAAAAGCCTCCAACTTGGAGAACCGACGGCTACCGGTTCGCCGTACCCTCACACACAGCTTCGAGGCACGACGGAAACCACAATGTCCACGAGAATATAGACCTCATGTTTCGTCCGATGGTCTATAATCCTTGTCCTCGATCCACCCCGAGGGTTGGAGGGGGGGGGGAAGCCAGAGAGGGACGTATGGGACCTTCTTAACAAACGGAAAATAAAATAACAACGACTAACGACTGATTTTCCGATAATTCTCCGAGTCGAACGAGACTAGCGAGCGAGCAATGTCGTAATCCACCGAGTCATCCAATATAATCGACTCTCTCACTCGTGTGGGATTCTCGCTCATTGGCACAGTACCATTTCGTAATTGGTTGTGGAACATTTTTCTTCTTCTTCTGATTTTTTCTGTTTTGTTTTTTTTTATTTGCCACGGATCGTGGAATTTTTTTTGATCGTCTGACATATTTTTTGGAATAAACGATGTATTTTTGGATTATGTTAATTCACAACTGATAAGTTAATTCGACGATTTTTGGGATTCGATTTTATATATATAGACATGTGAATCGATGGAGCGAGATAATGGAGGCAAGAAAAAAAATAGTCGACGAGCTTCGGGGGATTTATGTTTCAATGATGAGAAACGTCGGTGAATTATTGAAATAATTGAAACATTGGAAAGTAATGGGATAGTGGAAAAACAATTGAAACAATTGAACATAATTGAAATAGCGGTATGAAGTGAAGCATTGAAATGGTATGAAATAATTAAAAATCTTGAAACGGAAATAATGGAAGATTTGAAATAATTGATCTTCACCATGGAACTATATCTATATTCATTTTTCGCGAATCTGTTGCGCCATTCGCAGCTGCGATTGTGTTCTTGCTTCGAACTTCTTCACATTGGGCTTCGACAGTTCGCATCTATAGTTCCAAAGTCGTGTATATATATGCATCTTCAGCGACGACTGTTCTCTCGTGCGGCGGCCATATGGTTCGCCCCGTGCGCGGATTTTACGACAACCCGTGTGCGCGATGTGTGTAACGAAGCCCGAGAAGAGCACCCGAGAGACAGATCGGCGACTGCGATAATACACACGCGAATTATCGCGAGTTAATTGTAGACTTAATTAAGCATCATCCCCCCTCTCTCTCTCTTTCTCTTACTCGCTGGTTGTTGAGAATCGGCAATCGCGGTCGAAGGGTGAATTGGTAAATCAGCTGCAGCTGGATTTTTCGCAATGGTCTTCTTCTCGGTACACGTCGTTCATTCGGAATAATCGGTCATTCATTTATTTTTCCTTTGGATTTGAAATAAATTGAAAAATAAACAAATTAATTTTGTTTATTTTTCAATTTATTTATGACAAACTATAATCATATTATTTGACATTATATGATAATAACAATTATATTATTATTATTTATATTATTTTATTAACTATAACCATAAAATAGTATAATAGTTGATAAAATAATGTTAATAATAAATTAATAATGTTGTTATTATCATATAGTGTATCATAATATGATTATAGTGATGATAATTATTGATTAATTTGTTTATTTTTCAATTTATTTAAATTATATAATAATAATTACAATATTATTATTATTGTTATCGATTATTTGAAATAAAAATAATTTTCGATAGTACTAATAATATCATTATGATTATGATTATGATTATTCTTATTATTATTATTTTACGTCGCACGAGAATTGAAAAAAATCCACGAGCAAACCCGAAAATCCATTCGTAAATTAAAAAGCGCAAGCGCACGAGCACACAAGCGTACAATAACTCAAACTTCTCATTCGGGCACGAAAACCAAAAAAAAAAAAAAAATGAAAAAAATCTGTTCACGACATTGATGCACCGAAATCCCCTCGATTCTCGATTGCGCGGATGAATAATCGTGTATAGGTAACTCGAACGAATAAAACGTTGAAGAAGAAAAAATAGGAACAAAAAAAAAAAAAAACAACAACATACAACAGATCAGTCGTCGCTGTTTCGAAGAGCTTCGTAACGTCTCGTGGACCGTGGGCCTCGGAGTTTCTCTCTGTTGTGTCTATCCTATCCTCGATGTTCGTACGCCAAGCACGTATGGCCCACACGTGTCTAAATTATTATTGTCTGAAATATAACGCCCGCCGCGGGTCTGTCTGATGCCGAGATGAAGACCGGGACCCGAACGAGTTACAATCCCACCCCCTCCCCCCACCGTCTCCCTCGCTTCCTTCGTCGCTCAAACTCTTTTCTCCCGTTCACCCAATACCTTCCACAATAACCCCCCTCCGCTGCCCTCGTCCCCGTCAATCCCCACTAAAACCTCCGTTCCATTAAATTATGACACGTTCCATTTATAAAACATTCGAAGAAACGTGAAAGAATATTATGAAAAAAAGAAGAAGAAGAAAAAAAAGGGTGAAACAAGAACAGAAATGTTGAGAACCGTCAACAGTGTGGGTGTATGTGTGTGTGTGGGAGAGAGAGAGAGACACGAAGGAGGGAAAAAGTTTGAAGCACGATGGCAGGAACAAATTAATAATAACGAAGAGGAAATAAGAAAATGGAGCATGACGACGTCAAGACGTCGTTTTCTTCGTCGATATTTGGTGAATCGTGCAAAACGATATTTTTTTTAGCCTTTCGATGTTAATTTATTCGATTTATTCAATTTATTTATTGTATTTAATTGATTTAATTTATTTAATTGATTTAATTGATTTAATTGATTTAATTTATTTAATTTATGGTTATTTAAAAAATTATTCGGTCCCCAAAAGTTTTAATTTTGAATCTGAATTTGTCAATGACAATGTTTCCCGAGTCACAATTTTGATTGACCGAGAACGCGTGTGCTGCGCCGATTTATTTTCGTCGCTCACAAAATCGTTCGGTCTCGTGTCAATTGCATCGTATAAGCAACACCTGACTCTGCTTGATCCTCCGAAGATGCTTGAAAAACCCGTTCTAAAATTTTTAACGCTTCGTTAATCCGTTTTTCCGGACTCGAACGTGCGCGCGTGCGCGTTGAATTAACGTCCAAGGGTTAGTGCGTCGACACGTGGAAAAACGAGAGGGGTTCTGAGATGAATATATTATCCATACAAAATATATATACAAAAATCGGATACGAACATGTGCTTGCGATATTTCCGAATTGACATTTTGAAATTGTCGACGAAATTCACGTATCGACGCACCCTCTGTCCCCATAACCGCCAACTTATTTCTTCCTCTTTTTGTTTTTTTGTCCTTCCCGAACGAAAAGCACGTGCGCGAGTTGATTCCCCCGATCGTCACAAACGCCGGATATGCTTCCACGAATTTTCCACGAACGCCGGCTTTCATCTTCGTTACCCGATGCCGAGAGATGTGTGTTTGTTATACTTGAGAATCTCGTTCAAAACGATTTGTATGCTGTGAGACTGTGAAAAGCACACAAGCGCGAGATGAATTTGTTACCGCGACCCAGGTCACCCCGTGCAACGTCAATATTTTACTGCATCTCGCAACCAAGTTGTAATAACATGTTGGAAAAGAAAAAAATACGAACGTTCATCGATATACATCGAATTTCTTTGATACGATTTTTTTTTTTTTTTGCGTTTTCGCGATGCCCCAAGTTGACGATTTTGCGATCTATCGAGAGTGAAATTCTGATAACCACAAGTGTGCTATCAGACCCTGGTCGGTGTACTCAGGAAATTCAATTCCGCTGAGAAAAAGTATGCTATCCGCTTGGCCGATTCAATTCCGTCGAGTAAAACTATGCTCTATGCTTGGCAAATTCAATTACGCTGAGAAAAATTATGCTGTGCGATTGGGGGAATTTAATTCGGCCGAGCGAAAGTATTCCGCGTGCTTGGCGAATTCAATTATGTTTAAAAAAAAAGTATATATGCTATGTGCTTAGCACAAATTCAATTCCATCGAGCCAAAAGTGTGCCATCTGACCCCGGTGAATCCTGGTGATAAATATCAAAATAAAGAAAATATTGAAACTGCTCGTGAAAAATAATCACTTCTGGATATAAAGATGAAGATAACGATGAAATTAATTCCAACGTATCTGGGGTTCGCAACTCGCAACTCCACGGGCGGGGACCGACAGCGGGGAAGAGGGCGTAATCATTTCATGGGAGAAAGATATGGCGGACAGACTGTCGTTACGAAATTTTTTTTTTTTTTCGCATAATCATCGAGCGGGAATTAAATATCAATTTTTGTTGTTTTGTTTCCATTTTAACTCCATATATTTGCCAAGAGTTGGGGTACGGGAGTTTGTCCGTTGGTAATAAGGAAACGTCGTTTGTGGTTACGCTCGGTCGAGCAACGGGCTTGGGATGATACGCGAGACGATGAGAAAGAGAGAGAGAGAGAGAGAGAGAGAGAGAGAGAGAGAGAGAGGGAAAGAGAGTGAGATAGAGAGTCAAAACGCTTCTGAAGATTAATTATAATTACCGTCTAAGTGATTGCATTTTCTAATCCGTGGCTATCGCGCATGCGCAAATGCGTGAGTGCGTGCGAGAGAGACAGAAAATTAGAAAAAAAAAGAAAGAAAAAAAATAGTTATTAAGACTGTACACGAGAGTTTAGCGTCGAACTTACGAAGTGCAAGGAGTGTACGGACGACGACTCGGGCGATAAAGACGCGAGTGAAAGGAACGAGAAAGAGAGAGAGAGAGAGAGAGAGGGAAAAAAAGAGAGACAGAAACGTACTTATGACACGTGAATGAAACGGATTTGCTGAGTTCTCGAAGCGATGCACGAAGGTGACGTAGGTGGTTTTTAACGCCCGTGAAGCAAATGCAACGACTCGAGACCCCGGACAAGTCGTTCGTACCTGGAAGGTGCGAGATTTGATATTCCCGCCTGCGGCAACGTCGCGATACTCGCGCTTGACGATTAACGCGAGGGCGACCGGGGCCAAACGGAACAATCTAATGACGACCCAAGAAAGCCGGTAACTCGATAAACTAAAGAAAATGCATTCTCTTGTGAAAATTTAGTTAATTGAATGTAAGTAATTATCGAAGACACAGACCAAGCGAGAAAATTATAACTCGACCGAATAATTGACTGATAATTCGAATAATTCGATCACTTCCATTTCTTCATTCACATATAACAATCCTCCATTTTTTCATTTCGACCATTGTTCCTACCAAAGCCTCGTATAATAAATAATAAAATAATTATTTTCAATTATCAAACAATTTACTTGTTTGTGCTTTGGCGTTACGACGTAATTCTTTGTTTCAATTTTTTTTACGGCTACATTTTTGCGACTTCCACAATCAACTCTCGTTTTAATTTTATTTCGAATAAAAAAAAATGTTAAATCGAGAACTAGTCAAAGCAATTTGATTATACGCCTACTTCGTCATTGCATCCCGTTTCGCCCCGGTCAGCTCGCCGTTATAATAAACGCACGGGGTTAGGTACGTCGGTTGCTGCGTCTTGTTAACGAGCAATCGTCAAATTAAATTAAACGACGTGGGGAATCGTTAAAAGCCGATTCGCACCGTTAACCTCGCACTCTCGTCGCCTCACGTCACCGACGTTAGTCGCGATGCGACGAGGAGGATGTGCGCTGCGGTACGTTGAATCGTGGTGCATGATGCACCGTAGATCACACGGTCGATGATGCCACGCGGTGACTGCTCGAAGTACCGTGCGCGACGATTACCAGACTTCCGAGAGTCTCAAACATGTCCGACGAACACGTCGAAGCATCGAAAAATTGAAAAAACAGTATTTCAAATGCATCTTTATCATGATACATCCCTCTGTGGAACTGCATTCAAAAACATGTAGATGGTAGTGTGTCATTCGATATTTGGAAATCGACATTTGATAATTCGTTTGATTATTCATTCAATTACTCATTTGATAATTCATTTGATAATTCGTTTGATTATTCATTCAATTATTCATTTGATAATTCATTTGATAATTCATTTCATCATTCAATTATTCATTTGATAATTCGTTTGATGATTCATTCAATTATTCATTTGATAATTCGTTTGATTATTCATTCAATTATTCATTTGATAATTCATTTCATCATTCATTTGATAATTCATTTCATCATTCATTTGATAATTTATTTCATCATTCATTTGATTATTCATTCAATTATTCATCTGATAGTTCATTTGATAATTCGTTTGATTATCCATTCAATTATTCATTTGATGATTCATTTCATCATTCATTTGATAAGATTCTATCCCAAAATTCTGAAAAAGCAAAAAACAATCAACCCTCATTCATCACAGAACGTTTCACGAATCCGGAAACAATCGAGAGGGTTGTAAATTTCGTGAAACAATCGAAAACGATTTTCTTTTCTTTTCATTCTTTTTTTTTTTTTTTTTTTGTTATTTCGTTCCCAGGGGGCGTAAGAAGGGTGTTAAACTTTTCATGGGTTTCTTTGCGGGTGGTTTCTTTGTGGTGGCAATTAATAGTAGATTAACGAGTACGACAACGAAGGGTGAGAGTCGCAATGTGAGGGGCGGGGGGCGGGGGAGGGGTAAGAGACGTTGGACGGGTAGGTCGAGCGAGGGTCACACGGAGAGAACCGACGAGCGTCTGAGAGAGGGTTTAACGGTGATTGTGGTGGTGGCAGAGTGGATATGGCGCGCGAGGGAAGCCCATCCGGGGGTGGTTGGGGGTTGTGGAAGGCCGAGGGGTGGCGAGGGGGGTGGTGGTTTGGAAACAGCGTTGACGGTGAAGAGACGTTGAATGTACGAAGGGGGGTTGTCGGGGCCGACGGATCGTCGCTTCATCGCCCACGGGGGTCGAGAGCTTCGATATGAACGAAAGTGAGAAAGAGAGAAAGAGAGAGAGGAAGTGAGAAGTGCGAGTGAAACAGAGGGATGAGATTACGAACACGCCGTCTGAGGGATTACCCCACTCTGATTCTGCGATAAGAATGTCAAAATAAGCTGGCTCTCGTGGTTGTAGATGTTCCCGGAGCGAACAAGAGAATGAGCGAGTGAGAGAGAGAAAGAGAGAGTCGTTATCGAATGGGCCTCTAATCCCTCGATGCCCCACACGAGTTCTGAGCCAACGTGTACGATCCGAGTAATTACATTGTCACCATGGTCCATCTTCGCCAATGTACTAAACGCGTTTCTCACGTCATCATCGTTGTCGTCAATGTCCGACTACTACCCTAGCCACCCAACCACCCCCTCGAACCTGTGTTTCGCCGGATCGACTTATCCCTCGAACGTCCAATCATTCTCGTACGGCCAATCACCTCCCTTACGTCGCTACATTTTGTCCCAACGTGTGTCACGTGATAACCATTACGTCACAATTGGTCAATTCAAAATTACGTGAAAAGAAAAATAATAGTAATATCCACGAGATCGTATTCTTTGAAATAAATCTCTCTTATGGATGCAACCCTTTGACTAACATCGTTATATCGATGCAATACATGCTGGAGAAATAAAAAAAAACATCCCTTCTCTCCCCCAAATTTCTTTTCTTTACATTTTCCATCGTTTTAGCATTCGAAAAAAAAAATATTTTTCTCATATTTTCTATTTTACGAATTTGATATAATTTTTTGCCTTTTTGTCCAATTAGGAGATCTGGGGGATGGAGGGGAGAGGGGTCGTGCGGGGTTGTAGGCACAAGCAATGGGAAACAAATTTTCCGTTGCAACGTGACGACGCGAGAAGCATTATCATCGAACGTTATACAAACGCGTTATCTCACGAGCCAATCAAATCTGTGCGCCGGGTTAGCAGCTTCGATTCGACGGATCGTTATCGCCCTCCGTAACTCATCCGACCGTCGCATAGATTATAGACCCGGGGGTCGGGGTGATGAGGAAACGAGAGAAAAGAAGATGAATAAAAAAGAAGGAAAAAAAATGGTATTCTCCAGAGCTCGAAGGTCTCTCGGGGGAGTTGAAAGAGAGACGAGAGAGAGAGAGAGAGAGAGAGAGAGAGAGGTAGAGGAGGACGAAGTACTGGATCCGAAGTTTCACAGTCCTGATGAATACTCGTTACGCATTGACACACGAGAATACAAATCTATATATATATATATATATATATATATATATATATATATATATATATATATATATATATATATATATATATATATATATATATATATATATATGAACGGACTGTTTGGATGACTCGGATGCGGTTTTACGTTCTCGCGCTATGCCGAAACGTTCGAGGGGGTGAAAGTTTCTACTTTCACTTGGCTCCGATACACGACACAATGATCCGTTGAACAACCATTATTCAAGTTGGGGTGGATTATAGGTCGCTTATTGAGAATCCCGGCCTCATCTGTCCCTTTGCAAACCAAAGCGCGCACACACATTCACACTCACACACATGCACCGAAAAAAAACGTGTGTGTGTGTGTGTGTGTCAATGACGTGAAACATTCACCACGAACAAAATCTCCACGCGGGAGCTTGCAGCGACTGAAAAAAAAAAAAAAAAAATGTTATCAACGTGCATGATGATGAATCGTATCCACACCCGTATCGCCCTTTCATCGATCCACGCAACTCCATGGAAATGAGACATTCAAATGTTGTTTTTGTCCCTCGAGGTCTGCTAATGAGTATAAAAATATTTTATTATCACTATTATTTTTTTTTCTAGTCAATCAAAAAAAAAAATTCTAACGGAATAATTAATTTGATTGAAGATATTGAAATTTTTATAATTGTATTAAACAGAAACAACCTTTTTACTAAATTTTCGTAATAAAAAAAATGATTCTTCAGTTGATGAAAAGTTTGATGAATAAACTTTATGAATTATCAGCAATCCTCACATTTTCCGGATTTCAAGGAATAAAAAGAGGTCTTGAGCCGAAAAGATGGTTGGAATTAATTCAAATTTCCAGAACTGCATTACAATATCCAATTCCTTCAATTTGACAATTCAGAGATGAAAAAAAAAAAAATAAAAATAGCAACGAAACCCGAACCAATTAAAGTTTCCTAATCCGTCGTTTTTTATCACGACAGCTAGCCCTCCCGAAACACAAACGTGACGATCGACAATAACCAGACGCGTCTCGTCACCCACCGGATTTTCATCGGAAGCCTTCGGCGAGCGAAGATTGAAGCTCTCGGTCGGCACGGCGATTTCATTCGCGCAAGCGTTTGGACGCTCCGAGTCTAAGCCACACACACGTACACACACACACACACGGGCATTGAAACGTTCGTTCTCGCGCAGCCTCTCGCGGGGCCTCACGATGTTGACATTAGCAGATCCGGCTCGTGGATTAAAGCTTTGTACAACGTACAAAGGGTCGTTACAATGACCCTGGCCCGGCTCATTGTCCGCCCTCGACGAGCCTCATGCATTCTCGACTAACGCGCCTAGCCGTCGTCAATGGTCCAACAAACGAGACCCCGACAACTTGGCCACGTTTTCTCATTCTGTTTTTTTTTCTCTTTCTGCTCCTTTCTCTCTTCTTTTCTTTTCTTCGGTTTCTTTTTTTTTATCACGGCTTCGTTCGTTCATTGCTCGGCTAAAGCGTCTTCAACGCGGTTTGGTTCCCGGACGTATCCCAGATGTCGGTACGTGCCAAAAGATACACTCGTAAAAATCCGTAACAATAATAGTTTCATGCAATCCGACAGAGTCTCGTCACCCTCGTGGATCCCCTCGTAACAGCGATTAATTCGTCTCCCTCGTGTCGTTTAGCTCCTGCCAGGAGCTGAGGACCCATAACACGCGTCCTAAGTTCCCGGTTAATCCTGAAAAATCTTGGCAATCATCATTCAACTTACAAACATCTTCGTACTCTTTGCTAGCTTCGAACAACCCGAGGAGCCACGCTTCTCCAGTCGCTACCGACGAGCTTTCGTCGTCGTCGAGTCTTTCATTCGGCAGGTAGATCACGTTCTCTCGCCTATCCGGACTCTGTGCGATGACGGACACACAAGTATCTAACCGGAAAAGTTTTTACCGACGACTTCCAACCTACTCAGTCGCTACCCCCTTCCACGTGAATCTTTGCTCCAGGATTTTTCCACTATTTCCGAAATGAAGTTGCCAAAAGCACGACCCCGGATTTTTGAGATCGGGGAGGGACGAAGACACGTTTATACCTGAGACGAGAAGCGAGAGGTATAGCTTTACCGAAGAAGATATCCTTGCTGGATGGAGTCTAGGTTGACGACGTTGGTAGCTCACGACCGTGTGCAAGTGGCTGATACTCCTTCGTGGGCGCGGGGAAGGGGGGTAGCGGGTTCACGCGACCTCGCTTTCGCGGCTAGGGGCTGATGTCGGTGGTGGAGTAATATCTCGGTAAGCTCCGTCTTTTATGACAGGACTGAAGCGCCTCTCAAGGATATTGGTAATCTTCGTGCTGGCGGTAATATCGGCTAGGCGCAGTGATCTCTCGCCCTGAGAAAGACGGTAGGAGAAAGCCCCCGAGTTTCATCCCTTCTCACCGTGTTTCATACTGCTCCACCTTCGTGCCACCCCCCACACCGATCCATAATCTATTTTCATCCCTCGTACCTTATTTCTCGTATCCCCACCCCGGAGAGAGAGAGTTTCTGTGGGGTAAGACGGTAGGTAACCTTAGCTCGGGGAACCCAGATCCACAACTCCGCCACCACATTGCTCGCCGTTACGAGTTCCATACACTTGCGCGGGCACCACCCTTCGACGAGAAAATCAACCCCCTGCCCCCCGACGTCCCCGGACTCTTGAGTCCCTTCCTAACCCCCCGCGGCCGATGTCGTCCAACGTTGCTCCGGTTCCACTCCGTCCGGGCAAGCGTATTGACGCGGCTTTGCAGCCACATTCCGGGTAAGAACGTACAACATACGTATACATATATATATATGGTCGTCGACTACCCCACCTTGGATGGGTTATTCGACCGCCGCACAGGGTATATAACCCTCCTCCTCCACCAACCTCCTTGTCCTCTTTCTCCTTCCACTCCTTCACTCCTCCCTGCGCTCACCTATCTCATCCACCACGGCATTCCGTTCCTCCACGCGGCTATCGGCAACCCCCCACCCCCACCCCCACCCCCGGCTCTGGTTCGGGCCGCACCTAAGACAGAATACCTTTGCGGCAACCCTCCGCGAGGTATCCTATCCTGTCCCCCGATGCGCAGGTTCAATGCCCAAAAGAAAAACCCTCCCCCCTGCCCCTCGGGTCCGTGTAACCCCACCGCGTCTTCATCCGCGACCCACGATGTATACAATAACGCTCGGGCTTTGATCATCAGGATTGATAGGTCAAGTTAATAAGAAGAAAGATGAAACATTCACTTTTATGATTATGTCTTGTCAATTTGTTAAGGAGCCGGATGATCGAACGATTGTTTGATCTCTCATGATAACAGATGTTACGGACGTTCGTTTGTACATGTACACACGTCATCGTCATCGACTTTATGCGTTATTGGGAAAGTGTATGGGTGAATAGTTTTTTTTTCCTTTTTTTTCTTCTTGTATAATAAGAACGGAGTGATCAGAGATGAGTGAAATGGTGGATTATTGAAAAAAAAAAATTATTGTCCTTCATCACATTTTTCAGAAAAATCGTTCAACTTGAAAGAACCACCGTGCCATATGACCCCGGCCTCCCTGTCGCATACCCTATTATTCATCGACGCAATAAATATATAAATATACATATACACATCTATCCCCCCCCCCTCCCCCATCTGTTGATTGTTCAACGGGCAGCCACATTATTTTTTTCTTCGTTTTTTTTCCATCTCTCTCGTAATAATTATCATTCCGTTTGCGCGGTCGGCCAGAGCCACCGAGCGGCGGGCCTCCGGAGCACATAATTAAACGGGTGTCGGTCTTTATGGCCGGCTGATATAATACGAGAGTTGGCACGTTATTGCCCATAATTTCCCGTTCGTCTTTCTCTTTTGCCGTCACAATCGTTCAACGGACAATGCTCGCGTGAGGTCAACTTCACGGTGTGAAACGAGCACGGCGAGTGCGGGGATGGGTGAGGGCGGGAGGGTGCGGACTTGCCCGTGGCTCTCGATGTCCCAACCGTGTTATGCACATTGAGGTGTGTTGAAAAAAGGCGAAGCTACTCGATTCTCCTGGCAGTTTTTACGTTTGAAGTAGATACTATCGGAAGATATTTGTCAAAATTTCACCCCAATCGGACGATATCCAGAGGTTCCGCTTTTACGAATTCGATTTTGCCTTTGATTATCACGTTGACATTTTTTTATTTTCAGATGCAATTAATTTTTCACGTAAACGAAAATTTTTGAGGATGGAATCAAAGTGCAATGGCCACTCAAAATGGGGATATTTTTTGGTTTACAATTTGAAAAAAAAAAAAAATCATCACTTTTTTAAAAACTTTTTTAAAAACAAAAATCATTGAATGCTGACGAAAAAAAATGGTTAATCTTTCTGTTTATTGTAAAACGTCAAATATTTCTGTTTCAAGACTGACCCTCGATAATGTGTATTGTACTTACTTTTCATCCCCGAAATTTTTGCGTTTACCTGCAACGAATAAATTAGCAAATGAATAAATATTGATTAACTTGTTAATCCCAGAGATGGGCATTCATTCAATGATATTGTATTTATTTTGAGAAGTATCAAATACTTTTCAAAATAAATGATAATAGATTTCACTTCATTTATTAGACGTTTTAATTAATTGTGAAATATTAATTCACGTAAATTGGTGATAATTCTTACGGAGATGGAAAATCATTTTTTCACGCATGATATGTAATCATAGTTATTTGTTTTGAGAAGTATTTTAAATCCCTGGTTAATCCAGAGGCAAAATCGAATACGTGAAAGCGGAACCTCTACATATGGTCCGATTTGGCTAAAATTTTCAAAGATGCCTCCGAATAGTGTATACTTGGAATGTATGGACTGCCAGAAGAATCGAAAAACTTTGCCTTTTTTCAACACACCTTAATGTAAACATGTATGTGTATATTAAGGTGTATGCGTATGTGTGCGTGTTTACAGGCTCGTTGCGGTATCGCGAGTCTCGGTACCCCTCGGACAATATATGTATTGTGGTATTGTATGGATCACGGTTACCTACGGGTAATTGGCTGTGTTTGGTCGTGTGGGTGATTCCAGCGAATCGGCGACAGCCGTTCGACGAGTCCGAACGAGAGAGACGATGGAGAGACTCGTGTTGGATGAACGAGGACAGCCAGTGAGGAGTGAGAGAGCGAAAAAGAGATAGAAAGAGAAAGAGAGAGACAGAGAGATGTAGAAGAAGCACACAGACACGTAGAACGATGAATACGTCTACAGCGTATACCAACACGAGTAACGAGCCAGTGCTGGCCATTCCATTGCGAGGGCGATGGCAATTATGGTTATTGGACAATGCTAAGTGGACCATGTACCAACCAACCGCGATGATATGTGAGATTTGTGTGAGAGAGGGAAGGAAGAATGGCAAAAGAGGTACGTAGAAGCAATCGGTGTGGGACAGAGAGAGAGAGAGAGAGAGAGAGAGAGAGAGAGAGAGAGAGAGCCAGAGAGAGAAAATAGAAAATTTAAAAAAATTGAAAAATGATCAGGATGAAAGAAAAAAAAATCTCTGAGAGAGTTATCTCGACTCTCAGCTTCGCCTTTTGTCACATTCTTGAGCGTTGACATACGTCATACTCGCGTGGGGTCTTCGTATCCACATCGAACAATAAAACAAACTATATATATATATATATATATATTTAATTCCCATTTATGCATACACGGACTCGCTTTTCACGGATGCGTTTCAGTCACGTGACGATATGAAAAAAAAAAAAAATAAAATAATAAGTCTCGTTAGTCGTCAAATTGCATAATCAGCAATTCCGCGGTACGCGCTCCGCGGACGATGGACGTGAAAGATGGAAGTGAGTGTATTATAGAGAATGAAGGCACGGATTCTTAACCGCGACGAAGCGAGGTAAAAAAAAGAAATAATAATAATAACAATAATAATAAAGAAAAAAATGTTAATAAAACAAAAATCCGAGTCTGTGAAGAAGCCCTCTATCCGCGTTTGTGTGTGTGTGTGTGTCACACAATTCGTGGTTGCATTAATGCACACGCGTGTAATTCGTATAATTAAATTCCGCGGGAATATAGTAAAAAGAAGGGTGGTCTCCGGGGCCTCTCGCGTCAGAGCGCGAAAGACGTAGTTGCGCGCTCTCGACTCTCGCAATATATATGTATATATATCCCGCGTCTCTGGCAATTTGTCCCGCGTCTCTGGCGATACATCCCGCGAAACCGCCGCACGCCCCGCTAAAGGGAAACACACGGGCCAGCGGTTGGGTCGATCTCACTAATTCGGATTAACACGGAAATATAATAAATATAATTCACGTACTTGGACTCTCTCTCTCTTTTTCTCTTACAGAGTTTCAAACACAAAGCTTCACCACCTCTAACCCCCCGTTGCCGTCGTCCGCGTTGACGCGAGAATCTCGAGACGAGCAACCCGCATGTTTATACAATCATGGCCGATGCTCTCGCGTCAATGGGGAACAGCTTAATAAATAACTTCTTTTATTCTTTTTATTATTTTTTTTTTTTCATCCGCTTGTGCACCTTACACGGAAAGAGAAACGCAACCCCTGCACCCTCTCAGGGGATGATGTTTGACTCGGAGACAGGCGACGAGAGCCAACGACGTTGCACCGGTGAGAAGGAGGAGCGGGGGGGGAGGGTAGGGGGATGCTTAATTGGAAAAAATTAACGTCATAACGTCGACGCGGAGGGAGATGAAGATAGCAAGAGAGAGCGAGAGAGAGGGATGGAAAAGTCGGTCTCGTGTCTCCGACGAACAATTGTCGAAAACTAATTAGTGGCCGAGTTTCTTTTATCTCCCAAGGCCTCGACGAGCATAATGCCCTTATTAACGTTTGACGGTATAGCGTATGCATAAATACATATCTATATATAATACATATATAATATACGTTTTTTTTATCATACATCACGTTGACACGGTGGTTTTTTCATCGCGAAAATAAAACGAATATAATGTATAAAATATAGAAAAAGCAAAAAAAAAAAAAAACGAATCTCGTGGTCGCGAGTTTTATAATTATTATACGACAGTTACATAAGGCGCTTTTTCAACCCCGTCCGGAGTATGGTTTTTTTTTTTTTTCATTTTTTCATTTCTCTACCCTCGGGCGCGACTGGCTCGCGCTACTTAGGATACAGAGAGAGAGAGGAAAAAAGAGAGAGAGAGCGAATGTGACGCGCCCGCGCGCGGTTAACACGAAAGAAAAATAAAGGCTATTGAATCCTTTCCCAGCGACCGCCCCTGAGTTTCCCAACCCACCCGCTCACCCCCCTGGCGTCGCCGATTCGCCGACAAACCACTAACACCACGCGTCGGCAACCTCCCCCACCCCCGTCGACCCTGCCCCGTGCCACCCCCGTCTCGCCGCCGTGAACAAAAATAGACTCCAATGAGAAAAGGAACCTTACAGTTTCCTTTCAACGCTTTCATGGAAAAATTTTTCTGAAAACTAATTTTCCTTCTCGCGAACGCGTGCTACACCCCTCCCCAACGCTATCCCCCTCGCCCACCCCCCCATGTACGCGTCACGACTCTCTGTGTGTTACACAGCCCCCAACCACCACGACTCCGGTTACGTTCGACTTTCGTGATTTTTTTTTTTTTCATTTCAGCTTTCCTTTTCTCTTTCCTTTTATTATTTCTTTTTTTATTTTTATTTCTCTCGCTCATCCACCTCTTCTTTCTTCTCCAATAGCCTTGCTACCAGCCTTGGCTCCCACCTCCGCGCCTCGAACGTCTTCCATGTTCCCGGTCTTCGACAACCCTCCCCCCCTCCCCCCTTCCTTACCGACACCCAACCCCTTCCTCATGTTCGCCTCGAGATTCTTCGGTGACTCGTTTTCTTCGCTCTCTCGTCTCTGTCCTTCTCCATTTATTCCTTCCTCACACACCCCACGAACCTTCTCTCACCCTCGTCTCACCCTCAACTCTGCCTCCGTCCCTTTTCTCTCACCAGGACGCGAGAGCTTTCACCCGCAAGCTCCGGAAACCACCACCTACCCGACTATCCAGCCACTCGTTCCTGTTACCCACACACACACACACACACACACACACACTTGCCATTCTCTCCCACACGCTTTATTCTCACTACAGCACTTTTATACGAGGTGCTAATCTTCCAGACAAGCCCTACCCTCCATCACGACCTCTTTATGCCCTGCAATAGTAGTACCAGCGACACCCCCTTCCTCCTATCCACCCCCCCTCCTCCTCCCAACCCTCCTGGACCGACGACTCAGCCTCCTCGGTGACGCAACCTCCGTGACACAAGCCCCCACCCACCCCCCCATCGTGACTCCGTTGGATTAGGGGAATCCGGAATCCATTCGTGTCCCTATGTCTCTTTTATTCCACGTCGTTTTTACCCAACCAAAATCCGGCTCGAGTACCTGGCCCAACCGAATGTGAACTTTCGTAATATCGCAACGAGGCTTAGACGAGTTTGATATCACACCGACCCCCCTCCCGTCTTCCCCTCACCCAGGCTTATCCAATGTCGAGTCATCCGCGAATGTTATTACAATGATTATTTGAATTTTTTTCTATCATCGATTTTAGCTGGCGACCTGGGGTCCGAGTGACCCCGGAGAAAATAAATTCTGATTACCAAACATTCATTATTCATTTCTCGTAATAAATATATTTTTCACTACAGCCACTGTTGAGTTTTTAAAAAAATGTTTTTTCTTTAAGTAGAGAGTATTACGAGAATATGGTCCAGTTGAATTTTCAGATTGAAATAATGAAAAATGGGTCAGTTTCGATTTTTTTTGGTGAAAATTGTCAATTCAGCGTTTCTTTTATACCTTCGTACATTTTTTTTGCAAAGTTAATATTAAATGAAAATGAAATTACCATATTTCCAAGTAAGAAAAAATCATCAAGCCTTTTTCAAGCCTCGGCCCGAAAGCACCCCGGTGCGCCAGCTAAGAAATAATGCAAACTATTGATAAACCATTTTTTAAACAATTGTTTATTTTTTTGTTGCACAGGGTGAACGAGAGGAATGAAGAAATTCTTCATTCCGGAATGACAAGAAGACAGACGTCGGTTAGATCAGAATTAATATAAGGTATGGTAAATTATTGAAATTCATTCATAATTATAATATATATATAACTGTGTCGCTTAAATGACAATTATCGACGAGAAAAATCTATATCATTGAGAATATTTCTTGCGGCGAATCAATCGCAAATGGCTTTTAGCAATTATTTTTTCATATTGCCATGACCTTTTTGTTGTTGCCCCCCCCCCCCCCCCCCCTACTCTGCATAAGAGAAAACCGGGACAAGTACAGGACTCGATAAAATATTCATACGTTTTGCGGCGACCCCATTGACTTATTCAACAGTAGAAACATTTTTGTTACATCCCATATTTATGTTGTTGTTTTTTTTCTTTCTTCTCTTTCTTCTTTCGTTTGCTTGTGAAATAATGCATTTCGGTTTTGCGACGAGTTATCGAACGATCCGATATACACGTGTTTACGGAATAAACGATGTTTTCTTTTTTCTTTTTTCTTTTCTTTTCATTTTTTTTTATCGTTGCAATCGTTCCGAGTTGTCGCTCCCGAGAGACGTGTTCGATCGTAACGCAGACAGCTCTTTTTATCTCGGTTCTCTTCGGTGGACCTTCCCTCCCCCTTGCCCCTCCCCATCCATCCAGTTGATCCTGGAACAATGAGTTAGCCGCGCCTCTTGAATTATTCCCTTTGATTGCTCTCTTTCGTTTCGCTCGGTGGATCGCGCAGTTTATTCGTTCCGGAGTTTCCCCCTACGCCGACCCCCCCTCCCTCCTTCCTCTCTGCTTCGACCAAAGTGTATCGTACACACACGACCGCACAACCCCGAGCTCGGTCTTGAGTTGTTTTGTCGGATGATATTACGAGCGAGGGTGCATATACGAACTCGCGTGGAAATTCTGACACGACGTAACAGCGGGATAACGAGTTTTTTTTCTTCTTTTCGATTTCTGGACCGGGATGTGGATCGGAAAACTGGTTGGATTGTTGAGTCGCGTGTGATTTTGAGATATGCGATTGTTATTGAGTATGGTGGATGCCGGAGCTCGAAATTCTCGAGATTTTTTTTTTTTTGCATTCGTATTAGTTATATATCCTCTTAAGGTACTTTTTTTAAGAGAGTTCCTCGTCAGATTTTCATGAAACTTGGCATACTTATAGGTATTGATAAGAAAAAGGTTCAGTTAAATTTTCATGGCTTTCCGGAGCGCGAGAAATAAGATATCAACACTTTTATTTTCATACGTTTAACATGAAGCCTTATGGAAAATCACGCTCATTTTGATATGGTACGAAAAGTCCTCGTCAGATTTTAATTAAAACACTTAAGCTGTAAGTTGAATATTCAGAGAACATTTTGGGCACTTGAAGGTAGAGATCAGGAGACTGTGGGGATAATAATAAGCTAATAAACATCGGGAAAATACAGTTTATATCAGGAGTTGGTCGTGATCCAGTAGACATGACAACGTTGCGCGTTTGTTTCCCATCTTCTCTCTCTTTCTCTCACTAATCGACATCATAACACGCGACTTTGCCACATCAAAGTACTATGTACCTCAATCAGCAGATGGTATATTTTAGGCTTGCTTTGAGTTTTACAGTATGTAGGATACTGCCTTACTCTGCGAGTAAGAAGAAACTATACGACAGCCACAGCTATTCCAATTCCCAGCAGGGATCTATCCAGTTTTCCCGACTATATCCCCACCTACAAGCATTTTCCTCGCTATCCAGCTGCCATTCAAGCCACCTCGGTCCAGGATCTAGTTCCTGTTCCACCATTTCGACCGATCATCCGAGAAAACTTTTGGGTCGGTCATGAACGTCGAGGGGGCGGGGGCAGGGGGTCGAGGGGGTCGCTCCGACGACGATAAGTGTCGTCGTATGGGTTCGTACGAGCATTACGAACGATTCGAGGGTTGCAGACTGGTCCGGGCAACCGTGAACCCAACGATGGACGCTGGCCAGATGGACGGATCATTCGGCAATCGAATTTGCGTTAACGCGACTGAGCGACGACAAATCTGTCTCGTGTTCGAGTGCGCGCGCGCATGCGCGATCTCGCTCGTTCGTTTTTCCGCACGATAGCCGAGCACGAACACCCCGCGGGGATATCCCCGTGTACGATGCCCCGTGCCAAAAGCCCCCCGACCTGCCCAATGGAGCCTCGCTCACGCAAATCATCGTTAATCGAATTAACGATTCGCGTTTACGGAATACTGTAGCGCACACAAAACGAATTATCGATTCGTCCGAACGGACGTACGGATCGATCTCGTCGTTACCTCTCGCTTTGATGCCTCCGAACGATATTTGACTCCGTGACACGTGAGACCCCGACGGTCCATCGGTTGCTTCGAAAAAATACAAAAACTTCAAAAAATATACATAAATAAATGAATAAATGAATATATAATAACTCGATAAATAATGAATAACATATTTCTGAGATGAGTTCCATTAAAGTGAGAAATGCAAAATAAAAAAAAAAATATATATATATATATAAGATAATTTTAACCTGCAATCACAATATTGTCTCTGCAATTTAAATTCAACAAAAAAGCCAAAATATTCGAAAAATCATACAAAATGTTGTGACACAATATTATGCAAATAAAAGAAGCCTTCGTAAATGACGAATATAATATATTTTCGAGCCTCACACGAATAACAAAACCCAAAAAAAAATAGATAAAATATAGTAGCGTTGCAAAAATTAATAACCACATTCAAAGTCCATCCTTGGCTCTCGTCTCTCACAATCTTTCGACCGTTCACATAATAATCGTGGAGAGAGCATCGTTTGATCGATGACCAACCCACTGACGTAATTCACAAATATCGCAAATCATATCGATCACATCGATGATCCCGTTGCATTCTTCCGCCCCCCTCAAAACCGACGACGTTTCGTGTCAACCGGACACTCGGTGACACCGTTCGCGAGAAATAGGGTGGGCAATGACAAAAAAAAAGAAGAAGCAAATAAAAATAAAGAGGCCCTCGAAGCTGGAACGAATCGACGTCCACTCCGTCATTCTTTGGCGTACAAAAAGGCCTTTATTGGTGTGACACGACGTTACGAAGTGATTATGTATTGGAAATACGTAATCCATCTCCTCGCGACGTTTCGACAATGATCCCGTGGCTCATTGAGCCTCCAGGGGCGGCGGCGAAGGAAAGAAGGGGCACGCATAACGTGCGATACACAGCAGCAGGCTCTCATCAACACTGACACACGCTGACGGCCAAAAATCATTCGCCCGTGAATTTTTAACATCCCTCGCATACTTGCCACTACACACACACACACACACACACAATTGCCCCACACGATTGAAAAACGCCATGGAAGAATAATTGAAATCACGAAAAAAAAATTAACTTCAAAAAGTTGGTTTACCAACAGTTCGAGTACCAACTAAAAAAAAATAATTCCAATTGAAATAGATTGAAAAAATATATAATTAAAAAAAAAAGAAAAATGATTGAAATTTAGATGAAAATAAATAAATTAAAATAGACAACAAACAGTAATGAGCTTTCTCCCCGATTGTGGCGAGGGAGGGGATGGGAGAGGGCCTGATGCACCGATAAGCGAACAAAGATTCCATGACTAAGCTCAAAACTGCAAACGATGCCCCGCGTCGGTAACGTCGCGTCCTTCATTATCCAACCGCACCAATGAATCTATCTCTTTCTCTCTCTCTTATTCGAGTCATTAATATTCCAGTTGATAAAGAAAATGACACAGTAACAAAATTTCGATAACTCTTACGCTATTAAAATAAATTCACATTTATTTTTAACCGATGTGTAGCAACGCATTTCGCTCATTCTCCATCTATCGCTCCACAGCAAACGCCTATGGCTCTGTCTCTCTCGCATGTACACAAATAATTATATTCAAAAATTGATTTCATAATGAGCAAAAAAAAAACAAGTAATAAATTCGACCGAGTTTAAGGCCGCAGCTGCTAATTATCCTCAGTATCAACGATGAATGACGAAAACACTTTGCACAATCGTCGAGAAATTCGTTGACCCGACGGGTTGATAATGGACGCGCTTGAATTTACTTAATTATCCATAAATCACCTTGTCGACGATATTAGA
The DNA here is from genome assembly GCA_963662125.1 of Diplazon laetatorius. Classification (NCBI taxonomy): domain Eukaryota; kingdom Metazoa; phylum Arthropoda; class Insecta; order Hymenoptera; family Ichneumonidae; genus Diplazon; species Diplazon laetatorius. The sequence goes on along the minus strand of OY759157.1, from coordinate 12,084,631 downwards.
TTCATCGCAGTTTGAATTATAAAAGCAGGAATCAAGGTACAGGGGGAGGGGGGAAGGTGTGAGGGGGAAAGGTTGGATGAGGGTTGGTTGCTGTGTCAGAGGGTCGTCTCTCTTCTCTCGTCCCCTCCGCCCCTCCCCCCCTCCACTCTTCTTAGAAGCTCCTCGACGTTCTCGACGCAGTTTCTCTTTCAGCCCTCTTTGGACCGGGGGCTCTTCGGAAACTCGGAAACAGTCGAGAAATGTGTCGACCGTCCGGGGTCTCTCTTGTGGCCCTCGACGACGACGACGAAGACGACGACGAAGACGACGAAAGGGTCTTACGAGAAGCAAAATCGCTTCGGTGAAAGCGTTTATATTATATTTATTGTGGAGGCTTGCTTGTCCCCCGGTTGAGTCTATCGTGATGACGGGCCGTGAATGGGAAATGAATTTTCCGCGACGTCGAAAGAGAAAGAGAGAGAGAGAGAGAGAGAGAGAGAGAGAGATATGAGATAAAGGTGTGCGAGGTCGTTCGAAGAGCGACGAGTGAGTCTAAGCAAAAGAGGCCTGAGACCGTTGACTTGTGTGTGTGTGTGTGTGTGTGGGTGTTATGTACTCGTGGCCTGGAAGAGATGGCAATGGAGAATGGAAACCCAATGAAAGCTCAGCGACCGGGCGCCGCGAGACGTTGGAACGAAACGGGGAATCAATCATCCCCCGACTCATTAGCCACGTTACAGAAACCATCTCGGTTGTTTTATTTTGGTAGTTTTTGTTGTTTTTGTTTGTTTGTTTTTTTTTTTGCCCTGTTTCTCTCGCCCTCGGTTGGCCTAACGATCATCACGTTTCTCACTTCGCGAACGTATGGATATACGTGTCTCTTTGACGAGCATCGTGTTAATCGCCATTTTGTTTCGTTTCTTTTTCTTTCATTATTGTTGTTATGGTTTTTTTAGAAGTATTTTTTCAAGCAGAATGTTTGCAATTATGTTGGATGATTGAGGTTATTGAGGTGTTTCATAATTGAATAGAACAACATGAAATAGAATATATAATTAATAATAAAATAATAAGTACAAGAAGAAGAATATAGTGACGTTTGGAAATTATTAGTATTATTATTATTTTGTACGGTAATTTATTTATCAAAGGATAATTAAAATAAAATTATGGAAAAAATAGATGTATATCTATATTCTTCATGTTATCAATGAAGTAGGTAATAACAATGTAGCACGAACTATCCAAATCAATTATCGTAGCCATCTGACTCTTGAAAATATATATACATATTTTTATCGCCTATTCGATTTATCTGCGAAACGGTGAAGAAATAAAAATATCATGAAGAATACAATGACATGCGTGAAATGCGATACTGAACAAAAATACGAATCATTACAATATTATACGCTTATACAAGATTACCAAATAAATTTTTTCCAACTTCGTGTCACGCTTGAGAATAATCATTGTTTATTATATTTTTTTTTTGCATTTTGATTCATCTGGTAAAAGGGTTGAAAAAAATAATTCCAAAGTATAGAAATTCGTTTCAAAACGCTCCCCCCCCCTCCAGCACTGCTGTCGAATGAGGATGTGAATTGAGTGAGCTCGTAACCCGTTCACCTGTCTTCGAACGTTGTTGAAAATCGTAAATAACGAGTTTACGATCGATTCGAAGTATTTCGTTCGTCCAGTGCTTAGCGTTCTAATGAGACGTTTGCTTATAAACGACTGGATCACGAGTGAGGCGAGAGATTTCGTTTGTTGCTGTTTATTATTTTTATTTTTTTTCAAATTTTTTTTTCATCTTCTCCGCGCGTATATGAAATACGAATTTTACGACGTTACGGTGGGGACGACGATGGCGGCGGCATGTGTGACCGGTAGCCGCGGGTGATTGCACCGGTGAATAACGAAACCCACTTCGTTAGGCAACCCCGTAGCTCGTTGCACGCGACTTCCTGTTGGCCATTGACTTAATGGATCAATCAACGGTTTATGGCATTCACGTATATTTTCCAACCTCGACGACGCACACGAGAATGTGGCCACTCCGTCGGTGACCGGGGCACGGTGGCACAATCTTTGTTTGCGAACCAAAGATCATCCTTTCGAATGATCGACCACACGATAATGGATTTGTAAAAAAAAAAAACAACAAAAAACAAAAATTATATTGAAAAAACAAAAAAATTTTTTTTTTCACTGGCTTTGAAATGTATCTACGTTCAATTGATCACACATGGCAGACTCCATTTTGTTTTTCGACTACAATCGCTTCTACAAGGAAACAAAAATTAGGATCTGTGCTTAATTTTCTATTTTCCATATCATCGCTCACTGTTTCATCACGCCCCCGATGACTATCCCAATCACAGATCACAAGTCCCAGAGCCACCAGATGATCGAAAATAGATCCTCTGGTGTCGCTGGAAAAATTTCCAAAACCAACCAGGGATTACAAAAAAAAAAAATTAAACGACCGAAAAAGACTGAAAATCGCAAGAGCTGCGAACAAAAGACTCTCCAAAAAATGCCCCTAGGTATCAAATTAAAAAAAAAAAAAAATTAACAGCCATTGACGATGGAGAGTGTTGCCTGAGCGACGAGATCGTCCGGTGGGAATCCCTCGCAATTTCAAAGTTCGTCGAGTCTCGAGAAATCGGTGGATCCCGAGCCATTAGCAGGACGAATTCGAGTCCCGTGAAGGACGTGGCGAAGCGCGCCTTCGTCCTGGGATGTCGGTCGTTCGGGGTTTCCCCCCTCCCCGCCGCCGCCGCCGACCCCGCCGCCCCTCACAAGCGCTCGCCGACGTTCCATCATATCATAGCTGAGCATCAGGCTCAAAGGACAAACATAACTACTTTATACCCAGCCGCAAGCTCAAGGGTTAAGCGTCGGAGAGGCTTCGGCAACGCCTTTGCCCCGAACCCGACCTTGTGACAGAGAACCCCTTCGTGAGCCACGAGCTTTACCTGTGTATGTGTGTGTGTGTGTGTGTACAACACGTTGATGTGCAGTGTGTGCGAAGCTTGCGCGCCCCAACTGCGAGTCTGTCGCACGTTCATGGACCCGTAACAGCTTCCCGTGTACCCTCGTCGGATCAGCGCGACGAAGCTTCGCGGTGTAAAGCTCGTGTAGAAGCTGGCCACTAACACGCCGTCGCACACGGGCTGTGCGACCCCGATTCCATCCCACGAGGAGGGAGGGGGAGGGGGAGGGCCTCAACCCGACGGGATTGATTCCGTCTGAATATTTAATGCCCAAGCTGACTGAACTTGTTGGCCCCTCTCGTTCATTAAGCTCGTTATTGTATTACGAGTTTATCCGTCTCGTTCGTATATAAACCGTAATGGTCGTTCGATGAACCACACACCGAACGACCATCGACGAGTGCCCGCGTCACGACGTTCCAGACAAAGACGGATAAACCACGGCCTCGATTGTGGGACAAGTGGCGCACCTGCAACGCACGTCCATTGGCCCGAAGCGCGTGACCTTGGGCGGTGGGGGTAGCGCCGGGCCAATCGGCGAGTATCTCAGCTGCGCGGCAGGCTCGGCGCACGAGCGACAGTGACGCTCAGCCGGGACTACGTCGCTCACGAAAATCAACATCGTACCGCTCGTTTTCATAAATTCGATTGACTGGACAAACTCGATGGGTTTCCGCGGATGGTGGAATCCGTAACTGGTCGTTAGGCTGGCACTTGCGCTGATGTCACATGTGACCGATGAACTTTGTCACACTGGTTAATAGATCGCTGGAGTGCCCTGTGCTCTCGGGAATTTCATCGCTTTACGAATATTACATTCGATGTGCATTCGAGATCGAGATTCGTCGAGAGAAAAAGTTTTTGCTGATCGAAATTCAATTGAAATAATAATAATAATAATAATAATAATAATAATAATAATAATAATAATAATAATAATAATAATGTTGAAATAAATTTAATTTTTTCGATTAATCGAGTTCAGTCGATTTGACTTTGTGTCAGTATTTATATATTGATACTTTTTATATAATTTATTATTGATTAATTATCTTATATGTTTTTTTGTAATATATATGTATATATGTATGTATGTATTGTGTATGTATGTATGTATTTGGCATTCAAGCACCGAACATTTCCGCCAAATAGATCGCAACAAATGGCAATATTCGCGATATACGCGATGGTGGAATTCAAACTCTTGCATTTGGATGGATAACTCGAGCATTGAATAGCCCGGTGTGCATTCGCGTGCGAGTATATACATCGACTCGCTATACTCGCGAAACGACCAACGTGAGAGAATCCCCACTCGTCCCTATACACATTCTATTTCCGCGCAATGTCTATGGAAAATCCGACCGAAACGTATATATGGATCCGTCGATGCGTCAAAAACACGCCCCGCACTCGTTGAAAAAAAAAATTAGAAACAAAAAACCATCGACGCAAATTCCGATTCACGATCACGTTTTTCTACCGTCACTTTCGTACGTGTAATTATATTCATTCACAGCGATGCAACTAACGCAACGTCTCCACGTACGATTCAGCTATTTTGATCAGGGGTTGATATAAGCACACTCAAAGCATAGCCTCAAACAAATACATTGACGAGACTGCATATCTTCATTATAAAAATAATTTAAATAAATAAATAAATAAATAAATAAATAAATAAATAAATAAAATATCAAACAAAGTGCCTTGTAGGAGAATTTCAATATAAAAAAAAAACCTTATTGTACCTTAGTGGCACGTTACAGTTTTTGATTTGATGTTTGAAAGCTTCTTATTTATTTCCATTTATTTTTTCTGTTCTATTTTTCCGAAGAAGCTGTTACACGAGGTTGTATGCACGTTGTATTTTCTGGTTGGCAACCAATTTACCACGAGCCAATGAGCTAGAGCGACTTTTCTTACCGGCAATCGCCTTTGAGAGCTATCGGTGGTCCATGTCCGGGCTGAAAAGATATCGCGACCGCTAGAGAGAGCAAGAGAGATAGAGAAGCAACGCGTTAAACATCCATCCCCTTTCTCATTAACTTTTTATTTCGAAAAAAAAAAAAAAATACAACCACGAAGTTGAGACGTCGGAAGGAGAGAGTTTGCTTTCGAAGCGTTTCTCAACCACAATTTTTTCTTTTTTTTTCACACAGACTCGTCGCGTCTCTTCTTCATCGCCAATTCCCCATCGTCGATGGCAAAGAAAAGAAGAAGAACGAGAATAATAAAAATAAAAAAAAACCATAGAAAATACGATAATAATAATAATGAAAATAAAAAAATCAAGTATAACAAGACGGGACGAGTAAGAAGAAAATACGAAGACGGAAAAGCTCGGCAGGGGGTACGAAAGTTGGTGGGGGTGGAAAAGGCGGACGAGGGTTGATGAGGGAGGGTCGCGAGGGGTGAGGAAAAAAATGTGACGGATAGAACGATCTCGCCCAGCCACGAAGCTTGCGGAGGATGAAAAAAAAAAGCGCGACGAGAGACAGCAAAAGATGAGGAAGAGAAAAAAAAACGCGAAAGCTCCGTGAGGGTGGGACGGGGGGAGGGGGCGGTGGGGAAACAAATGCTCGGAGATCAAAGTGCTTGGGAGAAGGGCCTCCACTGGCTAGTTGATTATTTTTGTGACATGATAGCGCTCGCGTCGAGCGTCCAGGAGATGAGATGCCTCGTCCCTATGGCGGGGAAACGTCGCGTCTTTCGAGCTTGAGGAAGAAGCGACCCGGCGCGCGAGCGACCGCCAGCAGCCCCCGGTCCGATGTCACCCTCGTTGCTCCACGCGAACCCAGAAGTACGGCTCGATCTTACCTACCAACCCCCAAACCACCCCCCACCCCCTCGCACCCCACGGTTGGGTATGAACGAAGGGGGGAGGGGGGTGTTCCACCCTCCCCGTGACCGGAATACCTCATCGTCGCGTCTTGAATCTCCGACGAGCTTTTCCGGCGACCTCTCTCTCTCTCCCTCTCTCTTTCTCTCTCTCTCGCTCTCTTTCTCTCTCGTCACACTGGCTCGTGACTACATTTCTTTTTTTACCTTCGTTCCTCGTGGTCCGCTTTGCCACACAAAAGCTCACGGTGACAGTCACGCAAAAACAAAAAAATAGATGAAGAATCTTTTTTTCCCTTTGTTTTTTGTTCCGTTGACCTCGCAAAGAACGATGGAAGTTATGTATGAAAAGCTTTTGAAAAATATTGAAATTCATAATTTTTTTTCTCCGAGGTCTTATGAAAAATTCTTTTTTACATTATTATCGGTGTCGGTGGATTACGTTATAATTTTTACAAATTTCTTGAATTATGGAATTTTGATGGAAGACCGAACGTTCCGTTTGACCGACTGACCATAAAAATTGATCGGGAAATTTATTCGTTTTCTTTATCTTAAAATCTATTCAAACGATCAAAAAAAAAACATTGCATTTCGTGTTTATTCTTTTTTTTTTATTTTCATTACTGCAGAATAATTCTGATAAGATCTTGACCAAATTCATGAAAACTGTATTGCGGGCAACATGGTTGGCTACAGAATATACAGAACCCAAAAACTGACCACCATTAATTTTTTTTTCCGCACAATGCAATGAGAGCATTATGGTCGAAGTAACTTTCATGAGCCCTCAACGCTTTGCCATGAGCTATGGCTAACGAGTCCCACGTGTTGTTCAATGGGGCAACACCGAAAAGCACAAAGACGTTCGAACGAATAACGAGAATAATCGAGTCGAAGATCCCCCCCGACCGCACACATGTTGAAGACGAGTGACCGACAAAATCTCCGTAGACGTATCTTGGCCAACACGTGTGCAACCTGGCTCGCTCGTCGTCGACCTCGAGCCACTTCCCATCTTTCATCTTCATCGTCTCCGTCTCGATCAACGTTTCGATCGAACTAAAACACACATCCTGTCCCCCCCCCCCGCCCTCATTGGAACGAAGGGTTCGTACGTCCCTTCGTGACCTTCCAACCTTCGAACAAACAATCTCATTGTGCTCGATCGTCCCAAGAAGCAATTTCCCTCTCTCTCTCTATTTTTGTTCTCTCTTTCTCTTTCCCACAACTCGACCTTGAGACGATACAACAAATTTGTCCTGTCTTTCTCTCTTTCTCTCCCACCTCAAACAATTCTTCTCTCAACGAAAAAAAAACACTAATGCTTGATCAAAATATTATTATTATTATTTCAATCTGCAAAACTTCAACTTCCAGGACGAACCCAATTCATCACCCATTCCTCACACTTCACAATCAACCTACCTAACAAACCCACCTAACGAAAATTTCATATCTTCGTAAAAGAAAAAAAAAAGGCGAGCACATTCCTAAAATCAAGAAAATTATAATACCCACAAAATTCCACAAAGATTCTCACAAACGACGTCGAAGAAAATTCATGGAGCAAATTGTACGAGTCGTCTGATGTATATGTGAACCCCCCCCCCTCCTCCTCCGCACTCCTTCCTCTTGGTCCCCGGTGTTACGAGTTCTTCGTCGAGGCATGTGCCCGAGGTAGTTGCCTTTATCTATATCGAAAGTTGAAGACAGACGAGGGCAAGGGGAAAATCATTTCCATTGAAAGTTTTAATAATAATAATCATAATAATTTTCCCTTCTCTCTTTTCACGTTGGGTCCTCTGTGTGTTAGTTCGTCGGGACTGCCTTTTCATCGGGGGAATATGAATGGGTCGAACGAGTTGAGCCACATCCTCTCTCCGATGCTTCAGGAGCCTCACGGTTGTGCCGTGCCCACCCCCCACACCCACCCCCTCCACCCTTTCTCCCTGTCTGCCTTCGTTTCTCTTTCTCCATTTCTCTCATTCTCTCCCGATCCCGTTTTTCTCGCATCTTTCTCCGATTCACCTTTTTACCTCGTCTCGCGGCCGCCAATCCCGTTTTCCTCGAGTCCCACAACCCCCGCTTGTGCCTCCTCATCCCCCCGCGCGCACCTTCTACCACCCCCGCGGGACAGCGTCAAGCCCGGATTCCCGTGCAGCTATAACGTTTCTCGATTCGTCGACGACCTTCCTTCATATGAGAAACGCAGTCGCAAGCCGATAATTTTCTTCTTTTTTTTTCAATCCATTCTTTTGACATCTTTTGCTCTTTCTCTCTCTCTCTCTTTTTACGGTTCGTGCTATTTTCTATCCTTCATTTTTCCGAAAATGAGGGAAGAGCGAAAATACTCATTGTAGTAATACTAATAATAATTACGATGGTGATAATAATAATAATAATAATAATAATAATAATAATAATAATAATAATAATAATAATAATAATAATAACAATAATAATAATAATAATAATAAGAGATTTTTTCTCTCATCATATTCACGAATGTGTTACGAGTCGAAGAATCGAAATAATCGCCCTCGGATTGAAAACCGAAGAATTGGCATGGGCATTAATGATGAAAGACTAAAAAAAAAGAAAATTCATGTAAAATCATATAAATGCCGAATACACGCGTTAAAAGTGAATAAAACACAAACACACACATACACACACGTATGAACCGAAAAAAATAGAATCAAGAAAAGAAAAAAAAAGAAAATATCGGAATAGGTTGTTAATATATAAAGAATCGGTGGTTGGTTGAGCACGGAGCGAGCGGGGGGTGAGACGGGGTGGGGGGTTGCAGCGATGCAACGTGCGGCCAGGCGAATCCATTATACGGAACGACGATTCGACAACTTCTATTCGGCATGTGCCGCCGGTTACACACACACACACACACACTCACACACGTCCACAAATCTATATGTATAGATATGTTTTTCTATATATTCACACAAAACGTACATCGTAATCCAATCAAATGTCAAAGTGGATAGCAACGAAACCAAAAAAAACATACATATATGTATATGAAAAATTGAAAAAAAATGAAGGCAAATTAAAAAAAGGAGAATAATAAAAATAATAACAAAAAAAAAGACGAGGAAGAAGAAAGACGATGCTCTCGGTTCTCAGCGATATATCATCGTAATATCCGTGCCCGGTACTCGTGGAGAAATTTTTTCAATACCACGTGTACGAGTGAGAAGGACGTTGTGTATGGGGTACGTCAGTTGCCTGGGAATCCCTCACCAACGGATAACTATCTATACCTACCTATCCCCCTATCCCAAGAGCCATGTACCAAACACAAACACAAACAAACACACACACACACATTTTATAATTTTGTATATCCACAACGATCCACAACGACTACACATTCTCTCGTCCGCGAATGTGAAAAAAAACATGTCTTTTTTCTTTCCTTTCGATTTTGTTCATTTTTCCCTTTTTTCTTTTGGGTCACGGTTCGGGATAGAAAGATGGGCACGACGGGGATGAACGAGCACGGAGAAACCGCGAATAAGCTCGCGATGTACGCGAATGCCGGAGGAAATATAACGTGAATGGCGTGCGGGTTTCCCCCTCCCCCTCTACCTCCTCCCCCTCCCCCTCCCGAACCACCCCCGAAGCAAATTCACAAGGGCAATAGGGTCGACCTCTCGAAATCGGTCTGCTCGTCGCGCAAGTGCCTTCTCACTGACTTGTCCTCCCCCCCCCCTCCCCGGACCCCGAGACTCACGATTCGTACGGGGGTTTGCCATTTTTATCTGGCTCGGCCGTAACGCTGCCAGGACGTTTTCACGTGGTGCATCGGCTATGAGCTACCTTCGTCCTTCCCTCTTCACCCCCCGCGACCCTCTGGCCTCTCACCCACGGCCGACATCGACTCCGATACGCATGGGAGTCGGTACGTGAGGGGCGAAGGGGGTTGTGCATTGCGATGCAACCGGGCTTCACAATCATCGTTGGCTGGATTCCATAACCGTGCGGGGGGACGTAGGATAGGCCATCAATGCTGTGAGGAACTTTTTCGAACAGCAATCTGTCGTGAATTATTATTTTTATTATCATTGTGGGATATTTTTTTTTGGTTATTTTTTTTTCTAATGATTTATTTGTTTATCGGTGTTGTGATCTCTGGTCTTGTTATTTCATTGACGCCTTATTAAACGAGAAAGAGGTTGGAGGGGGGGTGGGGGGGGGACGAAAAATAAATTATGAAATAAATAATTGAGCAAATGAATAAATAGATAGTTAAATATATCCGTTCATGTTCCATTGATAAAACTACAATTTTTTTTCGTTTTTACATAGTTCATAAATGAGATTTATCTGTAAGAAAATTCGATAAGAACGTAAAGGTCGGTATCGTCGATACAAAACTGCATTTCCGGTTCAACGGTTTTTCTCAAAAAGGTACGAAATAAAAAAAAATGTGGAGCGATGGATGAAAGCCTGCAACAGCCAGTGACATATCGATAGAGCGAAACCTTCAGCAATCATTCTCCACCCACCGGGCAGCTCGAGACATTATCGATACACCCCCTCCCCACACCCCTCGTCGCTCGACTCCTTGCCCTCGAGCCAAAATCCTTACGTAAAAAAAATCCACGTGCACCACACGAGCTCTTCTCAAGCAAGAGCTTTTCATTCATCCGCTCTCGCGATAAGTTTAAATAAAATCGTCGCGCCATTCTCAATGCTTATCTCTCACCCGTCAAAATCTCCCTTCTTCCCCATCGCGTTTTCGTTCTTCTCTCCTCCTCATTCATTTTTTTTTCATTTATTTTTTTTCGTCACCATATCGAGAAGAGCTGTGAAATCGAGACGGGTCACCCCCTCCCCCCCTCCTCATCGACGGGGACGTATCTTTGTGGAATACGTCTCGGGGGCTCGAGCAGTCTCCAGAGGGCGGGGGAGGGTTTGGCTGCTCGGTCGTCGAAGACACCCCCCCCCCCTCCTCTTCCAACGTCGTTCACGTCGTTGGGAGTCAAGCATCGTCTACGCGGATGCGTTTTTGTCGACCCTGAGACTCGGCATCCTTCGCAAAAGATCCTCTCGCTCTTCCTTTTTCACCATCAACCCCCTCCCCCCATTTCCGACTTCTCGCTCTTCGACTTTGCGAAAATCTTCTGAACGACGCCTTGTCCCTCGGCCATCCGCTTCTTCCTCCAGTTTTCTTCTTCCTTCTACCCTCCGAGTCCGCCCCCGCCCCCAACCCCCTAGCCCCATAGCTTTTTTTTTTTTTTTTTTTTTTTTTCACCCGACAATAAAGGACGAACTGAGGAGGTCGCGTTTGAGAAAGCTCCACCCTCGCTGTTGAACCGCTCCACCCTCGCGAGCTTTTCTTACACCCGATATTTCGTTTTCTTCATCCCTCTCGTTTCCCAGACTGCTGAGGGGGTCGCGTCATCAGCCTCGCCACTTCGAGAAGCCTCGAACCTGTTTTCTGTCTCACCGACAAAAAAGCTCCATCTTGAATCGTTCCGGGCTTCGTTCTTCGGCGCCCGAGCTTTCCCAACACCGAAGGTGAAAGATATCGCGACACGACTCAATGGCACACAATGTTTACCAATTCCCTTAGCCCCCCCCCCCCTTCCTGCCACGAATAAACCAATGGGGGCTATGTGCAGCAATGGATTCCAAGAATCCGAACGTCTTCGACACTTCCGAATTGCCCGAACGTCACGGGGGTGACGTTGATCGTGACGCGAGAACTTGGTGGCGATGGGAAACCCGCGTGTCTGTCCGTCAATAGCTCGGTTAATGCGTTGAGCCATTAATCATTGGCTCGAGCCTCCCCCCGCCACCCCCGCTCGCTCAGCGTCTGACACGGCGGAACCGGCAAAACCATCGATGTGCCACATGGTTCCGTCAACACACGTCGGTGGTGGTGGTTCGTTCGCGATGGGATGAGCTTTCGTTCGTCGCTATCGCGCTCGGTGTGCCAGCGCCAACGGGATTCCAGATGGAAAGGTGGAAAAACTCGCTGAGGAAGTGTGGATTCTGTTTCGAATTTTTTTTCGTGGAATTGAATATACGGGATAGGTTTTCAGGGATGAAGGAAAGATATCTACTTGCCGGGTATTTGAGTGATACCAAATGTAATTGTCATCATTTTGTTAACAATTATGTGAATTATTATTATTATTATTATTTTGTGGATTTGTCGAGCCTGCATTGTTGTTGCTGATTTTCTATTTTGCTTCCTCGTGGAGGAAGTTATGTGAAGGTTTTGCAAGTTTCACTGAATTATGAGGAAGCAATTTGCAAGTTTCTTTTCTTTCCTCTCATTGTGGAATATATAGATATATATACATAAATATATATATTTTTTTTTGAGCGACCCATTGGCTGAGAATTTCCGTCGAGGAGGTGAAAGTTCGATGAGCGAAGCTTGGGGTACGAAAAAAAATTACAATTTTGTGATAATGCGGATTCCAATTGTACAACGAAATTAATTTGATAATTACACTCGAGGGTGACTTTTGTTGATGAGACCGACAACAACAACAACAACAACAGCAATATGGTTCGAGTCCACTTGTGCTTTCAATTGTGCGCACTGAATGCTACCGGTAGTGGGGGGAGGGGAAAGGGTTGGAGTGCACTGAAAGGATTGATTTACCGAAATCACAATGAGAGAGCTCGATGAGAGAAGCTTCCGGGCAATTGTGACAATGGCTACGAAATAATTCGGACGAGTTTTATAAGCTCCTTTTTTTATTTCGCTTATTATTATATTATTATTATTATATTATTATTATCATTATTGGTGCATGTATAGGTTAGGAGCTGGCGCGAATGAAGCGGCACGAGGATGGCGCAAGCTTTCGGCATGGTTGAGTTAAATTTAAATACGGAGATGTTTCAAGAGAGAGGGAAGGAGAATGAGGAATGGGATGTAGAGAGAGAAAGAGAGAGAGAGAGAGAGAGAGAGAGAGAGAGAGAGAGAGAGAGAGAGAGAGAGAGAGAGAGTGCTGAGAGCCGATGGGTGCTGAGCGGTTTCTCGTCGCGGTGGCACCAAGCAATTTCAGAGTTCAAGGACGGTGCGCTCCCGATTTATACTCCCGACACGGTGATCCCCCTGACCCCCGCCCCCCTCGGCCCCTTCACCCGTGCGACCGCGTGGAATCCCAACGTATTGAGTTACTACCCTCGAATATCTTCTTCGCGGCTCGTTCGACGTTGCATTCCTTGTAATTGCCACGCGGGATGCACGATTGGGTTAATGCAATTGACGCGGGGTTATTGGGGTCAGAAGAGGGATGCCGTTGGGAAGCTCTTGTTGCGCAATCCCGTTGCGCCAAGTCCGTTTCGACAGTCTCAATGGCTGTTGTTTCGTTCGTACGAATTTTTTTTTTTTCTAGAAGTCGTGGGTCTGTCGGATCGAATAAATGAACAAATGAATGATTGAACAAATGGGCCGATACATGGCATTGATTAATTATTATTGTTACCCAAGTTGAGATTCGACGAGTAATATAAGCTTATTGTGATCGAATTATTCATTTGCAATGACAGTTTATTAATGAAGAAATAAATAAATAAATAAATAAATAAATAAATAAATAAATAAATAAATAAATAAATAATCACGAGAACCACTTTAAATCGAATAATTTTATTCTCCTTGTCAGTCAGTCAAAGACAAGACAATGGTCACGGTTTGTGAAATTTAATTTCCATCGAGCGACGAGAGTGAATGAAAAATCATATGACATATAGACGTCACATATAGACGTCGTCGTCGTCGCTCACATCGTTGTTCAGCATAGCGGTAACTCATCGCGCAACACACACACACACACGCTAGTGTATCACATGTGGCACATGTTCGCGAAAAACGTGGTTCGAACGCGCGGTTTCGATCTTCGTGACTGGAGGAGTTAATCGCGCCGCGAAAGCACAATAAACTCGAAGATAATAAACGAAATTCAACGTCGGGCTTTGAGCGAGGAGCTTTCGCTCGGAGTTCTCTATCTTCCTCCCGCTCTCTCTCTCTCTCTCTCTCTCTCTCTCTCTCTCTCTCGGTCGTTCTTGCGTTCGACTCGTTGAAATTTTTACTCACTCACACGCGCAAGCTCACTATAGCTCACTCTCTCGATTGTCTATCTCGCGCTCGCGGTTTTACCGTAATAATGCATTTCGACTCTGGCATATCGTCGTATACGGTACAAGCAAACCCATTCGAACGAATGGAAAGCTATTAATAGTCCAACTCATCCTCTAACGCTCGCTTATTCGTATATTCTCAACTTCTTCTCTTTTTATCGCTCTATCTCTCTCCCACTCTTTCTCTTCTACTCTTCATCCATCTCTCTCTCTCTCTCACACACACACACTCTTCGCTTCCTCGAAAATCTCCGTCTCTCGTTCGAAAATTTTCTGTATATCCGACTCGCGCAAGCACAACTGCCACCCGCGATTTTCCGTCTCCACTTCTGTCTTTCCGCTCTCGCAACATGCACCGGCGTATTATAACCCCACCAGACACTCCCCCGATCATCGTTATACATACCCTACACCACGCAACAAACTTTCCATCGCCGTGTACCACACTACACGCCCAACCGCGTGTGTGTTGGGTCTCCCACACTCCCTTTCACCCTTCCTACACCCTCCCCCGCCCCTCCACGCAACGCGTGTGTACGTCTCTTCGCATTTTCGTCGTCCACATCCGTAGACCGTGCCCCAACCTCATCGCGGTTATTTCAGAATGGCGTATCTCCACTTCGGCCTTCTCTCTGGCCCCTCTCTGTCACCGAACACGTCGCATCCCACGATTATTCTGCATCTACCTCATTTTTTCTCTCTCTCTCTCTCTCTCTCTCTCTTTCTCCATGGCTTCGTTTGATTCTAATTTCCATCCATCTTCACTTCTATTTGTTCAGAAAATTCCTGATTTGTGTTTTTTTTGTCTTCCCGTGTGGAAATCGTGTCCCGGAATCAGCCAGGGCCGGGCGAGTTTTCCGGGATACTGGCCCGGTTCTAGCCTGGCAACCGGGCTAGGCCCCTGCGCTATAGGTAACATCTGGCTATCCAATTGGTGTCCATGACAATTGGCCACGGGCTGGCCAGCATTCCGACATTCTCTTCCGGAAACCGGGACCAAAACTAGCCGGCACCGGGATAATGCAGACCCATATAAAGCGGGAGGGGGGGTTAATACAATATATAATGAAATAATAAGATCCGAAATAACATTACGACTTTTATTTCAGATTGAAAAAGATTATTATGCCGTACACTTTATTCTTAATTATATATAACTTATTAAAAAAGATATTCGAAAGATGAGAAAAAATAATGAGGTTAGAAAAATAATCACTTACGTTCTCGAAAGCAGTATCGCGAACGTCTTCTTAATATGTCTTCGCAATATCTCCCTTTATCGCCCGGTGTCGTTTCACCCGTTCCCGATTTAACGATCGCTTCTTTTCGTTATCCATCTAATTGATTTTAGTCTTTAACTGTCTTCGATTTTCGTTAACCGGCATGCTTGAAATACATTCGTGAAAGTGAGGTTAGTTTTGATCGAGGCACGCCGGCGCGACATATCAATTGTTGCCTGCAAAAAACGCCAGATGGCGTTGGCTTCTAAAGATGGGTACTAGATGTATTATGTCTAGCCTCTTTCTGGGTGACGTTGGACAGGATAGCCAGCTAGCGCCTGCCCAGCCGTGTCATCTATACATGTATCGTGGCTACATCCTATCCCGTGCGTCTACAGGAAACCTTGATCCGGCAAATTGGCCCGCTGCTAGATTCAAACAAGGATACCCCTTACAGATTTCCACACGGGTTCTTTCTAATCCCTCGATAACATCGCCTTTCATGGAAGCTTTTGGCTGATTTGTTCATGATTTTAGCCAAAAGTTCATCCCGCTTGATCATTGGTAACTCATCGTTATTGATATTTTGTAGTATAACTCTTATTTCAAATAAATTTCGGAATTGATTGTTCTCCCATTTTTTTTTTTGATCAAGTAGCGTGAGCTTGCAGCCACGAGCTTGCGAATTCAACGACCGTATTTGGAGAATTGTTCCTTCAGCGCGTGATGGAATTTACTTTGCGGTTTAGAATATGCTGCACGCGGGCGAGTAATTCGACGTTACTTTGCACGAAGCCTATTATATCCGATCACGAGGCATCGTGTGTGTGTGTGTGTGTATCTGTGTGTTCGTGTGTGTGTGCACGTATCGGACGCGGTAGTCCGGTAATAATTCGCACTCGTAAATATAGCCCAACACATAGAGACCGTGCGGGGCACACGGTTGATACGTGTGACAGGTGTCCGAGATTTAGAATTATTTCTCAGCTGCAACGTTGTCCCGCGAAAGTCTCACAAATGCAACCGTTAACATTTCAAACCCCTGGAGAAATAATTAAAATACATCGAAACACAGTTAACAACCATAATGGGAGTCGAACGGTGCGAATAATAGCCCGTTACCATATTGGTAAAACACTTTTTTTCGAATCAGTTCAGTCCAAAGGAGACCGGGGCGTTGTGGCACAAACGATTTTATTAATTAAAAATATATACATAAATATAAAATAAAAAATGAAAAGGAAAAACATTCAACGCAAACATGAATCATCGTTCAATAACAAAATGTAGTATGTATAATATATATACGTGAATTTTTTCTTCCCAAAATTGAATAGCAAGTTTTCAATATTCTGAATTTTGTAATTTAATATTAAATTTCGTCAAGATTGGTAGTTAACTCGGAGTTTAGTTGAAAATTGAGTCAAGCTGATTGAACCTCATCCCAACTGTGTCTCGATCCATTATCTCGAGCAAAGATTGTTAATCATCAATCGAATAACAAATTTAACTGGGGAAAAAAATAATACTCTGCGCGTGCCATTTCGCCCCGGTCGCCTGTTTGCATTTTGTTTCACGTGCGCGCGCGGGCGCTCGTATCGTTCGCGCTCTCGGGCTTGCACTCAAGATAGTGGGCAGATACAGATGGATAAGCGACAAACTATGCATTACGCTTTGGAGTACGCGTGCCACGATCGCGTGGGTGTGAATTTACAGCTTCGTGGGTATTACGAAAAGGAGAGACCGAGAACGAACGAGCTCGCCGAGTTCGAACGGTCCTAGGAATTAGTTTAGCGAAATCGACATATACATAAATATATATATACATATTTAGATACATATATGTATATATATTAAGGTGTGTTGAAAAAATAAAAAGTATTTCGATTCTCGTGGCTGTTCCTTCATTCGAAGTTTTACATAAATATGTAACTAAAACATTTAGTCTATACACGATATATAGATGCATGTGTGTGCATTATGCATTCATTCACATGCGCATAAATGACTCGGCTTGGTATTAATATTCGACGTTGAATTGCGTGCTGTGATTCCATTCGTTCAACATTGTCTACATAGATCAGAAATATATATATATATATATATATATATATATATATATATAATAAATGCATACACACACAGACAGACACACATGTATATTATATAAATATCTAAAGTCGTGCGTTAATATAGTACGGCACAGTGTGTTGCGTTCCATTAGAGATCGAAACCGGATAATGAGGGAAAACGTACGAGTTAATCGCGCGTCGCTCCCATGCGGGAATTTATCTCCGAGTGCCTGTAACAACAATTGCGTCTATGCCGCCGTAAACGTTACGAGCCGAGCATGAGCTTGTACGTGTCGCGCGCGCAGCAGTCATGAATGGGGGAGGGGGGAGGGCGCTCCGTAGCGATCGCCACGACGAGATTACCACGACCGAGACCGACGCACTGCGTTTCGCTATTTATTGTTCAACAGTCTCCGCCGTTGTACAAGTACATAACTAGCGGGAGGGGGGGGGACAATAAAATTTAATAGTTTATTTTTTTTTTCGTAATCTCTTTATGTCTGTGATTTAATTTTATTTTTAACAAAGAAAATGGAAAACAACAAAAAAAATGCATCCTTCGGACAATGAATGAGTTTGATGAATAAATCGTTTATTTATTTAATTGTTCGACGATAATGGAGTTCATACACCCCATGGGGTTCATAATGGGCTGAGGATTTGTTAAACAAGGGGACAAGAAATATCAGTAGAGATGAGAATCAATAGATTTTTTTCTCAATCGTATTTCTTTTTATTAATCATTGATGAGTCATTATTTTTTACATATTTTTTTCATTTGCTACCAAGACGACGTTCAAATTATTTCTGCTGATTATTTTTTTAGCATGATTATTTATCTCTTTTTATATTATTGTCATTATTATAATGCATTAGATTGTTTGATAATCTTCTTAAAGCCATGTCTATCATTTATGATAATTATTATTACAAAATAATAAATTGTACGTTCGATTAACCTCAATTAATATTAGTCAGATCGCTGACAAATAAATTTTGTCACGTCGTCATTGCATTATTACTCATCCTTGAATCGGCTCTGTTGTATTTTCTTTTATTACTATTTTTTCTTAATTTTTATAAATATAAAACGAGTGACACACCTCGCGTTGATTGTGCTTATGAGGTTGCGACAGAATAAGAAAAACGACGAGAGAAAGAGAGAGAGAGAGATGGGAGGGGAGAGAGAGGGAGAGACAGAGAGATCCCTTTAGGCTCTCCTTCGCATCGCGGTGCCGCGTCCGGTTACGCACATCCCGTGTCGAGTGTACCCGCGATTATAAATAGTAACCTTTGTCGGTGCTGATGCTGTTGCTTCTGATGATGATTTTGCTGTGGCTGCTGTAGCTGCTGGGCTTCGCGGATCTCTTCTTCATTCTTTAAATTTACCTCTTTCACTGTTTCTCCCGCTGGCTCTTCCCGTCCGATGGGTCTCGGCTCTCCCACCCCAAGCTCTCCCATTCGCTCGTGGGGTTCATTCTATTCCACGCCAAACGTGAATATCAAATCCTCGCAAGCTCGCGTCCGCGCCCGTCGCAACCTCGACTACATCCGAATGACAAAATACCTTCTCGAGATTGGCCCAATGTTTAACCTCGAGCTTGCGCGAGTGGCTTATTATTAATATTATTTTGTTTTCATTGTCGCTTTCCACCCCATCGATGGAAAAAAAATCTTATACATTTTTTTAAAAATTCGACGAATGAATTAACAAATGGGAAAAAAAAATGTCTAAATAAATGCATAAATAGATTAATTAATAAGCGAATGAATAAATGAACAATGAAAGTTGAATAATTACGAGGACGAATGCTCTGCCCGCGGCTATCGAATAATGAAAAATAATAATCGATCACGACCCTCGAAATAAATTCCAAAATTTTCACAAACAAATCTCAAAATCCACATTCATTCAAATTCTTCAATTCAGTTATAACCAAACGTCACCAAGAAAAAAAAGATTAACACAAAGTATAAGCGCGAAGCGAGGGTCGAATCCCTCGAGAATCGCTTGTGCAAGAGCAACAAGACGTAAAGAGCTCATAATTCTCGTGAAGCGAGAGGGAAAGATAAACGGTTACGTCGTCGAGCGAACCGCCACAGTGTTCACCTATATCTCTCCGTTGCTCGATCCACGTGCGTGTGTGTGTGTGTGTGTGTGTGTGTGTGCACGCAATCCACGCACAAGCACTCGCGAGCGAGTATCTAAATCCGTACTCGCGCAAGCTCGCGCGTGAGAGTCTCGTTGCAGTTGTCGCTTGGAGCGCGCGCGAGCTTGCGGAGCTTGCGATTTCACCGCATCGAGCGACAAGCGACGTTGGCTCAAATCTCCATCTGCATATCACGCACAAACACACACACACACACACACACACACGTGCGCAAGCACAATCACACAAATTCGCATGGAGCACACACTCGTGCAAGCTCGGGTCTAAAAATTTTCCATCCTTCTTCATCCGTTTCTCGAGATGTATCTCCGGTCGACGGGGTGAGGTGGGAGGGGAGGGAGGGGGGGGGGGGACTCATGACGGACCACAAGCTTCCCTCAAGATTCTCGCGTGGACGAAAGCTCCCGTTATTCGCATCTGTAAATTTCTTGTTGCTCGCGTCTTCGTCGTTCCGCTTTGCGACGAGAACCGGCAGCAGCCGCACGAAGCATCAGCGCATCAGCATCGGCATGAGCGCGTCAGGCGCGCGCGCGCAGAGGCAGAGGCAGAGGGAGAAGGGTTGGAGGGAGGAGGGCGTTGATGACACTGGCGACTCATTCATAAGACGCGGAGAAGGACGCGGAGCCGGACGAGGCCGCGGGAAAACGGGACGTGTGGCGCGGGGGAGGGGGCGACGGGGCAAGGGGGGCGGAGGAGGGAGGGGGGAAGAAAAACGATGGGACGCGGAGGTATAAAACGAGGAGAGTCGGTTGGGATGAGAGACTGGGATAACCCGAGCATCGCGGCACCCCGGGGTCGTGTTCGACGGGAAAAAAGAGAGAGAGAGAGACAGAGAGAGAGAAAGGAAGAGAGAGAAACTTTCGCCGGAAACGGTAGCGAGCCAATGTTCATTCACAAGCGCATCAACCGGGGGTCTTGACTCGGACTCGTCGTCTTCTTCTTCTTCCTGCTCTTATTCTTGTTCTCTTCCTTCTACGCTGTCTTCTTCGACCTCTCTGTCTCTCTCAGTAGCTTCTTCGGATCCAACTGTGTGCCCTCCGTTCATGTCTTCGTGTTCAAATGCCTCGGTCCTGGTACTTCGAGTCTAGCTGCTAGCTGCTACCGGAACGCTCTCTTCTTTTCGTCTTCGTCTTCGTCTTCGTCTTCGTCTTCGTCGTCGTCGTCGTTCGACGACATTCCCAAACGAGAGCAAAACGATCCGGAGACGCCATCGTCGGTTATTCGAGGTTCCACGGTGCTTCTGCTGTGTACGCCACCTCCGGCGAGCATATAAATCTACCCGTTTTCTTTCCTATACACACCACTCCCTCGCAACTGTAACGTTATGCGTTGCCCGCAGCCACCCCCTCTCTCTCTCTCGAACCCCCCCACCCTCTACGACCGGCTCTCTGCAACGTTCTTTTTATTTTATTACTTTTTTTTTGGTTTCGTTTCGTCTGTTCTTGCTCTCGCTCGCGTATATTTGACGTTTCGTACGTGTGTCGCGTGTGTACGTTTGTTCGGTAGGTTCGGTGGCTATGAGGTGAGCTACGAGGGTGCTAAGGATGCTGACGTCGTGGTTGAGGACACACGATGTAGCTGAGTCGTACCTCGACATCGCCGATGCTAACGCATCGCTTGCTTCAGCTTTTATTTCGCAATTTTGTTTTCTTTTTTTTTGTCTATCTCTCTCTTTCATTATTTATTCTGCGCTCAATTTTTTTTTCATCTCCCTCGCTCTCCCTCGGACGAGCTTCCTTCGATTTTTAGGTTCTTTCTCCTGTCTTCCTTTATTTTTTATTTTTTGGCCTTAAGGGGACTGAATCACCTAAAAAATTGGAATCTTTTTTTTCCGGGACACGACCAATCTAGGATTAAAAATCAATTTTACCCTCACAAAATACCTACACAATGAGCCTTGTTACGAAGAAAAAATAGGACGTCAAAATCAAAAATCGTCTGAGTTCGTATGGTCCAAAAGCTACGACCAGTGGAAAAGTTTTTCGATAAATCTTACAGCGTTCAAGACGCTTTATATGGCTATGAAAAAAAAATGAAATGATAGCTAAGTACACGTATTTTATAAGGGTGAAAATCGATTTTTAATTGATCGTGTAACGAGCAAAAAAAAAAATAATAATTTCCAATTTTTTTGGTGACTCAGCCCCCTTAATTTTCTTTTTTCTTGCTCTCGTTCGTGCCAGATTTTTTTGATTTTCAGGCTGCTCATTTCCTCTCTCTCTCCCTCTCTCTTTTGCTCAAGCAAGTCCTCCCTTCATTTTCAGGTTGCCCTCCCTCTCTCTCTCTCTCTCTCGCTCTCTGTCTCTCTCTTTCGTTATCTCTCTCGTGCTCATCGTGCGTCTTCCCTCGGCAATACCACGTAGCAGCGTTCAACGCACAACACTCATTGTTCTTGTCTCCATCCAACGAGCGGTTCGTGCCACGCTGTACCGGAATAGAATGGCATATCCCGCTCACGATGATGCTGCTGTTGCCGCTGCAGCCTCCGGTTGCTTCGCGAAAGTTTCGCTCATAACGCAAGTGCGGGTGACCCGAGGCTTGTGGACCCTCGCGGAACGTCATGACGCCCCGGCAACTTCACGATCTACATTGCGTTGACTCTTCTTCTCCTCCTAACCCCCCCCCTCCCCTCCCCTCCCCCGCTCCCTCGGAGAAGAGTGCAGCAACGTCGCGCGTTCGCCGTTTCTTGCGAGACGGATTTGGCGAGTTCGAAAATAGAAACATCACACACTCAGACACACACACACACACACAAACGAACGCACCTACGTATACAGAGACTCGTGTATGAAGAACATTCCTCGTTAATTAATTGTATCAGGGTAAGAAGTCGGTAAAACATGATAACGTTTCGTCGGAATTCCCCATCTCGTCCCCCACCCTCACTTGCCCACCTCCCCGAGAAACGTAATCTCGTAGAGGCAACAGGAAAAATAATTAGAAAAAACAAAAAATTCAATCGTCGTGCATGGAAATTCGTTGATAAAAATATTTGTAGGAAATAAACGTTTTTCGACAACCAGAGAATTTGATATTAACTTTTGAGTGAATATATTCCATATTATTATTATTATTAGTATTATTGAGGTAATAATAATAATAATAATAATAATAATAATAATAATATGGAATATATTCAGATAATAACGTTTGAGTGAATATATTCCTTATTATTATTATTATTATTATTATTATAACCTCAATAATAATAATAATAATAATAATAATAATAATAATGTGAAAATATTATATAACTACTAAATATAAAAATCACAGTATATGAATGAACTTCAATTCTCCAATGGAATTCCCTTCCATTGATTCTCCAGATCGATTCGATCGTTTATGTCGATTTTCGTGTAAAATAAATGTGCACAGTCGCACAGAGATGAATTTCGTGTCCGTGACGGTAGAGTGTCGAGAGAAATTTCAAAAAAAAAAAAACGCTCGTCGGAAATTCTCCGATGCACGGAGAAGAAATTGTGGACGCGCGAGGGCGACGCGGCTGATCGAAAGTGTCACGCGTCGAAGCGAATACGCATTTTCGTGTCCGTGCGACGCTGCGTGAATTACCGTATATCCCACGTCTCCCTCGCACGCACCGCTCCGCTCGCCGCGCTCGCTCGCTTCGGGTCCAACACCGTCGTCGGACGTTGAAAACGTTCTGAATGAACTTTACGTTAGCGCGTGACGCGCGTGCGCGCCGATCTCGAGGTCTCGCTTCGGCCGACTTTACGCTGACTCGTTTCACTTGACTCGAATAAACTGGTCGAGATTTTTCGGATGTTGCGCGACCATCTCTCCCTCTCTTTTTTTTGGCGTCCACGAAAATATGCGAACGAACGACTAACCATCACCGATTCACCTCTTTCGTGATTTTCACCTGACAAAAATTGCAACAACAACAAAAAAAAAAATACAAAACCAATCAAACGAATTTGCTTGAAAAAAAAAAGGTCAACGATAATTGTGACACATAATAAAATGACATTGAACGCGAATGATGGGACAATTAAATCCGAATGAAAAAAAAAAGAAGCAGAAAAACAAAACACTTAACCTGTCGTTAATCTCGATCGTCCGTTCTTTCGTTTCATTTTTTTTCTGTTTTTTATTTTCACAATCTCGAACGGCTAATTAACGGCTGCCTATCGAACGTTGAATTATGACATCGAGAACAAGTCCCATTATCCAATATCTTCGCTCACAAAGAAACAAGAAAAATTTTCATGAAAGAACAACAAGCACTTCGGCTCAACCACCAACCATCTCGTTTCAATTAATTTTTTTTCACATTGCCCTCTCTTGCTCGCTTATTCATTCATCCGCCAATGTTCGATTTGCTGTTTGAATTTTAATTTTTGTCGTTTGTTCTTATGTTTTTGTTGTTGTTGCGTTTTTTTTCGCTAGGAGTTGACGAGAAAATTGATTTTTCTCGATTCAGACATGAATAAAATCACTGATTTATTGTACACGTCATAACTACATTTTACATAGACGTATATATCAATGTATTAACGTATATATATATATGAGACATGTCATTTTCATTTCTGCAAAGAAAAATAGAACGAAAAAAAAAATTGATAAAATCTGATAAAACACACAAACATAATTCCAAGTCTGATTGAACGTTTTTTTTTCTTGCGAGTGATGCTCAACGATCGACGATTTTCTTTCGATACGATGGGATCTCTTTAATTAATTCCGCACACGGTTTACACATTTACACGTTTATATAGGTTTGCGGTTCGTTTACACGCGAGCAAGACGCGACGACTTCGCGTCGTCGTGTTCGCCGCGACTGTTGTAACGAGTTCGATTGCTTCGACGGTTTTTATTCGCGACAATTGCGACAACCTGGGGACAATCGTCTCGGTCGCGATGGGAATAAAATCTCCGTCTTGTTCACTTGCGACGCATGTCGCGCTTGTCGTGGCGAAGTAGTTACGGCACGTGCGTGTGCGGACGACGCGAACGAGCCTCCTCTTGTTCCATTACGAAAAAAAACAAAATAAATAAAATAGATCGAAAGACACACAACGAAAACAATCATAGAACGAACATTGCTACGTTGCAATTGGTTTGCGAATCGTGTTTTCTGGTTTTCTAATTTTTATTTTCTCACAATCTTTATGAGTCGATAATGAAATTGAAGAAATAATTGCAAATAAAAATAACTGAAGAAATAAATAGAATAAAATTCACGAGGCGAAACAGTAAATATTGAAAAATCCAACGATGGTCAAAATGTTTGAACTTTTAAAATTGTAGAAAAATGTTCTAAACGTTGAGCAAGCTGAATTTTTGTGAGATGGAAATTGTGAAAAACGCGGAGATGAAAAAAAAAAAAAGTTTTTCAGAAAGCTCTAATTACCGCGAGAGCCAACGACAACGAGAAGAGAAAAGAACGGAATGAAATGAGAAAGGAGTAATGGGAAGAAAATAAAAATAAAAGAAAATTCGCTAGGAGGAAAAATAAAATACGAGAAAGAGAGAGAAAAAAATAAAAAAAGAGTTCAACGGTATGAGAGGGTTAGGGAGGAGAAGACCGACGAGCTATCGGGAAAAGTCCACGAGGGCGGCAAAGGAGAAACGAAGGACGGGTAGGACGAACGAGAGAAAAAGCTTTGCTGAGGACACGATGGAGGGGGGATGCGCGGCGACGCCATTCTCGTCTGTGTTTCTCTGTCGGCTTCCGGGATGCACGGCAAAGCAGTCAGACGCAGGGTTGGGTCGCCCAGGCGCATTTCCCCCGCAAGTCCTGTACTCTCTTCCACGAAATATCACAGTCATTGGCCACTTAAGATCCACGAAAAACACAGTCATTGGCGCATCTCTCGGCGTATTTCATTTCGTGATTTACACGAATAACTATGACATTCCGCCAATTACTGTGACCACTTTTCATCATCTGTATCAGGTGCACTAGTGAATAATATATTCGATACATATATCGTTCACATAGATAATGAAATATAGTCAATTATCGTATGAAAGTGGAAAATAATCATATTTCTGCATTAATTTCGAATAATTTACATCGTCAATCATCAACCAGATAGGTCAACGAGTTCAACCACACACAACATCCCAATTGATTCAAGAAAAACGAGACTCTTAGACAATAACAAAAAACAAACTCAACGTCAACCCAGCACGACATCCCAATTGATTCAAGAAAAACGTGACTCACAGACAATAACAAAAAACAAACTCAATGCCAACCAAGCACGACATCCCAATTGATTCAAGAAAAACTTGACGCACAGACAACAACAAAAAACAAACTCAACGTCAACCAAGCACATCCCAATTCATTCAAGAAAAACGAGACTCACAGACCATAACAAAAAACAAACTCAACTTCAACCCAGCACGACATCCCAATTGATTCAAGAAAAACGAGACTCACAGACAATAACAAAAAATAAACTCAACGTTAACCAAGCACGACATCCCAATTGATTCAAGAAAATCGAGACTCACAGACAACAACAAAAAACAAACTCAAGGTCGAGTAGATTTCCGTGGTCCCGAAAGTTGTTTTTATTATTATTATTTTTTTTTTCATGAATCTTGGTGAACCTCGGCAAAAGGGATTCCACTCGACGGAGAGGTCGGTTGAATGGGAAAGAGAGGGAACCTCTGGCATCTGGGAACAGGTGGAGGCGCCAGGGAGACCCCGAGGCTCTTGTAAATCGTCGTACCTGCGCTCGTGGGCGCATTCCTCGTCGGAGGGGGAACTCCGTGAGGCGTTTGTCGGTGAACGTGCTATCCGCAGCAGCAGCAGCGGCGGCGGCGACTCCCGGCGACGTCGGCAAATGGGACACGGCGACGCCGCAGCCCGAAAGAGGGGAAAGAGGGTAGTCGTGGGCGGACAGCCCGGGACAACAATGAGCATTGTGATTTGTGCGGGTGTACCTCATCCGGGATTGGTCGTTCGCCGTGTTTCGACTCCCACCCTCAAACGTCTCCATTGGATCGACGAGGTTTGCGCGCGTTTCTCCCCGGGGTGGGGGGTCGCGCGCACTACCCGCCGCCTACGTCACCCGCAGACAATAGACAATGCGCAAGCACCGACTCGCCGGGCAAGAGCGGCGAGGGGGGCGGGGGAGGGGGAGAAGAAGGAGGTACACCTGACGTGCTATCGCGGCGACTCGGCTTCGTCGACTCTCTCTCTCTCTCTCTAAGTTAGAGATATAGATATGTACGGCGTTTGTTGTTCGAGTTTAGAAAATGTCCGCTCGCGGATTCGCAACTCACAAAACTAAATAATTCAGTCGATGAAACAGAAATTAGTTAGGATATTTATTTTTTTTTTTTCTAATTCAATCGACAAAGCAGAGATTAATCCGAGACGAATTTTTTTGCGATCAGGCCAAGTCTCTCTCGAGAATGGTGATCGAATATCATGAGGAATTTGATTTACGTGGGAAAAAAAAATTAAAAACATCGCACGTTCGACTAATTTTCCATCGCTCAACTCAAATGCAAGATAATTATGATGGATGGTGAAATATAATTTTCGTTCAACGAATTTCCCTAACAAAAAATTTCGTCGATCGAGTATCCCGGAGTCTCGAGAGAATAACCTCATTCGCATCTCCATTTCCAAATCTCGTGCGAATAAATGGTCACGAGTCAAAACAACAATTTTGTCACAACCAAAAACAGGTGAAAAAAAAAACATCTCATGGTTCAACCGACAGCTTCCAGGAGGAATGACCTTAGTCATTTCCAAAACTCAATTCCCCTCGACCCAAAAAAAAAAACAACCCCATCACTGACCCTCCTAAACCGCGGGTCGAGAGTCAAAAAAAAAAATTGAAAAAAAAAAGAAAAGAAATCAGTAAATAAACGATGAAGCGCCACTTGTTCTCCTCCACAGGACAATGTTGTCCGATTCGCTACAGTAGACGACCTCGCGGTGGTGACCATAGTATACCCCCGGCGATGCTCACCTCTCCACCTCCTCCTCCCGCTCCGCTCGACCTCCCGTTATCGTTCGCGCGCCGTTCGCCGGGGGGGGGGGGGCAGTCCCATCGCCCGGCGTGGGTGTAGGGAGCGAGAAAGTGGGCGTGGCCGGTGGGTGGCCGGGGAGGGCGTGGCTAACGGCCGGTCGGGAGTGGGCCGTTGCCCGTGAATCCGTTGAGGCGCGCACGCTCCACTAGTCACTGCCCTCCCGAGCGACTTCACTCCCGACCTTCGAGCGCGAGTGAGACAGACACACACACACACACCGATGAGAAAACGTTTCTCGCAACGCGTCTAACGCCTAGAGTCCGGGACAACGGCGCGACAAGGACGCACCCGTTCGACGAAGACTGGAAAAACGAAAACAAAAACAAAAACAAAGTCCGCGGGGCGGGTGGAGGGGTGAGGAGGAGGGTTAACGGGGAGCGTGGGAGAGAAGGAGAGGGAAGGAGCTTGGCGCGCGTGGGAGAGAGAAGGGGAACGGGCGCTGGGAGCGCGAGAGACGGAAAGAGAGCGAGTGGAGGGGCTTGGCGGAGCGCGGGGAGGTGGGCGGTGGAGGAGGTGGGAGCGTGGCGCGCGTGACACGTGCGAGTGGGAGCGAGAGAGGGCGCGCGACGCGGCGTGGCCGGATCGCGCGCACCACGGGGGAGTCCCCCGGCGTGGCAGCGGCGGCGGCGGCGGCGGCACGATCTGCGCCGGAGCCAGCGCCCGCCGAAACTCTCCACGTCGGGTCCCGCCACGGACCTCGAAGCCCGCGCGCTCCTCAGTCAGTCAGCCGACGCTCCGAGGCCGCGGTGATTATTTTTCCCCCATTGTACGGACACACACAACGTACACGAAAACATCGCAGCCCCCCACCCCCCACCCACCAAGATTTCATTATTAAATCCATTTTAAAAAAATCACCCTCTCGCGATCTTTATCCTCGACCACCCTTCAACCCCTAAATCGCATTGCCAAATTTGCAAAAAAAATAAAATAAAAAAAAAATAATAATAAAAAATCACGACAACGTTGGAAATTGTTGCACAATTGAAAGATAAATAATTTTCGAATTAATTGGTTGTTGGAAGAGTTGTTTAATGTGCGGCTAGTTGAGGCGTTAAAAAAATTTGAAAAAAAAAAACCGGTTTTACGAGGTTTGGTTTGACCACGATCTCACCCGAGGATACGAGATATATATTATATATATATATATATATATATATATATATATATATATATATGTATGTATGTACGTATATGTTTGTATTCATATAAATATTCATACGAGTACACAATAGGCGTGCGTGTGCGTGTAGAAGCATTTTGAAGGGGGTTGATAATCAATTTTGGAAGAGAGATTTTTTGGTCGATCGATCGATCGATCGACGAGGTGCGAGGTATAACCCCGGTGCTGAACGAACCCTTGCGGCCCGGAAGTGAACGATCTCAAGTGCGGTAATCCGGGAAATCTTTCGCAAGCTCGTGATTCGTCGTCGTATCCGGTCGAGTGAAAGCTTCGTTGATCATCGTTCGACGATCTAATTGTTGCAACCACAACGACGACAACAACAACAAAAAGTAACTCTGAAGAATTTGAGGTCACAACGAGACCTTTTATCGGCAACTTCTCGTGTCCACTATAATCAATGAATAACTTGATAAATAAATAAATAAATAAATAAATAAACAGCGAGGAATTGACGAAGAAAGTGATTGAGCAACAAGTGACAGTATTTGAATATATAAATTGGTTGTTTTTTTTTTTTGAGACAGTGCCAAAGTCAAGATTTGTGTGAGATAACTGTGCTCGAGACAATCGTCTCTCCCTCTCTCTCTGTCTCTCGTGAATTGTGAATCTGCGACGACTGCGAAGAAACGAAAAAAACAAAAGAGAAAAGAGATAGAGAAAGCAAATTTAGCTTGACGATTGACAAGAGTTATAAGGAAAAAAAATATATATATATATTTTTTTTCCTTCGAATACTCGAAACGAGGTGCACGAGATATTTGAGAAAGGTTACCGCGCTACGCGGACAGGATGATATGAGCACCATCGCCAGGTGAGTGGATATCGCGATAACGAGATAACGAGAATTTCATTCATTAAACATTTATTCGAACGTCTATCAATGAAAAAAAATTATTATTATAAGAAAGAAAAGAAAAAATTAAACACTTTTTGGTCGGTACTTGGACGATCGTCAGTCCAAGGCGTTGAAACGAGGTAGTAAAATGTTGGGTCTTCGTGTGTGTGTGTGTGTGTGGTGAGTCAAAAGAGAGTAGACAATATAACGTCTTAAATGACGATCGAGAACACGTGTGTATCCGCATGTGTGTGTGTATGTGAAAGAGAGAGAGAAAGAGACCTCGGACGGGTTTGAAAAGGGGAATCGGTTGTCGGAGCTTTTGAAATCTCAGACCCGAGCTCGAAGCTCTTTCACACGAGCGGCGAAGAATCCGTGAGATTCCACCGAAACCACAACCCACTGTACGAGCATCCCCCCACTAGCCTTTCCCCCCCACCAGCCCTTCGCTACATCTTATAAAATAATTACCTTTTTTATTTAAAATTTATCATGATTGTTAATCATTTTTGTTATTTTTTTTTTATTAACACATATCGTTGAATGGGCTCGATGGATTAACGAAAAACATTTTTACTATATTTTTTTTCACGTTCACGTCATTTTTAATGCATTTATCGATGGATTTTGTTTTTTGATGAATTTAAAATATTTGGATCAACTCGACGGACAATATTTTCAACCTCATCTCGTTCGGCTCAACCTTCTCAACCTCCACGAACGTCGAAACAATTTTTTTTTTACTCCACAATAATTTGACAAATTCATTCGGTCTTGTATTGAATCTTGATATTCGATAATTCACCATTTCCGGGGGTAACTAGGGGAGCGACCGCCGGGAGAGTGGAACGGCGAAAACGGTGGGGGAGGGGGCATAGTCTGTCTTCCCAAACCCTCTGCTGAATGCACATCGACGGAAATGCCCGTACATTCGAATCTCTCGAGATAATTCATTGAAACAATTAAATAAAAAAATAACAAATGAATATATAAATGATAACGATAACAATATGAAGCATATTTCCAACGCGTGTCAGCTCCATTGCGTTTTGTTCCAAGACGTTTTTACGTGCGACCCGTGCGAGAGTGACCGAGCGGTCCACGAATCGTAGCGACTTCCGGGCATTGACGTCACCCGGAAGAAAAATTCTTTCGCGACGTGACTGGTCCCCGAGCTCCGATTCGATTGTTAGGACTCAAATCGGTGATGTCATTATGCGAATCTAACATCGTTCTGGTCGTTTCTCATGGCAACGAACGTGAATGAAACAAAAATGTAAATAAAAAAATTAATGAAGGAATAAATGGATGTAAAAATTAAAACGATGAACATAAAAAAATAATTAATTATAAAAATTTCAATGATAAAAAATGAAAAAAAATTTCAAACATAAAAAAAAATTAATTATAAAAATTTCAATGATAAAAAATCGATAAACAAACGGATAATTAAATATAAACATTAAAACGGTACAAAATATAGATAGATGAGTGATCAAATATGAAAAAAAATAGAAACGATTAAAATAAATAATTAATTAATTAATTAAATTTAGACGATAACAAAAAAATTGATGAATAAATGAAGAAAAAATATGGAACGATAAAAAACAATATAAATTTTCTAAATCTCTGTCGCGATAACGAAATAATCGAGTTTTGAGATTTTTTTTTGTTGTTTTTTGTCGAGCTTCGCGTTGATCGTAACGTGTGACGGTGGGGATTGCGGGTTTTTTGGTGAGTGGACTTTTCGGTCGGGACATCGAGAAAAGCCAGCAGGCACGCCGGGGCGCCATGTGTTGCGGGATTGGAGGCCTGTAGTTGGGTTTGAGAGAGAGAAAGAGAGCGAGTGAGAGATTACGGACCGAGGGTGAGAGCGACGAAGAGCGAAGGGGGCGGCAAAGTGGTGCCGGGAGCGTGCAACGCATCTGACCCAGTGACCCTCGTCTCGTATCGTTTTCTTCGTCACTCCCGTTTATATTCTTTTCTATTCGTCTCTCTATCTTTCTCTATATCTCTCTCTATTTCTTTCTTTCTTTTTTTTTATCCTGTTGGTTTTTATTTCTACAGCTCGACCTCCTCCTTAATACGTCTTTCCTCAAAGAAAACTACCGATTCTGAACTGGCACATGGTACAAAACAGAGTGAGTGAGAGAGACAGAGAGAGAATGGAGATAGACGAACCGATAATTTTTTATTTACTATCCAGGACCTAGATGGACTTCTGGCACTCGGGCCAACAATTTTAAGACCACACAATAAAGAAAAATTCCTAAGATAGATAAGCAGCCACAAATAAAACCCAATGACATGGCTTACAATAAAAAAAATTAATTAATCAATTAGTTTTTGCATTAATTAAAAAAAGACGAAGATACAATAAAAAAAAACAGTTCAACCGACACGACCGACTAAAATATTAAAACTCTATTTAGCAACAAAGTGAGAATTCTTCGTCAATGTAAAAAATCCAAAAAACAATGAAAAAAATAAAACAATAATGACATAACATAAAACAAATAATTTTGAAAAAAAAAACGATGAATGAATGATTATTCCAATGAGTTTCATTCGCATTTATTCATTAATTCGTAAAGAAAAAGAAAATAAACTAAATAATGAAATAAAGAGAGAGAGAGAGGTTGTAAAAGTTTGAGAGGAGAAAAAGAGGATGAAAAAAATACCTCAGCACTCTTTCGAACCCCAATCGTGAGTCCGTGCAAACCGATCGAAAGTATAATCGCACATGGAGATATATATGCATCTTCGACTCCGACTCCTTATTCCACATGCGTTAACTTTCCACCCAGATCGTTCGGGATATCTCCACGTTTTTCCACGATCGCGTTTTGGCCCGGCCGCGGCCGAGCGCGTAACGACGACCCGATGCGGTTTTGCGGAAGGCCATCAACCGATCGTGTTACCCCCCTTGTTTAACACGCGTAAACGTACGCTCCCCCCCTCCCCCGCCACTGGTCCTCGTATGACCGTGTACCACAAGTGTGTGCGTCTACGTGCGTGTGATCTTTTTTTTATTTATTATTTCTTATTATTTTTTTTTGTGGGAGTGAGAGCTCTCTCGCCTTTCGTCTCGGTTTGGTCTTCACCGGCGGCGGCGGGGACGACAACCCTTCTTTTGTCGACGGCGCGGATGGACGAATTCCTTTGGCGAGATATAAAGAGAATCCGCTCCGACGGAGCCAACGAGTGCCCGACATATATATATATATATATGAGGCGATCCATGTCACTTCAGTCCGTGTAAAAAAAAATTCCACAAATATTTTTCGAAAAATCGAGTTACTCGAAAAAATATTTATCGAATGTCGGAATTGAAAAAAAATATATATTCTGACGTTTTTCTCGTTGATGACCATTTTTTTACATTTTTCCATTCCAATGGGTGTCATCGTTGGCAGGATTTGACTATTGAAAAACGAAAATGGTGGAATGCTCAACGTGATCGTTCACCGTGGAACAGATTGAACGATTTCGGTCGGTCGCTGCGACATGAATCCGGAAAAAATTGTCATGCCTTAACTTTGGAAAAAGAAAAAAGAAAAAAAAATCATGAACAGATAGACAAATGAATTTTGAATTAATATTGTAAAATACATATATCCGTGGCCATTTTGTCGCATCCGAAACGTTGAATTGTCGTCAATGTCGAAGAATCATCCATCATGAATAAATAAAGACGACATTTTTTTTCTATGAATTACAATATTCAATCGATTTTCAATTGCGTCAACGCATGTGAATGGAATGAGTGATATTTCGAGCAGGGGGATTTTTCTGAGACCTCACTCTCGAACACAATATAGTTAATAATTGATAAATACGTATCCAGTAAATTATAAATAATCATTAACTGATAAATACATATCCAGTAAATTATAAATAATTATTAACCAACAATCATTATGTTCATCAATTAGCAATCAATTTTCAATCGAATTAACGTGTGGGCATGGAATGACTGATATTTCAAGCCGAGGGATTTTCCTGGGTCCCCACGAAACAGCATCCGAGCCCCACACACATATAATGGTTATACATTAAGTTCATATTTTTTTTTCTTTTGCCATTGCGTCTCTGGTCTTGGTCTTGCTCGTCGTCGCTTCTTATTCCACTTCGTTCCGCTGTGCCATCTTCTTCAGTCTTCTTCTTGTTCTCTAACCGCCCGAGATTAGTCTCTCGCCGGTCTAACAATGACAAAAGGCCGAGCGAGAGAGGACATTCGACACAGCTTCTCGACTACGAAACGTCGTAACAAACTATTCGTAAACCGTTCGAACGACACACGTTTTCACGTCGTACAACGTGGACTTACCGCCCGGAGGTTGAAAGGGGCGGAGGGGGGGAAGGAAAAGTCGTCGGTAAATTCCTTTTACCAAGAGTCGGCCACAATCGGATTGTGACCCTTGAATTTATCGAAATCTCTAAATTGTACGTAACTAATCCACGCGGATTAGAATTCGTGACGACATTCGTGTTCACACGATGTACGATAATACGTGACGAAAGTTCCACGTGATTTATTTAAATCCGTTTTCTCGACAATTTCATCGATGGAATTGTTGAATTTTTAACAAATTTTTTTAACGATATTAATAATTATCATTTTCAATTCAAAAAATTACCATGATTTTTTTTCATCACCAAATGTGTTATTACTTATAAATTTATACATTGTTCTTCATTCATTTGTTTGTTTATCCAACCCTGTGATAACCACTTTGAGGGTCGCTAAAATCTTTTTTTCTTTTATTCTCGTGCAGCTTGTGAAATTTGAAAACAGAAGAAAAAAAAGAATGCTCGAGTCTTTCACCTTAAGTAGGAATTTTATTCGTTGTGTTTCGAATTACGAGGTCGGATTTCACATAGACCCGACGAAATCTGCGTATCAAAGGTCGCACGAGATAGCAATTGATTCACAGAGTCCAATTTCTAAATTCTAATGCTTTCCAATACGACAGTCCATGTAGAAAAAAAAAATATATATATATATGTATAGTTCTGAAAGATGAATTTTTCAACTCGTTCACTTTTCATGCTTCATTTCATTTCCATCGAATTATCAGCCAGAATATCATTCACCGTGCCGCTGTCCTCGAAAAATAAAAAAAAGAACAACACGTTCCAGATAAGAACGTCTTCGTTGGCTGACAAACATTTTGGAACATTTTTTTCGCAAACGAGAGAGAAAAAATGAGCATTGAAATGAACGGAAAAAAAAGTTATCTCTCATTCGGTAATATCATAATTGCAACATTTTATTCGAAGCAACAGTGTAACAAAGATTAATTGAATATAACACACGAGGGTAGATAATAATTTTTGCTTGAAATTTATTTTCAATGATTTTTTAATAATCGAATTAATGGTGAGGGTGAATTTTTTGTTAATATACTTTCAAATCGTGTCTTCGACCGTGTACCAACATGTACTCAAAGCTCGATGCACCACATTCGTTTGGGACGTGGTATATTTATTACTCTTCTCGCGCGGACTCTCTCTCTCTTTCTCTCTCTCTCTCTCGCGTGCGTGCGCATGCGCCCTCCCACGGCTCGACGAACAAAGAGTAATTATTCGTAGAATTTTCGTGGAACCCATTAGCCGACAGTTGAAACTTCTGGCTGCCGAATCGAACTGAGAAAACAAATTTCTTGTGACGCGGATCTCTTGTTACGAACCACAGCCTCCCTCCGCGGTCACCCCCCTACCCCTCACCCCGCCCCCAATTGCCCCTCGTCGAGCCGCGCGAGGCACAGCCGGGATAAATTCGTCCACGTACGGTCACTTGTATTACGGACCGAAACAAATAACCCAGAATTTCAAATGTCCATTATTAATTTATGAATAATGCAATTTTCAAAAGAAAATGTCAATCTACCTTTATGATTAAATTCAATAATTTTAAATTATAAATTTTTATTTGGAATCCACTTTAACGATGTTTTCAATCATCGAAGACAGACATAATATTGTATACATATAAAAATTATTTTAGAAAATTGTAAATTGGTGAAAAAAAAAACTTTTTGAAAATTATGAAATGGAATATAATAATAATAATGATAATAATAATAATGATGGAATGCATGTATTGTGAAATTCATGGTATAGAAAATATAAAATGCATTGTGAACCATTTTCGAAATCCCGAAACGTCATTGCAAGTTTGTAACCGAAGAACAAAAAGAATAAAGGGAAAAAAAGAAATCTCCGTTATAACTGGCAAACGTTTATTCGAGGCTGTGCTCGTGCGCGCGCGCGCAAGAGAGAGAGAGAGAGAGAGAGAGAGAGAGAGAGAGAGAGAGAGAGAAAGAGAGAAAACTCACGATACCGACCAGCGTTTGTCTCTCGCACGTGTGCTATGATACGTATGTATTATTGTACATGTATATATGTGTATACATATGTGTGTGTATATATGCGCGCGTGTTGGTCAAACGCGAGTTCCGCACCTCCGATGGACTCGGTACTATTATTAAGTCTGACATCTCGATGCTTGACGGAATTTTGGGAATGAAACCCGGCGAACGGAGTTGGCAATATCAAACGAACAATGTATCAAACCACGAGAGCCACCGCCACTGCATCGTCTCTCGTGACAATAGAAAATCCCCGAGAAAAAAATTAGAAAAAAAAAACAACAAAAATATATACCTCAAGAAATAATTCAATATTTATAATATTGAAAGATAAAAATATAAAATATTCGTGATAAATCCTCTCAATGCACAAAAAAAGAAAAAAAATATCCCAAACAATCAGAAGACAAAAAAATAAACAAAAAAAAATTGATCGAATTAGTTTTCAAAATGATAATGGAAAAAAAATAATAAAAAATAAATATCTACCTGAAGAAATAATTCGATATTTCTATTAGTGAAAGATAGAAATATAAAATAATACATGATAAAATATACAAATATGAATTCTCTTCGTGCATGAAAGAAAATATATCCCAAAAAATCGAAAGAAACAAAAATAAACAAAAAAAAGCCGTCACATTTCAAGTCACAATGA
This sequence comes from Diplazon laetatorius, assembly GCA_963662125.1. Classification (NCBI taxonomy): domain Eukaryota; kingdom Metazoa; phylum Arthropoda; class Insecta; order Hymenoptera; family Ichneumonidae; genus Diplazon; species Diplazon laetatorius. Next base: position 12,048,138 of record OY759157.1, on the reverse strand, counting down.
TAAAAAATACCATATTAATACAATATATTTTTCACAAAAAATCTAACGGAACGGAAAATATAAATATCGGACGAAAACGACCCAGGTTTCCAGACCCAAGATGAGGGTTAAAAAATCCATCGTATATTTCACTGATTCGATGAATCAGTGGACAACGGACGATAATAATGAATGAAGGCTTGGCGAGAGCGGTGTCGCCTGGCGGCCAGTGTTAATCTGTCGTAGTAAATTCCGAGCTACCGAGCGGGGGGGGGGGAGTCGCCTAATGAACTTTTCGTTCGTGGACCGAAGAAACCAACGGTAAGGGGGGTAGCAACGCTCGCAGGTATCTGCATGTGTGTGTGTGTGTGTTTGTGTTTGTGTGAGCCAAGGCCCACCGCCGCGGTCGGCTTAATGGCGGAAGGATGAATAGGAACCTCCGAAGATATAAAACCCCCCCAAAGTGCCCGCGCATAACCGCGCAACATCATCAACCCAGAAGGCGCTGGTGCAGAAGCCCCGATGCACCGAGAGCATCAGTCGTCGCGGGCATGCACCCAAACCGTGGGTCTCTCTCTCTCTCTCTTCGTCTCTTTCTTTCTCTCTCTCTCTCTCTCTCGCGGTATCGCACAGACCCGGAACGCGCGCGCTCCGCTCTCTCGCATTAGCCTACCGCGCTTTGTTCTTGATGTATGGAAGGCAGTTACGCGAGTTCTCTCGCGAGCTCCTCCGCCGCCCTCCCCCCCGCCGTCCTCCTTCGACCCCTTTACCCTCCCCCGCCGGCCCTTGTTCCACGTCTCTTCTCTCATTCTCAGGCACGGTTTCTCATTCGCGTTACCTCTGTCTCCTACCTCGCCGTCACGAAAACAGCCCAAGATACCACACCGCACTCGCCGATGTAACCAAGTGCGCCAAAAGTCCGTAGGCAATAAGCCTTTTGTACGTATGTCTGTGGATGTATGTGTGTGTGTGTGTGTGTGTGTGTGTGTGTGAGAGTGAGTGAGGACGGGATGGTCCATGAGGAATGTACTTTTTTTTTTATTCCGATGAAGCATGAGTCGATTGATTTTCTTTTGGGAAAATTGTTTGTTTGAATGTGAATTATAGGTTTGTGTGTGGGGGGGGGGGGGATATTGTTATTTTTTAAATAAATTTGGGTGTTATATTTATTGTTTGTCAAACTGTGAAAATTGGGAGGTACGGGAAATGATGATTGGCCTCAATTATACCTTGATCCTACAATTTGAGAAAGTGGCAACTCAACTGCCACGATTTTTTGTTTCAGCTTTACCAAATAAATATGAATTTAATTACAAATAAATGTCTACGCTTATTTCTGTAGTTAATCGAATCTTAATACACAACTGAATTATAGAGGCATTTAGTTCAGTAATTGTTGTGTATATGTTATATATATATATATATATATATATATATATATATATATATATATATATATATATATATATATATATTCATATCTTTATGTAAATAAAGTAAAATCTATCAACTGCATCATTATCTCACATATTAATTTCATACTTATTTTGTAAGCGTAAAAAAAAATCCAAGAAAAATGAATTTCAATAAAAAAAAATAAATAATAATAACAATAAATTCTATAAACAACCAGATGCACGATTTTATCGCCGGTTTCATTGACTATATATGTATATATTCGCGAGTCTCGATAACCGATAAATTCGTCCGATTGTCCGACGTACGGAATTATCGAACCCACGTTTTACTGATTGCAACGAGAAGAAGAAAAATGAAACGAAATAAAAAATTGAAGACAACGAAAAAAAAAAGCGAGGAAAGAAAGAAAAAACGAAGAGTCGTGCGAGCCGAGTATTTATACGAAGTGGAAGATACTTGGGGGTACATTTGGACGACGGGGTAACGGAGAAACGATCGTCGGTGCTGTTCCAGCAACCTGACACTGAACACATGGCTTCACTTCTTCTTAAACCCACACTCGGTCCAGACGGCCCACCCCCTCTTCTCCTCCTCTCTCTTTCTCTCTTTCTTTCTCTCATTCCTCATCCTCTCTCTCTCTCTCTCTCGCTCTTTCCACGTTTTACAAACGTCCTTCTCGAAACAATTTTTTTTTTCTTACAATTTTTTCTCGGAGACTTCTCCCCTCTCTTCTCCTTCTCTCTCTCTCTCTCTGCCCCCCTCCCCTCCTTCATTTGTGTTTCCTGGTGTATCATGCGATTCGTGTTTTCGGTGAACGAAACTTCGAAAATCGTGAACACGAGGATGGAAAGCACGCTGAACGATTTACCCGGATGCGATTGAACCCGAGCAACTCCGTCACGAAGCCACGTGGTCCACGTGGTCTCCCCCACTCCCCCCTTCCTCTCCTCCCTCGGTAGCCGTAAAATCTCGTCTGGGATTTTTTCTTCTCGGTTGCGTCTCACATTCGCCGCGTAATCCAAGCTTCGTCCAAATATCGCAATCGACTTCAGGATTCGAATGAAAATTATTGCACTACTTTTATTTTCACGACAATTATGCGGTCGAAAAATTTCAAATATCAATTGAATGATATTTTTCACGAACAGTGGGAAAAAGTAATTAATTCCTTTTTTTTCGTTATACGATGTTTTTAACATGCTTTGACGAATCGACCTTGTTATAGATTTAATTTCGTAAGATTATGTTTTTCCTCTGTTGGTTGTGAGAGCGGGAACCCTACCTTACCGATATTATAATTTTTTTTCTTCCGGTTTTATATATTTTTTAAATCCTATTGATTGCTCAGTTAAGACGTGAGAATTAACGAATCAATATTCTTCCATCAATGATATGTTATTGATTAATGAAAAATGAATCGTGAAAACAAATTGGTCGAAGCACCTTATAAATTTGATTTATTTATTTAATTTTATTTTCGTAAAAAAAATCATTAAAAAAATCGATGCACTCATCGGTTGGACGGCGTGTACGGTGCCAAAAATCGTGGCAAAGTATATGCCACGAAAATATTCCGGCTTAGAAAAAAAAAAAATAATAATTGACGAATATTATACTAACCAAGTTAGTCACGATTGTGGGCTGACGATATCGAACACGGCACACACTAACTCACATCTCGCATTTCGCATTCCCGACCTTTTCTTCCCCTCCCTCGTCGATCCGGCGAGACTCGGCACCGCGTGCTTCAGCATCGGTAGTACTACGATCTCTCGTGACTTCCTCTCACCCCCCCTCCCCCTTCCGCCGCTTGTTCGGGCCCGTCGTTTCCCCCTCGTCCGTATCGACTCGATGATTAATCCAATCGGACGATTTCCCGCAGCGTGAATTAATATCACCGTCTCGCCCGTGGACTCTCGTATTAATCGATTTGCTTGTTAGCACACGACCGATATATATATGTATATGTACATATATATATATATAACGATTCCACTTGATTTGACTTGCCACACGGTTCCAGTCACGACATCGACCCTCTCTCATCCCCTCCCCTCCCCGTCGACGATGTTCCCAATGATGAGAATTCAAAAAAAAAAAAAATTAGAAAAACAAACAGGATCGAAAAGAAACGTTTCGATAATTTATTTATTTTCATTCTTTCTTCTATGTTTTCTTTTTTTTATTTTTTTTAAGTTTGGGGGGTTGGAGGAGTGAATGAAACATGAGGAAATACGTGTCGGGGGTTGGTCCATCGGTGCAGCCGAATAATGGACACACATCTGTCTCGTAATGGCTTCCTGGACCAAGAACAATTCGTCGGTCCTTCGCACGTGTGAAATTCGACCTTTGAAAACAATTTTTTTCCGAACCCAGTTTCGCTCGCGCTGGTCCATCGTTTCCACGTGTTGATTTCGGATTTCGTCTTACTTTGCTTCCGAATTAGCTTGTGCGTGTTGAGCCACATAATACATATATATATATCACAACTATGTATATTTTTTACATAGTAAATTACAGGATTAAATAAAAATTGATTTTGCATTGGTTTTGCACAAGAAAGGTCCTATTTATAAGGCTCGATCAATTTGCAAATGTGTGTGTGTGTGTGTTTGTGCTGCGTTAATGCAAAAATCACGCACAGAGCTTGTGTATCCGTGTGCGTTTGTGTGTGTGTGCGTCGTCGTTGTCGTCTTTCGTTCTCGTCTTTCCGGCGTTTCATCCCGAAGTATCGCGGTCCGGACGATGCCGCTCATACATAAACAAGAAGGGAAGCTGGTTCGTACACGACGCGGAGCGGGCGTCAAAAGAAGACTCGCTACGGTTTCTAGCTTCCGTCGGGGGCGACTCCATTATGTAGACCATATATCCCCACGCCGGTTCCACAAAGAATACTAACGATATGGGCTTTCTCTCTGCGACACCAAACCGAGACCCACGGCCACCAGAAACACGGTGACATCTTTTTTTTTCTATCTTTTCCCATCTTTGTCTTCTTTTTCTTACTCCGATTTTTTTTCTTTCGAATCCTTTTTTAATTTTTTTTTCTATCTTTTCCCATCTTCGTCTTCTTTTTCTTACCCCGATTTTTTTTTCGCATTCTTTTTTGATTTTTTAAATTATTTTTTTTCTTCTTTTAAAATTTTTTTTTTTTTTTTCGTTTTTCACAAACGTCGTTTCGCACTCTCGCCGTGATATTCGTTCTTCGACTCGGTTCGGACTGCTCTCCGGGTTCGTACGTCAAATTTAGACATTGTCCCCATTCAACCGACGGACTTGACTATGTTGTAAAATGAAATATGTATTATTATTTTTCATTTTATTTTTATTTTTTTTTCCTGTCAATGAATTATCATTGTTATTCGTTTGTCATGTAACTCATTGTTCATCATTTCAAATAATGCATACTGAATATTTATAATTATGAATAAGATTTTACAAAATCCATATTGTTACTTTGTTTTGTTTTTTTTTTTTTTTTTGCTTTTACATTTGTGAGTGCGGTCGACCGGTTAAAAATCTCGGAATTTGCGTTCCCATGGGTCGACGCCACGTGACACGATACTCGGATTTTTCGTGCGGGTGGCGGAAGTCGTGAGACGTCGGCGACGGGGGTTTTGCGGGGTCGTTTTCGATTCTCGAGATGGGTCGCGGTGGGCGGCGGGTGGGGGGGGGGCGCCCCGAAACGACTCTCTCGGCAACACGTCGCCTCTAGCGCTACTTGAGCCCGAACAGATGCTGCGACTAACAGCCACCCCCGAAAAAAAAAAAACGAAACGAAGAGAAAAGAGAAAAAAAAGAGAAAAAAACGACGTAGCCCATTGTGCCACTAATAGAAAGTCAGAGAGGCGATTGCGCGCGCCCGCGGACTATATCGCAAGCACCGACGCAAAGTTTTTCTCGGCTCGGTCCTTACAACGAGTTACGTCCGCCAAACACGTGAGACCGAGGGCGAAGACAACGTTGTTGGAGATAGAGGGAGAGAGAGCGAGAGAGAGAGAGAGAGTCGGCGGGCCCCGTCAAGATGGATAACCGACCGCCATGCTTTCTTTCGAGTGCTGGGTCTCGTCACAAACGATATTAAAAGCTCTTTGAAATATCGTTATCAAGCATGTGAGACCGATACCGTCACTTATCCCTCTGTCCCCCTAAAAAGAAAAAAAAAATTTTTTTTGGGAGTGGAACAATTTTTTTTTCTCACACGCTTGCGGAAATTACGGAGAAGGAAAATGCTGATGAATTCCGTAAAATTTGTTAATAAACAATAACAATAATGATAATAATAATAATAATAATAATAATAATAATAATAGAAGAAAGAAATGACAATGCAAGCATATCAGATTATACAAGATAACCATGAATTAATTGGAATGTGGATCAAATTGAATCTTCAATATAGCAAAATAATATTTGAAATGTAGTTGATTTTTTTTTTTTTTTAATAATTATGAAAAGTGGAGAATGAGAGTGAAAGAATGATGATGTTGATGAGAATGGATAATGTCGATTGAAACGAGTTGAATAACGCGAACGCAAGCGATTATCATTGTGAGACGATAACGAAAAACCGCGAAACGAAAAGATTTATATATATATATATATGTATCGCGACATTTCTCTGAATAAAGGCACACGGTGTATCGATGGCGGATGAATGTTAACCGGGATGTTCGACCTTTTGCGATAAGAGACACACATTATTAGCTTCGTGTAACGTTTTATCGGCATGATTATATATTTATACGTTCACGTACAATATACATATACAAAATTACCGATAATAATAATAATGAAAATGATAAAAATAAAAAAAATGTATCTAATAGTCACGAAATTTCGTTGGGTGTGATAGGGCGTACGACTGATACAAATATATACATATTTTTTTAATTTCCTATTATTATTGAACATTTTTGGTTAAATTTCAGTATTTAAATTTTTGTTTTCTTTAAATATTCAATACGACCCAATTCGAATTGAACAAGATTCTTGAATGTCAATAGAAATATTATTTTGATAATCACTTGTCAATGAATTCATTCACGTCTTGTAATAAATTGGGTTAACATTTTTTTTTTTATTAAAAAATATATATTTCTAGGTCATTATGTATTTGTATGCATATATTTATAAATAAATGTTGATAAAATGAATACGAATCGAATGTGTATGGCACAGTGACATCACATGTGGAACGACTTCAGTATCAGCCACTTGTACATACGATCTCATTGTACAATATACAATACTTACACACACATACACATACATACATTTGTCTCGGGAATATCGAGCAGCAGCAGTAGCAGCAGTGGCAGCACGCAATACCGATTCATTTACAAATGCCAATCGCGCTTTCATAATGTTGCAATTTCATAACAAGCGCCGGGGGTTTAGCGGAGAGCTGCGAACGGATAAAGTCGTAACAAGCGTTTAAACCAACGAACACGATAAGACGATTCCCACACGCACACACACACACACACACACACAGTGTCCCCTCGTGATTAACACACGATGAGAACCTCTTGTTGCCTCTCGTCTTTCCCTGATTGACAATCAATCCACAAAATATTCGAAACGAAAACAAATAATTAATCACAATTATTCCACGATTAGCCCAAAAAAAATATTATAATTTTTCATTGTTGCAAATAAAAAATTGTCGAACTTTTAAAAAATTTCAATTTGTCATTGCAAAAAAAAAAAAAATTTTTTTAAAACATTGTGATTTTTTCTGTTGCAAATGGAAAATTGTCGAGCTTGGAAAAAACATTGCGGTTTGTCATTGAAGAAAAAAAAAATGTTTGAAAAAAAAATATTGTTTCCTATTTTCATTCGGCGGTTTCGTTAACGGTTGAATTTTCGAAACGATCCGAAGAAAACAATGAATAACGATTGTGGATGGATAGATGGAAGAATATAACGAAGAAAGATGTTCGTCGAGGAAGTCGAGAGTGAAAGAGAGAGAGAGAGAGAGTGAGAAAGAGAGTGTGTGAGAGAGGAAATGCGTTCACGTACTACTTTTTGTCGGCTATGTTTATCCTTCCCTTAAATTACTCGGGTTACGAGCGGAGGCGGCGGCCACCGGCATCTGGTTGTCTGTTAAAAATATTTCATTCGACTGTGTGTGTGTGTGTGTATGTGTGTGTGTCGGTTGTGTCGTTTGCTTCTCTTTCCTTTTTTTCTTTGAATTTTCTGGCTTTAATTTAATTTAATTGTATTTTTTTCCATTCTCGTTGACTTACGTTCGTTATTTATTTATTTATTTATTTTTTGTATTGTCGAAGGTTTTTTTTTGTTTCAACCATAATTAGTGACTGCGGTAGTTAAAATAATTAACAAGAGATTGATACAATTATCAATTATCGAAACAAATACTGAAAAAATATAATCATTTCATAAAAATATTCTCGAACAAAAAAAAATACAAATAAAAATTCTCTACAACACGTGAATGATAATTTATCAACGATTATTTATCAGAGGTGCATATTAGATCGTGCCACCGTATTATGAATTAATTAAAGTGGGAATCAAATAATATCTTCGAATTAGTAAAATAATGAAATTCAATAATATTAATAATGAAAATGGAAAGCAAACACGCACACTATATTATAAAATATAATCGAAGAATCGATCTTCGTAGTCTCAGGCTCATTTTTGACCCTTCCATCTCCTTCAACCCTTTCACTCGTCACTCAAATGTGGAAAATAAAAATTCAGTGACGCAATCGTCGTCGTCGTTAGCTCAATTAGTATCACGAGCGTGATAAAAGACGCGCAATAATCGACATCCGAGACGCTCGTGATTTTTCATCCCCTCACCCCTCTCCGCTCTTTATCATGTTCCCCGTGCCGTCCCGTCCCGACGTATCTGCGTGTCGTTCGGCCCATTCTCGGCTCTCTCTCTCTCTCTCTCTCTCTCTCTCTCTCTCTCTCTCTCTCTCTCTCTCTCACTCTCTCTCTCTTCGATCAACGAGACAATATTGTAGCATAACAAAGTGTACATGGTAATTCACAATGTGTCGGCACGAAGTCGGTTATCTGTCGGCACTGAGTCGGCACGGTGTCGGTATCGTGTCGTCATCGTGTCGGCACAGTGCCGTTTCAACGGTTTAACGATCTATTGTGGAATAAATTATTGTGACATCGCGATGCCCCGCAGACGCGGACAATCACCGAGTTGGTCGATAAACAAACGAAAAGAATCACGATTCAAAAACGTACGTAACGTACGAAATCGACCCGACCGACCTCACTTCTAGTGATAAGCGGATAATGGAATGAGAGTATTAATGCTTCTCTCACCAATCAAGACTGCGGGATAGACTCGCACACACACACACACACATACACACGTGCGACATCTCTGACTGTAGCAAGATCCTGCTTCCGTCTTGCCTCTTGCCTCTCTCTCTCTCGCATTTCCCATTCCCTTATAACGCGCCTTCGATCGTATCGAATATGGTCTCGGACACATCGAACGAAATTGTGAGAATAACGTTACGAAACTTCCGACACAGCATTATCACACGTGTTGGACGATGATAACCGATGGATTCTAACGCGCGTCACGCTAACTCGTTGTTTAATTTTTTTTTCTTGTGTTTTTTTTTCTGTCTCGATAGTTTTGTTCGTAAGATTGTTGATATTACAATCGTCTACCATGTCTCGGGATGATGTTAACATATATATATATATATATATATATATATATGTATATACTTCAATGAGGCGTTATTCTTGAACTGTACCAACTTTTCAAGTGATATTTCATAGCCCAAAGTTGTTCGACAATTGGCGATTTTCCCCCTTATATAATTATAGATACATTGTCACTGAATTTCATTGTGCTCTTCTTTTTCATTAATAAAAAATAAAAATAAAAATAAAAAAATACAAATTTAACAAGCTGAGATAATCAAAAGCAACAACCGTATAGGACAACGTAAGAAAAATTATTTCACTTTTATTTTAACATTAATATAGGCAAAAGAGGCAATGGCCAACGTGGTGTTTATTCGTCGGATGTGTTATAAGATTCCCATAATCATCTTCAGAGATTCGTCCACTCGCGAATTAGCAAAGAGCGTTTAACGGGGTTCTCCGCGACGACAAACGCGGTTTTCCCGGCGCTCACGTACGTCGTCACCTTGGCGCCTGTGATTTTCCATCTGGAATCAGCCGTGTCTTGGGATAGACCCTAGACCATCATGTGTGTGTGTGTGAGAGAGTCGTGTTCTCGCCCAGATAGTTCAGAGACGCTTTGCGAAATTCTAACGTCGGCTAATTGCACGATTTAGATTTAGGTAATTTGCAGACGGAAATGAATGGATAACCCGGGTGCCGATGTTAGGCCGGTTGCTAAATTAACGCCCGTAGTTCGTAGTCGTCGTAGTCGTCGTGGCAGAAGACGAGAGACTCGAGCTGGTGGTAGTTTAGACGTCGTGTCCGGTGGCATCGAAACGACGCTTCTCCATGCACACCTACAAAATTGTATCTCTCTCTCTCTCGCTCTCTATGAATTATATTCAGAAGGTGTCGATGTATGTATGAACCTGAACACCGAAGTTCATTAGACACCAAGTCACCTGGGTGGGAAAGTAAGGAGAACATTTATCTATCGCTCTCACACCCTTTTACCCCTTCTACCCCCCTCTAACCCCTTTCGCAGCAAGGTGTGTTACAAGCAACCCAATTTCCGTATCCAGATTGGGTCACCATTCCTAGACGACTTTGGACTCTCCTTCACGACAATTTCCCCGAGGTCCATGACTCGATAACCATCCGAAATATCTTGATATTTCATAATTCAGAACCCATATAACGATACGTTGTTTTCTTATCTTCTTCTTATTTTTTTTTTAACATTTTGGAATTAATGTGTGGACACATTTTGTTGAAATGTGCGTGTGTGTCTGTGTTCAAAAACTGTGCATCAGACGGTGGCGCCTTCTTCTTGGAAACATTGCTGATTATCGTCGATTGTTATGATAAACAAATATTATCCAGATGAAGGACGACTAATAATTTAAGAAAATAATTTTTATACCTATATTGTATATTATTCGAAAAAAAAAACCAAAAAAATATCAACATGACTGATTAAACCGTGTGTAGACTGTACATTGAATGGTCACACCTCCTCCTTGGGGCCACTGCTGTTAACGTCAATCGTCGTCGAAATAAAAAAAAATATATCCAGATAAAAAAAAAAGCCAAAAAGAAAAAAACGAAAATAAAAATAATCGAGAGAACTGGAAAAAAATTATTTTACCAAACAATTAATTGGAGAAAAACACCAACTGCAGAAAAATTATTTTCCCAAAAAATTAACATTTCATCCTTATCCGACAAAATAATAATAATAAAAAAAAAAAAACAAAAACTATTTTGAAAAAAAAATCTAAAATGAGCTTCCGTTGCGCTTGTGTTGCAGACTAAGGATGTCCTCAAAGAGGAAGTCGCCACCGACGAAGCTGTCGGAGGGCGGTGGCGTGGCGGCGGGAACAGTGGCGGTAGCCGAGGAGGAGGAAGACACGAACTCGTCGTTGACGGGTCTGAGCGTCGGAGTCGGTGGTGGTGATTTGTCATCCCCCGGAATCATCGAAACCGCCCCGATTGCCGACATAATCGGCGCCAACGTTCACGAAATCACGGAAGACGCGACAACGACGACAACGAGAAACGATCGTTTGGACGACTCGTGTTATCCGCACCAACGTCACGTGGGCGATTGTGGCGCCTCTTCGGGTTGTTCGTCACCGGTCACGACGAGCGAAACCGAATTGCGCGACACCCCATCGCCAACCCCAAATTCACCGCCCGCAGCCAAACGTCAGAGGCTTCTGTTTCTCGCTACCGGAAACAACAATCAGGACAACGCGTCCTATCAGCATCATCACAATCCACATCATCAGCATCATCATCCGCATCATCATCATCATCACACGAACGCGAATAATACGAGCGGTCAGGAACCCGCGAGTTCGTCCGAGTGCGGTTCACCACCGGCTCTTCTCAACGATCCGTATTACCCCCATCATCATCATCATCATCATCCACACAATCCTCATCACAACAACAACAACAACAGCGTTACCCAGAACAACAACAACAACAACAACGGCGGTGGAACTGCCGCGGCAGGGGGCAAAAGGTCGATGGACGACGTTCTCAAGAGGCTCACGTGCAAAATGAACAGCGGATCGTTGTCGCTGCAGGACGATTCCAACACGAGACGAACACCACCACCTTCGTCAACACCCACCGGACACAATACACATAGGTCAGTCAACGGGATTTTTTTTTGTTTTTGTTTTTTTGTTTTTTTGTTTTTATTTTTTTTGTTACTTTTTCGCTTGTTTGTTTTTGCAAGGTCAAAGGGTCGTTTATTGTGTTCGAAGCCGTTTTTAGGGAGTGGAAACTACTTCCGTAGAAATCTACGAAACCCTTAGGGTTTCGCCGAATCCGTCGGTCCATCTGTCTGTCTGTCTGTCCGTCCGTCTGTCTGTATGTCGAAGTCCTCCCGTTCTCTCAGTTGTGTACCGATTGAGATGAAATTTGGTACATAGACCGGTAGATCGGTGACCGAAAGACAGATATAATATTTTTGGAAAAAAAAAAATTCCAAAAATGACATTTTGAAAAAAAAAAAAAAAAATCCAAATCTCAATGACTATCACAGAATGCCTACGAAACCCTATTATGAGTGTGCCCAGCGGGCTCTTGACCAATTGTTATTGGATTATATTTATTTATATTGAACAAAATACAATCCATAGACGATCGGTATTTTATTGCACAATCGGAAATATTGTGCAATAATATTGAAAGTTTATGGGCGACATAACGATAATTCATAACGAAAAAAAAACATTTTTTTGTCGAATTTCCAAAATGGCGAACAAAAATCATTGAGGGGTCAAAAATTGAATTTTTTATATGCGTAAAAAATCCTATTCCTTACGAAAAAAATATTTTCTTTTTCTTTCTTTAATTTCTAATTAAAAACAAACAAACAAAAAAAAAATTGACTTGAACTTTCGTTCGGGGTCATTCACTGACCTCCAGTGACTTCGAAGGGTTAATATTATTGACAATAATATTGCGCGATATAATTCATACACGAACCACATATATTCCAGTTGTATTTCACTAACTCGTCCACTTTGCTCTCTTTCTTCCTTCGTACGACTGAAATATCTATTCACATTGTGCGATACATGGAAATTCGTCTGATCCCATTATTATTTTTTTTTCGATTCGACTCTCAACGATGTGGCACTTAAAATTTGGAAGTTTTTTTTATCGCCCGAACGAAGAATCACGAACGATAAGAAATTAGACGTTATAACGATTGCGAGGCTATCGGCCAAGGTCTCTCCTCAGTCTCTCGACGGTCCACCGAAACATAAAAAACCCACATAGCTTCGTTTGTACGAGCGCAATCTCGTCGATGACATAACATATCGCTCGGACCGAAGTCGTGTATTTTTTCTTCTTTTTTTGGGGTCTTCGCTACCGGAAACAATGATCACACCACCCCGTCAAACGTATCGCACGACTATTCATTTTTAGTGCAATCCGCAAACCGCATCAATGGCATCTCCCAACCCAACAACCTTAGCTCCGGGGTCAATTTATTTTACATCGCCAAAAGACCTTTTTTTATTTCATTTTATTTTTTGATTTTTTTTCTATTTTTTCTCTCGCGGTCTCTCTCGGTCCAATGTCATGGCGGCTACGAGTCTTGAGGAGATATTTATTCGGATGGTGGAATAAAGTTGAAATGAAATGTAAAAAGAAAAAAGAAAATAAATAATGAACCGAGAGACGAAGCCGCGAGAATACGACGATATAAAAATTGCCGAGGGTCTCAAACTCACATGGCGAAGATGGAAATACGGACTCGGAGCTTATGTCTCTCGTCATCCGTTATTCTCCGACAACGTGCACTATCGTAACTCGAGCAACACCTACAACAATTATTATTGTTATTGTTATAGGAATAATAATAATAATAATAATGATAATAATAATTGTATACGAATATATTATCATTATTATTCCTAGAAATAATAATTCATATTATTATTATTATTATTGATATTCTTGGGAACAATAATTTAGATTATTATTATTATTATTTCTGTTTGGTTTCCGTTTTCATCTTTCGGCGTCCAGTTTTACGTTTTTTCAACATTTGAACATTTTTACAACGCTCAATGTTTCAAGGTAAATGCGTTTTGCGATCATCAATCGATCTCTTTGTTCAATCTTTTTCATTATCATTATTTTTATTGTTATTACTTTTTTTTTTAATCGTGGGATCTCGATGAACGATTTTGTTTCAACGGGATGAGAACGACGATGTCGGTGACGAATCGTGATATCCGACGCACACAATGTTACCATTTTCTCGTGACCAGACACAACCGGATGCGATTGAATCGATAAAACCGACGATAATCGCCAATGGGAAACGTTTGAACGGGAATTTTACGATTGGGGGAAACATCGCGATTTGTTGCGAATTCACAAAGTTTGTTTCGTGATTTACGAAGTTTATGATCGTGAGAAGCTGGATCATCGACGACGATGTATAGCATGAAACATTCATGTGTGTGTGTGTGTGTGTTTGATGATGATGATTTTCCGTCTTATGTGTGACTCGACACATCTGCCACTGTCGCGTGCACTGGATATTCGTTGCATGCACGTTTGAATGTGACAAACACACACACACACACATACAGACGTGTTGCAAGTCGTTTCACTCGCTGCGAGATGGAGAACGAGCCGCGAAAATTGGCAAAGTGCAGAAGATTCGGGAAAACCCGAAAATTACCGAGGAGCAATCGTGATAATTTGTCGAATGGTTGGTGTGAATCGGGAATAAGCGTTTATAAAATAAATATCGTATTCAAGGATGAATACGACACATGTGTCAAATAATCAAGAAAATTCTGAAATTTTTACAGTCATTAGCTTTTAGAATTTCGAACTAACATAGAAAATTTCAAAATGATCGTCCGTCCAGTTTGAACGTTATAGCTGTATGAAAATTTAACATGTGTTCTTATGGGAAATGAGGCCATTGAGGCTATTATCGACGATAAACGCATAGAACTGGCGTCAAAAAAATTTTGAACAAATTTCAGTGTGTAGAATTAAGATTGATGAATGTCCACAACAAAAAATTCAGATCGATTGTCCGTCTCGTTCTCGAGAAATGCACGCAAAGGTATAAAAAAGTAGCCCGCTTTAAAGTTTTCGCGTACAAGATGAAACATGATACAAGATGTAATAACATATATTTAACGATATTTGATGATTATGAATTTCTCTAGCATTCGCAAAACAGTTATTATCGAGATTTCTCAGATTTTCGTACTGTTAGGTGGGATTGTATGTGCCATACATCCTCAATACGAATGCGTATGGTCATAACATCAAGTCGGAACGAAAAATCTATCAATTTTTTCGGTAATTCATTTTTTCAATGAAGGTAAACCTTGGAACAGTGATGTGACCAAAAAAAATATAACCACAATTCGTTCCCAAATTAAACATTCATTCCGGAAAAATCGAAATCCCAACAAAACAATCAACAATAATCCGAACAAACCAACAAAAAAAATCCCCCCCCCCCGCTTCGACAACAATTTCGTTTGACTTTTGTCTTCGTGTCCATCGTGACTCGGCCATTGGCTTCGACCCATCAACGACTTCGAAACTTATTACACGACGCTTATTTTTTTTTTCACCGACTCACGATATAATAATTTTTTTCCCGTTCGCAATAATCGTGATAAAACTTATACGAGTATGAATTATTCGCAAGATTTATTCGCAAATGCACACGTTGGTCGTCGAGCGATGGCCGTCGTCAAGGAGGAATATCTAATAATAATACGGAGTTGTTCCGTTGCGCATACACCTGTGCGCCGAGATACATTTTCATCGTGTGTCTTTGGATTCAGCGCTTTCGGATTGGCAGCAACTACGGTGCGACACACACTCACACAGGCGCACACACACATTGCCGACAAAGATTTTCGCAAATACAGAAACCACGAAGAGTCATATGAAGATGAATCCGACGGGGAACGAAAAATAATAATAATAATAATAATAATAATAATAATAATAATAATAATAATAATAATAATAATAATAATAATAATAATAATAATGCATTTAGTCCTTCGTAAAAATTGATTAACAGTCCCAACTGATTATAAAATGAAATTTATTCACTCGGAATCAGCTAAATTGCTTTGAAAAAAATATATATACATCTAAAAATGGGGATTATAATGTTGCGAATTGAACGAGAAGAAGGCAAGAGTGTTTGAATGTTCATGAACGTTGTGAACGTTCATCGGAGTGGACTGTAGCGCGTGCAACATCGCACATAGTACGTGCTTGTGTGCTTTTCCGGATTACAAAGTCACTCGAAGAGTCAGGGAGCTGCTTTTATTTTGATTATTATTATTATTATTATTATTATTATTACTATTTTCACATCGCCTTATTCGACGATGTGTAAGAGAGTACGTGAGCACGGAAGACTTGGTACACGTATACTCACACGTGTTTCAAACGAATGGGCCCAGAAGAGTGAAGAAATAAGCCCTTGGCTTTCTTACGACCGTGCAATAATAACAATGTAATAACAATAATAATGATAATAATAATCCCCAAGAATGAATCTTTTGTTGGGCTTTGCATTGCCGACTTGACCGGGGCAACGTGGCACAAACAAAACCCCGCGGATGCCCTCAAAGCCAAGCAGCATCCACTGGTCCCGACGTTCTCCGCCATTGATACTATCGTTCCAAAGGATCCGGCCACGAAGTTTATGCGAGAGAGACTCGCCACTCACAGCAACGTCCTTTCATGCGCGTGCCCTCGCATAAGAAGCATTCTTCGCTAATGACCGCGGCCAAACGAAATAAAAAAATTATATATATGTATATATGTATATGGTTATTCATAGATAGAAGATACACGCGTGCACGTGACTTGCGACGATGTCGATGTATCGCGTGATGGCTTCTACGGTCAAACGAAGAGCACGATCGGTACATCGCTAGCGAGAGAGAGAGACAGAAACAGAGTGAGAGTGAGAGAGAGAGAGAGAATGAGAGAGAGATTGCTAAAAAAAAATAGAGAAAAATAAATTTCTTCCACTTTTGGAATAATAATTTTGTCTTTCTCTTCTTCTTCTTCTTCTGCTTTTATTTTCGTTGATTTCGATTCCATCGATGGCCCAAAAAATGTTACAACGTCGGCCACTGCATCTTCTTGTTCGCTGCACAAACGTGCATCCCAGCTTTCGATGTATAACTCTGGTCATAACTCCGAGACTAGTATGACAAAGATGAGAAAGAAAAAACGAAAATTAGAAAGATAGGCCACGAAGCAAGGTGGATGGGTCGTCCGATGCGGATATAGCCTCGCTCTCGCAATCGCACAATGACGCCGTGCTATCACTTATTCGTGTTCCGCTTTTTTCGCTCTCTTCCCATCCCCCGCCCCCCCACCCTCCCCACCCTCGTCACACCTTCCTCCCCGTCGGTGCATGAAAAACAGAGACGCGGTGGATCGCGAGGCAATCGACGTCCGTAGCCTCCAAGAGCCGCAGAGAAAAACGGGGGATGCAGCGAGAAAATACGTGGGAAAGTGGGGGAGAGAGAGAGAAAGAGCGTGAGAGTAAAACAAAAATATTGCATGGCTAGAGGGAGAGAGAAGGATAGAGAAGGAGAACATCTCTGTTAGGTTTTAAAGCGAAACGTAGCGAGAGTACAGGGTACGAGAGAGGGGGGGGGGCATGGAGAGGATGGCAGAAGGGTGGAAAGGTGGCGGGGGTGGGAAGAGGAGCAAGAGGAGCGAGAGAGAAAAAAAAGAGACAGAGAGAGAGAGAGAGAGGGCGAGAGGAGAGTGTCGAGGCTTGGCCAGGCATCCGGGGGCCCATCACCGGTGCAAACACTCGCTCCGCCGAGATTGCGCGGCCGCGACCCCATCTATTATTCACTAACTCGACCCGCAGCACCCACTGGCACAACCCCCGTGACCTCCCTCCCGCGCTGTGTATCGCTCGCCATCGTACTCTCCCAGCCTCTCGCTCTATTTCTTTTATTATTTTTTTTCCATTCGCTCCCTTTCGCCTGTCCCGTCGAGTCCATGTCGAGTCATCTCGACCGGAATCCACTTCGGTCAGTCTTATGAACGAGAACTGGATATTGACTGTCCCACGGCCTCACCTGCAGCTGTAGCAGCGGCGAGGACTGTCCCGATGTTGTACCAACAGCCGCAGCGGTGCTGGACGGTGTCCCAAGGTTGAACCTGCAGCTGCAGCAGCGACGGATCATGTCCGAGGGTTGCGCTTGCCGCTGAAGCGGCGACGGATACTAGCACGAGGCTGCGCCTGCAGCTGCAGCAACAACGGGTACTGTCCCAAGGTCGCACCTGCAGCTGCAGTACCGATGGTTACTGTCCCAAGCTCACATCTGTAGCTGTAGCGACAGTGGACGACTCTCAGGGTCATATATCTTCAGCTCGAGTAGCACTGGATACTGTCCCGCGCCTACGATCGCAGCTGCAACATCGGCGAGTACTGTCCCGGGATCGCACCTGCGACTGCAGTGACGCTGAGTACTGTCCCACCGCTGCAGCTGCAGCTGCGACTTTCTCTCGTGACCCGGGAAATTCGAAGATGAAATCACTTCGCATCACCGTTCGTTGTGTATAAAATATGTATGTGTATGTGTGTGGGTGCAGTAGCATGGTTAGATAACTCCGAGAAATTAACCAAAGTGTGATGGGGTTGATTTCAGCATCAGCGGGAGCAGCAGCGTATCGAACAGCGTGGCACCCTCGCCGCCGGGTAACGGAAGGCTGCCCAACACGGACGGACAGCAGGACGGGGCTGCGGCCCTTCACCGGGTCCTCTGCGCCGAGAGCTTCGTCGAGAAGGAACGACGACTGTCCGAGATGATACTTCAACTGCAGTTCCTTCGGGAACAGTTGCTACAGCAGCAGGATCAGTCCAAGGTAAGACATGGACAATTTTTTTTTCACGTGGATGTCGAACGAGAGTGGAATGCTTTAAATATATATATATACTATAAACGCAGGTAGATGAGACACTCGATTTTGTTTCAATTTTATCAAAATGGCGACATGGACGATTATTAAAATTAACAACGTTTTTCGTTGTCTTTCTGTAAAATAAATGTGCTGGCTTGGAAATTGGGAAAAAAAATCCCAAATTTTATTATCTCAATCGATAAATAATTCTAATTTATTCGAAAAAATTCGACGTGAATGGAAAAAGGGGACGCAGTAACAAAAGACGTATTTTGTTGGAAGATACATGGGAAAACGAAAAATTCGTGTATTTTCGTTTCGGTGATTCGTCGAAAGGGGGAGCGCGTATATGTGTGTCTAGATCGGATTGACTGACGCTCGGGATTCGACGTTTCCGCGATATTCCCGTGGCGACTCTCGTCCACGTCGTTCATGCACTCTCTCTCTCTCTCTCTCTCTCTCTCTCTCTCTCTCTTTCACCGGGCTCGCTGAAATATCACGTTCGATCGTATAACACCGGTGTGATAACACATAACAAGATCCTCAAACGTGCGGACTCCGCGTCGCATAATACAAACGTCGAACCGAGTACGAAACGCAAATGTAAATATACGTTAACGTTTCGGCCCCGCGGACGATTTATTGATCCGACGAATGGTTTTACAACACACCAACGGACTCCGTGGAGTCTGCGACTTGGGTCTGTCGCTCGAGAGTATCCACGACAGACTCATACATATATATATATATATATATATACAAACCAATCGACTCACACTTCCGGTTTTACGAATAGAAACAAAATTCATCATCGATTCAATCATCGGACCAAATAAATACATTTTTTTTGTCCCAATTTTTCATGATTTCAATTGAATTTGAAGAAAAAAAATCAGAAAAAAATGTACATAAAAATGGCTAAAACTTTTGTTCACCGGGAAATTTTTCAATCTTTTCATTGTAATTTTCAATGACAATGACTCTGTATAAAGCTTAAAGATAACATAAAATTAATAAACTGATAAATTAACTATAAATTAGTTCTAATAATTTTAATTAAGATTTAAAAATTTAATGATAGATATTAAAATGAAGAAGCGAAAAAAAATTATGTTTACGTACAATTTTTTAAATTTACCATTTCCGAATGTTTAGAAGTTTTCAAATTTAATCGTGAATTCGAAATGAAAACAATTTTTCGCGCCAATTGAAAAAACAAATTTCTCGCATTTTTTCACGACGAATGACAAAGTCTCGTAGTTCGCGTGGAGATTGCATAATATAATGCACCTTCGATTATTATCCGGCACCGGTTGTCGCGAATCACGAGGGAAAGTGTTAATTATCATCGTGAAAACCCGTGATTTACGGTGTCGAATGGCGTGGCGATGCAATCCTGTCGTCGATGACAGGAAAATTGTTAAATCACGGGTTTCGGGCAACTGTACGACGATTTTCACCGTTTGCACGGTTCGATCGTGCAAATCGTGCAGTTCGAATTCGCTGTAACGACTTGGCGAAAGGCTCGAATAATTTAACTTTCAATTATCAAATTATCGCGGTAACGATTGTATTTTATTTATTTATTTATTTATTTATTTATTTATTTATTTATTTATTTATTTATTTATTTATTTATTTATTTATCATCAAACATAAAACAATTAGTTTGGCATTTGGGACCATTTGTTTTTTACTTAAAAAAAATGTTATCGATCATAACTCAACGCATGGTGATGAAGATGATGGTGAATCGTATCAATCGATAATTATAAATCTATATATGTATGTACAGATTTTTTTAAACATTGCTATACATCGTTTTATTGTACAACGAACCGTGAGAAAAATATTTGTATTCGTTGTGCATGGAGTCACTAATACTCCCGCGAAATAACGTAAATACGAATAATGAGAATTATTTTGAAGGCAAAAAAAAAAGGAAAAAAAAACAATATATATACATACACGAGTCCACGACAAAGGAAAGAAAACACAAGTTTCGGACATCATTTGCAAAATGCACGTACGGATAAACGCGTTACCCGCGTGCAGATAATGCGTTCGGCCGGGGGTTCAACATCATAACCGTTATTACACTGGACCAAGCGTAATTTACGTTTGTGTATGTCTGTGTGTGTGTGTGTGTGTGTGTGTGTGTGTGTTTGTACGAGCGTCGTTGTTCGCGTTTCCATCCGCGAGGTTTTTTGCGTTTTTCCATTCCATTTTTCTCGCTTCGGACTCACGCTCGGGCGACGCTCGTACACACACACACATACACACAACTACTGGCAATTGCGTTTCTCGAACGTTTATAAATTCCTCGAATGCAATTTATTCACAATGCACGAACAATTTTTTTATTTTTTCATTTATTTCCATCGTCTTTTTATTCTTTTCTTTTCTTCCTCTTCAAATTTTTATTTTTTTTTGCGCGCGTTCTCTCGCGGATTACGAATCATTAGCACGTGAAAGAAAAAAAAATGTTTCGCTCGCCAACGGGTTAATATTTGAAAGAGCGCGGAGGGGAAGGGGGATTGTGAGATGTGCCGTGAAGAGTGTTTTTCAGCTCGTGAAAGTTGGCCTTGACGTGATATCACGGCGAAATGAAAATTCCGGAAATGTACAAATTTTCCGGGATCGTGAAAAAAATTACTAAACGAAACGACCCAATGTGTTCTTTTTTTTGGGTTTATTCTTTTTCTGGGTTCAACGCAGAATCCAACAGAATTAGAGATGAATACATTTTCTTTTTTTTTTTTAAATTTTTTATTCGCAATTAGCCGGACCGTTTCGATCAAACACTTTCCGGATTTTCCGTTTCCCGAAATTTTTCGAATCGTAGTTTTTTATCTTTCAGCGGACATAACGCCATTTTCCTTTTCCATAAAAACATATCAAAGAAGACAGAGTGTCGTGTTTTTTGTGGTGCAAAAAAAAAAAACAAATAATCGTATTTTATTATTTCGATTATTTATTTTGTCGGACATTTTATCGGAGACGCAGTGGATTCATTACCGCACGATTTCAAACAGCAAAAATACCGACACTTTCAAATCCCATAACCGACATTTTGAAACGGGTTAAAGCTCCACCGGTTGTCCACCCTGAATCGGCCCAACTCGTGACGTGAAAAAAAAAAACATTTCTCATCGTCGCCCAAGGCGTCGTGAATCAAGATTTTCCATCCGCATCGTACAAAAACCAGAATATGTCTCGTCGTTTCGTGAAAACGGCGAACACGGAAAGCGTTGGCACCGGAAATGCCGCTGCGCACGGGTTTCCGAAAATACTGCGGAGACGAGATGGAAAAAAAAACAAATGTGAAAAACAACGAAGAAAAAAAAATAAGAAGAAAAAATAGAGCAAGACGTGGAGAAGAGCCGACGAGTGAGCCTAGTCGGAGAGTCGAGTAGATAGTGCAGTATGCGACCGAACGAGGCGGGCATCGTCGTATCACGAATGAGAACGAGTGAGACGGACAAACGTGCGTAGACCCTGTGAAAGAAGAAGTCAGCGAGATATGGCAGAGAGAAATAGAAAGAGAGAGAGTGAGAGAGAGAGAGAGACAGTTGAAGAGCGAGTGAGTAAAGAGAGTGGAATCCAGCGGTGAGTCGAAGAAGGAGAAACTTGTGGAAGGAGGGGAGGGCGGTCTCGACGTTCTCCTCCTCTCAGGAGCGGGCTGCGGGCTCGTCGAGGGCGTATAATGGTTCTGTGCACAGCGAACTCGGGAGTTAGACAAACGAGTGGCGGCCAGGGGGAGGGGGGCGCCACCGATGAGGAAGGAAGGGCGAGAGAGAGAAAGAGAGAGGGAGGATTTCCCTCGCGAGTTCTCGCCATCTTTTTTTCTCACTCGTATCTTCTTCGCGTCTCGCGTTTTGCCATCTCGCTTCTGCTCGTGGTTTCGTTCCACCTGTTATGTTCGATCGCTGTGTGTGCGCTCGTCGAGCCGAGCGCACTGGCGCAGGTGCGCCGAGATCGTAACCCCCTCCCCCCCCCCCCCTCCGTCCCTCAGCCACTATTCGAGTTTCACGTTCTTATGGGTATCTTGTGCTTCGGTCTCGTGTCACAAGTTACATCCCCGAGGACGACGGAGATGCCAGGGAGAGAGAGAGAGAGAGAAATAGAGAGAAAGAGAGAGAGAGAGAGGCGCCTCAGCTTCGACCTTGCGCAAACTCGAGGACTCGAGGAATTTGGCTTCCATGTTCAACGTCCTTGCGGAGAATTTTTTCATTTTCTTTTCTTTTCGATACTTCGTGGCCGGGGATCGAGCTTCTTTTTCTTTTCTTTTTTATTGAAAATCATTGGGATCGGATTTGGAGGTGTATGGGAAAGCAACTCACGAATCAATGGCGGTCACTTTAGCGAGAGATGATAAAAGAAAGTGAAATCAGAACACAATGAGACATCGTTTCAAAATCGTTTGATAGACTAAACCTAATTGGAAAGCAGAAAAAAAAAGTTTTTGTCGCTAGATGAATAAGGACACCAATGGAATGGTTTTTTGACTGTTTTTATTTATTCATTGAAAAAAAAATGAAAATTGCGGCGCTACAAATATGGATCGTTCGAGATTTTTCGAGCGAAGAGTTATAATGTCTAGAATTTCTCAGTGATAATTCAATTACATACTTTTGTATTGTTACGCTTCCGAAAAACGAACAGCAATAAAAATAATTGATTTTTCAGCTGTATACATGGTCTCGCCAACAAATCTCACGAACGGACAATAAAGCAACTGAGCGTTTCTGTATATTTTCAACACGATTTTTCGGATACTCGATGGTCCTCCATCTTTGTTCGGGGTTGCGTGGGTTGGATGCGTGGGTGTTGGCTCAAAAAGTTTCGTCAGTCCGTGGACCATTTGCGACGTTTCGGTTCGTCTTGGGAGATCGGGCTGAGCGAATTGCGCGGCGCACAAAACGCGTCGTTTCCCCTCCAGAATCGAAGCCAAGAGGTTGG
Organism: Diplazon laetatorius; assembly: GCA_963662125.1. Lineage (NCBI taxonomy): Eukaryota > Metazoa > Arthropoda > Insecta > Hymenoptera > Ichneumonidae > Diplazon > Diplazon laetatorius. The sequence continues at coordinate 12,024,672 of OY759157.1, read as the reverse complement.
TACCCGATGGCGACGGACGCTTGCTAAATAGCACGTACACGGGTGGGCACCTGGTGCGTGCGCGGACTTTTGTCACGCCCCGACCGCCAACTTTTCGCGGAGTCTCGAGCGGGAGGGACGTAAACGCGCGCCCGCGCATTCACGACACAAAGTCCCATCGAGTTGTTCGCTCGGTCGCGTTGCATCCCGCGTTGTGCACCTCGATCCGCGTGTAGCGTTTTATTCTTCGTCGTTCGAGTCGAAGAAAGACGCTAAAACGATTACGGGACCACCATCGTTGCTCCCTCAATTCGGCCCTTGAAAGAAAAATTAAAAAGAGAGAAACGAAAAAATTCCTGCGGCCGCGACGACGAATTGCCACCGTGTGCCATCGGGTAATTGAAGTACGTTCTCCGTTACTTCTCGACGCATTTCGTTTACCGAGTATCAAGAATTGTTACGACACGAAAGATCCAGAATAACACACACTGCACGACACGCAGTTGTGCACTTTGTACGATGCGACGAGCAACACGCGGACACGAAGGTGATATACACCAGATGACCGGGGCGTTATGCCACAATCGTGAAACATTAAAAACCCATGAGATTTAGAGGATCCGAAAATTCGTCATCGTCAAAACGAACATTTTACAACGGGAAATCATGAATACGTGTCAGAGCTTACGGAAAATCGCCATACATCGGGAATTCATTGTCAATAGCTACGAAAATTCTTCGTCCCTATTTCTGGCATCAGACGAGACTCAAATGAACAAAAAATTGTGACAAATGGCCCCGGTCAGCGGCAATTCGTGAAAAAAAAATTCGCGTTGCCGGCGCAAACCGTCGAAATTGCTGCCGCCTATCGGCAAATACAATTTTCGGTTGACCGAGCACGCGTTCTGTTGTTATTATTATACATAAAAGCCCATACAGGACATACAATATGTATCATGTACATCGAAGGGGGAAATCCACTCGTGTATGTTCGAACGTTCATCCGCGCATACACGTGCCCCCAGTGTGTGTCACGAGGGATGAAGCGGAGCGGGGGGGTGTACTTTGATTGTGCACACACCTGTATCGCCGGATTGAGCCGGGCAACGGTTTATGCGCCCGCGGTACATACGCGGAAATACACATCGGAATGACGGGGGGTGGGAAAGGACGTCGGAGGCTTCGCCCAGGGGGTGGATCGGCGCGAGGCGGATCGTTGGACCGCACCGGGCTCGCTGTTTGTGCAGTAGCGTGGGTCCGTTTGTCCATTTGCGTATCGGGTCGGTGCTTTATGGGAATTAGCGGTGTATTGTCGGTTGGCCAGTGGGCGGGCAGTGTGCACTGGTGCAAGAGAAGCGGCCCGAGTGTGGGCGAACCGATGGCGCACACGGGTTCGATGGCAACGGGCACAGAGCGAATGAGAGACGGTGATACATAAGGCAGTGTGGGGTTTTCCGTTGGTGGAGGACGGCTGCTGTGCGGGGGTTGAAGGACGGAGAATGTTGGATGCGTAGTGATGGATGGGAGAAAGAGGAGGATTGATCGAGAGGATCATTCGGAGAGAGAGAGAGAGATGGAATGTATAGGGTTAGCGAAAGGGGCAGTGAGGATGGGGCAAGAGGACCCGGGGAATGAGTGGGTATGAGTCGAGCCAGGGGATAATTCTCTGTGTGGCTGTTTGTCAATATGCGAGCGATATGATCACCAAGTATAATCACCGGCGTACCCGGCAGAAACAGAGAGGATGAAGAGAAAGCTAGCTTTGTCCCGGCGTTTCTCTTGCCGGGCTCGCTCACGACCGCATCCAATTCTATAGTACAGTTGTAACCGTGTGTATCCACTCGTACACACACACAGACACACATAGGCCCGCGTGTACCCAGATCTCGGTCGTTCCCTCATTCTGCTCGTTCGGTCTGTCAATAGAATGCTACTTTGTGACTCTCCCCGGGACACGCGACTCACTCACGCTGTGTATATCCACGATATTGTATACGTATGAAATGAGAGTGAGCGAACCGGTCGAAGGGAGACGAGAACACGGGTGAACGAGGGAGGGGCGGGGGCGAGTGTTGGGCAATGTGTGTACAGCGTCGGCAAAGCCCGGCGGATATGGCCCTTGTGTCGGCAGCTCTGTGGCTGTACTGCGAAAACCAATGTTACGCGAGAGATATGATGTATAAATCCAACGTAGCAGACGTTCTCTGTTGAAACTGGGGGGCGGGGGGGGGGGGCGCACCGAGCTATGGATTTCTCGTTATGTTGCGGGATCATATATTCGAACGATTTTACGCTTGAATTCCGGACTCAAAGGATTCCCGGGGCGTTAACGTGAATTTTGGAAATTCGACGTTGAACCGGATGCGTTTCAAACATCCATGGGTCACGAGAAGTTTGACGTCATTCGGTCGATGTGGACAGACTGAATTGGATAGATGGAAAAAGCTGGGTTTGGCTCGGCTCATCGACTTAGTTAGGGGGTTGATTGTGAAATCGAATGTGGAGGTTGTTAATTTGAATTTTCGGAAAGTAGAGTCAGTCTCCAAGATCTTCGGGCTGCGGAATGACCTCCAAATGCAAATAGCGACTAGCTGGAGCCTACGAATTTGAAAAGGGATCATCTTTCCGTAAAAAAAAAACCATTAACCCAATGAACCAATGTCCTGTCTACGAGGCTAGAGACACCAGCTTAACCCTCGCCACCCTAACGTGTAATACACGGGTTTCTCCACGGTGCACCCCTCGCTCGTTTGACATCCCGGGGATGATTTAACCGCCCCTCTTCGCGCTTATGAGCTCACGCGGCCACCTTCGCCAACGGGAATCAAGAGGCTCGGAGGAAGAGGAACCCGGATGGTTGTCCAAATGAACGTCTCCCTGTGCTCAGACGCGGTTACCCTTCTCTTTCCAAATCCTCTCTTCAACCATCGCTACCGAGTTTAAACCAAAGCGCCGTTGTCGGTTGTATCAAAGTGTACCGTAGGCACATAAACTCTCACAGACACGGACGCACACGAACGTCGGAAATACCCGGCCATGGGGATAGAACCGCACAAATGGTGGATATTCCGCGTCATCCTTGTCCTCCCACCTACCCCCCCTTCTCCTCCTCATCGCCATTCGCGTCGACAGCTCGAGCCAGTGGGTTCGCGAATGAGCGACGGGGTTGCGGCATCGCTCTATCTCTCTCTCTCTCTCTCTCTCTCTGTGTGTGTGTGTACCGCCAACTGAGCCGCCGAGCTGCGAATACGTCAGTGTATCTTTCTGAGCGATCAAAGAATTATCCGAGCAACGGGCATATATATATGTATAAAAGTCGAAGGCCCCGACAACCCACGGGTGTCGGCGCCGTCCTGTTTGCCGTTTGATCGTGACTCAACGATGCGTTCATGTGCTCTCGTGCTCCGCTGGTGCAGCCTCAGGCGAGAGAGGAGCCTCCGCGCATACTCTTTCTCTCTCTCTCTCTCTATTTCTCTCTCACACACACAAGCTTCGACGTACCTGCACCTTCCTTCTTTATTATTTTTTTTATCAACCTCTCTCTCTCTCTCTCTCTCTCTCGTTTTTTTTCATCGTTTTCCGTAACGTCACAGATAAAACAACCAACGTTCCTCATGAGAGATCCCCACTGTGACACGTTTAACGGTTAACGCGTTAACGTGTTTCACTCAACCCTCAAACATCAACCCTCTCTCCCTCCGACCCTGAGGGTGGCTGCGACATCGTCGCCGATGTTTTTCACCCACCCCCTGGCGGTGCACCCTCTCCCCGCTCCTCTGTCATCCAAACCGTTCCTCGTTTTTATTTATTTTGGCCTTGTTTTCTTTTTTCTTTTCAATTAATTTATTTTTTTACGACTCGTGCGTCGACGATTTTGCGCCGACGTCGATGACGTTGGTTATTGCCCGGGGGTTGGCAAAATCAGCATCGAGATCGGCACCGCGGTGGGGGCAGGGGAGAGGGTGGCAACAAAGATAAAAAAAACACGGAAATGATTGTAATTGTTTTTTTTTTTTAAATCCTGTTACGACTACCGTTGGCCCCTCGTTTAGTCGTTTGTGCGAGGTTTGCGCCGGTGGGTCTTGTCGGTTTTCAACCCCTTTCTCCTTGTCGCTATCTGCACCTCAGTCGGGATCCACGTTACGAAGCTTGGTAAGCTCTCCGCAGCTTCCACACTTCACGCCCGATGCCTTCCTCTTTCGCATCACCCTCGTCCCCTACCCCCGGCAAACCCACCCCCCGTGCATCCTCTTTACCGCGTTCGTCCTATCCGACGCGTGCTCTTCGCACCCCCCCGGACTAATGCATGTAATTGCAGCTAACGTCATTAAACCCCGACGACTGATGGCATCGCTCAAATTGCGACCCTCGTTGTGTCTCACTCGCGCGGCGCCCCGTGCTTCATCGTCTCGCCACTGACGTTTCGCCGCAAAAGGCGCGAAAAAAATACACACGCTAAGCGCGAGAGAGAGAGAGAGAGAGAGAGAGAGAGAGAGAGAGAGAGAGAGAGAGAGAGAGAGAGAGGGAGAGCGACTCATAGAGACAGTATCCTACTCCATCATGCTCGTTCATGCAAAATACATTTCAATATCTATATATTATTTTTTATCTCTGTTTTTTCATCTCATTTTCTAATTCGTGACAAATAAAAAAAAATCATAATATGTTTTTCCTTGTGAAATAATTAGTGAGATGTAACTAGAGTGATATAATAATGATCATAATAATTAAAAATATAATTAATAATAAAAAATATAATTAATAATAATGAAATAAATAACAATAATGATAATAATATGAAATAAATTTTCGTCGTAGCTACGAATTTTTGAAATGCAATTAAATTCTGTCAATTATTGAATTTGTTTTCTTCTTAAATTATTTTTCATGCACTCTTATTCATTCGAAGCCCATTTTTTTCTTTTGCTTTTTTTCGGATCCGCGTGAATTGTATTCGATAGATTGATTCGGTGTGGTTAAAGAAATAAGTGGCTCAGCCCCCCGGTGGCGATTCATTCGGAAATTTCGTCACGAATCAACCCCCCGGGGGTGTGTACGTGGGTGACTGATAATACGTGTACATCGGATGTGATATCGAGTGCGAGTCACGTATCACCGATTCATCAATTTATCGCATCGTCCGGTGTCGTTTTCACGTCTGATTCCGGGATAAGGGCGATGGACCGCGACGGAAAAATAGCTCGGTCGGGGTCTCTCTCATTACTCACTCACCCACCCCCACTCCCCTGCCCTGCCCCCTGCTTTCCGAGTGCAAACCCACAGTCAAGACGAAAAAGAAAAGCAAAAAGTTGATTCAACCTTTTTCTCTTTCTCCTCCTCTCTCTCTCTCTCTCACACACACACACACACACACACACACACACACACTCTCTTCACTAACTCCCAGACTCCTTTAATAAATAAACGAATAAATAAATAAATAAAATTGCTATTACAAAATTTTTCCTTTACAATTTTTATTTCACACCGCGTCCGTGGATAATCAACAGTAACGACAAAATGCAAACACGTGAATTGAAGAATAAAGCCAAGTGGTTAACGAGTCGATTAAACCGTCGTCGTCGGGCACGGTAAATTATTATTAAAAAAATGAAAAAACGGAGAGAAAAAAATAAAATAATAAAGGAACACCTTTTCTCCAATTTCTCAAGAAATGCAAAATTAAGTTCTCCAACTCTTTATTTATTTTCTTATTTTCCCCGACTCAGCGACCAGAGAGGCGTGAGGGGGACGGGGGAGAAAGAACTGTGTTCAAGTGTCGGACAAATGTCTTGAGGTTGAAGGTGTATATTTCGCGGTTCGTTGCAACACGGTTTTTAGCGAATGCGAATGCGTGGGTTTATAGCCACCCCGGGGGTAGCCCGTGTGAACCTAACCGAGAGTTAATGCCGCGAGGTTGGGGCGAGGGGCCAGGGGCTGGGCGGGGGAAGGCGTGTGGCACCAAGCGAATGTATATATAAGTTGCGGTGCAAGTCTGACGACGTCTGGACCACTTGGCACTTATATTATAAAAACCCACCCTTCTCAACCTCCTCTCACCCTACTCCCACTTTTCTACCTTGCCAACGTCTCTGCGAGCTTCTCGAGAGTGCCCCCCCCCCTACCCTCCTTCCCGTTCGACCTGATACTCCACAAGCTCACCTTTGCCACCACCTTCTTGCACCCACCACTCGGTACACACTTCCAGGAACACGTTTCCTCAATTTTTTTTCTTTTTTTTTTTCATTTTTTTTTCGACTCTCGCCCACGCTGCCCCCGTGTACCGTCTCCCGGCTCGCTACTCGTACGTCACTCGACGAAGCACGACCTCTCTTCCGTACCCCATCTACCCTCCCCCTGCACCATCCCCCCTCGATTTGTTTCTGGCAGAAAAGTCTCACATAATTACTTTTCTCATTAACATTGTACCCGTCATTGTTCGAGCGATCGTTAGCGTGTCCGCGCACTCTCGAGGACACCCACCCTCCCGAGGAAGGGTGGGCACGAGAGGAGGAGTGGGGGGGGGGGGGGAGTGAGATATCGCCCGAGTGCGACTCTTCAACGAATAATAAACACCCGACTTCGGACTAAATTGCACGTAATCAACCAATTACTGTCGTTATTTCATTTCAAGTGCGATATTGAATTAATTTTTCGCATAATTATTCTTCTTTTTCTTTTTTTCTACATTTTTTTTAACGAATTTGGTTTATTATTATTATTATTGTTATTATTTTTATAATAATAATAATAATAAATATAATAATAATAATAATAATTTATTATTATTATTATTATTTCATGGGATGGATGAGGTTTTTGAGGATGGAATATTACTGATGCGAAGAATACAAAAGACACGAGAATAGTTGTTTTTTTAATATATTGTTTAATAGAAAAATTAGAGGAAACATTGAAAAAACAGAATGTAGACAGATTGGTCGTTCAATTTTACAGAAATTTCTTCTTGTTGCGACAAAATATCGTTCGATCTTCCAACCAATTGAAAAATAATAATTATCGGTCATAATAATGGCGATAAATATATTTGTATTCAATGAAAAAAAAGGACTTGACAGATTTTCCGATGAGAATTAATGAGCGAAAGCAACTCTAACGAAAATTATAATTCGTGACCGAAATTCCGAGAGTGTACGAAGATCATTTTAATTATTATTATTATGATTATTTAGTTTTTTTTTTTAAGTTCCATCGTCGGTTATCATTTCGAGCAAAGCTCTCTCGACTCGATGAATACATCGGTTCACGACAATTGGAAAACATTAATAATGGCTTCCGTGTCGTTCATTGTGACGCCTACGACGTGCGGGGCCTCAAACGTTACGAGATACAATACAGTGCCTCGCATTGTCTACGATCTTATTATTTCCGCTGTTTTCACACACACACACATACATACACACACACAAAAATACACATGTACAACATTAACGTTTTTTTTTACGTGCCATTCAATCGTCAATGTATCTCGTAACTTCATCTCCTCTTCGTTCGCCGACATCGCAAATTACAGTCCAAACTTGTGTGTGTGTGTGTGTGTGAGTATGTGTGTGTGTTCGTTGCCTCGAAGCCCCAGAACCAAGAGAGCTCGAATGAATTATTCTACGAGTCTCAATCGCGCCGAGTCATTATCCAGTCGGCTTAACCTAAAAAAAATATCCATTCTTACAATTCAAACGAAAAGGACATTTTTTTCTAAAAAAAAAGCTCTCTCATAAGTCTATTAAAATTGGAAATAATAAAAATCGTGACTGACCTCGAAAATAATGATTGATCGATATTTTTGTGATAATGGGGACGAAATGAAATGCGAAAATTAGGTTACCACCGATTTTTATAAAATCAAAAAGCGTCGGAAGATTTTGACTCATCAAAAATCCAGAATATCCAACTCGAAGCGTTACGGGGATAGGGGGATTTAACCCTTCAACGAGTCACGAGCCATAACCCGAAGAGCCCGATCTCACGGTGTTAAAATCCACGGGCGCGTGCGCGCATGCGTGAGCCCGGTAGTAAGGAATTCCGTCACGAGTGGAGAATGTGAATGAAGTCGGGCAGCTGCTGCATTCCTATGTGCCGTCACCGCGCGAAATCTTCCCTCCTCCTTGTCACTCCCCTCTCTTTCTTCCTCCTGTCATCCCTTCGTGATTATCTTTAACGTTTCTTTTTCTCTTTCTTTTTTTTTTTCATCAGCGTTGACGAAAATCACGCCTGTCGTCGAATAAAATCTTCAACGTTATTCGTCATCCTCACAACGAACAAATGGAAAAAAAATAAATAAATAAAATAAATAAAATAAATAAAATAAATAAAATAAATAAAATAAATAAAATAAATAAAATAAATAAAATAAATAAAATAAATTAAATAAATTAAATAAATTAAATAAATTAAATAAATTAAATAAATTAAATAAATTAAATAAATTAAATAAATTAAATAAATTAAATAAATTAAATAAATTAAATAAATTAAATAAATTAAATAAATTAAATAAATAATTGTTTTTTTTTGTTTTTGGGTGCTAATGGGGGATGCATGACAAATGTGAATGTGCACACACCCTCTTGATTCGTCTTCCCTCGCGCGATCTGGAATCCGTTGCGTTCTCGACGAAATCTCCGGGCGCGACTCGCTGTCCGATCGTTCCAAAATTGTCGCCTCGCGAATCTCTCGCACCCCCGCCGCTCCGACAACTCGGCGCTCGGCTCCACCTCGATATTCGCCCGCTATACGCGCTGCGCTCGTGTATTTCTGGTGGGTAGGCCGGTGGATATCGGGCGAAGCGAGGGCGAACCTTTATTTTGGTTCTCACGTTTTCTCCTACGAACGCATACGATGGCTCGGAAAATTCACCGTTTGATATTTCACGTCCCTGGACCTCCGTGTGTGTGTGTGTGTGTGTGTGTGTGTGTGTGTGTGTGTGTGTGTGTGTGTGTGTGTGTGTGTGTGTGTGTGTGTGTGTGTGTGTGTGTGTGTGTGTGTGTGTGTACATGGGCTCGGGGCATATGCCAGAGCAATAAATATATTTAACGTACGTGGCGTGACACGATCGGGGGATGTGTAATTCAAACCGGCGCTTCGTTCACTCGAAATAGAATATATTCATTGCAAATTGCACGGACAAAAAAATAATTATAAAATGAAATTAAAAAAAAAAAATCGTACAAGTTTTTTTTCTTACTTAATTTTTATTTCCCAACTAATTCGTTCGAAATGAAAATCAACGTTTTTTGACTATAGCAAATTTTTCTTTTCAAGATTAATATTCATGATAAATTGTCGATTTTATCGAATCAACGATTTATCATACACAATTCGAGTTTCAAACCTCTGACAAACAAACAAAAAAAAAATTCAAGCAACCCCCTCGCCCCACTCCCCGAAAAAAATAAACACAGTTCAGACATAACTTCACGATGATTAAAAAAAAAACAACAACCATGAAGAAGAGCAGAATGAGATTTCCGGACGACGAAGACACGTGGTTAGGGGGCGGGGGAGGAATTGTTTCGAAAGCCCAACACGTGCGTCTCGGTGAGCTCTCGGTATTATTCTCCCTTCAAGTGGTTCTTTCCCCCCCGTTCCCCTAGCCCGCGTGCGCCACACACAACCGTCATTATACCATGCTACATCGTCTCCGCTTTGCCGTGGTTACACCACGGCCTCGATTCTCGCAACCGCGTCGTCCGCGTCGACGATTCCCCCACTCCGCGGCCGCGCGGTGGGCGGAGCGTGGGCGACCGGCGGGGGAAGCCGCCGACCACTGGGCGGCCGCGGCCGGTGCGCGACTCCGCCCACAAGCGGTGCTCAACTCTCAACCCGCGCGCCAATTCCACGATAACCGAGGCCGCACTGTACGCGCTACAGAGGGCGCGTGCAACGACAAACACAACGCAATCCGAAAAAGCTCGACACACGACTCTGTTCTTCGGTTTGCTCTACGCTTGTGTCTAACACACACAAACACACGAAACATTAATTAAAGTTTGATGCTGTGTGATGTGACGAGACGAACGGGTCGCGTCACGTTGTTCTCCGAACCAACCGCGGTACTCTTTCTATTATTATTGTTATTATTATTATTGTTTTTTTTTCATCTCTATCTCTTTCTCTCTTTTTACATATTGTCCGTTCGTCCCCTTTTTTTGCGCGAAGGGGTTCGGTCTCCTTCGTTCTCGCTCGGTTTTCGCGAGACAAGGGCGAATGGGGAGGGGGGAGGGGGTGGCTTCGCCGCTGCCACCGTCGAGAGGGTTGGCCACGAGTCAACTCATTGTAATCACACGTTTGTCTCTGTGTTTCCATCTTCTTTTTATTCTGTGTGTGTGTGTATGTTTTTTTTTGTTTCCCCCCAAGTTTCTCTTTCTATTGTTTGCAAAGTCATCGTCGGAGTTTTTTTTCTTCTTTTTTTCGTTACTCCGTCGCGCTTTCTTCCGTATCTTCGCGTAATTTTATTCTCTCTTGGCTCAGGAACGTTGGCGTTCTCCGTCATCTTCTCTCGTTTTGTATCTTCTTTCTCGCGCGAAGAGGGTGGGGGGCGAGGGATAAGGGGGGGGGGGGGCTCGTCAGCTCCGTGGTCGCTCAAGTACCGAGCAAACCTCACCTTGTTAAGAATTAATCACTTTCTAGACACGCTGGCACGACTGCTGATGCTTATGCCGATGCTGATGCAGTTAGTGGTGGTTGTGCTCTCTGGGTGGCTGCTTCAACGGGTGCAACGCGTGGCCGTGCTAGAGTTTCATTCGAACCGCTCTCTCACTCTCTCTCTCTTTCTCGCAATGGCAATACCAATTCCAATTGTAAATAAACTACATGTAAACCACAAGAACCACGAACCAGCAACCCTTCAACCCTTTAACCCCTCTACTAGAAAAAAAAATATATGCATTACAACGTTGGAACTAAAAAAAATGGAAGCATACAATTATAATTAATGTTACAACAAGATGAAATAAATACAAAATTTGAGTTGAGGAATCGTCGTTAATTAAATTATATCCACGTTATTGATTATCGAGACCGGTGTTACAGTCCGATAAATTATAATTTGTCTCAATGAGATTTAAATTCACGTTGGTCGTCTCCCAGAAAATCCTCTGAGTACCGAACAAAAAACTAAATCTTCGCCATCATATTTTCCCAACGAAAAAACATCACCCAGAAGAAATAACAAAAATAATAAAATAATTTAGAAAGAGCAACAACGTTAACAACAAAAAACAAAGTAAAACATAAAAAAGGGGTAAAATAAAGGTTAAAATAAAAGTCGTTGTGGACGTCGTTTCCGTCGAGAGAGCCAACGCCGGTTCCGCAAACCGGCAACCGTGACATCTTAAAAAGATATAAAATAAAAGTGTCGTCGTTTTCTTGGACCCCGAGGGCCGAAGGGAGAAAGAGGCGACGGGGGAGGGACTGGGGGAGGGGGCACGACTGGAAACGTTGGATTGTCGTTGAAAAGGCAGAAGAGACGACGACAAATGCTACGGAGTTGTGGCAAAGCGTAAAGGTGATGCAGAGAGAACTCGTGGGAGGCGGAGGAGAAGAAGGTGGGCCGGGGGTGAGGAGGGGGAAGACCAGAGGAGGTCGGACAGTCGGAGGGCGAAGGACGAGAGACGTGAAAATAAAAATAAAATAAAATAAAATAAATGGAAAGAAGGGGCGAAAGGAAAAAGTCTGGCTGAGACGACAGAGAGAAAGAGACAGAAAAAAATTAGACAGAGACAGAAAAAAATACAGTTAAAAAAAAAGTCCAAGAAAATGAATAAAATAAAGTTATAGTTGTGTAGTTATCATCGTGGTCGTTTTTATCCGAGGTAACCCCGTAAGGTTCGAGGTGGCTCGGAGCGACAACCCGACTCCTCGATGATCCTCGAGTAACGTCGTCCTCCCCCATTCCACCCTCCCCCTCCCTCCCTCGAGTCCTCATTCTCCTTCGACATCATCCTATCATCTTTTTACGTATTTTTCCTGGTCCTTCGTCTCCGGTTCTCTTCTCTCACCTTCCCCCTCCCCGACCTAACCTTCCTCACCCTCCTCTCACCCTACACTGTCCCGGGGGAACTGCGACGACGGTGTTCTCTTCCCGTTCCATCGACCGCGACGTCTCGTGACACCGCGTACGATATCCTTCGCAGGACTATCTTTCCATTTCTCTCGCTCTCCATCTCTTTCGATTTCTCTCTCTCTCTCTCTCTCTCTCTCTCTCTCGCTCTTTCTCTATCGGTCTCGATCTTGTCGGCTCGGATAAGAACCTCGAAGACAATAATCCTTCTGACGTTTCTCCGGGTTTTTCGTCCGTGTCGGCTTATTTTCTTTCTCAGACTCGCGCGCGCGCGGAACACGAGAAATCGTCGATCCTCCCTCTCCTCGCGTGGTCTCCTTGTTGGTCCTTTTTGTCGTATAGCTCGGTCAAAAGCCTTTCGTTCTTCGAACGACGACGATGGTGTTGGTGATGCTGCCGCTGCTGGTGCGACTGCTCGACGTCCGATTTGTGTCTTTGCCGGACGAGGGTTCGATTCTCACGTCAACGAAATCGTCAACCTTGGGAAAGACGATGGGCGAAAAACGTTTCTCGTTTCTCGCTCGTTCTTCGTCGCTCCGCAGCGCTCCCCGATAGCGCTGTCTCTGTCGCACTCGTGACGAACGTGAAAAGATTTTGCCCATCGTCTTAAATACGATTTTCTTGGTTGTAGCGAGAGAAGCTTTTTGACGATGTGGAGATGGATGCACTTAAGATGAGAGAGAGAGAGAGAGAGAGAGAGAGAGAGATATCGTCTTTTGTCAGCGAGTGAAACGAGCCACGTCACGACTTTTGTATTATTCAAGATTTGGAGGGGGCAGGGGGGGGGGAGGTGGCCTCCGGGGGATATGGACTGGGAAAAAGATTGCCAAAGCCGCTAATGGCATTTGGCCGGACTGATGCTTGATGGCTTGACCACAAAGTAGATTGAGCTTTTTTATTTATTTATTTTTTTTCGCCGATTGATGTTTATTCATTTTTTTCGTTGGAATGCTTGTTCATCGCTTTTGGGAATATTGTCAATATTCTTTATTATTTTTTTTCGGATTGTGATTGTTTATTATTATTATTATTATTATTTTATTGACTCGAAAATATAATTTATTGAAATTTATGATTCATTTATAATCTATCATTTTATTTTCAAACGAAACTTTTTTTCCGTTTTTAAATTTCAAATCATAACTTCCACTCGGCCATTATCATTTCACATATCGATCACAATCATCCTCGCAATCTTCGTAATAATAATCAATATTTCTTCCAAACTCTATTTACCGATGGCTTTGAAGTTTTTTGTTTTTTTATTTTTTCTTCTGAAAAAAAAAAAAAATTACCAAACATTTTCGAACAATGAAAATATTTCGTTGTTGTAAAAATGCGACTTGACGAATCTGTCTTTTGTCATTGAGACCGGGTTTGCGGTCGGCTTACAAATGAGCGCGGTCTTTCTGGGCCATTCGTTGGGACAAAAAAAAAGAAAAAAAAACCGAAGAAAGACGAAGAAGATGAGTTAAAAAAATGTAAGAAAAAAAAATCTACGCGTCGTAGATAATGGTAACGATGATGGTAATACAGTGAAGTTGGTTGAAACGCCGAGATGACGGGTACAAAAAAAAGAAATAGAAAAAAAAAACGACGCGATTTGTTACGGCCGGTTCGCGTTATCGTGGCGCGAGCCCGTGGACCGGCATGGATAATGCCACGGCGTCGAATAAGAAAACGATGACGCAATTTACGCAAAAACGAAACAAAGTCGTCTTTGTGACTTTCTCGGACGTTTTTCTCCATTCCAATAACGTATAGCCTCTCGACGGTTTGTTTGTTGTTTTTTTTTCCTTCTTTTCATTTATATTCTCACGGTTTGGTCATAGCTAGCGTGCCCGCGCGCATGCGCGTTCCAATTCAAATCGTTGATACACATGAAAACCGAGAAATCCGACCGCAAGAATATTAAAAAAAAAATACATATCCGTCGTCTTGGAATTGAAATAATGTCAAACGAAAGAAATACGGAATGAGGTCGAAAAAAAGTGAATGAAAAATTGTTAATATTTGGCACGAAGAATAATTGTGCCCGAGCGCATGCGCGCGCCTGCACCTCAAAGCCGTTTTCCAATCGGTGAATTTGTTTATTCGCGGAAAGCAGCGTAAGCGTATAACCGTAGGCGACTCGGTGGGGGTGTGAAGGCGCGGCGTAGAGGGGGGGAGGGGAGGGAGGTCGATGGATATCAAAAGGATTAGAGACGGGCGTATGGATAATAAACATTGGCCGATAAACGATATACGGGAATATCTCTGGGAACATCATTCTCCATCCTTCACCGTTGCATCTCACACAGACTCTCTCCTTCTTCCACTTATTTATTCCCCCAGACACACACACACACACACACACATAGATGCATATGAATAAATATATACGTATGAATATATATTCATATTATTGCAATTTATATATATATATAGTCTCTATGAATTTGTTTCTGTGATCTATGATTATGGATTCCTTGATGTCCGTTCGGTTCGGTGAAAAGACGTTGCAGTCAGTAACCAGTTTCAGTTTCAATCTGCAACTGCATAACTGAGATGCTGCACGGACGCACTCATTTCGAACTACTTCCGGCACGTATCGTTCTCCATATAATATATATAATATATTTATACATATATATATATATATATCTGAAAACATTAGTGTCTTAGGTTTTCAGCGTGCAACGACTTTCTCCCCCAACTCCCCGAGCTCTCTTATCTCGAAAAAAACCCTTTTATTAACGTTACAATATTAACGACGATTATTCCAAAACCGTTTTCTCTTCTCACGAGAATCACTTCTACACACACACACACACACACCGATAGATATATATTTCATGATCATTATTATTATTATTTTTTCAATATTTCACGACGCTTCTTCGCCCATAGTCGTTAAGATAATTCACAATCGCGATAACGATTCGACTTCGGGAAACATAAAATCCGCGGCAATAGCCGGTCATGAATTATATATAAACAGATATATATATACACTTGCATTCATTGCTAATGTTTATTTTTTTTTCTTCTCCGTTCCGTTTACAATCTTGCAAATTATAGACGACAAGAAGAAGAAAAAATGCCAAACGTTTCACTTTTTTTCAAACTGGCTAGATTTCCCGCAGTCTCATTGATTCCGTGATATGGATAAAGTTTCTTTTTATCTCGCGTAGAATTGGGCGACCCCCTCATGCGGATTCTACTCTGTTCGTACAAAAGTCCCAGGAAAAAAAACGAAAAAAAAAAAATTGTCACGTTTTTATTTTCTCAAAAGACTCACTGGCCTTCCACAATCTCATTGATTCCATGGTATCGAATCTAGTTTTTTTCTATTCTTGTCTCGCGTGGGATGGTTATTTTTTTAATTTTTTTTTTCAAATAAAAAAAAAACAAATTTTTCCATCTGCGAGCGCCCTCTCGTGGCTGTGCGAGTAATTAGTATACACTGTAATACATATCTGTCGTTGAGTTGCAATGTTTGTCGTACACAAAGTCGTTGAAATTGCAGGAGAGAGTCGAGCGAGTGAAGCAAAGCTCGTGTCCCTCGCTCGCCCAGCTTGGCAGGCGCAGAGGGGCAGAGAGGGGGGGGGGGTTATGGTGGTAGGTATGTTTCGGTAATTGCCCGGCTAATTTTAGTCGTTGCAGTTGGCGTCAATGCGCGGATGCATATTCAGAACGACCACCTCATATTCTCGATGCCTGACGACCAAAACCCACGGCCCCGCGTTGCCGTCTCTTTTCCTCGGGGAGCTTTCGCGCGCCCGTCCCCCACTCCGACGGGCCACGGAGAGGGGGCACGGGCGCTGGCGTCGGCCCCCCGGCCGTCAGCGCCCTCTCTTCGACGCATGCGCGCTAGCGTGCGCGCGCGCGTAAGCTTTTTTCGCGTGTGCGATACGTGAATGTGAATGGAACTTGCTGGCACCCCGCCTGTTTATATTTAGCCACTGTGGGCGGTATAACTGTCATGGATACGTATCATCGGAATAACTGAGCTCGGCCGCATGAATAATGAAGCCTCATCGGCTATCCTCGTCCCCCTCTCGCCACTTCTACCGCGGTTTTTGTTTCTGTCTCTCTTCTTTTGTTTTTTTTATTTGATTTTCTCTTTTTCTCTATCTTACTGTCTCTCTTTCTCTTTCTCTCTTTTAGTGTTTTTCCGTTTTTATTATTTATTTGGTTGCTCGTTGATTCAATGGGGATTTATTCAAAATACTTTCAAACATAGTAACTGATCATAGTGACTGAATGATCGTCAACCCGTTGCGGTCACTCGGGGTCCACCGGACCCCGGGCACGATATATACGATTTATGCAATGAAAATTACGATTTTTCAACATTGTTTCGTCCATTTAAACGCACCACTTCTGTCTTTCGATTATCGATTGAAAGTCTTGAGTTCAAACTTCCAAAATAAATATTTCTTTTTTCAAAGTTCACAAAAGCTCTATTTTTTCAAATCGAAAATATAATATCTGAAGAGTAAAACGGCGTAAAATTTTGTACCATTTGGTAAAAATAGTCAGACTTCGTGAATTGTTCTTTTCCCATCGTGTTTTGACTACTTCGAAATCGAATAGAAGACAACAGCTGTTAGATTATTTTGAATACATGTTGAATTGAAATTTGGCGCGAGATTTAAATCGATACCTTAAAAAATAATGCAGATGGGTTCGGTTTTTGTGAATGGGGTTCGCTGGACCATATGTGAAATTCTCAAATGCATTTTCATCGAACGAATCACTATTGATGATTCACACATCAATGTTATATCGACAAAAATAACTTTGTATTGGATGCATAATGTTTTTTTTTGCACAGTCAAGCAGTTGGAAATGTATGCGTGAGGCTGTGAATGATTCGACTGATTGACGAATGCAATTATCCATGTGGTAATGTCATACAATGTTGATATCATACTCGCACACTGCACAGCTGAGAACCAAAAGTTCGTCCAACTGGATACGAGTTATGTTTACATTGAATTTTAATTCGACAATCAAATATAAATAATTGTTACAATGATGGACTACATTGGACTCACATTTCCGAGTCCGAGAGAGATAGCGTTGACATATCGGTCAACGAAAATGTTGTTTATCGCTTTGAACGAAGAATATCGATAATTTTGAAATTGAAATATTTTTAATATTCGTAATATTTTTTTTTATTGAACGAATGGTCACATTGATGAATGTGACGTTCTGAAGATTCAACGGTTTCTTTCGGGTGTTTGAGAATTATGCATGTTGGGCATTAGCGAGACCGGAAGTACGTGATCTGTTGCACTTCGCGGGTCATTCGTGTTTCGTGACTGGAACGAGCTTGAGGATTAATAATTCGGATTACGGCGTAACGCATCGTTATGTGTAATATCGGTCCTGTGTGTGTCCTGCGAAAGCTCGTAACCCTCGCCGTGTGGGTAACACTTTCACTGTGACGTACTCACGTTGCACCTCGGAGTTGAGCTATCTCTCTCTCTGTCTTTCTCTCCTTTGCTCTCTCGCTCTTTTTCTATTTCTCTCTGTCTCTCTTTCTCTCTCTCGCTCTCTCTCTGTGGCGAATGAATAAACGTCTTCCTTATCGTCCAAAATAGACTCAAAATTTTCAAGCCCATCTGGATCTAAGCCAGAAAACGTTGTGCAGCAGCCTCACAATTATCCTCGTACCGTAGTTTAATAAATTGTATGCTCCTCGACAAAAATAAAACTACAATGAAACGATTTATTTCACAATAACCTCACGATTTTTTCTTTACTTTTTTTTTTTAATTGCCGGATCATCGACAATTGATCTAATAAATAATTAAATAAATAAATAAATAAATAAATATTATTAAAAATTTTATGATTAATTTATATGATGAAATATTATTTTTTCTATGGATTGTCAACGAAAATAAAAAAACTAAATGGATTAATTGTTAGCAATGGCTGACAATGAGACACAAGTGAATAAATTTCTTCTTTCTGTCTTTTTCCACGTTCTATTTAATTTGTCCGTGGGGAAACCATTTCGTAGCAATCACGAGACCGGAAATAGTCACCCACAAAAAAAAACCAGAATAAAAATAATTAAAAAAAGCAAAACCAACGTTTTCGAGACTCGTAAAAAATGTTAACGTTGTAGTCCAGTCGTCGTCAAGGGAGAGGGGTGTCAGAGGGAGGAATTGGAAGAGACCCACGGTTCCGTAATGGCGCTAAAATAACAGAATATCTATTCTTCGATACTTTCGCAGCCGTATCCGAGCCACATGGCGGTTGACTCGCAGAAGCAAATCGAGATGCAACGGTTACAAACGGAACACTTGAAACGACAGCAGGAACACATTATGCAGCACAACATACAAGAGTTGCAGGCGCAGTTAGCTAAGGGCCAGTTGAACATGCCGGGTCCCCAGTCGCTGTTGTTTCTACCGTTTTTGGAACAGTTGCGAGGATTGCCGGTTACGTCGATGCCACCGCCCACGTCCACAGCGACCACGGGCAACAAACACATCAATTCGATCGCCAATGTAATTCACAAATTTAATTTAATTTTTTTTATTTTATTTATTTCTTTATTTTATTTTTCAAATGTATAAATTAACCCGTTGTGACCAATATGTTATTATTTGGAGGTGTGTGACCTCAACGGGTTAAAAAATATGTATGACAAAATTTTACAAAAATATTAATCGTTTGTTTTTATTTTATGTTTTCAGATGATAAGCAATCACAGGGACGGTCCGAGCTGGTCGAATCAGCATCTGGGACAAATGTCGTCTCAGCAGCAACAGCAGCAACAGCAGCAGCAGCAGCAGCAGCAACAGCAGCAACAGCAGCAGCAACAGCAACAGCAACAGCAACAGCAACAGCAGCAGCAGCAACAACAGCAGATGGACAAGGAAAGATCGCCGACACCGGTTACGACGGCGTCGGCGCCAAATCCGTCACCGCTTCAGGATCCGGACACGCCGCTCAACCTCACCAAACCGAAATCCACGTCGTCCGGTGCGACGGCTTCGTCATCGTCGCCCGGAAGCGATTCGCACTCGACCGGGGCCGGCAGCAGCGGTCATCAGGAACAACCTTTGGCCGCAACGACACCCAAATTGTTCGCTCCGGGTTTGTCGATGCCGCGAAATTATTTGCAGAGCCTTCCTTACGCCGGTCTGCCACCGCATCTTAGCTCACTATCATCGCCCAGTGAGTATTATTATCAAATGACATTTTTCGTTGGGACTCGAAAATCACTTTCAGAAATGACAAAATTTTGAATGCCTCACCAGACGGCGCGGTTTTTAACATTTCCCGGCTTTCGAGCTCTCCCACGCGTAAATTATCAAAGTTAGATATATGCCGTCGGGGACTTTTTTATAGGAAATTCAATTCTCTACAATATTGTTTATGTGAACTTTTGGCCTATATTGCGTTGTTTATCCAGCGTTTGGACGGAAAGGTAAAAACAATGAGCAAAATCAATGCATTTTTACTTTCCTGTCCAAACGCTGGATAAACAACGCTATATAGACCAAAAGTTCGCATAAACAATATTGTAGAGAATTGAATTTCCTATGAAAAACGTCAGCAACGGCATATATCTAACTTTGATAATTTACGCGTGGGGAAGCTCGGAAGTCGGGACATGTTGAAAACCGCGACGACTGATGGACGTTCGGAATATTGTACGTTCGCTACAATGTCATTCTACGCCACGACCGTTTGTAACATTGTCATCTGAAGCATTGCGCGTTCGGAATTATGGCACTTCTGAACATTGCTCGTTCTGATTTTCGAGCCCCACCCCACATTTTTCAATTGTACAATTTATGTAATCAGATGTGATTTCGTGAAATTTTCATGTAATATTGTGTTATTTTTTTTCTTCTTTTTCTTTCCAGTGGGGAATGTAATGGGAAAGGACGGAAGTGGGGGACCCGGAGGTTCGGCGGCTGCAGCGGCGGCAGCCGCGGCCGAGAAACAATTCGTCATGCAAGGATTGTACGGTTTGCCACCGAATTCGGGTGCAATTGCACCGTCACAGCAGGCCCAACGTCCGATGAAACATTCGGGCGCACGGGACGATACCCATCAGGACGATCAGGACTTTTTGTCGGCGCAAAACAGTGAGCAATTGTTTTTAATTCGATGAATTTATCGATAATAATAATAATAATTCTCTATAATGAAAATTCGAGTCTTCAATTGAATAAACATTGTTCTTTTTCTTTTACTATTTTTTTATTGACATATTTTTATTTTCTTTTTTCTTCCAGTGTGGCGAGATCCTGGCTACAAAGTCCCGGAGGATATTACGGAGAAAGGTAAGAGACTGCTATCTTCATACAACTTTCGTCATCGGTGTTACGACTCTTTTTCACTGTTCCTTTCGTCTTATCTTCGTCGCAGTTCCGGAAATTTTACATTTACATACACATATATACATATGTACATGTATATACATAAATACACATTGCCCTACGTGGTATATAAAGTACGAGAGACGCTGTAAAAATAGTTTCGACAATATTCGAGCTCGTAAAGTTCTCGTACTTCGTGTCATTTTTTAAAAAACTTTTTATTATTTCTTTTCCAAATCTTTTTTATTATAATTTTGAAATTTTTCTACATCCGCACATGCGACATTCGTAATTCTCGTGAGACTCGAACGACGATACACAACGTCGATGGTTTTGAGTGAGCTTCGCGAAAGCTCGTTTCTCACCTCGCATCACGAGTTCTCCTCCGAGTCGTACGACAAACACGTCGAAAAACGAATTTGCCCGCGTTCTCTTAGCGTCGCAGACTTTTTCGTCCCTGCAGTTTCACGCGACTCACACGTATTTCACGTTATTACATTTTTCATGTGGCGCAGCGAAAATGGTGAGACAGCAGAAACGTGAAAACGAGAACAAGCCACATATCAAACGACCGATGAACGCGTTCATGGTTTGGGCGAAGGACGAGCGCAGAAAAATTCTCAAAGCATGCCCGGACATGCACAACTCCAACATATCAAAAATTCTCGGTGAGTATGAGCCACACACGGTCGTGGCTGTATAACATTTTTTTTTGAACATATAATAAGCATGAATATCCCGAAAATTCAATTATTTTTCAATTAAGGCAGAGCATCCTGCGTTAGGAGGCCTAAACAAGCGTTTTTGGAGGGATTTTTTTAGGACAGAAAATAATAAGCAAACGAACTTTTTTATTATTTTTTAAAATTATTTTTTTCTAATACTATTATTATTATTATCATTTTGTCTCTTCGTGTTATTTATATTCAGTCCAATTTTATATTACAAGGTCCCTAATATAATTTTGAATTAAAATGTAACTCTCAAGGTAATGCAAAAAAAATAACAAGAAATCATTTTTAAAAACATGCGAAACGTGTAAAACATAATTATTAAACATTAAAAAATATGAATGAAAAATACACTTTGGGGGGGGGGGGATTTTTTTAGGATGGAAAAAAAATAAGCAAGTCCAGGAAACTTTTTAGTTTATTTTATTGCACATTTGAACATTGAAAATAACATTTTTCGAGCGTAAAATCATTCAAACGCAGCAGATTCTTCACGCACATTTGTGCAATTGTATCAATAATGTGTCGCAACTCTTTGCACATGTTTTCACTCAATCATTCCTAGCCCCCCTGCAAATTATTCCAAAGAACCCAAAAAAAAAATCATTACTCTCAACTCGTCCAACTCTAACATTGTCGCCAATTCGTCTGTTTCATGTGGGGAATTTCGCGCAGGCGCACGATGGAAGGCAATGTCGAATTCGGAAAAGCAACCGTATTACGAGGAACAATCGCGATTATCGAAACTGCACATGGAAAAACATCCGGATTACAGGTACAGACCACGTCCGAAACGCACGTGCATCGTGGACGGTAAAAAAATGCGAATATCCGAATACAAATCGTTGATGCGTCAGCGTCGTCAAGAAATGCGACAGTTGTGGTGTCGCGACGGTGGTCCGGAAATGGGATTTTTGTCACCGGTAACCACGGACATGAGCGGCCCGGGGCATCATCCGGCCGGACCGGGACCATCGGCACGTCCATCGGTATCCCCGCCCACGTTGATGAACGGCACGACACCGGGCACGAGTCAGGATCATCCGTCGTTTTATTATCCCCAAGATTCTTTATCACCGACCGACATATTGAATTTTTCGCCCGATAATTCGGGCTCGATCGGGGGTTACGACGCGAGTCCGCGGGGACATCACGACGAGGATTGAACCGCGGCTCCGGGTCAGCCGATTTGGCAACCCGGAGCTTCGAGACTCGCCCGCGAGCTTTTTTGGTAAACCTCTGAGAAACATTTTTTTTTTTGAATTTTTTTTTTTTTTTTGAATGATTTTCATGCAAAATTATTCGAACGGAAATTTCGAATCATCGAGGATGTTACGCCGACACTCCGCCGGAGGGCCACGTGGTCCTGGAATATCGCGAGAGAAAGACAGAAAAAGAAAATAAAAATTTCGAACGAGAATGAAGAAAAATGGGAAATTTTATTCTATCGTGGAGCCGAAATAGACGGTTCGTCGTGAGTACGTGAGAGACAGCGCTGTGGGCCGTCGCTGCGGTGCGAGAAAGAGGGAGAGAGAGAGAAGGAGCTGTGTGGAGATCGTGAAAAGTTCGTGAAATCCGCGACTTGGGATATCGATCATCGGTGAATCTTAAGATTGTTACACGTGATATTGGAACGCATGAGAGTCTCGAGGAGGAACCTGACCTATACAACCTTGACTCACAGACACGTGCTCGAAGATCTCGCATCGTAATCTTTTTATCATTTCTTTCTTCCGTTTTTTTTTCTTTCATTCGTTTTCTCTTTTTTTTCGGAAAGACTTTGGGAAAATTGATAGCGATCGACGTTCGAAGATTTGTTGCACGGTGCAATAACGCGTGTGTGTGTGTTTCTGGTATCTGGCCCTGAAAATTCTTGTTCCTAATTGTAATGTGGCGCCCAGAATTTAAAAAAAATTAAATAGAGATAGAGATAGATAGATAGGTAGAGAATTGAAGAGAGAGAGAGAGAGAGAGAGAGAGAGAGAGGGAGATGGTAAGAGATGTGAGAACACTATAAATCGAAATAAAATATAAAAGAAGAATGAATACATTGAAAGAAAAAAAAAGAATTAAAAAAAAAAATTAATGTGTGTGCGTGTGTGTATGTGTGTGGAGGCTTATCGAACGCGTAATGTAACACCGCGATCCTCGGTCGTCGAGTACGATCGTGGGAATCGACAAACCGCACTCGATGAACACACGAATGCACACACACACACACACATACTTGTAATGCATACAGAAAGCCGAACAGAAAAAGAGAAAGAGAGAGAGAGAGAGAGAGAGGGAGAGGGAGAGGGAGAGGGAGGGAAAATGAGGATCCAAACCTCGCACGACTTTAGAACGAAAAATGATTTTTTTTTAATTTAAACACACAACACACGCACACACACGCAGAAAAATCGAAGAGAAAATAAAACAGAATTCTCAATCGTTTTGTTTTTATATAATATATATGTATATTTTTGTTTTTTCAACGTGCCAAAAGGCGTGAAACGACTACACGTTAAAATTATTGTTTTTCTTTTTTCGAAATGCTTTCAGTACTTATAGTATTTTCGTGATTAAATTGTTATCGATCGTCGATGATTATTACACCAAGTCCGGAATTAACCATAATGGAAGAAAAAAATGTATAATAACACACAAATGGAAAGAAAATTCAACGGCATGGTTGTGGCCAAAATAGAAAGAGAGTACGCAGCATCTTTCGGTCACGAAACAAAAAAAAATGAAAAAAAAAGGATGAAGAGAAGAAGAATGAGTAAAATTGCCGATTTACGCGTTTGCCGAACGGACGAGAATGATTGGGGAGCTCGATGTGATAATTACTTATGTGCCAAATAGCGCTTTCGGGGTAAGAGGCCCAGAAAAAAAAATTATTTAAAAAAAAAACAATTTTTAAATCAGGCCTCTGGAGTTCCGAGACGCCTCGTTGGCTCGACGTGATGCTTCGACGTTTTTTCAGCAAACGACAGAAAACGAAAAAAAAAACGTTTTCCATCACGTCTCCTATTACGTTTTTTTTCTTCATTATTCATTATTATTATTATTATCATAATAATTTTTCACTTTTATCATTTTTATCATTTCTCTCTTATATTTTACTTTTTTAAAAAATACTATTATTATTATTATGATTTTGTTTTTTCTCGTTATTTATAATCAGTGCAATTTTATATTACAAGGTACCTAATATAATTTTATAAAAGAGAGCCAGTATCCTCGATGTAACTGCGCGTATACCTCTTGAGGTAATACAAAAAAAACAAAAAAAAAACAAGAAAAGATTTTTAGAAATATGCGAAACGAGTAAAACGTAATTATTAAAAATAAATTAAATATGGATGAAAAAAAAACGCGCATAGAGACGCTCAGACTACGGAGGTATGAACGGGAGGGAGGGGGGGGGGCGAGGGTAGGGTAGCTTAATGTTGATACTATTTATTTTATGTATATAAATGGAGTTGTACAATGCACACCGGTTAGATATTAATTGATGAATCCAATTGATTTAACGATCAATCATCGAACAGCCAGTTATTTATAGGCGTCGATTATTATTATTACGTGTACAGTGTAATTATATTAATTGTGATGTACCTACGTAGATTTTACGTGTAAAATTAATCGAAATAATTATTATTACAATACGAATAATATTAACAATAATAATAATAATAATAATCGTAATAACGATAATAGTAATAATAATGCCCCCCGGCAAAATGTAATTGTTGGTTACGATAATCGTTATTAATTATTGATCTTTCAAACGAATTCCAATTTAATGGATTCTCAATTATTATTATTATCATTATCTTTTTTTTTTTCAATTTCTTTCGTTCACTTGTTACGGTTTATCTCATCGCTCGTAGCGGTAGAATCGATTTTTTCAACTATTTTATTTAGTCCAATTTTTCGTTCGTCATTCGAATACTCAAATAAAATGTTAAAAAATTTTATAAAAATTATTTTAAAAAAAAAAATGTTTTTCGTCCTCGCATGTTGTTCGAATAGTCCACAGTCGTTCCAATTGCGATTACATCCGCGAATCATGAAAAAAAAATTCACCTTTTTTTCAATGCATCAAGATTTTGCGAATGGCGTTCGAAAAAAAAATTCATAAATAATAAAAATTGTAAAATAATTCAAAATTATCGAATACGCTGAGATTCGATCATACCCACGCAATTTAATCAAACTACCAGGCCCAATTGCCATTGCCAGTTGTTATCTCCAAAGACGCCTGATTTTCTCAATTCTTCGTTCGTTTTTTATTTTATCTCTTTTTTTTATTGCATTAATTTGTTTGTTAGCGAACAATTCTTTTTTTTCTTTTTTTTCCCCATAGCTTCTCCCGGAAAATCGTTGAATTGTTGAATCGTCGTAAGAGCTGCCCCATCTTGCATTTTTATTATCGTTCGTTATTATGTGCCATATTATTATGTTTTTTTTTGTTGTTTTCACGCCGAGCACACGTTTGCCACATTATCGCAAATTAATACATTTTTTCGAATATTAGAGAAGACGATCAAGTTTGAAAAGAATAAATAAAAAAATAAAAATCAAAAAACAACCAGTAACTAAAATAAAATAATTTAAATTGAAATAAAAAATAAAAAAAATGTTTGCCAAGATCTACCGTTGCCATTTGCGATATATATATACATAAATATATATTTATATATATGTATATCTAAATACTGGACAGCCTCTGTGGTTGTTCCTTCCTCTTCTTCTTTCCAACAATCGAGAGAGAGGGCGCTACGCCGTCAATCTCAAATGAAAAAAAAAAAAAAAACATGTTTAAAAGATGAAAACTTGTATGAATATTTCACAAAAAAAAAATTGTAAATCAAATATTACACAACTAATATTACATAACTAACGTGAATTTAAAAAAAAACACACAAGAATAATGATAATTAAAAAAATAATAAAATTACACACAGACACACAGAGCGACACAAGTTTGACTAACAACCAATCTCAATATTCCAAACGTTCACTTTCATTCACGCGTAAACGTTGTTGTTAATGGCTTCGAAATGATAAAAAAGAAAAATCAAAAACAAGCAAAAGAAAAATAATAAATAACAAAAATGATATACATATGAATATAGATTATAAATATGAAGTAATAATGCTTTACCGATTAAAAAAATTGATTAAAAAAAAAAACATTTCAAAATTAGTGTTAGGTGCGACGTTACTCGTGTAGAAACGATCTTGTATGTATGACGGGGGTGTAAATAATTGTGGAAATGATATAAGGATCGATGGTTGAGGAGGAGAGGGGGGGGGGACAAAAGCGGTGAGTGAGCGAGTGTGAAAACAATTTTGTCGATGCAGATTATTCGATGCCATTGAAAAAAAAAAAAAAATATATTCTCACGGTCACCTTAACACACATGTCGAATTAACGGACACACACGTTCACGAAGATATATATCACACTAATATCGATCGATATCAAAGGCGTACAATCAAAACTATAACTGTTAGATCGATTTTGGAAAAAAAATATATATAAAAAATAAAAATCAACAAACAATTGAATTTTCGGTAATTGTAGGAGCGACAATGACGCGAGTCGAGGCTTATCCCATCGATCGGTGTTAAGGTGAGCCGTAAAAACAATATTTCAAAAATCACAACCATTTCGAAAAAAAAAAAAATATATATCATTGATAACAAAATAAATATATAAATACAATTTTCAAAAAATTGATAGGATTATAGCTGAACATGGAAAAGTCACGGCTAGGAAGTTTTTTACTTCACAAAAAAAAAGAAGAAAGCTTTTCCGCTATTTCGGCTGTTTATACAAATTATATTAGCTACGCAATCAACGTATTCCAACTTTCTTTTTTTTTTTTCTTTCGTAATAATAATTTATCGAGAAGGTGGATTGATCGAATTTGTATAGATCGATTGTGTTCGACCGTGTCGTGCGACTGAAACTTGGAGGTAGCGCCTATTCGGCTGTGACCAAACGATTCTCGAGCGTGCGCGATGGAAAATGAAGAATAAAAATAAAAATGAATGAGAGACGAAGAACAAAACAAAAAAAAACAAACGAACAGAATTTAAATAAAATAAAAAATAAACGAAAAATAAAACTATATTTATTGTCGGAGTGGAGTGGTCGTCGAAGTAGTTGATAGACGATGTGGTAATTTCACGTAATCTTAAGCGTCGTAAAAAAAAAAAAAAAAAACAATATCGCCAGTCGTGACACAACTATCCTAGATGTGACTTTTCCCCCCTGATGGATAGTGACATCAAAATAAAATAAAAAAATTTTGAAAAAAAAAAAAATCCGCACTGTAATTGCATAGAAAACAGCGCCTATTGTAAACCTAGATCGTAACGATTATATATTTATTATAATAATTTAAAAGTTAGATAATCATTGTTGTTTGTATTTTACAACCGTAATCATTATTACATAATTAATAAACGACCATATAAATGATTGTTTTTTTTCGTTTGTTTTTCTTTCAAAATTATTTATTCTCTCCTTTTTTTTACCATTCTTGTCATTGATAATTTATCGTCAATGATAACGAAGATACATCATTAGCAAAAATAATGTTTCTTCCGTTTGCAATTCCGCTCCTCCTAATTTCTTTATCACCGTTTTCACCTTGTCCAATTGCTGTTTCTCCGATGGGGTCATCATTTCTGCAATCTGTAATTTTTTTTTTTTCAAAAATTAATAAAGTTGTTTGAATGACATTATTATTAGTTTTGAAAAATGATTATTAATTAACGAAATGTATAACATAAAATTTCGGGATGAAAAATTTCTGAACAATAATTTTTTTTTTTTTTTCAAATCAGTCTATTTCTGATGAAACAAAAATTTCATTCACCTCATTCAATTGTTCTTCGGTAGCTCCGTGTTCTTTCAAATTACTCGTTAGCGTTTGCATGCGCATTTGTTTGTCGATCATTCGTCGATTAACCGCAGACTCGTGCTCGCGTCTGTACATCAGATTGTACAAAGCCTGATAACAATGATCGATTTCCATTCGAACGACTTGATTCAAATCTATGTGAAACAAATAAAACGCTTTTGACGGGGCCGCGGTGATGCCGATTTTCTTTATTTCCTGCATTTGCAAATAATTTTCTTCCACGAGTGTGTAAGTCAAATGTTTGGCTTCTTTTGCCGGTATCATGGCCAATTGTTGAATCTGTTCTTGTTCGATGAATTTTTTACTTCTCACTAATCTGTGAAAGAAAAAAAAATAGTCGCTCTATCGAGAAACAATTTGCTCGGATGGAAATAAAAAGAAAAAAGCAGATTCGACGTACCTGAATATTCTCGCCGATTTCGATCCAAATCTTTCCATCACGATGTTCTCAACCGTCGCCCAAGCCAATTGGCCAAATGCTTCTTTCATGTTCACACTGAATTGTCCCCCTCCCGAATCACCCGAACGTTTTAAAAAATTTGTCGAATCCTCTTCTGCAATTTTAGATTTATAAGTAAAAATATATATATATATATTTGTCGGTGTTCCTCTTTCACGATTTTTAATTACTAAATAAATTTTTTTTTTTTAAACACATTCCGTTCAGTGTTCCGCAGCCCTCAGTACATTTGTAATTAAATCACCAAATTGACCTTCTAATGTGTTATTCAAACGACGAAACAAGTATCTTTAATTTTTTTTTTTTTTTTTTTTTACCAATTAGACGCAAATATTGATCGGCGTATTGATGAAGCACAGGCATGTTCAATTTTTTAACCGAATCCTTGATCTCGGTGAATGGTATTGGATTGGAAGTGTCTGACCACGAAGCTGTTCTAACGTACATCAGATATAACAATTGTCTCATTAATTCTCCGGCATTGTCGTCGAGCATTCTCGTCGTGGCTTGCACGATTATTTGATCTCTAAAAAAAAATAATAATGAGAGCAATGAAAAAACGCTTTGAAACGTTGAAACAAAAATTATTCAGTTGATAAATGAAGGATAGAGTTACCGAAGATCTTGTATCAGTCTGTCAAAATTGACTCTCCAATAAATGCACTTGTCTCCGGGATCGTCTTTGCCGCCTTTGATTATTTTGACGATCGCCGCTAGATTCAAATCGGGCAAATTGTAGTCGGGCTTGTCGGTGGACACTTCGGCGGTGCTAGCCGTATTCAAATTGCGCATCAAAAATTGATTCTTCACCAACAGCTCGAACTTGTCCTTCAACAACTCCGCCGAAATTTGTTGTTCGGCTGAAAACAAAAAAAAATTACTATTGAAAAAAAAGACTGCGAATATGATTTTATTGACGAATGTCGAGGATTCTCACGATTGGCTTGTTCCAATCGCTGCTTGGTTCTTATAATTACGTTGGAAGCTGTGTCATAACCCTGTTTCAATATTTCCTCCAGTATCATCTCTCCCTCGTCGCCGCAGCAATTTTTCACAAAGAACATAAATCTGCAACAAGAAAAATTGTCATCCATGTCCTCTATCGATATTTGCTGCGACATGGATGATAGAAAAAAAATAACCTCGAATAGCGCAGCATCATGATAATTCTGTCGGGCTGCAACGTGTAAGTCATTCCCTTCTCGGTCTGTTCGTGGGTCACCAATCCGTACTTGATCAGTACGCACAGCGACTCTTTCACCTGAGAATAATTCAAACGTCAAATTCTATGGATTACAATCGACCAAAAACAGTGGCGGAATGGAAGAAAGCTTGCGTACCTTGGGAATCGAAAGCTGCGTCGTGCTGCGAATGAATCCCAGACTCTGAGTACCATTTTTGAAGAGATAATCGCCTATCGTCTGAATTATCGAACCAAAATGTTCGGACAGTATGAGGGAACATAACCTTCCACAATAATAAGACATTGCAAATGATTATATTTCCATTGCAACGAATAAATAATTGTCGACTTATTCAACAAAACTCGATTGATGTTTTCCAATGTTGATATCGATTGTTGACAAAAGGAAAACGCATAGATAAAGATTAATAACAGAGGTTATGAAGATAGCTTTCGTATGAATGGTTTGGAGTAAAATGCACGGTAAAGTGTCATTCGGTCTTCGCACATGGTCGAAATACCTCGTGTGGCAAACGTCGAAATCGTCTGCATCTACCAGGCGAACATGAACAAGATGGAGGTACGGCCAGTGACCGCGCAAGTGCGCGCGCACCAGCGAGACACGGCCTCCATCGCCTCCACCTCGTTATTTCTCAATGAACGAAGTAGCTGGCGTAGCAAATGAAACCGTCTGCGTCGATCAAGCAATCAGAAAACACGAAGAGTCACGACAAGATGCATCTCTCCCCAACGTTTCCGGGCGAAATGCGCGCGCATCTTTCGCGGACTGCTCTCAACCGCGTACTAACTTGGCCATTCTCATCTTCTAATCTTAGAACGATATTTCGAACATTTGCCAATGCAATCGCTAATAGTCGCGTTTAGTTTGTTGAAAAAGAAATTTTGAAAAATAAAATGGCCGACGGATAAATTGCTATAAACCCACATTGTCCAGACGAAATCAATGCGGAACATTATTACTATATGCGTGTATAGATATATATATATTCAAATTCAGACGGGATAGCAGACACATGAGCACAGTTCGACGCCCTCACACCTTCTCGAACCTCAATCTCCTAATCTGGCAATGATATTTCGAAAATTTGGCGATGTAATCGTGACGAATCTCGTCGTTTTTGAGAAATTAAAAAAATGTTTAATAATGGTCGACGGTTAAACTCTAAACGTTTATTGTTACAGACGAAATCAATGCGTAACATTATTGTCATAAACATATATATATATTTGTATATATATATATATGCATACGGGCTAGCAGACGCGTGACCGCAGTTCGCCGTCCTCCCGCCGCGACGTCCCTGGTATCGCCCCGCCATCTTGTTTTATTCATTGAAAACTCGGCATTCTTCCGTACAATCCACGATATCTCGTTGAGCAAGCGCAACAAAAAAAGAAATGTTGCGCGAACGACTCGTTACGTAATACAACGCAAAAAAAACCCATTCTATCTATCCGAAGACCGATAAGGAATCTTTTTATTTTTAATTCCATTCCGTTGCCATCGCGCGACATATTTTTTTCGCCGTCCGTCATTACGAAAAAAAAAAAAACGCGTCGGCAATTAACATTCGTCACGATTATAATTCGCGACTACATAAAAAAATCGTTCACGAACGATTCGCCGAAAAGAAGAAAAAAAAAAAACTATCACGGAAATAGGTTATGGACGTGTTAGTTGCCGAGTCGTTTTGTAATGAGTCAGGACGTGAAAATCTGAATCCCACGAAAGCGACGCAACGTTTACGCGTCAACCTAACCAAACTTTCGTGATCCGTGAGATACGTTTTTTTTTCGTTAAAAATCGATCTTACAAACGATAATCACGTGGGAAAGAAATATACATGTATATATATATAAAATTAAATCTTAATTGCATTTAATTTTACAATTTTCCGTGCTTTGCGAATTACATAGTAATAATTCGGTTTTGTGTGTGTATGTGTGTTTGTGTGTGTGCGCGAAAACGAGAGACGTGGAAACAGCACTTCCGGCGGAACGTGCATCGGGCTCGTTCGCTTATGATCACGTGACCGAGGGAAGATCGGGGTTCTTGGTTTGTGGGCCACGAGGTTTTGTGGTGGAAAAATTAAGTTTACCGGTTGGAACGGGGAAAAAGAAAAAAAACGTTACGAGAAACGTAGAAAAAAAATAAATAACAAAATTTTTTTTTTTTGGTTATGAGTACAAAAATGCCATCCAACTGCCCATTGCCACCGAAGGAAAATGCCTTGTTCAAGCGAATTTTGGTGAGTAAACGATGATGCCCGAAAGATTACATTGCTTTGACTGGGTCGTCGAGGGTGGCGAGGGGGGGAGATTCTTGAAATCCCGGTTTGATAGATGCGAAAAAAAACAAAAAAAACGTTTTTCTTCGTACAATGATGATGCATTATGTTGCAAAACAATGAAAATTCATTACTGAATCGTAAACATAACCTAGAATTCGGTAATGAGATCATTTTCAGGACTCTAGTCATATTAGGAATCGACATAACCTCAATTGTCGGTTGGAAATTCGAACCTTTGACCGTTCGTCGTGTAATTTCGTGACTCGTGTTGATTTGAAATTCCAGAGATGTTACGAACACAAACAATACAAAAATGGATTGAAATTTGCCAAGCAAATATTGTCAAATCCAAAATTCAGCGAACATGGCGAGACCCTGGCGATGAAAGGTCTGACCCTAAATTGTCTGGGACGCAAGGAGGAAGCTTACGATCATGTGAGACGAGGATTGAGAAACGATTTGCAATCGCACGTTTGTTGGCACGTTTACGGATTATTGCAACGTTCTGACAAGGTTTACGACGGCGCTATCAAGTGTTATCGCAATGCTCTCAAATGGGACAAGGATAATATACAGATTCTCAGGGATTTGTCGTTGTTGCAAATACAAATGAGAGATCTCGATGGTTACAAGGTAATTAATCGTCAATGCTTTCGAGAAGACGATTTGATATTCGAGGAACATAATTTTAATCCAATATATATGTAGCTGTGAATTGTTGACCTCAAAAGTATGTGAGTTCGTGTGTTGTTTGTTACAGGATACGAGATACCAACTGTTTATGTTGAGACCGACGCAACGAGCGTCATGGATCGGTTTCGCCATATCGTATCATTTGTTGCGCGATTATGGAACGGCTCTCAAGATATTAGACACCTTTCGCGATTCTCCCATGGTGAGTACAGCCAACCAAATAACTCTGTCGATATCCTAAAATCTCCAGCAATTCGTCGTCAATCTTTGTTAATTCCAATTAATTTTCACGAGGAGACAGATGCCTGTTATTCAGGCATTTTCATGCAAACTTCTACTAATTTTTTCACAGACATTTTTCGGGTTTTCTTTAATTTTCTTGTTACAAAATTAAATCCTTCAGGTGCCGCTCTACCGTTAATGTAATTTAATTTTCATAAATTTTCGTGAATAACATTTTTCAGGTTTGCTACGATTACGAACACAGCGAATTGTTGCTCTATCAGAATCAAGTTATTCAGGAATCCGGCGAGAGCGAACAGGCTCTGAAACATCTGGACAAATACAGCGATCAAATATGTGACAAAATCCTAGTGAAAGAAACTTATGGTTGGTAGTCGGACTCCAAAACAAAATGAAGTATCGATGGAGAAAAGAAAAAAAAAAAATCTATCGATTGTCAAATGTTAAATATGTGTATATTTTTTATCTTCAATTCGCAGGTAAATTGAGGCTCGAGCTGGGACAACACTCGGAGGCAATACAGGTTTACAAGGATCTCCTTAACATTAATCCCGAAAACACGACGTATTACGCGAGATTAGCGGAAGCTGAGAGACACGCGAGTCCGGACGATACCCTGCACATGCTTCAGCGTTACGAAGAACTATTTCCACGTGCATTAGCCCCACGTCGTTTGCAACTCAATTACGCGTCCGGCGAGCAGTTCAAAAAGCTCGTCGATCAATATTTACGAAAAGGTTAATAATCATTTAAATTAACCAAATTTTTCTCAAACATTTATTTTACAAATCTTAATATTTTAACTAATTTATTTACCGCATTTTTCATTCGTCGAATATTCTTACAAATTCTTTTTTCTTTTTTCTTTTCAGGTCTTCACAAAGGTGTTCCACCGCTTTTCGTGAATCTTCGTTCGTTGTACACGGATCCGCAAAAAGTCGATACGATACAAACGTTGTTACTCGAGTACAAGGACGCCCTAAAGTCTCACGGTCACTTCAACGATCTGGAGAAAGATAATTCGCGAGAACCCGCGTCCGCGCTTCTGTGGACTTATTATTACTTGGCTCAGCATTTCGATTATCTCGGTATGACGGAACAAGCATTGACCGAAATCGACGCTGCCCTAACTCACACGCCTACGCTTATAGAACTTTTCGTTACCAAAGGGCGCATATACAAGGTGAGCTGTCTACCGCAAAAATAATTGAAATAAAATAAATAATTGTGAAAAGGTTTTATTTTCAATGAATTATTTTTTTCCAGCACGCAGGCAACGTTCAGGATGCCTACAAATGGCTGGACGAGGCTCAGGGTCTCGACACGGCCGATCGTTATATCAATTCGAAATGTGCCAAGTACATGCTTCGCGCCAATTTAATCAAAGAAGCCGAAGAAACTTGTGGAAAATTCACGAGAGAAGGCGTTTTAGCTATGGAAAATTTGAACGAGATGCAATGCATGTGGATTCAAACCGAAGCGGCTAACGCTTATCAACGACTCGGAAAATACGGCGAGGCTTTGAAAAAGTGTCACGAAGTCGATCGAGTAAGTCTCAATTCGTTCTTTTCCGTTCTCATAACTTTTTGCACACAAAAAAAAAATCAATCACGAGTGACAAATTTTTGTCACCGAATGAACACTTGAATTTTGTTAATTTAAAACGAAAACAAAAGGGAAAATAACGTCTTCATTGTTCTGCAGCATTTTTTGGAGATCGTCGAGGATCAATTCGATTTTCACACGTATTGCATGCGAAAAATGACTCTTCGTTCCTACGTCGGTCTTCTGAGGTTAGAAGACGTTCTGCGTTCCCATCCGTTCTACTTCAAAGCTGCTAAATGCGCGATGGAGGTCTATCTGCGTCTTCACGACAATCCGTTGCCCGATCCGACGCAGATACAAGAGATCGACACCGGTGAGTCCAAATATTCGATTTCTCAAAATCTAAAAAAAAAAAGGCAGGAGCGAGTAGGACTGGAAGAAACGAAGAAAATTCAGGATGTGCAACACATGTCTCAAAGTATCGAGAAAATTCGGAAATTTTTTTAGTCATTAGCTTCTAGAATTTAGAAACTACATGCAAAATTTTAAAACGATCGTCTGTCCCGTTTAAAATTTATAGCTGTATGAAATTTGTCATGTGTTCTCATGGGAAGTGAGGCCATTGAAGCTATTATTGACGATAAACGCATACAACTAATGTCAAAAAAATTTTGAAAAAATTTCCGTGGTTAGAATAAAGATTTATGAATATCCAAAAAAAATCAAGATCGATTGTCCGTCTGGTTCTCGAGAAATGTACGCAGAAGTATAGAAAATTAGCCTACGTAAAAGTTTTTCGGATACAAGATGAAACATGATGCAAGATATAATAACATATATTTGACGATATTTGATGATTATGAATTTGTCTAGCATTCACAAAGCAGTTATAACCGAGATTTCTCAGATTGGCATACTTTTGGGTGGGATTGTATGTGTACATACGTCCTTAAGCAAAATTAAGTTCGTCACTTCATAGAATTCGAAGAAACTAAAAAAAGAAAAACTCGTAAAATTAATTTTTCCAGACATTTTCAAGACTTTTATTAATCATGCACACATTGAGTAATAACTTAAACGCAATAACTTCACCCCCGTGGACTCAACAATCTTTTCACGTCCACCGGTGTCTCAATAAACGTAATTACATAAAAATTCTACATCCGTTACGATCGAACAAACGATAGTTGCACGATGAAAATTCGTCTCCCAAATTATTCGTTAACTTCTATGTACACATTTTTTTCTTCTAACAATTAATCACAGACAATACGCAAACACACAAGAGTCACGATTTTGATAACGTGGTAAACGTGTGTGAGCGTGGACCACGTCGATGAGTCTCTCACATCCCGATCACGACGCAGATCAGGTCACAGGCGTGTCCAAGACCATCAAAAACACAAATCCTATAGATAATTAATTCGACAATAAAAAGTGATTAATAATATTATTATTAATAATAATGATAATAACAAAGGGAATTATCAAGGGAATTATTGGGACCGTCAAACATTGTCGGGACCGCGTTTTCTTCGTCTCGATAATCTGGGACCACGTGGCCTCGGATAAAGATAACCCCCATTACGATCCTGCGGTTGATTGTTCGGATGTGGTGTGAGAAAATAAAAATGTCCCCCATCGCCGGGCAATCTATAAGCGAATGATCTGTACGGACCCTTTTCCGCCGCGTTTTCTCGTATCCCAATGGGATCGATGAATTCGGCATTCGGATTTATCGGCGGTCTTGGATTTCGATAATTAACATTAACATCATCGGCCAACGATGATTCCTGTCTCGTGTGATAATTCCCATCATCGACGATGTACAAAGGTCTTGCGGGATAATTGTCCGTTATCGGATGTCCCAAAGATTTCGTTCTCACGTGATAATTCCCGTTGTAATTGTTGGCAATGGGTTTGGATCTCGTTGGATAATTCACATTGACATTTTCACGCTGTCCGTCATTATAATCCGTTGGATCATCGTCGTCACTGTTTCTCGTTGAATCTCCGACCGAAGCGACGTAATTCATCGTTCGACCGTTCACCGGTTGTCGAACGATTTCCCGGCCGTTGTAATCGACGATCGTGGCCAAACGTTGACTCGTTAAATTACGTTGAACGTAATTTTCATTGCTCAAACGAATCTGTTGATTGCGATAATTTTGCAATGGAACATTGATGGGTTGTTTGGGTCCGTAACCGGGTATCCATTCGGAATCCGGATCAACGGAAGGCCGTGGTTCGCGATAATTAATCCCAATGTCATCCGCCAAAGAAACATCGACGGGTTGTTTGGAATTCAATCGGGGAATCCATTTGTTCGATGGTTCAATGGGTTCCAACGATTCTTTGTTGTAATCAACGCTTTCCCGTATCGGTGATTCGGTTCTCAGTTTGGAATTCAATCGGACGATCCAATCGGAATCTCGATTGGAAGGTGTCACCGGGTCTTTGTAATACAATTGTGAATTCGATTGTGGATTGACGTTGTCGCGTTGTTGGGATCTCAATCGCGTTATCCATTCCACAGTCGAGTCAATGGGTGGCAAAGAATCCTTTTGATAATTCCTCTCATCGTTCTCATTGGGCACGTTGATGGGTCGTTTGGAATTGAATTCGGTGATCCATTCGGCATCCGGATCATGCGTTGGCAACGGATCGTTGTAATTGACTCGTACATCATCGTTCAACGAATACGGCCGTCTAGTTTGATCCCCATAATGCACCCTAATACGGTTTGTCTTCAACGTCACGGTCTGACGATCGTCGTCGTAATCGTTCGTATCGTAAGACTCGACGTCCGAATAATCCGGTCTTCTCGTAACACCAACCGCATCCCCGTAAATGGGCGTTGTGTTTGGCAAACTTTCACCCCTGAGTTTTTTTCCGAAGTTGTTGAAGAATTGTTTAGTCACATCGTCCAATAGTTGTTCGTCCTGTTTCGTGTAATAAGCGTGTTGAGGATTGGCCGTTGTTTTTGTCGTCAACGAACGATGAGTGCTGCTCGTGGGATAAGATATCGATGATTGATCGCGATAATCCAAAATGGTCTCACGTTGAGGTTGAATATCCTGTTCGGATTGCGTTTCCGTTTCGTCGTAATTGTATTGTTTTTCGTTATTCATGT
The DNA here is from genome assembly GCA_963662125.1 of Diplazon laetatorius. Taxonomy (NCBI): domain Eukaryota; kingdom Metazoa; phylum Arthropoda; class Insecta; order Hymenoptera; family Ichneumonidae; genus Diplazon; species Diplazon laetatorius. The sequence goes on along the minus strand of OY759157.1, from coordinate 11,987,046 downwards.
TATCGCGATAATCCTGCCACTCGTCAAACGCGATTGGTTTGGACGTCGTGATCTCCGGATAACGTTTCGAATACGATTGTCGTTGATTGTCCGGAAAATTTGTCGTTTGACGATGGGGCAAAGAAATTTTCGGAGTTGATTCCAAAAGTTGAACTTTAAAATTTTTCACAGTCATCGGTGTGGTGGTAACTCGATTGACGCTTTCGTAACGTGATTTCTTGGATTTTTCGGATTTTCGTGGATCGTCGGTAATCCGATGAACGGGTTTTTGGGTGGTCGTGCGATATTTTGCGGCGGGATTCGGAGTCACCGCGTCCGATTCGTCCTTGGCCTCTTCGTAGAAGTAATACAGAGCTTGATGAGGAGTTACTTGGGGTTTGACCGTGGTCGAAGGTTCCAAAATGGTTTCCTTGCGAATTTTCCCGATGGGTTTTTTCGAAGCGTTAACCGTGGTTCGAATTCTCGGCACGGGAGTCGTGGTCGGACGTTTTCCATACTTTGAGTATTGCACTTTGGCGACAGGTTTTTTTTCTTCCTGACGGGCGAAAAAATCCGGAGGCGGTGGAAGTATTATTCCGGGTACCAATGGTCCGGGTGGCACCGCGCTCGTGTTGTCCTGTTTGTAGTAGAAACTGTAAGGCGGTGGATAATAAATCGATTGATCGTCCTCGTCGTAGTCCGAACGATTTCCCGGTGGAAGAACGAAAACCGCACCCGGAGGAAGCGACGGAAAAAACGGTCCTATCAATCCCGTTGACGTCACATCGTTGGATTTGGTTTTTTTACGATTGTCATTAGTTGGGTCGTGTTCGTTGGCGTTTTTCGTGGAATTTTCGTGAATCGTCGTGCGATTGGGTGATGTCGGGAAGAACGGACCCTCGCCCGGCAGAAAACCCGTTTTCGCGGACGATGCGTCGTCCGGATTTTCGACGACGGGGACACTTCCGTTGACACCGATGATCTGCAGAGGCGCATTGTCGGCCAGTTGGACGGGAAATGGCGGCGGTACTTTTGGTCTCGGTGGAATCTTGACTTGTCTCTTGGGCGCTTCGTAATCGTCGATGGGCGGCCAGGCGAATTTTTTTTCATCGTTGCGACGTTCCGAATCGTGATCGGGAAAGTTACCGCCCCGCAGAACGAGAACGTGATTTTCCGCGAGCCATATGTCATCGTCGTCCAGACCACCGAGATTCTTGGCGTTGTCTCGGGGCACGTCGGGATTCGACAGGTAACTTATGATTCCCGGACGTTTGGGTTTTGTCGGATAGATCTCGTTCTGTATCAATCCGTATTTGCCTTCCTTGACCTGTTGGGCGAGCGTTTTTTTGTCACCGTCGTCGGTCTTTTGCGGGTTTGGCTTTTCCTTTCCGTTTCCGGCCGACGACAGGATCAGACCGTCGTCCCACTTTGCCTCGTCGTCGTCAACTTCGTCGTCGTCGTCATCGGATTCTGCGTACGGGGATTCGGGCTTGACCTCCGACCTCATGTGACCTCCGACCAAACGGTGGGAAACCTTCCAACTTGGACTCGGTTGGGTGACGCCGATTGGAAAATTCGTCGACTTTGCGTTCGGATGGCCGATGGTTTGGGAGGATCGATGATGGATCGTTTGATCGGGTGGATCGACGGTTGATATGTGACGCTCGTGTCTCTGTGACTCGGTGGGAGTCGAGCCTACGGCGATAATGGCCAAAACTAGGAGACACAATGGCACGAACTTGTGGACTGTCGGATCGAGTGCCATCTGAAATGGAAAGAGAGTGGTAGATTAATGATTGGAGGCTTGACATCGATTTCATTGAAAACTTTTCGATGTTTCGATTGGATTCGACTTTCCCAGGATTTTCGATTTTTTTAAATGAAAAATATATATATATTATATATATAGAGAATGAGGTTCGAAGAAGTGACAAATGTATGACCCATTGGCCCATTGACCAATCTACAACTTCAACGTTCAGTAAAAACATTAAAAAACAAAAAAAAATATTTATAATAATAAATTACACATGCCAACAAAATTTCATCGATTTGAAAAGTCGTGACAAGTGACAACCGATTCCCGGTGTAATGGATGACGACACGAAGAGAAATGGAAAAGAATTGAACATCGTTGAATCGTGCATCGCATTATTCATGTATTTATCTATTTATTTATTTATTTATTATAAGCGTAAACGACGACGACGAGGACGTGGAAAGCATCAAACTCAGCGTGACGGAGTTCCCGGTGCTTTCACACGACGCTCTTCGGCTTTCCCTGAAGAGTCGCGTCCGAGATTCAAAAAAAAAAAAAAACAAACAAAAAAAAAAAAGAAAAGGAGAATAGAGAAAAATTAAAATTCTACAAGTCAACGATCCATTATTGAAAAAAAAAATCGTTGACTAACTTCCTTTTCATGTATGTGTGTTTCTTTCTTATTACTATTCTTAGCCTGACACAGTCGAGTTTTAGTTTCGAGTTTGAAAAGTTGAAGACGAAAAGAAAAAAATATTACGTTTGCACGGTTATCAAACGAATTTAGTTGCGCGGAATGCACGATATAGGATGACTGTGTGTGTGTGTGTGTGTGTGCGCCACGCCTTTCCCCACGCTGTACAACAGCACCGTCAGCAAAAGCAAGAGCAAAAGCAAAAAAAAAAATCGTCGAACCGGTGAACGTTCATTCCTCGCGGTCGACGAACATTCACAGGTCACTGGAGTAATACGGGCCAATCTCGTAATGACGTTGTAACAGTTGCGGAAATTTTTTTGTTTCACACAGCCTTACCGCGCACACATACACACATACATACACATTAGGGTGAACCTCGATGGGGGTGGCGACCAATTTCGACAAGTGCACCCCCGAGATAGGTTCGAAATAAATAAATAAAAATATGTGCGAAACCCCAGCACTGCAGTCCAATGAGAAGACGTGGCTGTAAGCTCGTTTTGTTTCCCATCTGAATAACACGGGATTTTCCGACTAATTCGTTGATTATTTTTTTCGAGTTGTCCCCGAGCGCGCGAAAAATTCTTCATTCGCATAAATCCATTGTTAATGGGCATAACTACTCGTACATTTTTTTACAAGACCTCACTTGTGTATTATCGATAACGCGCGAACCGATAAACGATGATTGACAACTGATAAACGATTGCAACACAAATTGAAATTTATTTGTGATTATATCTTGTAAAAAAATGTACGAGTAGTTATACCCATTAACAATGGATTTATGCGAATGAAGAATTTTTCGCGTGCTCAGGGACAACTCGAAAAAATAATTACTGGATTAGTCTGAAAATCCCATGTTATTCAAATGGGAAACAAAACGAGCTTACAGGGACGTCTTCTCATTGGACTACAGTGCTATGGTTTCTCACATATTTTTATTCATTCATTTCGAACGTATCTGGGGCCTGCACTTGTGGAAATTCGTCAACATCCCCCATTAAGATTGGAAAAAAAAAAGATTTTTATTAATTCTTATGACAGCTCCTACGTTTCAAGTGGATACTATTAGTAGACATCTGTCAAACTTTCAGCCCAATCGGACAATCAAACACTTATGACGCATTCGATCCGCCACCTCGTCGCCCTAATAATTGTTTTCTTTTTTATTTTTATTTTTTATTTTTTCAACCGATCCGGCTCATTTGGATGCTCAGCTTGGCTTTTGTTCGACATCGTTGCGTCGTTGGCTCGGCCTCGGCGGCGCCGCCGGCTTCGAGAACTCGATCGTGCTCCGACCTCTCCGGTTGGCCTGAACCAACATTCCGGAAGTCGTCGCACGAAGAGAGCTCTCGACGTCGTCGGACTTTTTTGTCGGCCAACAGCCAACGCGGAATAATTCCGATCGGGGATGTTCATTTTTTTTTCTTTCGTTCGTTCATTCGTTCGATGGAAATCTGTTTGAAATAATAATTTTTCAAACTCTTATCGCACGCACTATGATCCATTATCATGCACCACGACGATAAAATTTAACTGCATTCATTGAATAATTTTTAATCGTTTTTATCGATGATTGTTTTGAGAAATCAAAATCTAGAAATTCGATAAGCGTTTATGAATCGAAAAACCGAATATTCGAGATGATATGATAAAACTACGTAACTCGGTTATTCGATTTTCGTTATGAATTATCGTGCGAGAGAGAGATAGCGCTATCGGTCCTCACTGCGGAGCGAGAGAGAAGGAAGCCCATGTGGCAGATCATCGCAATGATTTAAGTATTTTCAACACATTTATGTGTGCTATATTTAGATTATATTTTTAGTGAACGAATATAAATATAAATGAATGAACATACGAACGAATGAATTAATGAATTGATTAATATATGAATGAAATGACCATCACCGACAAAGATAGCCCCACACGAAGTTTCCCACACGTTCGACTCGAAAAGTTTTTCTCAAACGTTGTTCGGACAACTCCCACGAGTACACACGCACTTCCTAGTGGTAATTCCGCGTCTCTTACGCGATCGTTTACAACCGTGCATCACGTGCTTGCGAGACGTGAATAAATTAGTGCGTTTGCATTCTACGCACGTGTGGCGGAGCCCTATATATATACATATATATATATATATATACACACATATATATTGTGCACTGTCCATGGCTAGCGGACGAACAAGAGGATACAAAAGTCAGGCAGACAGAGAGATAGAGAGAGAGAGAAAGAGAAAGATCTCTCGCATTTTTTTTTTATATATAAATCCGTCAAATCTTACATTTCTTTATTTAAAAAAAAATTAATTTTATCGTTATGTTAATTTTTCTAAATTTGTTTTATTTCACTATTATTATTATTATTATTATTATTATTATTATTATTATTATTATTATTATTATTATTATTATTTTGCCGAACCGATTTGCGGTATTGGACGATTGTGAACGATGTTGATATCAAAGTTTTGTCACGACGATCGATATGAAAAATTTTGTGCGCGCGCACAAATGCATCTCGACTTCTTTGGTCCGCACACGGAATCGCGATTCTTTGGTGCGCGCGGTATCGCGATCGAAATATCGGATCGAACGTGAGATACGAACGACTGACCCCTCCCCCCCCCCCGTTCCCCTCCTTCTCCCTTCATCACCTGATCTTGTCTCTCACGGGTTCTCGGTTCGGTTTTCCAAGGACGCAAACGAGAACCCGAGCTGGTTTCGAAAACGAAAACGAAAACGAGAAAAAAAAGTGAGATAAAAAAAAAGTCGAAACAACGCGGTGGCACGGCGCCGATTTTTCGACGTCTTATACGGACTTTTGTTTCGCACTTGCGTCACACACGAGGCGCACAAACGTTTGTTGCCCGCTTCTCGTGTCTTTCAATTATTTTTGTCCTCTCATCTGTTTCTCTTTCCTATCTATTTATTTATTTGTTTGTTTTATCGATTTTTCGAAAATAACTATTTTTCTCGGAGAAAATAATTTTAGATTTACATTTTCATCGAATCAATTGCTCGAGTTTATTAATTTATTGAATAAAATCCGTCATTGGAATTTATTCAGTGATGGATAATAATTTTTTCAACGATTTTATTCATTTATTTATTATTATTTTTTATATATTTCTTATTCATTTTTTTCAATATCTCTTATTTATTTATTTAAAAAAATATATATTTTTAAAAATATTTTTTTTTTTGGTTCGTTTTACCAACGATACATTTTTTTGGTCTTTCGAATATCACAAATCGTGTCCTCGAATAATCGCGGAAGAAAGAGACAAACACCGAGCCCGACGGTTATTCGGTTCGGTTCGCTGCTCGTTCGGAAGTAACCCCGAAGGCTCGGCTCGAAACGCGATAACGTAACGAAAGGAGGAAGTCGCCGGAGCAGCGTTGTTTGTTCCCATAATGCGACGACGAAGTTCTCCGCGGTCTCCGCCGCGACGATAGACTTGGCCAATGGTAATTGGGGCCTCCGCGGTTTCAACAAGTTGGATAATATTGCCATTGGCTTCCTAGTTGGGACTCGGGGAACGACTAATGTCTCACGTTCGATTCGACGATCACTCAGAGACTCACAATACCGATCGATCGATCGATCGATCTGATACACTTTTTTAAAATTTTTATTTTATTTTTTTTATAAGACTCCATTGATCTTTCATTCGTATTAATTGTTATGTCGATAATAATAATGATGTTATCGATAATGGGTGGGGCTGAAAATTCAGAACGAGCAATGTTTAGAAGTCGTCGCGGTTTTTCAACATTTCCCGAGCTTTCGAGCTTTCCCACGCGTAAATTATCAAAGTTCATGCCGTTGCTGACTTTTTTTTATAATTCAATTCTCTACAACATTGTTCGTGTGAACTTTTGGTCTATATAGCGTTGTTTATCCAACGCTTAGACGACAGGTTAAAAATGCATTTATTTTATTGTCGTTTTTCACAACTTTGCTCGTTCTGAATTTCGAGCCCCACACTTTAAAAAATCTCGTGGAAAATCTGATAACCATGCGGACCGAATTCTGGAACTCGGTTAATTTCGATAGACGAATACCGATCGATCGATCGATCGATCGAATACATTTTTCTTTGTTTTCCAGTCTCCATTAATCTTTTATTTTATTTCGTATTAATCATTATATCAATAATAATAATAATAATAATAATAATAATAATAATAATAATAATAATAATAAAATCGTTTTAATAATCTACTAAAAATCGTGTTAATAATATAATAACCGCGTGGAACGAATTCTCGAGTTCAGTCTCACTATCGACGTGTAATATCATAATTACATACAACAGTTTCGTCATCGATGGGGGGCGAGCGAGTTCGATCGGTTTTGATAGATTTTGATCGGAACGATAGTTACGATCGATTGGTCGCCGATCCCTCTCATTCTTTCTCACAAAGTCGGGCTTTGTGTGTTGTTTATTTATTCAAAAAAATAATTTTTTTTTTGTCGGTGATTCATTGTTCGTACGCGAGAACGATATATGTAATCGTTAGCATCGATGTCGAGGCGGGTCACACGCGGTCAGTCTTCGACCTTGACTGTCGGTGATATTACGACGCCGGGGAATTGCGATCGGAGTGTAAAAAACGTATTTGGAGCGCCGATCGGTTTGATCACGATTGGAGAATTTTCAGTGAAAGGCCCAGTCGGCGGGGGGGAAATATGTGTATATGACTCGATCGGGTCGGGGTGTGTCTCTCTCGCAAAAATTTCAACACTTTTCACCGAGTTTCCGTCGAGAATCGGAGCTGACTCGAAGCAAGGCATTGTGGACTGGCGAACTGACATTCTCTACCTTGGGAAGGTCCTTTCGTAGGTCTGTTAACGGGAAATATATGATAATCTCAAAAATACTGATAACCAATTTTATTAATTAGATTTCTAATAATTGTAATAATTTTAATGATTTATATTTCAATAATTCAATCATTTTAATAATTTTCAAGAATTTAATATCTTTTATCTAATTCTCCTAATTTTCAATTATTCAAATTTTGATAATTTGAATTGATTCATTAAATTAACAATGGTTTGAATAATATTCAATGTTTCTTCAATATTTCAATTTTTATAATTTTCAAGAATTTAATATTTTTTTCTAATTCTAATTTCCAATTATTCATATTTTGATAATTTAAATAGGTTAATTAGATTAGCAATGATTCCAATAATATTTCCAACATTTCTTTGATATTTAAGAATTCCATTCGATTATTCAATATTCATTACCAATATTTTAATACGCCATTGCCTATTTGAGTATTTTTTTTTTTACTTCTGATTGATCATTATTATTTTTGTTTCAAACAAAACTTTCTCAAAGTTCTTGATACAAAGAAGAAAAAAAGGAAAAAGAAACTTGTCGAGTAATTGGCTCCAAAAGGTTCCGAAAGGGACTGCGGGGGTCTCCGAGTGGCCGCGGCGACAGAACAATAATTTGCTTTGTTCGCCCCAATAATCCGCCGACGGCAAAACCTAAATTATATCGCAATTCGGTCGAAAAATGTCGTACCTCGTTCGCGGCTTCACTTTCCTATCCGATTGTCGTTCGGTACGATCGTTTTATTACAGATTTTTTTTTTTTTTTTTTTTTTTTACAAATCTCAGACGCGAACGACACGAAAATATGCACGAGATCGTTTCACAGGTGCTCAAAAGCGACTCTGTGAGTCTCGTGTGTATGTGTGTGTGTGTAATACACCGACGCAATGTAATAATTTTACGTCCGTGTGAGTCCAGTCCAGTCTCTTAGCTTCCAACGTTATTTCATTTACTCAACGCCCCCGGGCCACTTTCCTCGAGCGTTTTGTGGCGTGACTGCACCGATAACCGCCACGCTGACTCTCACGAACGCCTTCGGCACACTTTAGGGACAACCCAACGTCTTTTTTTTCTATAATTTTTTTGTTTGTTGTTTTTTATTATTATTTTTGTTACAATCGGGCATTCGGGTTCTGTCATTTAGCGTTTATGAACGACAATAATTTAAACAGCAACAAAAATGTACATGTAAATATGAAGCAAATTCACATATTTGAAAAAATTACTTGAAGTTTCAGAGTAGTTGTTTTTAATTTTTTTAAATATTTTTTTAATCGTCAAAATCTGGCAAAACATTCTCCAAATCTTATATTGATTCATCGTTTGGAGCTGAAAGATTCGATGATTGAGGAAGAAAGAGAGAGTCCGATGGTAATTCAAATTTGAAATAAGAAAATCGATGATAATTCCAATTTGAGATGAAAAAAATTGTTAAAAACGCGCACAAATGAGTAATCATATGATTGAATCAATTCATACGGTTGACACACAGTTGCAATGAAAATTTTAAACATCAAATAATCAACAAATATTATAACCTTACTGTTGAAAAATAATAATAACAACGACAATTTAAATCCTCCGTGATCAGGTGACGTGATTCACCCCACCCAAAAAATCTAGAAATAACAATATTAACGATAACAATGATACTCGATCCAATTGATTCTTCATTATCACCATTGCCCCAACAAAATCCCATCAACCCGACCGTCAATTTTTAAATAGCCACGAAATCACCGTCAAAATTAATGACGATCCTCGTGTAAAAACTAAAAATAAAAAATAAAAATAAAATTTAAGAAAAAATTAAACAATTAAAACCTATAATAATTTGAAAGAAAATATTCAAAGTGACATGAAATTACAGCTGCAATAAAAACGATGAGTTTATGCATCTTAACGACGCGTCAGAGTGAGAAGAAATCATAAACACGAATCTCCTTCTCTCTCTTTCTCTCTCTCTCTCACACACTTGAGGAGGCTCTCACATCGTCTCTCGTTCTCGACATCGCGAGCGCGAAACTGCCTTGGCATTGACCGGTTTGCCACTCCGACAAGGCAACGTTCTTGCATAATCTTGCTCGTCTCGTTCATCCCGACACCGACCACGAGAGATGGGCGCTCGGGGGTGGGGCAGGAGGGTGAGAGGGATTCTGCCTCTGACTGAAGTTACCGCATTTGCCTCCTCTCTCATCTCAACCTAGCCCGCCCCCCCCCCCCCTTTCTTCCTCAGGCGCTTCACTGGCTCGGCTGGAATCACCGAGAGTGGCACTCTCGCGATGCGTCACTTGGCGCACTCGAGCGAAACATTTAAACGACAAAGACGGGAGACCACGAGTGAAAGACCGACCGAGTGAGAGATAGAGAGAGATAAGAGATTCACTCTTTTCCTCGTGAAATGATTTTCTCATCGCCGCAATTACTCCCAAGCCCGTTGGCAAAGAAAATTATAATAAAAATGAAATAAAACGAGAGAAAAAAGAAAAGGATTACACCGCAGAAACGAGTCAAGGCCAAGTTATCGAAATCATCGTTGTTGCACTTTTCGCGAGACCTTCGAGATTGAGGTGTTTTTTTTTCGAATCGATAATCATTGCTCATTACTTATGAATAATAATAATAATAATAATAATAATAATAATAATAATAATAATAATAATAATAATAACTATTATCATTATTATTATTGTTATTTATTGAATTTTTTTTCCCATTTCCTAATTTATTTAACTTTAATTAATTTGCATTACTATTAAATTATTATTTACGAAATGTGTCTGAGATTGTTATCCGATAATTCGATTTGGATAACATCCGATCTTCGTGGCCCAAGGTGAATCCGAATTTGCATTTCCGAAAATAAAACGTTTTTCAGTTGGAAATTTGTGTTTCCATGCCGAGGACAATTTTTTTCGTTCTTTTTTTGTTCTGTTTCTTTTTTTCAAATATATATTTTGCATCTTGTTGCACTCGTTTGGACGAGCACAAGTGCAATTCTCAACAAACCTTGAAGACCGATAATACGCGTTAGCGTCACGTAGTCGCTAAAATATCGCAAGCGTTAAAATTTATCAATTTTTCTCAGTGTCGTCAACCCAACACACACCCATACACACTGACACGCATGTTCGTCGCACATGCAACAGTGATTGTGTGTATGCTCGGCGATAATCGTCGGAATGTGTACACATCGGTCGTACGAGAGCCAATGAACAATTTCCATTAACACAAACTCGATGCAGCTGACAATTGCAGTTATCTCGGCTGCATGAATTTTCTTTAATGCAAACGGTGCAAAAATTTTTCTTCAACCGATTGTTCTTTATTTTTTTTCCCTCAAAAAATTTGTCGGCGAGACAATTTGATTATTGAAAATTGCAAGATTTCCATATCGAGCATTAATTATTCAATTAATCGTTTTATTGTCAATTCGTCAACGACGTAATGGATCGAACGTATTAATTGAATGAGGAATGTTCGATTCTCACCGTGTGACACGGTCGATCGACGAATGAATCATTGATCACAGTCGTATCTCGCTTCAATTGAAAAAAAAAAAAAAAAAATTCGACGTCTTGTTAATTCGCATTTCTCGGGGTCAATCTGTTCGTTCGAACGCATTCTCACGCTGATTCTCGTTCTCGTGCGCGACCGTAACTTATAATACCACTTGGCCTCTATCTCTATGTCTCTCCATCTCTCTCACTCTTTCGCCTTTGACCACCTCTGCACGCGCAAACTGTAATTTAACTTTGTAACACCCGACGATTTGTTGGCGGACAAAAACTTGTGCGTCAGGCTTTGCGGAGCCTGTGCCAAGGTCTCTTTCTCTCTTTTTCACACACTCTCTTACTCCCTCTTTCGCACTCTATCCTCCCCTCTTCTTTGCAAATTGAAAAATTCTCGATTTCTTCACTGTCAACTTTAATATTCTCGTCGGGCCAATTAACAAAAATGATTTTTACTCTTTGTTTTTTCATGTTCCCTTTCAATTCTTGATTTTACTGATTATATTTGTTTTCGTTTTGTTATTTTTATTATTTTTTTAGGGTATGATTTCGTAGTGTTGCTGATCGGAATTTGCCATCTCTTTGCATCTTTATTTCATTCGCTATCGACTGAATATTGTCGGTCAGACCAGTCGAGTAATTATTCTAATTTTTTTGTTATTCTTACAAATAAATTTATTATCCTATGTATCTCGTATTTTTTTTTTAGTTATGAAATAGCGATATTGCCCACCCAAATTTGTATCTCTCTTTCTTTTTCTCTCCTCCGAGAATTAACAAAACTCCCACCTCGCACCCTTCAACGAGAATTGGTCTTGTCAGCCGAATTACATTTTTCAAAATTATTTTCAATCTATTCGTATTGTCATCGTTATTATTATTTGGCTTTTCTATTTTATTTAAATTCTGTCTTCTTTTCTTTCTTTTATTAATTCTATTCTTTTCTTTATTCTATTTAAAATTCTTTCTATCATCGTTATTATTATTATTTTTATTTTATTTCAATTCTTTATCGTGTACTGTGATTAGAAAACGCGTGTTTCCATTGCATTATAGTGAAAGTACGAGATCGATGAGTGGAAGAGTTCTCGGGAGATTGGATTATTAGTGACAAACGGCGATACGTAAATGACTAGCAAATGGTGGATAATTAAGCTCCGTGTAGTTCTACGGATATCTCCGATGAATCGCTAACCTCGTGATTACCGGACTACAAACGCGGTTTGACCGTCCGTCCGTTCGACGAGGCGCGCACACACACACACACACACACTCACACATATCCCGAGCGGAAATTCAAAACTTTCGCGAACGAGATTATCCGCTCGCGAGGAATTTAAACCGTTTGGCGTTCGCGTGGCAATTGAGTCCGTAGCGAAGATCGGCGACAACCGGAAAACCCCGATGCATGTTATTATTTCAATTATTTTTACGGCAGCGGAAACAAAAATGGTTGCGAAAAAAAATTGTAGCAAAAAAAAACAAAAATTGTTTTAAAAAAGTGGATAAATGAAACGTACGCGTTGCGTTTGTGCGGAAAATCACGTCCGGTCGGAAAGTCGAACGAATTATAATCAGGTCGGATGCGTGTGAAACGCACGCTGACGATCGTAAACATTTTTATTAGCGTAAAAATGATTTAAAAATTTTTTTTAAATTTTTTGTAAAACGTGTAAAATTGTTCGAATGAATATATTTTTCAATAAATTCCGCAAGCAACGGAATTATATATGTTTAAATTTATAAATTGAAAAAAGAAAAAAAATAAGGATGGCATTTTATCGAAATGGGGTTGATGAGCTCGATTATCACGCTGTCGCACGCTCGATCGATCGGTTCCGCTGAGTCCCGGCGGAATAATATACCCACACGATGACAATGTACATGTATATATTCACATCGGCGCTAACCGCTCACGAAAGGACTTTCACTGTTCCGTTATATCGTGACGTGACTCGGTACGAATCCAAACTGTCGCCAAGGGGAGTGGACTTAGCAAAAAAAAATTATAAATAATAATAATAATAATAATGATAAAAATTGCGAGCAGATACCGTTTTTCCGCAATTAGCATACCCGCCTGACTCGCAGCACGTGCCCCGCAAGATTATTACGTGAACGTGAAATACACGAAACCGTATCAACTATAACTAACTATATAAATTCCTTCGATAATCAAACATAAATAATAATGATAATGAAATAAAATTACTAATAATAATAATGATAATAATAAATGTTCTAATGAAAATTAATTTCCCTCAAACCTCGGCAAAACTATATTTACAAAAAAAAATATATATATACAACGTTCCCCCTTAAAATAAGAAATAGTAAATAATAAAAAATAAATAATTTCGATAATAAATAAATTTCACTCACGATTGTTAATAAAAAAAATCAATATTCAGTCAAATTATTTTTGTTCCGGATCAATTTGTTTTTGTTTTATCTCCGTCGTCGTTATCGTCGACTCAGCTGCGAAGCACGAGTCTTCTCGGGGTGTTCGTGAACAAAAATTTCCCGTTCGACGCACATAAATCCAAACGATGTTAGCCGCTGCTGCGAAACCGCGGCTTATCCGTGCGCGTTATCCTCGACGATTTGCAAAAATTGAATAATTTCCGCGTACGGACGAAAAAAAAAAAAAACAACAACAACCAAAAAGATTTATATTTCGCACGAATGATATGATGTCGTGGTCGTGTCGTCGTTGCGGACGTTTCCGCTGTTTCTTCCACTACTGAAGTCGGTCCTCGTTCCGAGGCTGGCCATGACGCAACTGGTTATCCGCGACAAGATGCACCGACCGTGCGCACACCCCGGTCCGATCCCCGGCTACTGTGTCGACGCTGAAACCCCCTTCCGGAACCCCGACCGACTTGCGCGCGCTCCCTCCGACCCCACGAAAAATCTCAGTCCCGGCCAAATCCAAATTCACGCGTTCATCTCGCTTCCACGTTGTATCACGTATCATCGACAATCACCCCTGAACTCCCCGCACCATCACGAATCCAACGATACGTCGCACGGAAAAAAAAAATTTCCGCAAATTCCGCACGCGGAATTTTTTTTTCCGGACGCGCGGAAAAAATTCCGCACTTGCGGAATTTTTTTTTCTCGTTCAAAAAAAAAAAACGTGTGTTAATGTTCAATCAATCGCAAATAGCAGCGATGGCTGGAATAAACGAAATATAATATTTACAACGAAATTGTATTGCCGGAAAGAAAATGAAGAAATTGTTAAAAAAATTCCGCGTGTTCAGATCGAGATAGAGAGCGAGAGTGCGAGCCGGATATCGTTCACCGTCGTTACCACGAGTTCTCGTGTTTGACTGGCGCGTTATTCCGCGTGTTTGGCCGGTTCTCGGCCAAACCCCCTTCTCTCCGTAGTTCACTTCGGTCGTTGCGGGGGCCGACGAGATCGGCCCAACCGACTCGCCGGGGCATCCCTTTCCTACGTGAACGTTCGTTACCACGTTTTTCCCCATCCCCCACCACGCTATCCGGTTAAACGCGTACGTGGTGCAGTCGCTCCTTCCTTTTCCCACCCCCCTCCCCTTCCCTCCCTTTTTCGTTGAAAAATTTGGGATTCAAGAATAGCAATAATTTTGTCATTTTTCAGGTATAATCTAGTTATAAGTTGTAACTATGACTTATAATTAGTTATAAGTCATAGTTATATACTATATATTATATAATTTATATTATATATTATATATCATATATTACATATTTTATATTTGTTATTTAGGATAATTGCACTTGGAAAATCGACAATTGAATTTGCGTTGCTCGGTTCGTTTTACGTATATATATGTTTATACACGTACGTCGTTGGCTATACGTCAAAAAATTTGCCACGGAATTTATTAGCGCGCACCCACACAAACACACACGAGCGCTGGGCGCATGCGCAATCACGCCACAACGATGAAAAACGTGATTCTTGGGTTTCGACGTACGATCGCGTCGATGCACACGCTAACTGCCGGTTAAATGGATTAGGAAAGTGCGGACAGATTGCTTTCGGCATTTCGACGTTCGACGGAATTCTTTTCTTTTTTTTTCTTTCTTGGTTTTCCTTTCTTCTTTATGAAATTTATTTTTTTTTTTTCATTTATTTTTACGTTGCATTAAGAAACCCTCATTCCGTTAACAGGAAAAATCGTTACATGGATAATTTCAAGCGGATGCTGTAATTCGCGGGGTTATCAGCGCTAAGACAAATTGGTCGTAAAAAACAAAACAAAAAAAAAAAAATTCGTTCTGCAAGATTGTGTGTTTATGATCGAAGGCTCGAGTGCGGCGGTATTTATAAATTTCGCAATTAGTGCCAGAGTCGTTCGGATGAATTTTGTGCAATGACACTGACCAACGAAAACAAGTGCGAATACGACTCGCGCCCAGACGGCTTCGTACCATATTTTTTTTTCGTTGTGACAAACAGAAGAAGAAAAATTTCCATGCAACTTCACATGCGCGACTCTTCTGTTTCTAGTCGATCGAAATTTGAAAATTAATTTGTAAAATTAATTTCTAGAAATCTATGAAACCTCGGACTTTCGGTATAATTTTCCGGTAAATCTCAAGTAAGGCGTTATATTTCCTGTTTTTTTTTAACTTTAGGATCAGCAGTTTCGAAAATAAGGGAAAGAGGGATGCTCTATTTTCGCATATTTTACAGCACATCTTCTTAAATATGCTTTGCAAAATTATAATAAAAATATTTTTGTATTTCACATAGCCAGCCCTTTCAAATGATATCGCACATGACACATGAAATGAAATTTTTTTTATGTCGAGTACCTCATTAGCCCCCTCTTCAAGTCTCATGGGTATATTTTGAAGTGTTGACCAGTGCAAGATATTCGCGTCAGTGAGATGTAGTACTATGATAAATTTCAAATTTCTACGTTGCACAGTTTCTGAGATAATCGGCTGTGACAGACGTACAGACAGACGCACAAATGATTTCACAAGGGTTCCTTTTTTTTTCATTTGAGGAACGGAACCATAAAAGTGATAGAAAAAATTTCAAAAATTGAAAATAGATCAGGAAAACTGTGAACCAAGAAAGAGGCCTGGTAATGAAACGAGAAAATTGTTAAAATAAAACTCGAGAATGGAAAATAAAACGAGAAAATTGAGAATAAAATGTCGCTCGTGATTTCGGATTACAATTTATTCCGCAACACTGCGTGGTCCGATTTGTTCGTTGTTCGTTTGTTTGCATCGACGATGCTTCGATACGAAACAATATTTTCCGGACGTTTGTGACGGACAACGAAGGCGGGATAATCGTTCGATAATCGTGACACGTTTCGAATCACGATGATTCACGTCTTCGAATAGATCCGACGACGACGACGACGAAGACGACGATGTTGCAGCCGTTGCGTTTTATCCGAATGAAATTGATTCACCCGGCACACGGTTAACAACGACGACGAACAGCGTTGCATCTTGGATGGACTGTCAGCCACTTCCATAATCGAATGCACGCTCCACGACGATCTGCATCTTACTAAATTTGGCTCGATCGCGGAAAAACCCGTTTCAGAACTAGCCAATAAGAAAAAGAAAAAACATAATGACTGAGACTTGTCACGTGATTTTGTTGTTCGTGAAGTTCAAGGTAAATGCTTCGGCGCTGTCAATGAGTCATCATTATTTATCGTTTATTTATGTCTAATTTATTAATTTTTTTTTTGCAAAATTTCTTGATCGATTTTTTTTGTTTTCGAATTTGAATTTGATCGATTGATTTATTCGTCGTCGTGCGATTTGGGAAGAAGATGAATAACCGGTTGCAAGATCGGTCTTCTGATTTCATTCATTCAAATTCAATTTCATTTTATTTATTTTAATTATATTTTACATCCTTTTTTTATAATTTTTTGATCTTCATTTTTTTTAAATTATTGGTTGAGATTTCGTCGTCGACAATTCGAACCGACAATCGTGACCCCAAAAAATTGACAAAACTTCGTAACCGAGATCATGTATAACCGACTTGGGACACTCATCCGATTCTCGGATCGCGAAATGTCGCAATGGAAAACAAGCGGAAATTATTCACGCGTTATTGAATCCATTTGCACGTGACGACGACGACGACGAGTAATTTTACAACGAAATCCTTTTCGGTCTACGCATCAACTACGCATTCGCACCGTCACGACTCAAAACCGTCATTTGAAAAAAAAAAAAAAATTCTGTATCCCGCGATCGCAAATCCGTTTTCGCGCGAGAGAGAAAGAGAAAGAGTGAGAGAGAGAGAAAGAGACTCTCGGTCATTATTTTATTTTAAGACGGTTCATTCATCTCCGATTCCCGCGCCCGGGGAATGCGCAAATGACTCATCGGCAAGGTCGTGGCCGCCGCAAGAACGAATAACAAGACGGAGAGTGCACGAGGATCATGAAGATCCTTAAAAAAAAAAAAAAAAAATTAAAATAAAAAATAAAAATTTTTTAAAAACGCGGTTGGTGGAAAAAAAATTTCACAAATAAAAGAAATAAAAAAAAAACCGTGGTCGGTGGTGGTTCCGCGCGTCAGAGTTTCGAAGAATCAGGGACCGTCATTCCGGAATGATCGTAGAATCTTGATTGCGCTTCCCCCGACGTCGAAAATATCGTCCCGTCTATTTTCGGTCCGCCCTGATCATCCCGGGATGATCAGCCGGATCCCGGATCCGAACGGATTTCGAAGACGATAAAGAAAAAACAAAAAAAAAACGAAAAATCAAAAATACACCAAACCTCAGACACTGTTCGTATCGGATTTTTTTTTTCGACGTGCCACGAATATTATAAAACGATTGTTGACGCGCATTGTCATTCGGAATGTCGTGCCATTAAACAAAATGACGCATTTTGTTTGATTAAGTCAGATTTTACGCAGAATATATATTTTAAAATAATAATAATAATAATAATAATAATAATAATAATAATAATAATAATAATAATAATAATAATAATAATAATAATAATAACGAGCAAAACAAAACTAAGCGTAACATTTGGGTGAATAATAATAACAATAATGAAGGACACAAAAAAATTCAGCCCAACGAAATTTGGAAATAAAAAAATCTGTAAAATGTGAATTACCTTTTTTTCTCTCCGATTTTTTTTTCTCCACCTACGCATGTCTATTAGGTCTATTATTACAAGTGGAATTACACCGCCATATTTGGTTTGCCACATTTATGGTTGTACGGGAGAATGGCGATTATCCTGTTACTCTCATTTTCATACCCTTTTGTCCCTATCATTATTATCATTGTTTTTGTTCATCTTTACGATACATATACATAAATATTTTTTTTACTGAAAACCTTCCATTCGCGTCTTTCCGGATTTTTAAATGTTTTCACCGAATGTTTAGAATCGCGGGTTATTGTACCTGCCAAAACCGTCACGATTCCGCACGCGCGCGAGTTCGTTTTCGAAACCCGTAGGCCACGACCGATGCACACACAGCGTCACGGGAGAACGCGTGTGAAAATGAAAACTTTTCGAGGCAATGGCATGCACCGCGCGGCCTTCCGCCATTCTTTCTATTTATCTCGCGCTTGGTGGCACAACATTCCATTCAGTTGTTTCAATTCGTGTTCATTTTATCTATTTTATTTATTTAGGTATACATTTTCTTTCTCTCTTTAATTGGACCCCCCCCCCCCACACACACACACACCACACACTAACACTAACATTAAAACGTCGAAGGACTCTCGCTGTCTCAACGATGAACGTGACGATTTTTCTTTCTTCTATTCGATTATTAATTTCATTTTATTTGTATCTCTTTTGTTTATATCTCTCTTTGTCTCTCACGCTCAAGAGAAGGTCGGAAGACTCTCGCTCTCTCAATAACGGCATTGACAATGTTTTCTTTTATTTTCTTTCTTCCATTTAATTATTTAACTCATTTTATTTTCATTGATTTATTATATTTTTTTTCTTTTCTCTTTTTTTAACTGCAACTATGATTGAGCGCGCGGATGTTGAACAAATTCAACATTTTCAAAATTTTCTACAATTCTTGCAATTTTTACATTTTTTAAACATTTTTTACAATTTTTGCAATTTTTACAATTTTCACAATTTTTTTTCATGAAACGTCAATTCTGAGGGAATTCATCCAATTTCGTTACGAATGATGTTTTATCATATGTTCTTTCTTCCATTCAGTTATTCAATTCATTTTATTTTCATTTAATAATTATAATTATTTTCGTTCTATCCTCTCCGTGCAACTGCAATTAATTAAGCTCGCGCCATGCCCGGATGTTGAACAAACTCGGGCGCGCCAAGCGTCTCAGCAGCAGGCAACAGCCTTCGAACACGTTGAGAACTGGAACGACACCACTACTACCCACCGCGCGACTCGCGTCGACTCGCAATTTCAAGATCACGGCAAAGGATATTATAATCGCCCAATGCGATCTTTTATTCCCAACGTACATTTGTGTGTGTGTGTGTGTGTGTCTTTTGTCGTGACAGAGGAGACAGTTCGCGCGACTTCCCTCGTGCTCCGCGTGAGCCCGAAAACGAATCGTTTAGTTGCCAACCGCGTCCGGGTTTTATTTTTCTCACGCGCGCATGCGTGCGGGGCTCGAAGCGATTGATGATCTATCGACAAATCGGTCGGCGAAATTGTGGAAATAATGCGGGACATTGATTGTCGGACGCGATGAACTCTCTCGTCCCATGGGGGCTGAGAGAAAAGGAGCAGTGGAGGGGGCGATGAGGGATTCGAGTCACTTTTACCGATTCCTCGTCATGAATTTTGTTATTCGCAACGACACGTTTTTCCGATCGTGCGGTGCACCGATGAAAATTCGGTCGACGATGTTATCTCTCTCTCTCTCTTTTTCCTTCATTCTTTCTTGATTCATAGCCAACTTGAGTGCAATTTCTGTTTTCTGTTTATTTAGTTACTTTTTTTTTACTGATTTGCATTGCATTCAAAAAATATTATTATTATTATTATTATTATTATTTTTCACCTAATTAATTAATTGATGTTGGAAATTGTTGCTGATTTGCGTTGCATTCTTGAAAAAAAAAAATTATTTCCATTATTATTGTTGTCAAAATTATTTTATTACTATTTACTACTTCTGCAGAACTTTAAAAACTTTGCTTCAATTTTTATTACATTTATATTTTAACGATTTTGGATACCCAAGTCCATCGATTGTTTCTTCCAAATCGTCGAGCTCATGCTAAAAATCTACGAGATTCGATTTGTTGCATCGAATAGAATAAAAAAATTATTATCATTTAATTTTTTTTCTTCTCTTTTTTTTTCGTCTGCGAAAGTTCTTCATCGTGCGGTGCTATATCGAACGCTCACGCGTCGGGGATGCAACGAACTCTTGCTCGTTTAGCGATTAGACGAGACTACGACCAGACGGTCGTCGCGGATGCACTTGGCTCGCGCGCGCGCGCGCCCGCGCCAGCGAGCGAGCGCACCCGCAGCGACGACGACGACGACGAACTTTCCACGACGGCGATCGCGAGAGCGAGACTCCTCGTTCATTCGGCTTCGTGGCGCATAGTCATGTGAAATTAGAAATTGTCCCTCGACAAGCGAGATTCATTGCGAATTCACCGCGCAGTCGTTCACCGGGGCATAAGGGGGCGGGAGGGGGGGGGGAAGGAAGATCCCCGTTATCGTTCCGACATCATTTTTCATCGGGTACAATAACCTTGTAAGGGACGTACAGTCGTTTGGAGAGAAGCTACGCGGTCGTGAATAAGAAAAATGTTGCGAGAAAAAAAAAACAAAAACGTTCGCACGTTATGCGGCGAAAGTGTCGCGCGACGGCACGCGCACATGTGTGTTTCGTTCGTCGAAACGTGGAATTTTCGTTTGTTCACTCTCTCTGCGACGATGATGGGGGCTCTCTCTATGTCTCTCCCTCTCGCGCTTTTTTGTCGCGAGATCTTCATTTCCTCGTCATTGTTTTCGCCGATTCGATTTTAACCGTGATCTTCACTCTTAGAGTTTCTAGACCAATGACATTTTTATTATTTCGCGCGTTTCAATTTACAATTTTTACAATTTTACACAATTTACAATTTCATACCATTTACAATCTCATACAATTTACAATTTTATACAATTTACAATTCTATACAATTTACAATTTCATACAATTTACAATCTCATACAATTTATAATTTCATACAATTTACAATTGCATACAATTTAAAATTTCATACAATTTACAATTTTATACAATTTACAATTTTACACAATTCACAATTTGATACAATTTACAATTATTTCATGAAATGTCAATTCTGGGGCAATTCATTCAATTTCGTTGCGATAAACGCATTGAATAATTTTCATCCTTTATTATTATGATTATCATTTGAACAGTAATAATTTTAGATAATTTATTCACGAATATTATTATTATTATTATTATTATTATTATTATTATTATTATTATTATTATTATTATTATTATTATTATTATTTGGGTATCGATGGAAGTTGTACAGTCAATGCAACAATGAAAAATTTCATCTATTCGATCGATGTAATTTCGCCGCAACAGATGAATTTTAATTGTGAATCGAATTGTGCATTCGATTCACAATAGCGGCTTTCGTGCTTGCCAACGTAACAAAACAAATAAAAATCCACGTTTATTATATCCACGGCCGTTTCGTTTCCCGGTGGCGCGCGGCGTCTATGTAACGCAAACGCATAACCGACGTATCCGTGCTGGCGCCCACCCACCGTAATAATCGCATCGGCCCACTTCGCTGCTTTAAAAAAAATGGTAAAAAAAAAAAAGTTCGTCCTTCCGCGTTGTGAATCACATTCCCGTTTTTTCAAATGCCTTTACCGTGCGATGGAAAAAAAAAACCACACGCACAACATCAAGGAGTGCACGACATAACTTTTCCATCTCGTCATAGATCCTATCGGATCGTGCGTATGTCGATCGATAATGAATAATAATCTTTATAAATAAACCTCGAGACTCGCGATCGCAAAATTCACCGTGACGACCGTGATGGCCTTGTCGTTGGAAAATTGCAAACTGCAAAAACGTTGTACCGTTATTCCGGATACATCACGATCTACAAACGTCAGTCTTTGCTTATTTCCGAAAGACTTGAAATCCTTGAAAATTATTTTCAAAAGTTTACTAATAATACTAAAATTAATTTTTTCAAAGATTCCTCTTTTAGATATTTTTTCTTTATTTCGATTATTCATTTTTTAATGGGTTTTGTTCGATTAAGAAATTTATTTCTATGCATATGTAAATATACTCCCAAAAAAAAATCTGCAACATTTTATCTAAAGACACCTGCTTATGATTATAATTTTTTTCATACAAAAATAAAAACAATCCTCGATTTCCTTCCCCGAAAACAATTTTTTTTCTGGACGAATCGCTGAAGATTTAATTTTTAAGGACCACCCCTGACAAACACGTGGATTTTCTCATTGTGTGTCTCGAGTACGTGTCTCACTCACGCTTGGCGAGAACGAATTAGCATGGGAAAATTTGACATTCCAGTTTGGGCGCGTCGTGCATTACGATTGTGGTGCAAAGGCCTCTCTCGAAGTTGTCCATGTAGTCAATGCAATCGCAATGTAGGTACATATTTTATGCATATATATATATGTGTATAACTATATTTGTGGATATACAGAGTTGACGTTGCTGTTGCAGTGATTGCATGTGGTTCCTTTCTTATTTCTCCTGGTCTCGCCCGAGCCGAGAGAGCACACGGGGGTGAAGGGGGCAGGGGGCAGGGGGGCGCCACGCCTATGGGCTTTGCTTGGTGCACGGTGCTGCACCACGTTGCACCGTGTGTTGCACAGCTGCCGGTGCACACTGTTCCGGCTATCGGTCAAACCCTTCACCGGCTTATCCACCTTTATCCATCCGCTCTCTTTCCAACTGCGTAAACTCATGTGCCAAAAACTCAACCATCCTGGCCTCATCCTAATCAAGTGGATATCAAAAATAATATTAACAAAAAAAATAAATGAATAAATACACGTGTATAAAAAATAAATGAACGATTAACGAAACAAATTATAGGAATTCGTGATAACGCGATAACAATGACCGTCCAAACAATAACGACTCGTAACAATGGTAATGATGATATTTTGAAGATGAACAGTGAAATTGAATAGAATGAATGATAAATTATGATGATTAATCAATCGATGTTATTTGAATTTGTGATAACGACGAATTCGCGATAACGATGACTGGCCGAACGGCGAACGACTCGAGTCGTAGCGACGTTATTGAAATTAGGACGCGGAATGTCGGACGGGATGAATTAAATGTGTGTATGATGTGGGAATATTAAATTAATGGAACGAGAGAGAGAGAGAGAAAAAACGTGAGGGAGGGGGAGAGGGTCACGCGCGTGATGCCCCAGTTTTCAAATAATTCGTTATTCACTTTCCCATCAACATTATGCAGTTCTTGTACAGTACTTGAACTTTACCGGAAAATTATACCGAAAGTCCGAGGTTTCATAGATTTCCAGAAATTAATTTTACAAATTTATTTTCAAATTTCGGTCGATTAGAAATAGAAGATTCGCGCGCGATAAAGCGCCAGAAGATCACTCTTTCTCGTTCTCACTCTGAGAACACCCACAGACGTTTCATGGAAACTCTTATTCTTCTGTTTGTCACAACGAAAAAAATATGGTACGAAATTTGACCGGTTTTTTTTTCTATTTGTCCATTAATTTGTTTAATTTTTTTTTCCCACTATTTCTTCACTTTTAATATCTTTCATTCAAAAAATTATATTTTCGTGTAACTTCAACGTCTATGTCATAGCTTCCCAAACTTATTGAGAAAAAAAAAATCTAACCACCCTTCCATCCTTTCCCTTCCCTCCCTCTCGATAGTTCGTACGAGTCGTAAGTTTCATGGACGATTATGAAACGTCATGAAATAAAAAAAAAAAAAACAACGAAAGAAACAACTTGAAACCAAGACACAAGCATCCGCTTGATACTCGTCGTGGATAATATTTGCGGTTAGTCACCGTGGTACACGTGTTATCGGGTTTCCCCCCCTCTTCCCTTTCCCCTCCTCACCGCCCTCCGCCCCCTCCTTACCTCAATCCTCGCCGGGTACAACCGCGGAAAATTATATGCACCGCGTCGGGAATCCCACGATCCACATGTCCTCGCCTCCTGCGATCATTCTGCATGATCGTATCACGATCGTTACCTCGCCCCCCTCCCATTCGTTCAAATGCTCGTAATAAATAAATAGATAAATAAATGGCTGAGTCACCTAAAAAATTGGACATTTTTTTTGCTTTTTTTCGTGACATAATCAATCGAAATTAAAAATCGATTTTACTCTTATAAAATACTCAGCTATCATTTCTAATAAACTATAATTGAGAATCCGTTGAGTCGTATGGTCCAAAAGCTACGACAAGTGAAAAATTTTGTAATAGATCTCACAGCGTTCAGATGCTTCACGTGGCTATGAAAAAAATTTAGATGATAGCTGGGTATAGATATTTTATAAGGGTAAAACCGATTTTCAATTTGGATTGATCGTGTCACAAAAAAAAAAAAATAAAATAAAAAATAACGAAACAATTTTTAGGTGACTCAGCCCCCTTAATTAATAAATAAATACGCTTCTGACCTCTTTATGCAACTCAGACCACACTGTTGCATTACAGTTGTCCATGTCGATCAGTGAAATGAATAATATTAATAATAATGGTAATAATAATAATAATCGATCGAATTTCCGGAAATATCGGTGACAAGCACAGAACGATTGTTCGACGATGATAATCGAATGAGCCTCAACATCGTTCGACATTTGCGGAACATAAATGCAATCTTCAAGTGTTCTGTCTTGATGCAGATTTTTTTTTTTTACCGCGAAGTCGGTCAAAGGCCAGAGCAACGTTTCTACTCCCGTGTGTTATTAAAATCTTATTTATTCCATCTTTCTCGCTCTCTCTCTCTCCCTCTTTTTCTTTCTTTCTCTCGTTTCTTCGTCATGCATAATTACTGCATTTGACACGAGCGTTGTTAGCATCCGTCGGCCTTGTCGCGAAGACGACGATGACGACGTTTTGCAAAGGACTATTACTCGCACTCTTGGCTTCGAAGATTTGCGCAAGTGACAATTATTACACGCCACATGCCACGTACCAAACCAACAGGAATGGAAATAAAAAATAATGATGATGATAATAATAATAATTATTATTATTATTATAATTAACATTACCTCCCTCTATGAGGAAGGTAAAACTAATAAGGACAACGAACTCTCGTTTCGATCGTTTTTCAATCTAGCAAAAGAAAAAAATTCAAGATTTCAATAATAATAATAATAATAATAATAATAAAATAATAATGATAATAATAATAATAATAGACATTAGCTTCCTCCACGAGGAAGAAAAAACTAATAAAGATAACAAACTCTAGTTTGAAACATTTTTCAAATATGCGAAAAAAAAAAAATTGAAGACGTCGATAATAATAATGCTAATAACAATATTATTAATAATCAACATCAGCTTGCTGTATGAGAAAGCAAAAACTGATAAAGACTTAAATTTTCATTCCTCCCATTCAATTTTTCAATTATAAATATATATATATATGTCTATATTTTTCAATAATAAAATAAAAATCGTTTCGATAATAATAATATTCTAAAAAGAATCGTCAAATCGTCGTACAGATATCGACGCAAATGTGGACAGTCGATATTCGGCGTACGAAAAGCTCGTCGTAGATCGAAGAAAGCCTACGATCGAAAGAAAATTATAACAGCGTGTGATCGAGGGCACCGCACGAATGTGAATAAAAGGGCGTGGTTGGTTGGTGCCCCGAGTTATCGTCACGATGCCAGGGGTCTCTCTTTGCCCCCTTCTCGCCCCCCCTCCCCTCCGTCCCCTCGGAGAATCGATATACGGATATATAGAGACTTACTTCGATAGACGAAACGACCGATATCTGTAACGGCGATGCACGTTGCGCGCCACGGCGAACAATTGAATCACTTGAGGGGGAAATAATCGTGATCGTGATCGTGTCTCGGGAACGCGAAAAAGCCTTCGAGGCTACGCAGAAGAGAGGCCACGAGATCGATTTTTTTTTAAACTTTTTTTTTTTTTTTTTTTTTCAATTTTTTGAATTTTTTTTTATTGAAGAAAAAAAAATTTGTTAACACGTGCGATCGATCTCCTTGGTGCGGGACCCAACCCCGTCATCGTGCGGGGTTCGCTGCATGCGATAATCGATTACGAGACCTCTGTCGATCGACTCGAAGAAAGGATTGTAGATCGCACGGTTTTCTTTGTGTGTGTGTGTGTGTGCGTGGGTGTGTGTGACCGTCTCCGTCTAGCCATTGTTCTTGAATCTCGACTTGCTAACTAGAATTCACGTTTACACATCGATTAGTCTGTCGTTGATTTTTTTTTTTCATTTCCTTCTCTCTTTCTATTCTTTTGCTATTTTAATTTATTTTTCCACCGCAAATTTTACTCGCGTTGAAAATATTATCGTTTGGCGAAAGATTTATTCGTGATACGGATTGGTTGTCGATAATTATTACGTTCGACTGGGGAAATTAATTATTGCGAAAGACATGCTCTCGGTCGGTAACAAATTCTTCGAACTATTATTTTATTTTTGATCATAGATGATTATTGTTCCATACAGTTTTTCAGGATGTGAAATATTCGAAATTTTTTTTTTTATCGTTTCACGCCGAATTAGTTTTTTTACAAATTTTTTAATCTTACTTTGAAATTATTTTGATTATTTTTATTTTACGGCGAATAGAGAAATATTTTTTTGTCTCTCTTGGAACAATTGTTTTTGGTTTATAAGTAATATATAAATAATATATAATTCACAAAATGGTGTGTGTAGATATTTCGTCCGAACGATAAATGTGTAATGGGAAATGGAATTATAATTGCCTTCGAATTAGTTGGACTTTCTAGATTGCGAGTGCAATAATCGGGTTTGATGGTGGAACGTTTTGCGGATTGTTATGTAAAATATCGAATGTGGCCGAATCCGATGGGGGGGATTACCAATGCCGAACGAACGTGGCAACGAAAATTTCGCTGCGTCAAACCGTCGGAATGTTGCATCTCGTTCGGTGTGCATACAAAAGCAATTTTGTATTTTCTCGGGGGGAAAAAGAAAACAAAAAAAGGAAAGAGAACGAAAATAAAAAAAAAACAATCGCAAGAACAATCGACCACGACTGCACAACCGAATGATATATCGTTGCCTTTCGTACACTTTTGGAATGCAATTTCTTTGAAAATTGCGCTCGAACGGTGGAAGGGGCGCGTGTCCCAGGGGAGGAAGAATAATGAAATATTTTCTCGTAAATATATCAACCGTGAGTTACGATATAACGTAATCCGATAAATCACGTGGTTTCGAGTCGATTGTCGCACGGTTCCCGGACGTTTCTTTCCGTATTGCGATAAAAACTTTCTCGCATCGACGAATCTCGATCGAAAGAATGAAAAAAAAAATTTTAAATAAAAAAATATAATTTAAATAAAAATTAAAAGTAAATTTAAATTAAATAACAAAAATTCTACGGTAACAAAAATAACAAAAATAATAACGAAATAAGCATTCGTTATAATATTAATGAAAGTATTGGTAATAGCAGCGGCAGCAGCAATAATAGTAACAGTATTTACAATAACGATTAAACGAATAAATAAAAATTAATTAAAAATATTTTTTTCAAACATGTCAATATGAATGATAAAAAATAATGATAATAAATGAATTAATGCATGAACGAATGAAAAGAAAAATGTAAAATACATTTTTTAACATATTAGTATTAATATTAATTAGCAACAATAATAATAATCATAATATGAAATAAACGAATTAATAATAATTTTTCACGCATATCAATATGAATAATATCAATAATAATGAAAATAAAATAAGGAAGAGAAGAGACAATCGTGTAGACAATAAATATCTCCGTTTCGAAAACTGTTGCAGGCGTGTGAATTACTTACAAGTTTGAATATGCATCGATGTGAAGTGGGGGGGGGGGTCGATGGGAAGGGGATTTGCATATCGCGTTTGAAACGTCGATTTTGCCACTTATCATGGAACGTACGACACGTTGCTCCAGATTCCACGAGCAAGGTCCATTCGTTCAAGGATGAAATAAACTTTCTGGATCACATTGCGACGATGTGCGAACACCGAATGATTGTGATTAATTTGTCGGTCAGCGTTGTATCGTCGGTGAATGTGAGAGGCCGGCGGGTCTATCACGGGTCCCGAAACCCGAAGGCGTTTGACACCCGAAACGCGGTATCCATCTGGATTCCGATAGACATCAGAAATCGAAGGTCAATCGATTTTCATCATGATCGACATTAATCCTGCTAAAGATTGTTATTCATAGAGCCACATTTAACAATGTGAAGTCGAATTGAAACTTGAAAGTTGAGTCAAAAAAGAGAGAAAGAAAGATTGAAAAATGAAATATAAATTTAGGTGCAATGATAATTTTTTTTTTTTAATTTATTTTACACGTGGTTGAATATCGTTGGGAAAAAATGTATTCATCGAGATTAGAAAGAGGTGAGATTGTTTCATTTTTTTTCACCGAAATAGTTGCACCTAAAAAGTGAATAAATTTATATTCTTCAGGTGCAACTATAAATATATATTTATTTTTTTCTAACATATTTTATACATGAACATTGATAGCCAAGAGCGACCAACGTCGGCCATTCGAAAGTCCTCAAACATCATTTTCTGAAATACATCCAGACCCTCTCGATTTGCCTCATCGAACGGGTGCAGCATCCGGTTTTTCAATAAAAATATTTTTATTTCTTTTTCTTTTTCAAAAATCTCAAACCAGTATTAGCCGTGCGACGATTGAGATAATTGCGACGGTCTACTTAGCAGTGAAACGGCTCACGGTCATCTCCACCCACGCTGACTCAATCCACATCTTCGATGCCGCATTCGTCTCAAAATAGAAAAAAAAAAAAATCCATGACAAATTTATTCATTCCATCAATAATATCATTATTATTTACAAAATGTATTTCGTCTCGATCGTGATGCTTCAAACTGGCGATGAACAATATCTCGCAACAATTTTTCAAGTCAACACATTTTTCTTTTTTTGCCACGATGGACAAACGTGATTTAAAAAAAAGAACAACAATTTTAAAACAAATGTTTTGTAACGTCGAAGAGGGCGCTGCTGCTGCTGCGCGAGTCGATTTAAAAAAAAAAGAAAAACATCGAAACAAAACGCTGAAAGAATTTTTACGTAATAATTATCGCCAGGAAGCGAGCAAACCGAGCGAGGCTTTCGAGAATTTAGGAATGCGAACTGAGGGCAACGATGCACTGCACACGCCTATTTACGTACGAATTTACGGAGCATGCCAACACACACACACTCACCCACAACCAAAGTCTTCGTACGATGCATCTAAACCGCTTTATAATAACGCATTGAAATATTTATTTTCTTACATAATTGGAAAGCGCACGCGCGCATCATTATCATTATTATCATTATTTTAATTTTTTCTTTCATGTTATAATATGCGAATTAACGTCGGTGCAATTAAGGCGTTTGTGTACGGTGAGCAGGACGCGAACGTCATTGACGCAATGAAAATTATTCGTTCGACTATTGAATTAAAAAAAAAATTTTTAACGAATTTTTTCGATCGATTTTATGTGATTTGCCCACATGGGCATGTCGCAGTGAGTGCGAGAAAGACAGCGTTATAGACGTTCGCCTAAGCGCGAGAGAGACCGAGCGACGTGTGTGACACATCACCTAATTGGGTCGACGAAAAAATTATAATTCGGTCGGGGAAGGAGTAAAAAATGTGTCTCTCAATTTTTTTTAATGATTACCTTGTTTCGATGGTCGTTGTGATTATATGTTTATTTTTCGTTTTGTTTGTTGTCGAATTGCAGAAAACTTGGCACCGTCCGAGCTGAAGAAATTGCGGAACAAACAGAGAAAACAGCGCAGGAAGGCCGAATTGGAACGTCAACAGGCGGCTCAGGCTCAGGAGAAAAGAGAGCAGCACAACAAATCACGACAGCAGGCTGATCCAGATTTCGAACAACCCACCCTCGATCTACTTATACCGGAAAAACTGGAGAGGGTGAGTTTCGAGGCACCTAATCTGCACCTAAATTATTGCACCTAATCGGCACCTAAATCCGCTGCACGAAATTCTGTTAGCGTTAAGTCGTCATCCCGACGATAATACGGAGGCACCTAAATTGCCTCGAAATTTGGTTGCACCTAATCAGGACCTAAATGTCGGTGCACCTAATTTGGCACCTAATGTTTTTTTATCATCACGAAGAAGAAAAGATGATCGATAGTCGACAAATCAGAACGATAAATATTTTCGTTGACAGGTCGAGGATCCTCTTCAGCAAGCCATCAAATTTCTGCAACCCCTGCAGAATCTCGCTTCCGATCGGATCGAAACACATCTCATGGCTTTCGAGATTTACATTCGCAAAGGTTAACAAAATTATTATTATTCTTATTATCATTGAATTATTATTATTATCAATCTAAAAAAAATGGGAATAGCAGGAAAAAAATATAACAGCTCAATGGATCTTAATCCAATAAAAAAACCTTTTTTTTTTTATGGCTTCCAGGTCGAACTTTGCTGATGGTTCAGTCAATAAAACGTGCTCACAGATTGGACAGCAACAATCCGGATCTTCACTCGTGCGTAGTTCTTTTCATGCGTCACACAGACGCCATTCAACTGGAAGGTCCGGTCAAAGAAGTCGTGAAACGTCAAACCAGCGAAATATTTTCAAACTCCAACGCTTCGCAATTCAACGACGAATTTTTGAAAAAAAATATAAAATCATTGCCCCACGTGTTTCAAGCCGCGCGAATGATGTATCTGCTGAATCCAACGACGCAATCGAAAGCATTGGGACTCGCGACCAATTTGGACGGTCTCACGGGCGTGACCCTGCCAATATGCGTCAGGGTGCTGGACGCTCTGCGCAACAATGATTTTGGTAATTGCGACAATGCGATTGTCGATTACATCGAAAAATGTCACAAACGCTTCCCATACGCGACTGCGTTTCGACCGGCCGAGTGGATTAAACCCGTTGTCAACAATCAGGACAAAGAGAACACGGCGAAGAACTGATAAGAAGAATTTAAAAAAAAAATAACAACCGTCGACCCCCTCTCAACCCGCCCCCTCAAATAAAAAATGAAAGAATAAAAATGAATTTGAAAAATGGTTTAATTGTTCGTCGACGAGCGTTGCCCCGATGGAGTTGTTGTTGGCCCCCTAGCGACGATCTCCCGAAGGTTTTCGTCTTTTCAAAGACACGTCGATCAAGGGCGTTTGACTCGCACCCTCGCCCCCTCCCCCCGGGAAATTTTCATCGAAAATATATATATACATACAGGAATAGATAAAACAATAAAGATCCACGAAAGCGAGATAAAAAATAACTAAAAAAAAATACGTAAGAATAAATCAAATCAACGAGCAAGGAATTTTGTTTTTTTTTAGATTCGTTTTTTTTTTTTGGGGAAAAATCTGGGGTTTTTGATTGAATGAATTTTTGGTGTGAGGCGATATGGTTATTGATACTCGGAGGAGAAGTTTCTCCGTCAATTAGCGCGTAAAGCGAGACCCACTGCGCTTGCGATTGTGCGTGTGCGTGTGTGTGTGTGTGCGTGGAAGAGGGGGAGGGGGACAACCAGTGCTGCTGCAGTGAACGAACAATGTTTAACAAATTTGTATATGACTGGCGCGCCAGGCAACGCCGGGGGACTCGCACGGTCCTCGAATTTTAATTGATAAAAAGATGATGATGAAAAGGAGGTGAAGAAAACGAAGAAGAAGAAGAAATGAAATAAAAACAAACCAAGGACGTCGTAGCTATGTTTAATTAATGATAATAGTTTGAAAGTTTATTCTACCCTCGGCCATCTTTTTTTTCATTCGTTTGATCAGCATTTTTCGCGAATTCACGAACAATAAAACAATTTTGGCAAACGTAATTTACAATATTTTTTTATTTTTTTATTTTTTTAAGTTTTGATTTATTAAACGAAAAAAAAAATGAATTTGACAGTTGGGTGTTATGATTAACGACTAATTATAGAAATTTGCAACCTCAATTTGATTGTAAAATTGTGATTCGATGCTACAATTTTTTTTTTTCATTCAAAATTCCTAATTATTATTATTGTTTTCCGATTTTTTTTTCCAAGCAAAATTATCGACGATGGAAATTTTGTCCTCGTTTGTTCGTGATGGAATGGTGATCTGGTAGAATGAGACTAAGGAAAATTGGCGACGAGTGTCGAACGGTTTTTTGCAGTGTGGAAAAAGAAATTGAAAAAAAAAAATAAAAAAAATAAAAAACAAACAAAAAAACAAACGTATCGCGCGAACGAAATAATTATATCGCGGATGCGCAACGAGCATTGACGAACGGAAGAAACGTTTAAGATTTAATGAAAAGAAGACGAGAAGAAAGATGAAGAACAAGGGGGAAAAAAATAATAATAATATGAAAATACGAAAATAAAAAGCGAAAGACTCGTACACGTTCATACTCACGCCCTCTAGTACCCTCCCCTAACCTACTCCTGCCCCGCTTCCCCGTCCACCCCCCACGAAATATGTTATCATCTATCCATCATTGAGAGAGAAAAGAATAAACCATGTATCTATCTTCATCGATGCCTAAGGGATTTTTACTCTACTGTGTAGAGTCTGTGACACTTGAATCGTACGTCGACCGCTGGAAATGATAGACAAAAAAAAACAAACGAAAGAAACGTAAAAAAAAAAAAATGTACCACGAATGTACGTTACCACAGTCATATGGACTTTCCTTTACATTGTGTAACCATTTCTTATATGTGTCGCCCATAAAAAAAAAAAAAAAAAAAAAAAAAAACGTTTATTAAAGATGATGAACGTACGTAATATGTTCGTAGATCTGTTTTTTTTTTATATCATTTTATTGTTCTACTCCAAAATTAATATTTTACAGTTACCTCGCTGGTGCACATGCACTTCGCTTTTTCTCTCTGTTTCTCTCTTTTATGACATTGCAATAATGATAATTTTTTTTTATTCAAACCATTTCCATATTTCTTCCCACGAAGAGTTGGGAATTTTGGTGATGCTGTTGTTTTTTTTCTTTGTTGGTCCTCCGACGCGACTCATCATATATTTTAATTACAATTGTACATTTACTTCGCACACGTCATTTCTCCACCGCACCTCCCGAAATTTTTAGAGAATAAAAATAAAACTCATTATCTCTCCCTCTCTCTCTCTCACTATTTTTTCGCCGGTCGCAATTGTTTTTTCTTTTTATTTACAACGAATGAAAACGCAGAAAGGATTTGAATTGACATTTTTGCCCCTTCCCCCGTCATACGATAACAGTCTCTTGTACAAACTCGTCCGATCATGAATGAATTGATTATAATAATAAATTATGATAACTATGATTGAGGAAATTTATTATTTGTTTTTCTTCACACACTCGACAGGATTTTTGTTTTTTTTTCACACACTCGACAGGATTCATGTTTTTTAATTTTTTTATTTATACAAAAATTCAATTTTTTTATTATATGATAGCACATTTTTCGATCTTTCGATCTTTGACGAGTTGGCAACGTCAATAAAATTATTCAGCTTTCACTGAAATAAATTATTACAATTTTTACAACACGATGTACTTCGGTATCAGCGTTTCATTATCACGAAATATTTATCAATAATTTTTAAAAATAATTATCTAACAATATGATGGACACAACAAAATCACGATTTTGCATAATTCTTTTTTTTTCGTTGCAATTTTAAAACCTATTTAATTAGAAGTCTCGGAAATACGTTAAAAAAATGTTCACTCGTCTCTGACACTTGTCTGTCCTTAAAAAAGTATCTGGTAACAAAATTAATTTAATTAAAAGTTCAAAAATATTTTAAAAACTATTTTTGAAAAATTGTTTCGAAATATCGTCGATCGTCATATTTTTGTTAGTCAATTCCCCTGACTTTTTGTCATGCACGATATAATCGTTGACGATAAAAAAACGTCCAGCTATAAACTTATCACACGTTGATTTCGCAGAATCATATCTGCTGCGGTAATCCATCTTCATTTTTTTCATCAACATCGCCATTGAATTTTCTGGGCGTCGATGGAGGTGACGAAGAAGATGGCAATTGATTCATGTTGTTCCAATTGATATCTTGAAAATTAATCACGATTCTATCGTGCTTCGGTATGTACTGGCTGCAACAAATTTACAAATCAAATCTCTCGACAAAAGAAAAAAAAAAATATTCCACAGATGAAAATTTCATATTAAACTTTTAATTTTTATTTACGTCAATTTGGAATGGAAATTCTATATTTGAATATGGTATATACATTCTTCGCCGAACGTTTGGTCGAGTATAACAATTTCGTTTGATTAAGAGATGAATGAGAATTGAAATCATCAACGACAATTCAACAATGACATCACAATTATCAAGAACATCATTGATGGAAGAATATTGCTTCGTGAATTCTCGCGAATTAACAGGACAATTAATTAAATTTTACCAAACAATTTGAAAACCGAGAAAAAAAATAATATCGGTAAGGCAGGTTTCTCGCTCTAAAACTAAGAGTGTAAATAATAATCTTACGAAGTTACATCTATATATTAAGGTCGATTCGTCAAAGCACGTTAAAAAAAATCATACAACGAAGAAGAATATAAAATAATATGGCCAAAGCAACTAACCAAAAATGATAATAATTATAAAGTAACAATTCTTCGTAATTCGTTATTACCGATATTCGATCGAAGCCGCGTCCAACATTCTCTTCGACGCCACAGTCTTCACTTTGTGCGAATGTTTGTCCGACATGTAAACGATACGTTCAACACCCGATTGTATTATCATTTTTGCGCATTCGTTGCAAGGAAATAATCCAACGTAAATCGTGCATCCTCGCAGATTTTGCGAATTTTTGTTCAATATTGCATTCACTTCTGCGTGACAAACTGTCGATAAAAACAAACATTTGTTTTACTTCGAATAAAATTATGAACAATTGAACCGATTAAAAGAAAATTTGTAATTTAAATAAACAAAAAATCGAGAGTAGAAAGCCACGTGGAAAAAAAAATAATCTGAGCTCCCGAACTTATAAAATTCGTAATACATTATTTATTTATGTTTTTAATATTTTTTTTCAAGCTGTGCAAATGGTTGAAACAATGATTTAGGTACCATAAAGATACTTGGAATCGAGTTTCGATTCGCTGTCTTTTCCCCACGGAAATTCGTCGTCGCTGCAACCTCTGGGCATGCCATTGTAACCCAAGCTCACGATTCTGTGCTGATCATCGACGATACAAGCTCCGACCTGGGTCGACGGATCTTTGCTACGTTTCGATGCTAAAAATGCCAGTGCCATGAAATATTCGTCCCAATCGAGATAATCCTGTTTTTTAATATTCGCGTTCCTGAAATAAAACAAAAAAAAACAAACGTTTGAATAAAAAAATCATAAACACACGATAACGCGATGATAACAATGACAATAACAATAATTTGAAATTCTTACCGTTTTTGTTCCGTAATTGAAACATCGTTAACGGCCATGACAAACAACGATTTTTTAAATAACAATTTACGAACGATACGATTAATTTTTTTTTAAATTACTCTATAATTATATATTACTTCATAATCGTGATCACCACCACGACATAAATCTGCAAACGCTAAACAGATCAAAAGTCCGGAAAATTTGTGTTGATACCGCGAGTAAGAGCGTCTGTCGAGTAACTGACGAAACTACTTTTGTAGCCACATGGGCGAATGCTGACGGTGACGAAGGTGTGACGGAGATGAGTTGGTGTGGGAGATGGCCAATGCCAGTGCTTGTAGCAAAGATGAGTAGAGAGATCGCCAGTGAGGTCTGTCGCCGTCGCTCACCGGCGGCGAGCGTCGTGGCTACCGTCGGCGTGCGCCATCTAGCAGGAACGCTTGCAATTTCGTCGCCGCATGACGTCACACTGCTTGTACCCGGTGGAACGCGCGACTTTCGACAACCCGCGATCTGTTCCCTCGCTGCGTTACGATGGCTATTCATTCTTCTAGAGCGATATTCGAGCGCAAAGCGTTTCGTAATGTATATCAAACGATAAAAGACGGACACAACTAGAGCTCCAGTTGGAAATAATGATTCGAAGATGCTACTTGATTTGAGACCATCAAGTAGACTTGAGGGATTATGCATTCATGGGATCATGAAAAATGAATTTTTTTTTACGAAAAAAAATTTTTTTTTTGGCGAAAATCGATGGATCCGGAAAATCGATTGTTATGCGTTAATCTTCAAGAGTTGGGTGTGAAAAGGTTTGTAGTGAACGTCGTTTCGGTTGTAGCCAAGCCGGAAGAAAGTTTTTCGGACTTTCAAGGGTTTTTAGACGCCCAATTTTGAAGAAAATCGAATCTATCGGTTCATTCACGTGGACATGGCTCTGCATGGTCGATCCAACGGTTGATTCACATGGGGATACCCTTGAATGTGTTCCTGGAAACGAAATTTCCGTTTGTAGAAGAAAAAAAAATGGTTTTTTTATAAAAAAAATAAATTTTTTTTTACGAAAAAAAATTTTTTTTTGGTGAAAGTCGATGGGTCGGGAGAATCGATTTTTATGCGTTTATGTTATAGAGTTGGGTGTCAAAAGGTTTGTAGTGAACGTCGTTTCGGTCGTATCCAAGCCGAAAGAATTTTTTTCGGACTTTTAAGGGTTTTTGGACCCCCAAAATTCACGAAAATCGGTCCAAATGGTTCTTTCACACGTGCATGGCTCTGTATGTGTGATCCAACGGTTGATTCACATCCAGATTCCCTTGGATATGTCTCCGGTAACCGAAATTTCGTTTGTAGTAGAAAAAAAATCAATTTTTTTGTGAAAAAAAATTTTTTTTTTACGAAAAAACGATTTTTTTTGGCGAAAAATGATGGGTCGGGAAAATCGATTTTTATGCGTTTATCTTATAGAGTTGGGTGGCGGTTTGTAGTGAACGTCGTTTCGGCCGTATCCAAGCCGAAAGAATTTTTTTCGGACTTTTGAGGGTTTTTGGACCCCCAAAATTCACGAAAATCGGTCCAAATGGTTCTTTCACATGGATATGGCTCTGTATGGGTGATCCAACGGTTGATTTACATCCAGATACCCTCGTATATGTCTTTAGTAACCGAAATTTCGTTTGTAGTAGAAAAAAAATCAATTTTTTTGTGAAAAAAAAAATTTTTTTCACGAAAAAACGATTTTTTTTGGCGAAAAATGATGGGTCGGGAAAATCGATTTTTATGCGTTTATCTTATAGAGTTGGGTGTCAAAAGGTTTGTAGTGAACGTCGTTTCGGTCGTATCCAAGCCGAAAGAATTTTTTTCGGACTTTTAAGGATTTTTGGACCCCCAAAATTCACGAAAATCGGTCCAAATGGTTCTTTCACACGGGCATGGCTCTGTATGTGTGATCCAACGGTTGATTCACATCCAGATACCCTTGGATATGTCTCCGGTAACCGAAATTTCGTTTGTAGTAGAAAAAAAATCAATTTTTTTGTGAAAAAAAATTTTTTTTTTACGAAAAAACGATTTTTTTTGGCGAAAAATGATGGGTCGGGAAAATCGATTTTTATGCGTTTATCTTATAGAGTTGGGTGTCAAAAGGTTTGTAGTGAACGTCGTTTCGGTCGTATCCAAGCCGAAAGAATTTTTTTCGGACTTTTAAGGGTTTTTGGACCCCCAAAATTCACGAAAATCGGTCCAAATGGTTCTTTCACACGGGCATGGCTCTGTATGTGTGATCCAACGGTTGATTCACATCCAGATACCCTTGGATATGTCTCCGGTAACCGAACTTTTGTTTGTAGTAGAGAAAAAATCAATTTTTTTGTGAAAAAAAAATTTTTTTTTACGAAAAAACGATTTTTTTTGGCGAAAAATGATGGGTCGGGAAAATCGATTTTTATGCGTTTATCTTATAGAGTTGGGTGTCAAAAGGTTTGTAGTGAACGTCGTTTCGGTCGTATCCAAGCCGAAAGAATTTTTTTCGGACTTTTAAGGGTTTTTGGACCCCCAAAATTCACGAAAATCGGTCCAAATGGTTCTTTCACACGGGCATGGCTCTGTATGTGTGATCCAACGGTTGATTCACATCCAGATACCCTTGGATATGTCTCCGGTAACCGAAATTTCGTTTGTAGTAGAAAAAAAATCAATTTTTTTGTGAAAAAAAATTTTTTTTTACGATAAAACGATTTTTTTTGGCGAAAAATGATGGGTCGGGAAAATCGATTTTTATGCGTTTATCTTATAGACTTGGGTGTCAAAAGGTTTGTAGTGAACGTCGTTTCGGCCGTATCCAAGCCGAAAGGATTTTTTTCGGACTTTTAAGGGTTTTTGGACCCCCAAAATTCACGAAAATCGGTCCAAATCGTTCTTTCACACGGGCATGGCTCTGTATGTGTGATCCAACGGTTGATTCACATCCAGATACCCTTGGATATGTCTGCGGTGACCGAAATTTCGTTTGTAGTAGAAAAAAAATTCAATTTTTTTGTGAAAAAAAAATTTTTTTTACGATAAAACGATTTTTTTTGGCGAAAAATGATGGGTCGGTAAAATCGATTTTTATGCGTTTATCTTATAGAGTTGGGTGTCAAAAGGTTTGTAGTGAACGTCGTTTCGGTCGTATCCAAGCCGAAAGAATTTTTTTCGGACTTTTAAGGGTTTTTGGACCCCCAAAATTCACGAAAATCGGTCCAAATGGTTCTTTCACACGGGCATGGCTCTGTATGTGTGATCCAACGGTTGATTCACATCCAGATACCCTTGGATATGTCTGCGGTGACCGAAATTTCGTTTGTAGTAGAAAAAAAATCAATTTTTTCATGAAAAAAAAATTTATTTTTACGATAAAACGATTTTTTTTTGCGAAAAATGATGGGTCGGGAAAATCGATTTTTATGCGTTTATCTTATAGAGTTGGGTGTCAAAAGGTTTGTAGTGAACGTCGTTTCGGTCGTATCCAAGCCGAAAGAATTTTTTTCGGACTTTTAAGGGTTTTTGGACCCCCAAAATTCACGAAAATCGGTCCAAATGGTTCTTTCACACGGGCATGGCTCTGTATGTGTGATCCAACGGTTGATTCACATCCAGATACCCTTGGATATGTCTGCGGTGACCGAAATTTCGTTTGTAGTAGAAAAAAAATCAATTTTTTCATGAAAAAAAAAATTATTTTTACGATAAAACGATTTTTTTTTGCGAAAAATGATGGGTCGGGAAAATCGATTTTTATGCGTTTATCTTATAGAGTTGGGTGTCAAAAGGTTTGTAGTGAACGTCGTTTCGGTCGTATCCAAGCCGAAAGAATTTTTTTCGGACTTTTAAGGGTTTTTGGACCCCCAAAATTCACGAAAATCGGTCCAAATGGTTCTTTCACACGGGCATGGCTCTGTATGTGTGATCCAACGGTTGATTCACATCCAGATACCCTTGGATATGTCTGCGGTGACCGAAATTTCGTTTGTAGTAGAAAAAAAATTCAATTTTTTTGTGAAAAAAAAATTTTTTTTACGATAAAACGATTTTTTTTGGCGAAAAATGATGGGTCGGTAAAATCGATTTTTATGCGTTTATCTTATAGAGTTGGGTGTCAAAAGGTTTGTAGTGAACGTCGTTTCGGTCGTATCCAAGCCGAAAGAATTTTTTTCGGACTTTTAAGGGTTTTTGGACCCCCAAAATTCACGAAAATCGGTCCAAATGGTTCTTTCACATGGATATGGCTCTGTATGGGTGATCCAACGGTTGATTTACATCCAGATACCCTCGTATATGTCTTTAGTAACCGAAATTTCGTTTGTAGTAGAAAAAAAATCAATTTTTTTGTGAAAAAAAAAATTTTTTTCACGAAAAAACGATTTTTTTTGGCGAAAAATGATGGGTCGGGAAAATCGATTTTTATGCGTTTATCTTATAGAGTTGGGTGTCAAAAGGTTTGTAGTGAACGTCGTTTCGGCCGTATCCAAGCCGAAAGAATTTTTTTCGGACTTTTGAGGGTTTTTGGACCCCCAAAATTCACGAAAATCGGTCTAAATGGTTCTTTCACATGGATATGGCTCTGTATGGGTGATCCAACGGTTGATTTACATCCAGATACCCTCGCATATGTCTTTAGTAACCGAAATTTCGTTTGTAGTAGAAAAAAAATCAATTTTTTTGTGAAAAAAAAATTTTTTTTTACGAAAAAGCGATTTTTTTTGGCGAAAAATGATGGGTCGGGAGAATCGATTTTTATGCGTTTATCTTATAGAGTTGGGTGTCAAAAGGTTTGTAGTGAACGTCGTTTCGGTCGTATCCAAGCCGAAAGAATTTTTTTCGGACTTTTAAGGGTTTTTGGACCCCCAAAATTCACGAAAATCGGTCCAAATGGTTCTTTCACACGGGCATGGCTCTGTATGTGTGATCCAACGGTTGATTCACATCCAGATACCCTTGGATATGTCTC
The DNA here is from genome assembly GCA_963662125.1 of Diplazon laetatorius. NCBI lineage: Eukaryota > Metazoa > Arthropoda > Insecta > Hymenoptera > Ichneumonidae > Diplazon > Diplazon laetatorius. Next base: position 11,946,551 of record OY759157.1, on the reverse strand, counting down.
CGTTAACCGAAATTTCGTTTGTAGTAGAAAAAAAATCAATTTTTTTGTGAAAAAAAAATTTTTTTTTTACGAAAAAACGATTTTTTTTGGCGAAAAATGATGGGTCGGGAAAATCGATTTTTATGCGTTTATCTTATAGAGTTGGGTGTCAAAAGGTTTGTAGTGAACGTCGTTTCGGCCGTATCCAAGCCGAAAGAATTTTTTTCGGACTTTTGAGGGTTTTTGGACCCCCAAAATTCACGAAAATCGGTCCAAATGGTTCTTTCACATGGATATGGCTCTGTATGGGTGATCCAACGGTTGATTTACATCCAGATACCCTCGCATATGTCTTTAGTAACCGAAATGTCGTTTGTAGTAGAAAAAAAATCAATTTTTTCGTGAAAAAAAAAATTTTTTTTACGAAAAAGCGTTTTTTTTTGGCGAAAAATGATGGGTCGGGAAAATCGATTTTTATGCGTTTATCTTATAGAGTTGGGTGTCAAAAGGTTTGTAGTGAACGTCGTTTCGGCCGTATCCAAGCCGAAAGGATTTTTTTCGGACTTTTAAGGGTTTTTGGACCCCCAAAATTCACGAAAATCGGTCCAAATGGTTCTTTCACACGGGCATGGCTCTGTATGTGTGATCCAACGGTTGATTCACATCCAGATACCCTTGGATATGTCTCTGGTAACCGAAATTTCGTTTGTAGCAGAAAAAAAATCAATTTTTTTGTGAAAAAAAATTTTTTTTTTACGAAAAAACGATTTTTTTTGGCGAAAAATGATGGGTCGGGAAAATCGATTTTTATGCGTTTATCTTATAGAGTTGGGTGTCAAAAGGTTTGTAGTGAACGTCGTTTCGGTCGTATCCAAGCCGAAAACAATTTATTGGGACTTTTAAAGACTTTTAAACTACGAGAAATTGCCAATACGGCAGATACGCATAAAACAATAATACTATATAAAATGATAACGCTCAAACAGAATAAGATTTAATACACATACGAATACAGTAAATTACTTATCTTCAATTAACGGTGAACGATGCGATTACGAAGCGCCCAGCCGCCCTTCGCTACTCGAAGCGTCGATTTACAAATTGATGAAAAACTATATATTCGATGTTGACAAGATTCTCGTCGGCGAGCGACTGCCGGTGACTGGGGTGGGGTGAGGAGTCGGCAATAGCGGGTCACCAAGCCCCCATGTGTCTCGTGGAAGGGGAAGATAGCGACCGGCGCAATAGGTCCCATCTTCACGGGGACCCGAATCGCGGCAAAGCGCAGCGCTCAACGGCGAGATCGTCGAGCCGACCGTTACAACAAACACACACACACACACACGCATAAATACATCCGGACATTTTTTCTCAATGTGATTTTTAGATGTTTTAGGACATTCTGAACACGTTTTAATAAACATCTCGAGAAACATTTTTTTTCACGCAAACAAATTTTCCTCTATGAGGAAGCAAAAATGGTTCAAAAAGAAAAAAACTTTGTACACTTGAAAAAAACTAATTCTATATCCGTTTCAAATAATAATTAATTCGATAAAAATGTTTGCTTCAATGTTTTATCAAAAAAAAAATTATATAAAAAATGGATCAATTGATTATTTTGATTTGGAAAAATTTCCATATATTTTCAGATACTCCCTCTTAGAAGTGCTATAGGTCATTCGAAAAAATAATAATCAGAGAACCGTAGAGAGGAGGATTTCATGATATTTTGACTACATTTGAATGATCTTTGTTTTCACATATATTTCTGCTGAGATATAGTTAACACTGCAAATCGTTTTTTTCCAAAGACGTTCTTGGAAAAGCTTTGTCACCGGCTTGTTTGTCGATATTTTCCTATTAAAATATTACAGGATGTTATTGAAATAATACTTAATAATGTTCAAAAGGTTTGAATAAATTTTCTCTATCCATATTTACAAGAGAAGATGTTTACGCTCCGCCCCCCCCCTTAATATATAAAAAAAAATTGGAAAACACAAATATCAACGTGCAGGCTATACTCTCGACTTCCTTGCCAATTCATAATTCGATCACTGACTCTTCCTCTCCTCCCCTTCTCTCTATCTCTCAATTTCTCTCTGGAATCATCGGCAGAAATAATTTATCGCGCCAGCGAAATCCATACGAGTATTCACTTCCATGGTGGGTGATTCCAACGCACTACATTTTTTTTTCATCATTCTCTAATGCATCTACAATTCTTGAATAAATTTAAAATGACCTACAAATAAGGAAAATAATACTTGGACACAATTAAGTTGTCATAATTACAATAATAATAATAATAATGTCATGCAGTAAAGATTCCACTCTAAAATTCTAGCAACCTTCATTCCATTTCCTTTCGACTCACCGAAATCACAATTCGAAAAAAATCATAATTCTCGAGTATATCCAGCTAGACTTTTCATCCTCATTCTAGGGTAGTTTTCTAATTTCTTCGAGGTTTGTATTGAGATCCGAAAATCCTGAAATAAATCACAGGGATCGAATGAAAGCGAAAAAAAACAAAGTCTGCACTAAATCGGCCTGGGGTCAGGGTTTTGACCGTCCGATTTGACACGGATTGTCCTATATACACACGGACATATCTTCCGGCTTCGTATGGGCTTCGGCGCACCGCGCAATTTGAATCGTTGGGACATGGCGATTCGAACGACACTTTGATGACAATTATTCAAACTAGATTTTTGGGGTACGACGATTATTTAAATATTATCGTTGAATATAAACGGAAAAAACAAATAAAATGATGAAAATCATAAAAATTCCAAGTTCTCGATGTTCACATCGGGAAATTGACGAAATTGTCAAAGTTCCCCGCTGGAGATTGACAGGTTACGATTATATATCGCGCAGGTGATGTGCTCGTGTGCTGCTACGCCACGAACATGGCGTCGGCATCCACGGGTGAGTCGTTGGATGATCGTAATTATTGCAAAATATTGATAATCGGAGGTGGAATGGCCGGATTATCGGCGGCAAATCATTTGTTGAAAAATAACGAAAATGATTTTATGATACTGGAGGCACGAGGACGCATTGGCGGACGTATTGTCGCCACGCCAATAGGTGCGTATTCGCTTAACCTCTTTTTACAATCGCGTTCGATTTTGTGTCACAACATTGTTGATTTGTTGACTCGAGTGTTGTCGCTACACGTAACTCGCAAAATTTGTTGAACACGCGACGTTAGGTCGTTCCATTAATTCTGTTTTTTTTTTGTTTGAAGAGAAAATTGTTTTTGTTTTTTTTTTTTCATTTATGGATTTTCGTCGCATGAATGTGAATTCAATGAGCAAATTTTCGTTTGTCGTGCCAAAGTTTTCAAACAAAATCAATCATTTATTGATTTTATTTATTTTTTTGTTTTTCCAGACATTTTCGTTTATTTATTCCAATGGAACAGCAAACATTTTTAATATCCTTTGTGACAATCGTCGATTAGTATTCATAAAAATTTGGAATGTCGGAGTTTTTTTTGTTTTTTTTTTATTTTTTATTCATGTCATCGATGGTGCTGCAGGTGGCGAAAAGGTTGAGCTGGGTGCCAACTGGATTCACGGAGTTCTCGGAAATCCGATGTTCGAATTGGCAATGGCGAACGGACTTATCAACATAATAAGCATTCCAAAACCTCACAAAGTCGTCGCCGCCATGGAGGACGGCAAGCAACTTCCGTTTCCCGTTTTGCAAGAAATTTACGAAGCTTACGTGTGTTTTTTGCGAAGATGCGAAGAATATTTTCTGAGCGCTTACAGTCCGCCCGACGGCATAAACAGCGTCGGCAGTCACGTGGCTTTCGAAGCTAATCTCTATCTGAATTCGTTGCCGCCCGAAAAGAGAAGAATAAGACAGCTGCTGTTCGACTGTTTGTTGAAGAGAGAAACTTGCATCACCGGCTGCGACAGCATGGAAGACGTGGATCTGTTGGAAATGGGTTCGTACGCCGAGCTCCAAGGCGGCAACATCAGTCTGCCCGATGGATACAGCGCCATTCTCGAACCGGTGTCCAAACACATTCCCAAAGATCGTATTCTGCTGAAGCACGTGGTCACGAAAATAAGGTGAAAAACATACAACAACGTCGATCAATGTCATATTCATCTCACTGTGAAAACCTATCGACGCACTGGCCCAGTCTCGACTTTCCTTGTTGAAAAACAAACATTACTAACAATTAAAAACCCCTTTTTTTAAATCGTTTTTCAACCTACTTTCATCCGCAGTTTCAAGATTAGGTTCAATTTTTTATAAATTGAACTAAATAAAAAAAATAACCATTGAAAAGCCTTTTTTAAAATCATCTTCCAAGTTACTTTTGTCCTCTGCTTCAAGATTTGATTCAATTTTAATATTTTTTTTCCACAAAAACATCAGTTAATCACCCAAACTCTATTAAATTTATTCAAAACGATAAGACCATCATTTTTTAAAAAGAATTCACGTCCATAAAATGTCCTTTTTTCGATCTAAAATTATTCTCATTATTCCCTCTCATTAATCATTACTCCCAAAATAATTTTGAAAAAAATCAAATGATTCCCAGAAAAAAAAAATTATTCATCGACCTTCGCTCTTAAAAAAATGTTCAATCGATTCGAAAAAAAAGAAAAAAAAATGTTTCCAGATGGCAAAATGCAAACGTCGACGAAGAAACGGTCGAAAACAACGCGGAAGCATCGTCGAAATTCGTCCACGACGATAAAAACGATCGTATAGAGATAATTTGTGAAAACGGTAAAACAATAATGGCCAAACAAGTGTTGTGCACACTTCCGTTGGGTGTGTTGAAGGAAAAAGCAACGGAATTGTTCGAACCGAATCTGCCGAATTACAAGCACGAGGCGATCGACAGATTGATGTTCGGCACGGTCGACAAAATATTTCTCGAGTACGACAGACCTTTTCTCAATCCCGGAGTATCGGAAGTCATGTTGTTGTGGGACGATCGAGGATTGTCCGACGATGAACTTCAAGATTTGAGCAAATGTTGGTTTCGCAAAATTTATTCGTTCACCAAAGTTTCGGAAACTTTGTTGCTCGGTTGGATATCCGGCAGAGCCGCCGAATACATGGAAAAATTGTCCACGAACGAAGTTGCGGAAGTTTGCACAACGATACTTCGACGTTTTCTCAACGATCCTTTTGTTCCCGCGCCAAAAGGTTGTTTGCGCACATCGTGGCACTCACAACCGTTCACACGCGGTTCTTACACAGCGATGGCCGTTGGTGCCAGCCAATTGGACATTGAAACACTCGCCGATCCTATTTACAGTCGTAAAAATAAATCAAAGATACAAATTGCATTTGCCGGCGAACACACGCATTCTTCCTTCTACAGCACCGTACACGGAGCTTATCTTACCGGCAGAACTGCCGCACAAAGTTTGTTGGACACACGATTGAACGATGGGAAAACGCTTAGTTTGAGTTGCGAGGACACCAGCGATCTGAGCTCGTGGATTCAAGGAATATCACTCGGCTGAAGAAATTTTGGATTGATCTTTTGGATATTTGTTGTTGTTTTGAAAAAAAATTTTTTTTTTTCAATTTTTTATTATTGTAGATTGCGATTCTATCGATTCAATGACGTAATCATTGGGGAGGGGTGGGGGAGGAAGCGAAGAAAAATGGGCCTATGAAGGGTGCGAAGGTCAAAGTTCCGAATGTTCAATGGTCCGAAGGCTCAACGTCAACATTTGATCGTTAAAAAAAAAAAAAAGGAATGCATTGTATGAAAAGTGTTATTTCCTGAAGTACCACGACACATACATGCCAATGTTACCGAATGGCAATGATTTTTGACGGATCATAAAACTCGCTCACACAAGTTCCAAATAATTTTTTAAACAATTTTCGTTTTTAAAAAAAAAGTCTCCCTAACCTATCTTGATATTTACCCAAGTCTATAGAATTTCAATTTTTTGCAACGATATACCTCGAAATGTTTACTGAGTTTATCAATCGCAGCGACGAATATCAACATAAAACAAAATTAGCTCACTTGAAAAAATCACGAAAACAAAATGACGGCCGCATCAGTTCCGCCATTTTGTTTTCGGGGGATTAGTCATGTTTTTGAAATAAAGTACGCATCTTTCCGATGGATCTAAATTTCGCTACATAGATTCCAAATTTTCTCGAAAAGATTCAGTTTGAATGAGAAGAAAAATTTCGGCATTTTTTATCCTTCGAACCATCGAACATTCGAAACTTCCATCCGCATCTCCGATGCACAAAGCCCTTGCATTTTTTCTCTCTCGATATGTATGTGTTCCTTTTTTTTCTCTCCCTCGAACTCTCGACGCATTTTGACAAAAAACAAAAAAAAAAAAAACGTCACGAGATTGTCGCTATTTCGAACTGTTGGAAAATCGTCGATTCGAAACTTTCGAATAATTGTAAAATGTTGATACGCGAAAAACAACATTTTAGCCGATTTTTTTTTCACCGTTAACGTTATTTATTTATTTATTTCTTCTTCTTCTCTTTCTTCTTATTCTTCTTTACTTTCTTTCCAATCGATTCGCTATTTTGTATATACGATTGATGACTGCTTGCGCGATGTACATAATATCGATGCCTATTTAGCTGTAAATGTGTACGTTTGGCGCGTAGATCGTTCGTTTGTATTACGAAGGAAGCTACGATAGATGGAATTTACGAGACGGTTAACGATTCGTGAGATTAATTATTTATAGAATACGACCGATTGCGATATTTTTCGTTCAAATATCGAAGTTTAGGATCTCGTGATTAAAAAAAAAAAAAAATGTATTATTTTTTTCAACACAGAACTCTAGCTCATCCCATAAAGATATTTTGTACCAAGTACAAAAACGAAATATATTAATTTCCAATTCCAAAGATTTGACAAATGAAAAATCGTAAATGAAAGTAATTAGAAAATTCGAATATTCAAAAAAAAAAAGAAGGAAAAACGTAGAAAATGAAACTAATCAATTGTGAAATTGATATCGAGTCATTTGAAATAAATACTGGATGATGAATTCATTTATTTCCGAGGCACCAAATGGAAGAATTTGCAATATCGTAATGGTTACGATAATTATAACCATTCGAGTCGCACAGTTCCAGCATTATTCGTTCATCGAATCAATCTAGTCGCGCGACTACGTCATGTAGTTATTACATTTATAAGATTGTGATTGATAGAATAATAATAATAATAATAATAATGATAAAAAATTCTGTTACCACGGACGCAACGAAATGTCGAACAAATAATTTGCAGCTAGACGATAGATAGTCACGAGTGTCGGTAATGTACCAAGCTAATTGCATTTTTTATTTTATTCACACGATAGATTTGTTTTTTTTTATATTAATTTTTTTTTTTAATTCTCATACGTAATGCTACTGGCGAGAAAAAAAATTTTTAAACAGAAAACGAAAAAAGGGAAAAAAAATTTAAACCGAAAACGAAAAAAAGGAAAAGAAAAAAAAAATAGTTTACACGGACGTCGCGTTACACGTCAGTTTAACAGAGAACGAGCAGCTATCGTTAGCCTGCAACGATAGCTTCGAGCCGTTTAACGAGAAAAATTTTTTTTTTTTTTAATTTAATTTGTTTTCGATAAAAAAATAATACAAAAAAAATGCACAAAGCTGTACTACCAAACGCCAATCGATAAAAAATGATCCGTATGCAATATTGTTATTTCGTTAACGAACGATTGCTTGGGCGCGACAAAATTCGTCCTAATTAAATTAACATTTAATTCGTCACGATTTTATTATAGATAGTAGCCTTGTACAGACGTTGTATAATTTCAATTTATACACTTATATAAGTGATAGAACATTTAATATGAATATAATGTGAATAAAATACAATATAATACCGCTATCAAGATTTGTTTTCATCAATTTTCCTTTTTCGCTCGTGCTTTATATTTTGTGTGTGTTTTTTTTCTCTTTGTTTTTCCTTTTCTCATTGAATCCCCACTAGTCACACGGTGGCTTCGGCTGAAAACTGAATCGATCATCCGTCGATAGTGCGACCTCTTCAAAACATATATATATATTTTATTTCTTTTCTTTTTTCAAATTTTTTTTATTTTTAAAAAATAACAATTTATAAAATAAGAAAAATAAAGAACTTAACATATTCGTTTGGTCGAAATGAAGATATTCTCAACGGATTCAATGAAAACCCAATAAACTCGTATTTACAATCTACATGCTCACAGATGCAGATCGAATATTATATAACGTATTAAAAAATAATCGAAAAATCTTTTGTACCTGCGTTGTTTTTTGTTGTTTTTTTTTTACATAGTTTGTATGAAAAAAAATTATGTATGTATATATATTCTAACAACTTATCGATGTAGTTCGGCATGAGTGAAAAATGAAAGAAACAACGGGGTTATATAATTATTGAATATCTTAGTAAAATGAATCGAAGAGGCAAGCTAATGATGAATTATTCACGAGTTTTACGTATGTCAAGCTGTGGACGGCAGGATTTATCAGAAGCATTCGAGATTTTTTTGATTCGCGAATTTTGAGGTGAAGAGAGTATCACTGGCTACTTGAAGAAAAAATAATAATAAAATGAAATAAAATAAAATAAAATTGTTTACTCATTCATCGATGAATCGAACTCTTATTATTCAATAAAAGCCACGTCTGTGATAAAAGCCGCAACTATGAACGTCGATGCAAACATCGTGTGCTAAATTTGATCGACCATCTCTGGACTGATTGAAGGATTATCGAATAAAAACAACGAAATTCAATTCAATTATAATTCAATTTCAATCGTTATTCACTTTCAATTAAATTCGTATTCACTTTCAAATTTAATTTTTATTCAATTTTCCATTTTTATTTAATTTCAATTCTAATTGATTTTCAATTTTAATGTCAACATCAATTTCAACTTTAATTTCAATTAAAATTGAATTTTAATATTAACTGAATTTCAATTCAACAAAAGTCTCGACAAGATAAAAATGAACGTCTGCAATAGAAGATAAAAAATTCGATAACCGAAACCGTGTGTATCGATGATGAACAAATGAACGGATGAATATATAAAAAAAAAGAAAAAAAAATGTTAAGTATAATAGCGAGATACCCATTTTTGATTAAGAGTATACATATGGCATCGGAAATTGCATTTCCGTCGTTATTACCAATTTACTACTTGCCTCAAAGATAACATTTTTTTTTACAATCTTCTTACAATGTATTATCAGAGAAAAACGCATCTACGCAATATATTACGTGCGCGAAGATCATCAAAGTATAAAAATTCATCTGGCACAAAAATATACCTCATTAAAAAAAAAATGTCCGGCAAATAGGCTTTAAAAATCAATGGTTAAGCCGATGGCCCTCACCACTTAGCGCGATCAAACACCGATTCAACGCATCGAAAAAAAATAACGAGAAACGAAAAAAAAAAAAAAAAAATACGATACTAAACATTTCTAATTGACATAATGATTTTTTTTTTCAACGACCTCGTTGATAAATTTAATAAAGGTACGGCAATTCGCATTCCACTACGAAGATTATACGTATATATCATCATCATCATCATCATCATATATATCATATGCGTTATGGAATATATTAATAAAATATATTTTAAAATCAAACGAGGGTATATATCGCTTCAAGCTTGCCGCAGCTCCCAGAGCTACGCCCTGTTCTATTCTATCATAAAATATTATTCATTTCTTTATATTTAAGTTTATATAATATATATATTTTGTATATTTTTTATTGATTTTTGTTTTTCATTTTTTTTTCTTTTTTTTTTTTCATTAAAATTTTTATATAAATCGATAGTAAAGTTTTTCGTTTGTTGGAGGTATAGCTTTTCATTCTGAGGTAGACCAAGTAAGCCAACTACTCCATACTCGAGAGAGATGCTTCCTTATCGTGTTTATCGTGTTATTGTAATTAAGTTTCGTTACTTTGATCTATTTATCGTTGTGGAACGAGAATTCGCGATTCTCATAAAAAAAAAAATTATAAATCGCATCGAGTACAAAAAATATAGCCCGGTAACATCGGAAACTCTTTATATACCATAAAATCCGCGATACCGAGGTAGCTTTATTCAATTCATCGGTTTTTTTCAAGCTGGGTATTTTTTTTTGTTTGTAATTTATTTTTCTGTTTATTTTTATTGTTTTTTTTTTTTTTAAATAAAAGACTGCATCTCCCAGGCGTAGAAACGTTCGCAAGTAGCATCACTAATCACTACTACCGATGACTAATATTAATCAATAAATTAACAGTAACTCTCTCTGTGTCGTTTTCCGTAATCATAAAAAATATATAGATTTCGCGGTTACGTACGCGCAAATTTTTGTTGTCTTTCACTCTCTGTACAGTTGATAAAATAAAATTTATGAAAAAAAAAAAAAAAAAAAAACGAAAAAAAAAATTAAAAATAATAAAACTTAAAATTTTACACTAAAAGTCATCGATACCACCGTCGGCCACTCCTGCGCGCATCTTGTCGAGTACTTTGTTTACAAAATCCGTCGAGTGACTTGCTATTCGCACCTCTGAAACAAACACACACACACACACACACAATTTTTAGTGACGATTTTTTATAATCATCATTTAAGATAATAATAATAATAATATTAATAATAAAGGAATTCAAAAATTAAGGAATAGATTATGGTTTGTGTCCGCTGTAAAAATCAAACACGATGGAACAACTTCCGAAACTTTTCTGTTTTGTTTTTTTTTTTGTTTTTTCTCTTTGAGAATATTTTGAAAAAAAACTAATGGAAATTTGAAAAAAAATGTTAATAAACAAATTAATCGAAATAATAATAATAATAATAATAATAATAATAATAATAATAATAATAATAATAATAATAATAACAATAACAACAACAATCTGCGAAAACTCAAAATCAATGAGAAGGTCATTGGAAAAGTACAAAAATCAATAACACTTGTCACATGTTATATTGTTCGGAAATTTTTGAATTAGAATCGTTATATTTTTGTTGGACTTCGGTCCTGGAAATATATTGAATATTATCGTAAAAACGAGAAATAAGAAATAATAATAATAATAATAATAATAACAATAATAATAATGATAACTACAACAACAACAACAACAAATGTATTAAAATACTTACTCGTTGCGCTTTTGCAAACTTTGTCCAATTGTCGTGTCAATTCTTCCTGGCTCTCTGGATTCGGATCCGTCAATTTAGCGGCCAGAGTCTGTTTTATTTGTGCTATACCGTGAATGAGTCGTTCTGAAAAAAAAACACACACACACACAATAAACAAATAATAATCGACGATAATCAAACAACGTCGTGGATAAAAAAATGCAATCGATCAATCAATCGACCGTGATAACTCAACTGTGTTCCTGTTCCAAACCGTGAAGTTTTATCTTGTTGGCTTCGTGTTGAGCTTTTTTCTTCAATCTGCAAGCTCGCGATGCCAATTTATTTTTTTCTTTTCGCGTTTTTGGCCTGGCTGGAAAGGGTAATTCGGAAACCGGTGTCATGTCGTTGATAACGCGTGACAATTTGTCGAGTTCGCGACCTATGCTGAACAATTTTCTGGGATTCGGTGTGAGATCGTTGCCATCGCCTTTTCTGGCTTTTCCGCTGTGTTTGATGCCCCGCAAAGCGCAGTGAGGACTGAATACAGGATCCGTGGCCTCGTTCAACACGTGAGGGTCTTCCAAACGCGCCCGGGCCACCAATCTCTGACCCTTCGGTCCTTTGGCCTGAACGTTGTACTGCCAAAAATATTTTTCTTTTTTGCTCTGTCTTTCGCGAGCCGAATCACCGCTACCGCCGACTTTAATACTGCCCCGATCCTCGCCGTCGCTCCCGCCGCTATCTGCAATGTCAATGTCGCGAGTTAAACGACCGTAACGCGAGACACGGCGCTTATCGTGCCGTGTGCGTGTGTGTGTGTGTGCATGCATATCTCAAGCTTGTTTTCACGCAAACATCGCGCTGTATTAGTTTTTCAAAATACGATTGATATCGGTTATTCAATATTAATTTGTGAATGAAATTAATTATTATATATTTTTTTTCTTTCTCAAATCGTCTCGGGAAGAGTTTCGACACGATTTTAACAATTACCACGATATTAAGTCGATACAATGTCATTTTATTTTTCAATTCCGAATTTTTGGATTTATATTGATTTGAAAGAAATTTCACTTGGCTGAAATCCCAACGAGTTCTTATTGACACCTTGAATTAGGATTTTCGTATTTGGCAAATAATAATTATAACTCGTCACTGCAATAATTATATTATTGCAGTAATGAGTTATAATTATTATTTACCAGGTACGAAAATCTTAATTCAACGTCAATCAGAATTAAAAAAAAAATAACTCGTTGGGATTTAAGCCAAGTAAAAATTCTTTTTTTTTCCCCAAAGACTCGTTTAAAAATCTGGTAAACGAATTGTGGACATTTAAAAATTTTTCAATTTTTTGAATACTCAATTTTAATTTTCATTTTGACTCAATTTCATTTTTTTTTAAATAAAAATGATTAATAAATTTTCGAATAATTTACTGAATAAATAATGTCCATTCGATGACGGTATGATAATCTGAAATTTTTTATACGATGATTCTGAATGTTGATTGAAAAAAAAAAATCCCTCGAATGTAATTTTTTAAAATTTTTATTTTGCGATAAAATACCATTATCGCTGCTGAAGTCGTCGTAATGATCGCTGTCATCGTCGCTGTCCTCGTAGCCTTCGTCGTGACTCAGATGATCGAGATGACCCAACGGATCCGGACTCAGAGCGCCACCCGTGCTCAGACTGCTCGTCGAGCCGCCCTCGACGAGGCTGAGACTTCCGGTGCTCAACAAATGTTTTCGTGGCTCGCGACGCGACCAAATTTGTTCCAATCCCATTGATTGGGTTGGCGCGGACATGGACAGTCTCGAGGACTTCAATTTTCCGCCGGGTACTTCGATCGTCGGTGTCTCGGCCGGATTGCACATCGGACTCACGGACGGCGTTGTGTCGCCCTTTCTCATCAGCAAATCGTGCAACGTCGATTGTCCGACCGGTCTCACTATCGGATGTGGTGATATCGAGGAGCTTGCGGTTGAACTACCTTTTGGGATAAAACAAAAGTTTATGATTAAAAAAAAATAATCGGAAAAAATCGGTTTTTATTAATTGTTCAGAGCAATCGAATTGGTTTTTCATTGCATACTCGATTATTATATCTGCGATATTTCACGAGTTTTTCAAGAAAACACAATTCTAGTAAACATTGATAAATTTGTTTGTTAAATTATTATGAAGATTCAATGTTCGATAAAGATAATAAAAAAAAAAAAAAAAGAAATTCGTTGAAATTGTTTTGACCGTCAATTGTCGTCCAGACATTGTTTTCGACATCGACAGTGATTCACAGCGAAATGAAAAAAAAACAAAAAAGATTGGGCGACAAAATATTATTGACAAAACCAGCCGGTCGTTCGTGAGATAACAAACGATGCTATACCTGCGACGTTGCTCGTTCCAGGACTGGGATAAGCCGGCGGACTGACCGCTTCCAAATTGTCCATCAAAACTCCGGCGTTCATCAGATTGAAACCGGCGGTCAGAGAATAAGGCGGACAACTGCGATAAGTCACGGCCGATTGTGGAAAGCTGCTCGAAGCGAAACCGGCATTGGTCGCGCCGAACATCGAACCGCCGCTCTGAACGGGTTCGACTTCGACTTTGAGGGGCTGCAATCTTTCGCCGGGCAGCAACAAATCGTCGAAGTTGAGATCGGCCAAGAATGTGTCGTCGTTGGCGTTCAGTTCGGCCAGTGTGGGTCCCTGTATGAGATCGGCTTTGTCCACTTGAAATATATCGTCGTCGTCCATTTTGAAGGAAATATCCAGCTGATCGGATTCCATTCTGAAAGGCGAATCAGCCTGGTCGGGTCTGGTGCCCCAGGGCGAAGCGTTGGCCAGGGGCGACGGCGAAAATTGATCGTACACACCTCTGGCGCCTCTGTGTCCGCCCGGAATGGGAACCGAGGCCGACGACGGTCCCATGTCCTGCGGAAGCTCGTACTTTATGACGCTGTCCATGCTGTTGCTCGCCGCGTCCAGCAGGAACTCGGAATAACTCGAATCGCTCATTATTCACAAAATTTTCCCATTCGACGCGTTTCAACGAATTATCTTACTGCCGTGACGATCAACAATAAATTTCCTCATTCGTGATTTTTGCAATCTCAAAATCTTTCGATGAATCCCACCGACGACGGTTGTATTTCTATCGCTGTCTGGATGTCGATACGCTAAATTGCCAAATTGACATCACCAAAAAAAAAAAAAAAAAAAAAAATTGGTATTAATACGATTGTAAAATAAATAATTCAATGATATTCACACGTGACTAATTATTTAGTCATAAAAAAATTATTACGTCATCATAAAGGGGGAAAGAAAAAAACAACGTGAAACGTTATTTGTAAACAAAGCAACGCGTTGGACACACGTTCGATTGTGTTGTATCGAATGACGAAACAGATGTCTGTAGTGAAAAAAATAACCATAAAAAATAATAATAATAATTGTTGTCACGATGCGAGCACGTGTGTGAGAGATAAGGGTTGTTCACGGGACATGAACGATGAAACGGGTGCTTAATTTCCGCGTGGGAAGAGACTTTTCGCCGTCCGGCTATGTGGGCCCCGCTTATCGGTGGGATGACAGTGCAAAGTGCCTCGATTCACAGCTAAACACACACACAGACACGGGTTAGCGCGTGCGCGCGCACACGTGTACGCACACGTTATAACGCACACTGTCGCAAACGAAAAAAGCCCGGGGGTGTTGTTGCGCGAGGGACTTATGAACAGGCTAATCCGCGCCAATCGTTGTTGAATTAACAATCAAAACAGCAGCAGCACCAGCACCAACGGATTTCGTACGAGACTAGTCGCGTGGATCGAGTGAAAGCCCGCCTCTCTATGTAAATCTTTTCACGCGTCTGTGTGTGTGTGTACGTGTGATCGTCGAATCACAGCGCTCGAAAATATCTCAAACATTCCACGCTGCCTAATTGATGACCGTAACACATTCGTTAGTAATAATTACATATGTTTTTGTTTTGTTTGTTTTTTTTTTCGTACCCTTGCAACGCTGCCAGATCATCGGACTCTCGAGAG
Source organism: Diplazon laetatorius (assembly GCA_963662125.1). NCBI lineage: Eukaryota > Metazoa > Arthropoda > Insecta > Hymenoptera > Ichneumonidae > Diplazon > Diplazon laetatorius. The sequence goes on along the minus strand of OY759157.1, from coordinate 11,931,350 downwards.
TCTCGTTCCGTCTCCTTCTCACTCGCTCGATCTATGTCTCTCTCTCGCTTTCTCTCCCTCTCCCACTGTTTCCGAATATCTCTGTTCGACAAATCACTCGCAGCAACCAATCCGACAATCAACGTCACAACAGAAGGTAATTCTACAACACGAGTAACAATGGTTATGCACCTGCTACCTCACACGATTGTTCGTCGAGCAACAGTACACACAACACAAAAACTCTTTCTTTCTCTCTCAATCTCGCGCACACTACTACCGTGCGCAACTGAGGCGCCTCTGTGTGTGATGTTGTTGTTGTTGGTTTCGCCACGAGTTTCGTGAGAAAAATATTCTCCCCTCCACCACGCGCCCCCCACCCTTCTCTGACGCGACAAACCAGTCGTTCTTCTTTTCTTTTTTTTTTTTTGTTTTTTTTTCTTTCTGTTTTTGTGACAAATGGGAAAAGGTCACATGAGCCAACGTGAACGATCAATCGTATACGATGTTACGGCCAATCAGAGACGACTATGGAGACTCACGTCACGATCATTTTTTTATTGTGTCACAACACACACTTTGTTGTTGTTGTTGTTGTTGTTTTTATATTTACTCTTTGTTGTTTTGTTGTTTTTGTTTGTTAGCTATTTATTGTACAAGAGATGTTTTGATGGCGATAGTCGTTTTGAGTTGCGAATTATGGATGGAACGAAGTTTCGTTTCATCGTTGAGCAGCCACATTGCGAACGGGAGAATTACGGAAATAAACAAAGCATCGCACGAGTACCGAATTCGTCCCGCAGCTGCGTCGTGACGACGTTGAGCGCGGCAATTTTGAATTTTAATTTTTTTTTTAATGACTTTTGTTATCGCGTATTTGGAGATGCGATAAGCAAATTCGTGACGCGAAGATTGTAATAACGACCGGGTATTATGGTTCTGATGACGTACTTTGATAATTGGTTTTTTTCTATTTGAAATTTATTGTTATTTCGTTCGGGGAGAACGATAGAGATGAATGAACTCGAATGCGATCTCGTATTTCGTAACGTAATCGTGGAATGTTGAAGAAATTGATTCTCGACCAATGACATTGCGAGTTTCCGAATGAGCCGGGCAGGTATTGGCGCCTGTGGACCAAGCTTTCGGCGTAGTTGCAGACGATTGACCAATCGCATTGTCGCATAACGGACAAATTAGAAGAAACTGGGATAATATTTATTTATCTGAATTTTCATATTTTTACACGTGTGCATTCTCATGGAAATTGCGTATCTAAAACTAGAATGAACTGACAGAAGAAAGTTACGCTTATGGCGAGCATCAGCTCCGTATTGTGTTTATCGAATAACAGTTTTCTGCTTTCCCGACACGCGTCGTTTTCATGAATGCCAAAGCCAAACGTCTGTGATTGGTCGCTTTGTTAATACAATATACAGTCAAACCTCTCAATGGTCGAATTCGCAATATATAGTCTTAAGTGTGGCGCCTTTCACGGAATAGCTTGTGATTTAATGCAGTCCATTCACAAATCGAATTAATTTAAGATGTATGCTGAAAACGCGGGCAATTCAATATACCAATTCAGTTATTTAAAAAATATTCAGCAATTTTACTTCAGACGGCTATAGATTTGACTAAAATAATTAGATGTAATGTTCATTACATATTCAAAATGATTATTTAGATATTGCTCATGCAGTTAACTTTCCTTCGATACACAATTTGTAGGTTGGGTTCTCGCAAAGTCGGGCACTTCGAAACAAAAATGAAAAATTGGCATTTTTTTCATAACTCTGCACTCAACTTTCAGTCGGTTTACCTTACATGTCAAATTTTTTTATTGCTCATGTCCCTCGTTTTTGGACTATTGAGAGATTTACTGTAGATGAAATGGAAATCGAATCGACGGCCATTGGTGGAGTTAGTCAGGTGAAGTGAGCAATCTATCGTGGCGGGAAACGGTATTCAAATCCGCTGGACATCGTCATTAGACTTTATTCTGTATTATATTATTGTGGAATATATCTTTTCATTTTACAACAACAGTACAACAAGCATCTAAATTTCGAAATAAATATTTTTTTAAATCATCCTGATGCAATTGAGTAGTACTTTATAGGGCTGCTCTTTTTTTCATTGAATTTTCGTGGCTGTGAGAGTCGAAGGAAGAAAAAAAAATGGCCGTCACGTTGTCCAACACGACGAAACCGTTTTGCCGGAAAATCTGAGGTTGGCGTTCCTGTGTTCCAGCTGATGATTGATGAGCGTGCTTCACGCAAGTCGAAAAATTTGTGTGATGGCTGCGGTTTGCCGCATACTATATGCAAAGAAACACGGCGAGGAAATCACGCGAAAGAAACGACAAATATATAATCAAGGATGAATCCTTTGATTTACACGAAGGCTATGATTGCCATTAACGGGAGCATTGCCAGACGTACGTATTCGATGTTACTGCTTAACGTGACAATTCAGATGAGCTTGTACAGCCACATGCAAGAATAATAATAATTTTTTTTTTTTTTCGTTTTCGATACATGCATAAAACTATGATCACCAATATCTTATGTTTATGTAACACAATAAAAATATACAGGACACATGTCGGACTATTAATATGCGTTGGTTCAAACAGTCCGTCATGAATTTGTGATAATTGTGTGGCAACAAGTCGTGCGTTGCTTCATTTACGTGTTTCTTAATCACAATAATAATTTGAGGTTATCTTCGACTCTTTGCAATACTTTGTACTATTCTCACATAATTGGCCTCGTCGAGTCTCGCAGACTCAATCATGATAGTTTTTTAATCTGTTTCTAGTAACATTGTCAAGTACTCTGTGCATTTGGTCGTTCGACGTCTGAACGATGAATTCCAATATTATCGTAATAATTTATTTTCTTACGCGAATTGTATTTTTGAGTTTTTTCTCATTTTCAGGTTATTATTGTCATAATTCGCTGTACGGCGGCAGTCAGAAATTGGGAATTTTGATTCCTTATTACAAAAAAAAGATCGATCCAAGATCGGCGGTAAGAACCAACGACGCCGTCCTGTCCGGAATATGTCCCGCGGACACGCTTTATCTGCCCGTGCGGGGTTTCGCGATAAGCTCGATAAGGAGGGGCCAAGAGCCGTCGTCCAAAGTGGAAGAGACGGTCAAAAGCATGAAAGAGGAGAAGGAACAGAAGGACAAAATGATCGAAGCCATTTCCAAAGACATCAATCAGACGCCCGCAACCGTCAAGCGCAATTTGTGGCAGAAAATTAAGGCGGAATTGTTGCATTATTATCACGGCTTTCGACTTTTGGGTTTGGATATGAAAATATCGGCGAAACTTATTTGGCGAATTCTCAAGGGCCACGAACTCAGCAGAAGAGAACATAGATTGGTGGGTTTTATCGTGTCGATCGGTGGAAATTGCTACGATTGCGAAAAGTCAATGAGTCGAGAACAAAAAGCAAATTCAGGCTCAGCTTTAACGATTTATTTTATGCAAATGCAAATTCTGATTCTCATAGATGATTTTTTTCAGCTGGTCAAGACCACAGGCGATATGTTCAGACTGATTCCGTTCTCGGTCTTCATCATCGTTCCTTTCATGGAATTTTTACTGCCTGTAGTCATAAAATTCTTCCCCGGTATGTTGCCGTCGACGTTTCAAACTGCCACCGACAAGGAAGACAAATTGAAACAGGCGTTAAAGGTATTCGCAACGGTCATTCGTTTCAACCATGTCGTACTACGTTACAAAAATTTCATCATCTCTGACAATCTCATTTGAACGTCCATGCGATACAGGTGAAAATAGAAATGGCCAAGTTTTTGCAAAAAACTCTGGACGACATGGCCGTACAGTCGTCGGATCACAGATCGGCGAAAGCCAAAGAATTTTCCGAATTCTTTTACAAACTACGTTCGACCGGTGCGGTTGCATCAAACGACGAAATAATGAAATTCAGCAAACTCTTCGAAGACGAAATAACTTTGGATTCGCTGTCGCGACCGCAGCTGGTGGCTCTCTGTCGAGTGCTCGACGTTCAAACACTCGGCACGACGAATTTCTTGCGATTTTTACTGCGCATGAGACTCAGGAGTCTCGTTGCTGACGACAGGGTAATTTTTTTCTGTCCACTAATTTTTTCAACAGTTTATTTTTATTCATTTATTCATTTATTTTTCCTTTTCCAATTGACTTAAAATTTTCATTCTATTCATTTGCAAATTTTGAATCGTTCGAACCCTATACGAAAATTATACATTTTTTCTCTCGTAAATGGGGCAGTTGATTGAAAAAGAAGGAGTCGACACTCTGACGAGAGCGGAGTTGCAACAGGCGTGCCGTGCTCGTGGCATGCGGGCCTATGGAATGCCGGAGAATCGATTGAGGGATCAACTGGCCCAATGGTTGGATCTGAGCATAAACAAAAAAGTGCCACCGTCTTTGTTGCTACTGTCCCGTGCTCTGATGGTTCCGGACACGATGCCCACGTCCGACAGACTAAAAGCAACCATTTCCGCACTGCCCGACGATATATTGGCACGTACGAAGGGAGCCATTGGCGAGAAAGAGGGCAAACTCGATCACAGAACGAATATCGAGATAATAAAACTCGAGGAACGTAAGATCGAGGAGGAGAGACAGGAGAAGAAGGAAGAAGTTGAACCCCAGCCTACCGTGTCCGCGACGGACGATAAGAAGGACGAAATCACAACGACCGACGTTAAAGTTCTCGAGCAAGCACTCGATTCCATTGGCAAGGTGAGCTTTTTTTAAATTTTTTTTTTATTTTTTTATTGACTCGTTCCTAAGGACCCTGTGCCACTCTCATCGAGGTGAACTTATCGACGAACGTGAGACTCGTGATGAGCCATTCTTCGATCAATGGGAGACAGTTGCCTGTTGTTCGAACAGTTTTACAAATTTTTTAAACATTTTTTTGGGTTAATTCGAATGAAACTGACAGTCATCCTGATGATCTGAAATACAAAAATCAGACATATCCGTAACCGAAAGACGTGACGCTGTAGTCCGAACAAGAATCTTATTTGAAAAAATGATTTTTCACAAAATGGTGAAACAATGTTTCATGACTCAATCAATTTTACGAATTTTGGGTTTAAATTTGTCATATACATTCTTAAAACTTTGGACAATGAAATAAGTTTATTGAAAAACAATCGATTTTATTTGAAAAAATTTTTTTCGTACTGTGAAAAAAAAAAAAATTCATAAAAAAACATTTTTTTTTAATATTCTCAAAAATATTTTCGTATCCGTGACTCAGAAGGTTAAAAATCACATCGAGTGAGGGCTGCCAATCTATGAGTCACAAGTGTCTCGACGAATAGTCGAACATCGGTTGGACCATTTTTTATTTTTATTTTTATTTTTACAAAAATTTTTCGAAATTCTTTGCCCAGGACAAAAAGAAAATGGCCGTGGAAAAGGAAGAGCTCAAGGAATTGAAGGAAGAAATGGCCGAGTATCAGGAGGACATTCAGGAACTGGCACAAATGAAGGCGGACGCGAAGGGTCAACCGGACATCGACGACATAAAGGTGTCGAAGGGTGCCAAACGTTTGTTCAACAAGGTGAACAAGATGATCGGAAAGATGGACGCCGTATTGTTGGAACTCGAGCAATCCGAGAAGCAGGTTAAGCAAAAGATCGACGCCATGGCAGGGGAAGAGAAGCCCGATGCGAAAGCGGTCGAGGAATTGGTGCGAATCGACGAATTGATCGCGGCCATAAAACAAATTCAAAACGTACCCGACGAGTTCAGATCGGCTCGCATAGCTGAGATTCTCGGTAAAATTGACGACGACAGGGACGGTGCAATAAAAATAGAAGATGTATTGAAGGTGAGATGAAATAAAAATAAATAAAATAAATAAAATAAATAAAATAAATAAAATAAATAAAATAAATAAAATAAATAAAATAAATAAAATAAATAAAATAAATAAAATAAATAAAATAAATAAAATAAATAAAATAAATAAAATAAATAAAATAAATAAAATAAATAAAATAAATTAATTTGCACCTTTTTTTTTATTCAATCGCACGAAATTTTCTCAATTTAATTTTTTAAAAAACGTTTCTTCTTTTTTTTTTTTTTTCGTTCAACAGGTTGTGGAGTTGATTGGAAAGGAAGACGTAAAATTGAGTAAGAAGCAAGTCAACGAATTGATAGATTTGATGGACAAGGAGGAAGTTTTGGAGTTGGAGGATCAGATACAAAAAGCATTGAAGAAGGAGAGCAAAGACGCGAAGGACGAGAAGGAGAATGAAAAAATAATCGTAAAATCACCGGTTCCGGCGACTCCGGTTACGAAGGAGGCCAAATGCGGCAAGGAGGAGTTCGACGAGGACGTGATCGAAGCGAAACGCAATTCGACGAACGCGTCGTGTTCGACGGGGGGCGATGGGCGAGAAACTTTGTCGATGCCGGACAAAGATGGCACGGATAAAGTTCGAAGTCCGCCCATAGCACCGGGTTCCGTTCCTCCGCCACCGAAGAAAGCCGAGGGTTCGAAGCAGCTGTGATTCGAACCAGTCAACGATGGGAAAAATCATGGTTGAAAAAAAAATAACACAAAAAAAAAATATAAAAAGAAATTAATTTTATATCCGGCCGCGGAACAACCGACGACGAATCGAAGATCCGTCGCTGATGACGATAATGCTGATGCTGCACCGGTTGCTGCCGGTACATCATTCATTAACTCGAAAGTCTGGTTGGTTGCGATGCATTTTTTCTCTCTTTTCTTTTCTTCTTCTTTCTTCTTTTTTTTCTCCACTCTGCGATGATAAATGCATAGCATTTGTTTGTCGCACACGGTGGCGAAAGACGCACAGTGGAAATTTCGTACCGGTGAAATATTTCATTCGATATTTTAGACGTTCGAGTGGTACTCGCTGGTCCCTGTGACATTCACGTGTGATTCAGCGAGTAGTGCTCCGGTTTGAGGAAATAAGAATAAAAAAAATAATAATCGAATAAATAAATTTGGAAAAAAATCGAAAATTGTAAAAAAAAAAAAAAATAATAATAATAATATGCGTATAACCAACCACACGAAAATGGGTACTGCATACACTCCGTTGAACATTGTGAGCGATTGCCACGTAATGTTTTGCCGAAAGAAAAAAAAAATTAAACGAAGAAATTATTCTTCGATAAATAATTTCTGCTCTATTTATGAATACCAGACGAATGCAACGAAAGCCTCCGCAGCTTTGATGCATCCATCGGCATCGTAATTATACATTAATTCGTTACAACGTGACATTACGCAAGTGCTGGTCGCATAAATAAGTCACTCGATCCATGTAAAACTACGATGCTTCTCGATCGAACGAAACGAAGAAAAAAAAAAAGAAAAGAGAAAGAAATAAAGAATTAAATGATAAAATGTAGAAAAATAAAAGCCATTCCATCGATCTGATATGAAACTTGAAATTAACGTCGATGAGCATTTGTCGCACGCAAACTGTTTTCCGTTTTTTTTTCTTCTTTTCGTTTCTTTTTTTTTTTTTTTTTTCGTTCTTCCGATTCGTCAAGAGAATTGCAACGACCTCGCGAATTTTTTTTTAGCGAGACGTGATGTACAATTATAAATATTAATGCTTACGTATAATTCATACTACCTACATATTAAAAGAAAAAACAAATGAACAGAAATAATGAGTTTTCAACTGTCTACTTATTGTATGTATGTATCAAATACTGTTGTATAAAAAAAAATATCGAGGGAAGAGAATCACGATGATTGTGTTTTGTGTTATTAACTTGTGGATCTTGGACATGGTCACTTTGCCCTTCGTTGTCATGGCAGAATTTCGGGTCGGGATCGCAATTCCCAACCACGAAAATTTAGAATAATGCCTTCGAACGACAATTTTTCGAACGTACGGAATTTCAAATAAGCGTATAATTGAAAAAAAATCTAAAGCCCTGTGTATTTCAAAATGAAAGACCGACCCCATCTGGTAATGACCAATTACAAAGATTGACCATTAACCACGAGGGGTTGGAAAATTTAGTGAACTTGAAAAAAAAAACATTATTTAGAGTCAATCCATGTGAGGACCACACTATACCACATCTACGTTCTGAATTTTCGTCGATTATACAAATCTATGAATAATTCGAATAATCGAAACATTTGAATTCCTCACGAATTATAATAAAAAAGCGACCAAAGTTGATAATGAAAAAAAAACCAAATTTTCAAATCGGACCACCACCGATAAAATGACTCAAGTGTCCGATGTAAAATCGTCGTGTCTCGTGAACCAATCGTATTTTCGATACAACCACAATCGCGTGACCGTTATATAGCGCTCGTCCAATCGTCGAATCCGAAACGTCGACGGGCGCGCGCATGCGCGTCAATACCTCCGTGCCGCGATATAATTTTCTATTTTTTTTCACGATTGCCAAAACAAAAGTGTCGTAATAACAAGTTCACGCCACAACTCGTTGGTTCCTCGTTGCTGCGTAAAAAAAAAACCAAAAAAAAAAAGTTCTATCAATCAGCCGACTAGACGCATAATTGATATTAATAGCCCCGTGTTCCTAGGGATGTCCAGTGTATCGATGCACGATGCACATCGAATACACTGGACATTCATAGCCACGGCCCTCGAAATCGATCCATCGATCGAAACTGTACATGTATATTTACATACATACACATGGTGACGCACATATGTACATGCCGATGAATTTCATACACGATTCTTCCGCATGCCGAATAACAAAACAATTCGACAATACATTTTATTGTTTTATCGACAACGTGCAATCGTGACCGAAATTTTCGTTTTCAAAACGTACGCAATGAGCCATATATATATGCACACACACACACATATATATGTATATATATATGTATACATATATATATGCTGAACGATGACGTCGTTGCACCGTTGCAGCGCGTACGTGCGACCTTGACGAGCGGGATCTCTAGAAGGAACATCCACATCGCTGATCGCGGAAGAGTGCGGAAATAATGCGGAAAATCGTGTGATGCGCGGGGCGCCCTCCGCGCCGCACCGCGCACCTCCCGGCGCTCGTCCCGCTGCCCCCCCCCCCTTCCGCCTGCCCGTCGCACCGGGCGGGGGGCGACTGCAGTCACGGCCCTGACGCGCGAGTCGAGAAGAAGGGAGGCGAGGCTCGGACTCTCAGTGGCCCGCCATGTTTTTCACCAAGTGGGGTGTGTAGAAAAGGCCGGGGTGAAAAAATCATCTCTCGGGACATGCAGGTATTTCGAGTGTTTGACAAAATTATCCACGTTTCGTTGTTGTTGTTCGCGATTGTCGAATCCGTCGCCCATTCGTCGTCGAACATAACCGCAAATAAGTTTTTTTTTTTTTTTTTCGTCATTATTATTTTTTTTTTTCACGCACGGATAAAACAATCCGTGCGTTTAGCAACGTCATGGGGCAACGAATTTTCTTCGTTCGTTAGATAGTTTTTTTTTCTTCTTTTTTCGTTATGACTCAGACGAATAAGCGTAAGCTCGATAGACAAGGTTAGTTGCATTGTCCGAATGGACTTTGGGACACAATCGACTATCTACGATGATGAAAAAAAAAATGAAAATGAAAAATAATAAAAAATAAATTTCCGTCGTGTTTCGGTATTTCGGAAATTTTGGCGTGACGTTATTGGAAAAGATTGGTATTGTGATTATTTTTTTTTTCTTTTTTTTTTTTTGACACAGGCCAACGTGTGTCTGCTGGCAAAGTTGACGCAAGGATCCATTGCTTCTTGCATTACTCATCCCCACTGGTCTTCGTTACCGCCGTTACTGCTGCTGCTGCATCAGTCTCTCTCCCTCTCTCTCTCTCTCTCTCTCTGTCTCTCTGCCTCTCTGCCTCTCTGTCTCTCTCTGTCTCTCTGCCTCACTCTATATATCTCACTCTCTCTCTCTTTCTAGAACCACACGGCCTCTTTTCATCTTCACAGACACATATTTTCGTAAGACTGAGCCATTTTGCCCCACTTTCACGTGGCTACTCACAATTTTCTTCCTTCCTGTCTATCATTCTCATTTTTTTTGGTCACACATCAGTAATTGGCATAACATTTCATGTTTTTCATATTTTCAACTTACAGCTTGCTTTTTTTTTTTTTTTTCATACAAAGCGCCTGCTATAGTTCAACTTGCATAATCAACAATTTTTTCCAAGCGTATCCTCAATGAAAATTCTTTTTGTTTTATTTTATTTTTTTTATTTGTTTTTTATTACTATTCGAACCGAATGGTGCGACCTTGATTGAGTTTTTTTTTTTTGGAGAAAGTTGGTTGCGCCTGGAAAGTTGTAGTTTCGATTAGCGTTATGGATAAAATTGCTCCGATTGTTTTGCTCGTTCATTTGAAGGGATGATTTTCATGAAAATTCCATTGACAATGTTCGGGTAAAAATTAGAGCTAGACGAGGTACGAAATGTTCGTTCTGAGTATCGGAGCGACATGATGTAAGACGTGATTCCTAACCGCTTCGACCGATCCGTCAAAATGTCGTTTTTTTTTGTTTTCTTCTCATTTCAGTGTCAAAATGGGAAGGAAATTACACATATCCTTCGCTAAGGCCTGCAATCCACGCAACGACGACGCATCCGCCACCCGTGGACCTGAAACCGACGCATACTAAAAAAAAAAAAAAAATAAAAAAAATACAAAAAATACAAATAAAGAAAGAAAAAATAATAAAATAAATCAACAAACTAAGAAGTTCAAGTAAAACAAAAAATAAAAAAAATAAAATAAAATAAAAATAAAAGCCCTTACTTATCGAAGCCAATGCGACATTTCGACGTAACAATTTCAAATACCAAAGTAGAATCAAAGCGTTAAACGAGGAAGTAAGCGACGGGGGTGGTGGTTTCACGCAGAGTCAGAAAGAGTTACAAGCGAAAGGACAATAACACAAATTAAATCGCAACTAAGTGAGTACTCGACACGTTCGTCACAAATCGGTTTGATCGTGAAAAAGTATAAAGAATAAAAAGAAAACAAATTGCAGTCGCTATTGTTCGTTGTTATGTATCTAAAATCGAAGAGCGGGTTGCAATGACATTACGCTTGTCTGCGATCGAAGCGACGTCATCGAAAATCTAATTTTTGTTTATAACCGCAATGAAAATGAAGTTTTTTTTTTTTTTGTGGAACAAGGAGAGAGATGATCACCCCGGAAGCAACGGAGTCGGTGAGAGTTCATGGGTCAAGGCGGAGATCGGCCCAGAGGGAATGAGGAATCCAGCTTTACATCTGGTTGGGATAGCGGCGTCCCCCGGAGGAGGCGGGGTGTTCGGTACAAGGGCCGAGGAGGAGTTGCGCCAGTGGCTCGAATCACGCTTGGACGCATTGGGAATTGACCCAGTCGCGTACTCGCGCTTCGTGCTTAGCTTGTTGCGCCGCCCCGACTCGGCCCTGAGTCCTCTGGCCGAGGCTGTGGGTAACCCTCGTGTCGGAGGACGTCGCACTCGCCTGCGCGCCAGAACACGACTGCCACTCCAAGGCGACAGAGAACAGAGACGCGCTGTCGTACAATGTTTGACCAGCGCAGCTGATCAGGTACCACCGGCTTTTGAAATTTTTCACAAAATTATGTCGTGAGCCAATTTATGGACGATAGATAATTTTTTTTCCTTTTGTCAACGATTTTTCACTTTTTGGCAGAGGAGAGCTGAGTCAGAATCGATGGAAACAATTTGCTCTGAAGTTTTCTTTAGATAGAATCATAAAATAATTTGGATTACTCATTCAAAAATTATGAATTTTACAGAAATGCGAGTATTGAAAAAATTGAAGAAAAAAAATTCGAAAAATAGCCAACTCACTCCTTCGAGGCTACGTTATCGAAATATAAAATATTTTCAACAAGAATTTAATCATTGTTTATCTTATGATTAAGTTTAGTTTGTCAGTTCGAAAAATTCGATGATTTTCGTAAATTCGATGTTTGTATTGAATGAGGAGTGAATGACTGTACGCTTTATCTTATCGAGACGGGGGGTGGTTGTGTCCCGTCGATTTTAGGGGCGGTACAACGTAAATGAGTCACCGTCTCGACCGTATTGTTCTGACGGATGACCGGCAATGTAATAATGACTGTTTTCAGAAGTGCGGAGTGGAATCATTGGTCGATGAATTGTGCGCCAAGCTGAGAGATCTCGAGGGGGGTGACTCTAACGATGACAAAGATGAATGTAGAAAAGTCGATGGAGAACCAAAGACGTCATTAGAGTCGCTCACCCCGCGTGACAGGGCTCTCAGATACTACGCTGCGTTTCCCGCCTTACAACCCGCCACCCCGAAGAAATCTGTTCACAAAAGGGACAAGATTATTGGCAACACCATAAACAACAATATTAAGAATCACGGATTAAATAACAATCTCAAAAACGCAACCAACAAGGCTCGACAAAAGAAAAGCAAAATGTCCATTGTGAGTTATTAAAGATTTGTTGAATTATTCCGATGAGTCGTTCGATTTAACATTATATATAAATATATATGAATATATAGACACAATAGCCAGGGCTTCGCTCGCGCCGATCCGAGATCTGGTTCATTTTTTTTGTAGAGTTTAAATAATTAACATCAGCTAATTATCCAAATTCGTTTTAAATTCCATTTCAACGAATTTTCGATAGTCGGAATGGAAAAACAAATATTTTCATCGAAAAGCCGAGACAATTTCACGTGACAAACACATTTTTTATATATTTTTTCAACAGCGTGAGCGTGTAAAAAAAAATACTTGAAAAAAAAACGTAATAAATAAAAAATGTCTTAAAATTGACAACTGTCAAAATAGTGAGGAAAAAAATTTGAAAAAAATTTGAGAATTTGTTTTTTCATCATGCACTTGAAGCTGTGTGAATATCACAAAGATCCCTGATGGTGAACCCGAAAATTGTCCAATATTCGATGGAATGGCTTATACATGGATTGTTAATGTGTAATTGAACGAACAACCAATGTAGAAAATTAAGAAAAATTGTTATTTCCACCAGACTATTGACGCTCGACGATCGGATGACAAGGAAACTTACGGTTTCGCAAAATCGATGGAACGCGAGCGTGAAAAAGAGCGTGAATTGGAACTTGATCAGCTACGTTTGGCACAGCTGCAGGCCAAGTTCGACCAGAGTCTGGAAGCATTGTGGGACACGGGAACGGGAAACGGACAGGACAAGGCTTCCATTTGGGCCGCACCCTCACTCTCCATTCCCTCAGGTCCGCTGTGGCCCGTGGACGCCGGTGATATATCATTGACTCTACCGACGACCGATTGCGTCTCGACCGCCGATACGCCCTATCAGGAATCCATCGTCAATGAGTCGCCGATTATCCCGTGGGACATTGATTTGATCGGCGTTGGTAAATACATCAACGAGACCAGCGCCAAAGATGGGACAGCAGGTAAATATTCCAAATCAATCGAACCTCACTCGTTTATTTTCTTCCTCATAAAAACATCATAGCGCTTCGTGGTTTCCTGAAGTCCTTCAAGTCTTGAAACTGTCCTTGAATTTTGCTTGTCCTCGAAAAGTTCTGGAATGGCTTCGAATTTCACTCAAAGCCTCGAATTTTTTTTCATTTTATTTTTATTTAAAATGAAAAAAAAAACTTACATAAAACTTGGAAAAATTTACAAAAACTTAGAAAAATTCTGCAACGGATTATCAAGATACATCTTGACTTTTATATTGAACTTGGGTAAAAATGGAAAATACAATGTATTTTCAGTATTCTGTCCGGTCTGAAATGCAAGATACATTTTCACTCGTTTTTCGACTCGGGTCGTCATGGAAAATAGATTGTGTTTCAAAATTTTGAGATAATCTTGTTCATTCAAGTTCTGCGCAGGTTCATAAGCCTGCATGATTGTGGAGAAAAAAATAGCTTGCCCGGAAATGTTTCCAATTACGTCAAATTTTTTGTTTCTCCCGTATTTCGAACAAACACCCCGACCAAACTTTGCAGATGTCTAGAACTGGTATCCAGGTACTTCAGAAACAAAAAATTGAGCCACATCGCTATATACCAAATTTGGATTCTTCAAATTTGAAATATTCAAAATTTTCAAAGATCGTCGAAATGATCGCGAATTTAATATTTTTTATTTCAGAATAAGATTCTGTATTCAATTGAGAAAAGAATGACTCCTTGTTCGTTAGTTTATCTCAATTAGGGGCTTTAGGCAATTAGCATCTTCGCTAAAAATCAAAATTTAAAAGAATGCTTGAAATTGGGTTTGTTTTTTTGTTAATACCAACAAACTGCCCGAGTTTGAACAAAATCGGCGAGGTCGAGGGTCAACTGCTGGTTGAAATCGAACGGAATGACCCATTTTTTTTTTTTTCGCAAAATCAATCTTAGGACCCTAACTGTCGTCAACTCCAACCGATCGAATCCTTATTTTCCACAACGATGGAATATCATCGAGCCGAACTAATTTTACCACCAAAAAAAAAAAAAAAAAAAAAAAACCACAAATTTGCCGTTTACAGAGTACAAATTGAATTGGTCCGATTACATCGGTGACGGTACGTGGTGTTGGAAGGGTCTCGGTAGCAATTTGGTAAACTTGACCAACAGTCCGCAAACCGGAAGTTGTTTCTTTCCGGTGGTGCCTCGTAAAACGCCCATTGGCACGAGAAAAGAACCGACCTCGAATCCAAAAGCGACGAACGTTCAGGAACCGGACGAGGATTTGCTCACGTCCGCCCGTACGCATTTTCGTCCGATAAAAGATGGCGGACATTGGGCGGACGGTACGACATTTCCGGTGAACAACAACGTCGAACGGGTCGCTTATCGTCGATCGGATTCCGGACATTTGCTCTATCTTCCGGGCAGCGACAGTCCTTACATGGAATATCGCGAGAGTCGCACCCCCGCCCCGGTCTCATCGACCAATCTGACCTTGAAATTTCGCGTGCGTCAGTGCGACAAATGCGTGCAGACCGAGCCTGTGCGATCGCCGATAAAACGTCGTATTATCGCCGAGGATAATGAATTTTATTATTCGACGGTGAACGGTGACGAGACGATCGCACGCGAATCCAACGTTTTGGGGAAGGACGATTGCTTCCCGACGGACACAATCGGATGGGCCAAACCTGGACTTCCGTTGATAAACGACAGAAAGAGGTGAGCCATTTTTGGATGAAGAAACAAAAAAAGTTGAGGGAAGAGTTGCCTGTTTATTCGGGCTTTTTAAAATTCATTGGTGACATTTTTTTCACGATTTAACTTCATTTATCAAAAACATCATTGACAGAAGAATATTGCTTCGTCAATTCTCACGAATTAACTGAGCAATCAATTTGATTTATAAAAAATGGAAAACCGAAAAAAGAAAAAAATAATATCGGTAAAGTAGGGTTCTCGCTCTCAAACGAAGGAAGGAAAAAATGATCTTACGAAATTACATCTTTAACGAGGTCGATTCGTCAAAGCACGTTAAAAACATCATATAACGAAAATACTGTTAAATAATACGGCCAAAGCAACTAACCAACAAAACTGATTATCATTCATTTTTACAAATAACATTTTCGGGTGTCATGCCAAAGAAAAGGCAACTCCACCCACCAAAGTTAGTTTGAAGTCGATTTCCAACGGGCGACTATATAATTCGCCTCTCGACAGAAACCTACAAACGAAACTCCGACGGTTTGAATTCACAGACTGAGTCGGAATAATATTTCTAAAAAAAAATTAATTTGTATAACGACGTTCCATTATGAATTTGCCCGATGAAAACTCTGTTACAGAAGACACAGCAGCAGCTTGAATTGTCGACCGCTGGCAGCTCTGCGCCCTTTGACTTTGTAGAACGGCCGGATGAGAGAGAGAGAGAGAGAGAGAGAGAGAGAGAGAGAGAGAGATAGATAGAGAACGCCCACGTTCTGGATGGAACGATCGGCAACTCGAATTTTAATTGTTATTATTTCGAGGAACGAGGGGAAACGAACATGATTAGCGAAAAATCAAGAAGAAAAAGACGTGCAGGGCGGGCCGTAATAATGAAAGATGAAGGGCGGCAACGACGATGATTAAATCGAAAACATTAACGTAAGACAGGGGGGTCCTCTTGGCATGTGGAATTTGTTATGCATGAACCCAAGGAGGCACGGTTAGCCCCCTTGACACTTGTAGGAGCCAGCAATTAAAAACAAATTTTAAATTAAATAAAAAACAAACAAACAAACAAAAAAAAACAACAAAAAAAATAAACAAAATGAAGAAAAAAAACAAAAAGCAAAAAAAAAAAAACCAAACAAAAACAGAAAGCGAATTGCGAGATTACGATAAAACAGATAACAACAGTTTATTTAGAGAATTTTAATTAATCAATTAATTAATCTTCCCAACGTTGAAAAATCAAATGGGAAAGGAAAGAACGAAGAGATGAAAAAAAAAAAAATACATACATTTTAAAAAGTGCATACCTTGTGCCTCATGTGTTTACCTGTTTTTTTTTGTTTTTTTGTTGTTGTTTTTTTTTAACAATGAGGCAAAACCGAAAGAGTACGATTGATTGTATCTTCGGTTGGTTATTATATTTATGATTTGTTAATAATTGTTTCCATGAATTATTCGAGGGCGAAAGAGAGAGCGAGAGACAGAAAGAGAGAGAGAGAGAACGTGCAAATTTATCGGTTATTGTGTATATCCAAAACGAAAACGAAAACGAAAAAGTAAAAAAAAAAAAACATTAATGATAATAATACGAAAAAAAAGAGATACAGCTTTTTCTCTCGTTTGGCACCCTGCAAAGCGAGAGAATATGGCGAGTACCTGAACGTGACGTTTTATTATATACATAAATATATATGGATATATATATATATATTTATCTCAATTGCACGAGTGAAAAAAAATACAAGTCAAAGATGAATTCGGTGATGTGCTAGGAACAGTTAGTCGAGAGGCGTCGACTCGCCGTCCGACCGATGGCGAGGAGTCACATCGACCCTCCAAAAATTACAAACGAAAAACAAATTTTTTTTTTCAAAAAAATCAAAAATACGAAAGAAAGAAAAAAAATGTCACCTTACATCACATCGTATGCTCGACGATTGTTCCGCGATCATTGTTAACCAATAGCACGTCACGCCAGGACAGGAGCAATCAAATTTGCTGTTGTATTTTCTTGGGTTTTTTTTCTTCTTCTTCTTTATCTTCTTCTTCTCATTTTTTTCGTTTTTTTCGTAATTATTAACGAATTATCTTAATCGTATTTCCTAATTATAATTTAAAAAAATTCCCTAGAACATTAACACGCTCTTTTGCCCCGTGACTACCCCTATCAACCCCCCCCCCCACAACCTTACCTTTCTTCCCTTCGCCACCCTTAAATTAAAAAAAAAATAATGAAAAAAATAATAAAAAATAAATAAAACAATGAAAAGAAAAAAAAAAGAAAAATCTGATATTCCACAACTCCCGATCCGCGCCCATTCGAGCGTTGACCCTCCCACCTCCTCGTACACCCGCCCAGGACCCTCGTGAAAATCAAGTAACTCGAGAAACGTACGTGTATTCGAAAAAAAATAAAAATAAAAAAGAAGTGTATTCGTGAAAGCACGTACCTCGCAAGAGGTACGAACAAAAATGAATGAGGAGCGACGGGAGGGGGGAGTGTGTGTGTGTGTGTGTGTGTATATGTGTGTGTGTAAGAGAGGAAGAGAGGGAAATAAAGAGAGAGTAAGAAAGAGAGAGAGAGAGAGAGAGAGAGAGAGAGGGTAAGAGATATATGTACACCGTTTGATTGAAAATGCTTCTCTCTGAGAGGCGCGGTTATATCAGTTTGAAGAGGAGATAACCACTTTGTCAGTGCTCTCTATTGCTGCAACACGTCTGAACGAAATTATAAATAGTTGGAAAAAAAGAAATGTTAAGAAAAAAAAAATGTAAAAGAAACGAACAGGTAACCGATCGATCCCTGAGGGATTTTCGGGAGACAGATACGAATGCGAGTTGGAACGTTTAATTGTAAGCAATTGGGAGCAACGAAATAAAAAGTGATGCAGTCAGTCAACGTTGTTTTTTTTTCTGTCATTAATAATTTTACAATCGTCGATTATTCGTTCATCGTTTATTTTGCAATATCTTTCACAAGAGCAATACATTTTGTTGTTGTTGTTGTTGTTTTTTTTTTTGGGACACATCGATCTGTATTTACAGACATTGATGCGACGTGAAGCAGCCATGGGAAAACAAGAAAAACGTGGCTGCTGGTATGAAAATAACCGATGAGCAATATATCACTGATCAAAATATTCATCTTCCTCGTAAATTAGTATTCGTTTCGTTTCGAGCTTTATCATTTTCTCGAGACTCCCGAATTTGGTTACGAATTTCTTTTTTTTTTATGTTTAACTTTTTTTTTGTTCGCATTTTTTTGACTGACTGACTGTGAATTTTTAAACGCAGCCATGGATTTTATCGGTCACTTTTGTGCACAATAATTATCACGCGACACAAATACATTGTCCGAAAGTGGCAAGTTTGTCACCACTCATCTATAATTAACGAGTAATGAAATAGTCATCAGATATGAATTACTCATCCCGCAAAACAAACTTTGGGATACTTTTTTTTTCTTTTTTTTTTTTCGTCTTATCACCTTCTACGCGACAATTTTTACGATATTACACGCGAATAAGATTCAATAAAATAATTATTCTGCTGTATACCGAAGAAAATTCTACAACGACTATATCATCGTATTTTCGTTTTTTTTTTTTTTTTTTTTTTTTTTTTTTTTTTTTTTTTTTTTTCATCAGAAACTTTTTGACGAATGCGATTCTCTCGTTCGTTGCTGATGATTATCTCGCGATAATATCCTTTTTATCCGACCGCCCCCACGAAAACGCGTCCTTTCAGGCTTGCGAAGCGGGTGCAAAGTGACCGATTTCAGTCCAGAGCTTCACATGCATGAAATGAGCTTTTTCATGAGGGATCGGACAATTTCGTCTGTCGGACAATATTCTTCGAACAGCGAGAAAATTAGAAACTTCTTTTTTTTTGTTTTTTTTTTTTTTTTCAATTAATCAATTGAACCTTTTTTTTCCATCTGGATATCGATATCACTAGTTTACAAATTTCTCTTGCCCCCCGAAAACCCAATAAAAAAGTGTTATACATACTTAATTAAGGTCGCTGGGAAATAAAAAAAAACACTCAATCATTTTTCCAAATTAACCTTTTCGAGATCTTAGCAAAAAAAAAATATTTTTTCGGCCTTTTTTTTAATTATCGACATGAATCTCGAGAACGGTGGATCTAACTCAACCTGAAATGTATATTGTTCGACACCTATGTTCTTTACCTTCACGACAATACACTTTTTCCATCAATCGACATTGTATTTTTAAATATTGCAGTTGCTGGAAATTTGAAAAAAAAGATTAATGAATTTTTCAAGCTTTCTTTAAAATGACAGAATGATGGTTATTCTCTCTTTTGAGTTGGTATTTTTTCTTTTCAGGTTATTATGATTGCAGGTGAAAGGTTATTTGATTATTGTTATCATTATTCAATCATTTATTTCTCAATAACGCTTCTATGGAAAAATAATTTTCATTTTTATTTTTTAAAATAGCTTTTCCAGAGATTAACTATGATTTGCTCGTCTTTCAGGTTTTTTTGAAAGGCAAGTCCACCGATTCCCACTACTCCACTTATAAGGAAAAATAAATGAGTCATTTTCGTTTCTAGCGACCCCAAATTAGGCTGAAAAAAGAGAAAATTAGTTTTCGCACGAGATTTATTTTTTCGTGTAAACCAGTGTAATCGTGATTAATATAAATTGTGCGTGTATTTTCCATTATATTTCAAACAAACTCTTTTTCGCCGGTGCTCATGGTCATGATCCACACCGACGACGAGTCACGCGTGGGTGTGAGAAAGACACACGATTTTCGTGGGGCGTAACATTACACGCCGTTGATTAGCGACGAATATCGCCAATCATAATTAATTAATCAATAATTAATTCCGTCGTCATTCAAGTTTTCCCCTCATTGTTTTTTTCCAATCACCGATCAAGAACATTTCGTAAAAAAAATAAATTGAAAAAAAAATCTCTTTATCGACAATTTTCGTTGCGATTCTTTCCGCGATCTTAGAATCTCGACCGGAATTGGTTCGTGGACTCGAAAGCCGGGGTCCTCGCGGGTTTGAGAGTGAACCTGACCGGTTGTCCGTCCCGAACCTTCACCAATTTTCGATTTCCACTGCCGTTGGATTTTTGATGATTCGGACGATGACGGTACCACCAATATTCGCAGGCGAGGGTCACACAGGCCAAACCGATGCCCACGAAGATGACGATGAAGACACCACCGATGTTTTGGATGCTTATACCGTCGCTCTGATCGTCCTGCTTCTCGCAAACTTTTTTCTTCGGATTACTGCTCCACCATTTGTTTTTCAATTGTTCCAGAGTTCGCTTGTTCAACAACTGCAGGATTCTGTCGTGTAAAACGATTTTTTGTGTAAAAAATTACGGTTTTTCTTCGTTGTTGTTGTTTATCCGATAAAATGGTATGGAATTTGAGGATGTATGACACATTTGTTAAAGATAAGTCAATAAAATTCGGAATTTGTAAAATATCAAGACGATTGAGCTACTCGTTTGAAAGTTGTAGCCTCGTAAAATTTATGACGTTTTCTGGTGGGAATTTGAATAGATTGATAAATGTTCAAAATAAAAATGCAGGTCGATCGACCTTTGATATTCGATATTTAATATTAGCGATTGAAAAAAGGTGAAAAAAAACATGATGCGAGATGTAATAACATCTATTTCGCGATATTTCATGGTGAGATATTCTATGTGTCGTACATACTTTCCTTGATTATAACGCAAGCCTTTAAACATAATCTATATAATTATTAGGGTGTTCCAAAAATTTTTTTTTTTTTAATTTTCCAACAGCCCTAACCGGGAATAGTTAGTTTAGACAGAAGAAAAAAATCTGGCAAAATATGAGCATTCTAGGTTGACTTTTGGATCCCTCTCATTTGACTTTTAATTTTTTTATTTTTTTTTAAATTTAAGACAAAGTATTATTGGCAAATATTTTCTCATATTTCAACAATAAATTTTACTCTAGTTTAATTTTATATATCTCGCCTATTAAATTCAACTGAAGTGTGAAAAATTCTAAGGGAATCTTATTTGAGACACGAACTAATCCCCCCTGGCAGCTTTACGCACTCGAATAATTTTTTGTTAACAATAATCTGTCGTAAATTCAAAAGGAGGAAATAAATAATGAAAAGTTAAATTAGAGGGATCTAACACCCAATCTAGAGTGCTGATCTTTTGCCAACATTTTTTCTTCTATCTAATTTAACTAGTTTGATTCGAATTTTTATGCAAATAAGAATTTGTGGAATTTTCGAAAATCAACCCCCCCAGGGGCTAGGAATGGGAATGAATAATTTTGTTTTTGTTATACGAACGCGTTGTTGAGTTGATCCTTCAGTGCCGATCCTTGTTGAACCGCAATCGCGTAGGGCTTTCGCGAAAATTCTTCACCGACCGCGAGCAAATCGCAATTCGTCATCGCGAGATATTTTATGTCGGTCGCGTCGCCCACGAATGCAAATTCGTTAGTCAAATTTTGATCTATTTGTCGCACCCGTCGCAAAGCTTCGTCCAAATTTTGTGGAAATGTAGCTTCTTTCATAGCTTGGAACATTTTTGTATATTTGTCGCTGACCGGATAATCCCAAACCGCGAATTTCGCTCTCTCCACCTCCGACAAACTGTCGTTCAAACTCATGTCTTTCCAAATTCTGTAACAAATCGTCGTACCGACGTATTTCACGTATTAATCTTATTTTCATTATTTATCGTTAAATTTCTTCGTTTTTCAAATAAACGAAAAAAAAATTGGGATTTTTCACGTTGGACACAATTATTTTTGTTCAATTGAAAATATCGCATTCCAAATGTTTATGATAAGCCAAACAATATAATTAGAATTGAAATTTACAAACATTAAAAAAAAATAAAATGATATAAGAAAAAAACGAATGAATTGTTCGGATAGTAAGCAAATAGCCAAAGCAAGGTAGTTGCTAATTACGTTTATATCGTTTTGCATTTTTTTTTAGCATGCTTTGCAATGAAATGTGTAATAACGTGGGATAACATAGTTACTGCAGATAAAAAATATCTAAATATATCCTAAAGTTTCACAAAACATCTCGTATTTGAAATCCATCTGGTGATTCATGATCCTCGATGAAATAATATTCCAAAGTCATCATCGTTTCCAACATTTTGTCAGGAATCAACGTGCCAATACTTTTTATTATTTTTTTAATCCCACGCATTCAATAAAATTTACAAAACATAGAAAAAAAAAGACATATGATAAATCGATTGGATTTTTGTTTTTTTACTCTCGAAAAAAATGTTTCGACTCATTGTCAGTTACGTAATGAGAAAAAAATAAATGCAACATGACTATCAACAAAATCTCATTTTCCATGGGTTTTCCCGTATAAAATTTTTTTTTTTAATTTTTTAAAAATATTTAAATAATGGTCTTTACAACTTATACATTGTTTTAACAACAAGAACATTCGAGAACAATGAAAATCGCAGATTGCTGGGTCTGCTGTTTTTTATTTTATTTTATTTAATTTTTTTAATTTTGTTTATTTATTATTTTTCGGTTTCAGACCAGACGTGTGACTATGAGAACTTCATTACAATTTCCGTGCTGTTCACAATCTTCAAATCTCAATAGTTAGGTAAGTACAAAAAAAAATATATATTTTTTTAAAATAACTATGACAAGAACAAAAAACCCATTTTTCATACGTGGGCAAAAACATTATTATTATTATTATTATTATTATTATTATTATTATTTGAAAAAACTATTTTCCACACGCGTGCAAAAAACCTTATTATTATTATTATTATTATTATTATTATTATTATTATTATATTAATTTTTTTAGTTCTCGTTCGAAAATTCTTATAATTAATAAATCGTCGTTGAAAAATCTCTCGTACTCACCCGTAAAAACGCGTTTCGATATTGGACATGCGTTCGAAGTACGTGTAACCTTCGGAGTTGATTATCGGTGCGTATTGCACCTTGTACTGTTTGCTGAGATCCTCGAGCGATTCGATGGGTGTCTCGAGTCGTGAAACCGTGAGAAAAGCGGCCAAATTGGCGGTGTAAGAAGCGATGATGATGAAACCGAATAGCCACCAAGTGGCAGCGACCAAACGACCCGATAGATTCTTCGGTGCCTCACCGCCGCCCTGTGGGGTCAACGAGGTCATGCAGAACCACAGACACTCGCGAAGACTGAATTCGCGTTTCTCATCGTCGTCGCGATATTTCTCACGATTGTTCTGATAGCTGTAGGGCGACCAACGATCGAATATCCACATGAGAAAACTCGTGAAGAAGTAAGAACCGAGAATGCACAGCCAAACTTCGTTCTCGAGTACGGTGAGAAATTTGAACAGCGAAGTTTCGGCTTTCGGTTTTCTCATGAGTATGGAAATGCCAACGAGATCGTAATAGGGAACCGTGAAATCCACCACGTTTTCACGCTCGGCCATTACCGACAACGCACCAAGAGCAATGTCCGCCTTTTTGTCCTTCAATTCCCGTATCATTCCGTTCCACGTTCCATTCTCGTCCATCGTGCCAAATTTTTTGTCCTGCACCTCGTATATCTCGTACTCGAAATTACGAAGCTTGCGTATCTCCTCGATCAGATCTATGCAATAACCCGACCACTCTTGCGTTTCCGGATCGTACATCATGAACGGCGGTTTTTGCACCGTTACTATCCGAAAACTCGTGACTGCCGTGTGACTACGAACTACGTCCGTGTTGTTGTTTGGTAGCTGTTTTCGTTTTTTTTTACCCCGATTTTTTTCAATTTTTTTTCGAATTTTTCGTTCGTTCGGTTTTTTTTTGTTGCCCAAAATGAAAAGAAGAAAAAGGAAATTAGATGGACGAAAAAAAAGATAAATGGAGGGTACGTGTGGGTCGCGTGGATTTTTGTCACACGGTGGGGGGTTCTTTTTTCTTTTTTTTTTGCTGTCGAAAATTAGCTGTATTGGTTTTTCGTTAATTTAATTGCAGGTTTTATCAGCGATCGTGTTGTACGTTATCATTGATTTATGACAATTCTATTTATTCGCCCTATGAGTGGGATATTAATACTTGATCTGCTTGCAACGTGCACAGATGTGCGATGCGTGCGTGAATTAAAATGAAAAAAAAATAAAGAATGAAAAAAAAATGAAAAAGTTTTGTCTCCATGTTTCGATAATTTGTCGCTTGAATTTGAAATTGTTATTATTGTTGTCTTTTTTCATATTTTACGATCTTGTTTTATCGTCGCGAGGGATCTGGCGATATCGTTTAATTTTTTTTTTTCGGAACAAACGTTCAGCTCGAATGCTGCACATTGTTACCCAGAAACTCGAATGTACGAACTTCGTTCAAAATCAAATCTTCTTCCGACAAAATTATTCGGAAACTGGAGACAGGACTTGGAAAAACAAAAAAATTGTCGGAATGACCCATATTGATTTCAAGATCGATATTTTTCATTTCAGAATTGATATTTACAATCCTTCATTTTTTTTCATTCTATCAAAATTATTTTCAAAATAAAAATATATCGGAAAAATATCATCAACATGCTCAATTCATAATATTGCAATAACTATAACAAAAAAATCAAAATATTTGAAAATCTGCAATAGGCAGAAAATATGTATATAAAAAATAATTTTAAAAATAAGAAAAAAACCAGAGACATATGTATGCATAAGAGAAAACCGATCCCTCGTGGTAATGGCCAATTTTAAACATTTCAAAAGCTGCAAACTTAGGAAAAAAAAAATAAAATTATTCGACACTAATCCGGAGGGCAGTTCGATCAAAATTCGTCTAAGGACCACCCTGATACATACATATCGAATAATAATAATAATAATAATAATAATAATAATAATAATAATAATAATAATAATAATAATAATAATAATAATAATAATAATAATAATAATAATAATAATAATAATAATAATAATAATAATAATAATAATAATACCAATAATAATGATAATAAGTATTAAAGAAAAACGTGTGCTAGGCAAAATTTTTTTTTTTTCATGTAAATTATCGAATCATCGTGAATTTATTATACGAAAAAAAATAACTCACAACAAGATCGTTATCGATGCCAGCGGGCCAAGTGCCGAGTTCGTCCGTGGAAGCGATTTTGCCATTGATAATGCCGATCATGTTGATGGTCATGTTGAATTTCGCCATGTGTTCACCGTTCTTCGTGCCCCATTTGAAATCGGCGAACGTTGGCTGAAAATCATCGCCTCTGGTCACGGATTTCAATTTTTCCAAAAGATCCAATTTCCGCACAGGTGTGTTATCGTTGTCGTAAGCGTCGCAAGTGATGTAATTAGGTTCGTAGGGCCAATCGGCATCGACGATGGCTCGTCTCATGGCCAAAACAGCCAAATTCGTGAGATCGTAATAAAACGCGGATGCGAGTTTGGGTTCCTTCAACGATCGTTGATTATCGAGTTCGCCGAGTCTCTGTTGACTCTCGACCGTTCGTTCGGGTTTGAAGAACAACAACGACAAATTTTGACAATCGCACCAAGGATCGAATTCGTGTTGCGTAAAAGCGTACCAGCCGTATTTTCGATCGGTGTAATTCAATTTTTGCGCAGCGTTGAGAGTCATTTTCAAACCCTCGTCGTCGGTCAACAAAAAATAATTGACGATATCGAGCGATCGTAATTTGTTCAACAGAGCCTCGGTCAAATTTGCGCCATTTTTTCTGGACGTTATGACGTGACGGGTTTGAACGTTCAGGAGGAGACTCTTGTATTTGTGGTCCATGACGAAGTCGGGATCGAATATGACCGCGGCGTTGCCGATTTCCATGGCCTTGGCCAATTCTCTTATGGCTTCGGGTATCAAATCCGCGGGTGGCATCACTTGGATCAGATAGTCCTTCTGATCGTTCGTCAAGTTTCGCCAGTGACGCAAATCGCCCTCCTGACCGAATTGCGCGGTCAGGGTGGGAATTCCGAGAGCAGCGACGAACGAATTTACCGTTTCCGCACCGTAACCCGTTCGCGTGGTGTCCAGAACGAGATCCGGCACTTCCGAAGATTTTTCTTGCAACGCCGTGTCCCAAGCCGAGCACAAAATTTCCAAATCTATCTTCGGATCCGAACCGTTTATCGTCACCGTCACGATTTTACCCAAATAATCCGGATGTTGTTCCCTCATTGTTTTCAATGATATCGTCACGCTGCTGTTGGCTATCGGGTTGTTCTCGTCGTTCACGATAACTGTCGGTAACAACGAACGATTTAACGCGTGGGGAAATTGGAGAGTTGTTGATGATTTTGAAAATTAATGGAAGAAATAAATTGTTCGGTGAGAAAAAACACTTTTTTTTGGGTGATAAATATATTTTTTTTTCGTTATTCTTCAAGATTTGGGTGTGCAAACGTTTGTGGTGAACGAGTTTTTGTTTGTAGTGGGACCGAAAAAAAGTTATGGGACTCTCAGCGATTTTTATGACCCAAAATTTGAAAAAACTCGAATCCACCGGTTGATTCACACTCTGATACGTTTGTGGTAGAATCCAACGGTTGATTCACACAGAGATACGTACGTAGTACCAAGATTTGATTGTAGTAACCGAGATTTCATTTGCAAATCGAAAAAAATGGTTTTTTATTAAAAAAAAAAAATAAATTCCTATCACCCAACTTGGATAACATTTTTTTTTTGCTCCTATCTTTAAGATTTGGATGTGTAATTGTTTGTAGTGAGAAGGATGCAAAAAAAAGTTTCGAAGACTGAACCTCTTAATTTGTCTTTTTAGCGAGAATATTTTTTTTGAGAATTTTTTTTACAAACACACATACAACCACACACACACAGACAAACGTCGTTATTATTATGAAACTTATATTCCTCGGAGGTCGCATCCGTTCTCGCAATAATCCAAATGTCCGGAGAGTTGCCTTCGCCCTCGTCGTACCCATACGCTCTCGCATATACGCCCGGTATAGAAATATTTTGCTCGAGTCTCACGGCCTTGTCGCGGAAATTAAAGTACCTTGTGTCGGGGAACGACGATTTCTCGAGAAAATTGAATTCCCCGTCGTCGCGTTGTCAGTTAAGCTATCATGCTGCACACACACACACACACACACACACACGTACACATCTACACAGCAGACACACATGTACACATGAACGTGAAACTCTGGTAAGTTTTCAAAGGGACCTTCGAAGACGTGACTATATCCATCATAAGGACACATAGCTTATAAACTCTCCTGCGAAAAAGTTATTATTCCATTCACTATTTTCTTCATGTTAACCACTGTTAAGGTAGTACCCTCCATAAGAGAGTTCCTCGTCAGATTTTCATAAAACTTGGCATACTTATAGGTATTGATAAGAAAAAGGTTCAGTTAAATTTTTATGGCTTTTCGGAGCGTGAGAAAAAAGATCATCAACACTTTTATTTTCACACGTTTAACATGGAGCCTTATGGAGAATCACGCTCAATTTGATATAATACAAAAAGTCTTCGTCAGATTTTGATGAAAACACTTAAGCTGCAAGTTGAATATTCGGAGAACATTTTAGGTACTTGACAGCGGAGATCAGGAGACTGTGATGATAATAGTAAGCAAATGAACATCGGGAAAATACAGTTTATATGAGCAGTTGATAAATAATGCACATCCAATCTATCAGTTTAATTTTAAATAATATACGTTAGGTGTGATTATGTCACTTTACTGAATTTATAAATTCTGAATTTATATAACAGTAATGAAGTGAAGTAGTCAATCAATTTTCTTGCGTTACGCCCAAAAATGTTTGTTTGTTTGTGAAAAACAATGCGCGACGAGCAAGTTATTACGTGTTATTACGATGATTGTAGGACAATAAAGCACTAAACAGCACAATTGTGATTCGCGCAACGAATGAAAAATCGTGGAAAAATTTCGAAATATTGCGGCAATTAAAAATTCGTGTATGGAGCATCGCTGTATCACGTTGTAGGTATTCGGGATAAATTTCGGAAAAGCTGATGCATGGTAATTGCATGTAACGCGGAGGGTAGTACCGTAAACTGCATAGCAGCGCGTTGGAGGGGTAAACTGATTGATGCCGTCGCTCTATCGCCAACCCTCGGTCAATTTAGTTAAAGTTTTTTTTTTTTTTTTTCATTACAAAGTGATGAGTGAATTGTCTGGAAACAACCTTTTCAACTTATAGGGACATCAAAATATAATCTATTCAAAAATCGTCCGTATATATATTCAAGAATTCAATGAATTTTGTACATGATTAATGAATTTGTATACATTATATATGTGTATATTAATATATGTATGTGTATATATATATATATATATATATATATATATATATATATATATATATATATATATATATAATGTATACAAATTCATTCATCATGGGAAAAATTCATTCGTACTCGCAATATTTATATATATCGATAACTCTCTAATGCCTCTGACCGCCTCCAGGCGTGGTACACCTTACGAGTTATTAGACGTGTCGGTATAATTTTTCATCGGAACTGCTCAGCCCTGCTTATAGTCGAAGGATCAGTGTTACTTTTGGCGTTTGTCGCGTTGTCCCAGGGCGTTCCGTTTCCGAGCAACTTCAATTCAAAGACAAAATTGACCGCCAAAACACGAAAATAAATATTTTTCTCCAAACACGATTTACGCATGTAAATCGTAATTTTGACAAAAAATAGTAATTTTGGTCGAATCGATTTTTAAAAAAATAGGTGAGTGGATAGAAGTGTGTTCTATCGAATGGCGAACGAGGTTTCAGGTTTTCAATGATTCTTCTATAAAATATTTGAGTTCGTTTTCGCCCGCGATATTACTATTTTCAATTGTACATGGCGTAAGCTTCACCAAATTCGAAAACGGACTTCAGATTCGTTATTTCCGTGTTAATATTAATCTATACTGATTTATTGACGCAAATTAAAAAATACGGCATCAGATGGATAAATATTGAGATTACGAACGATACGAACAATAAACATGTAGATTTTCGTACTCTGAAGATTTTGCTTACCAACGACGAAAAAATAATTGTTACGAAGAAAAAAAAAAACTAAGGAAAAAAAAACAGTGTTCGACAGATTGAATCGTAAAAGATGCACGAGATCACAGACTCGTCTGTCTCTTGAGAAGACAATAGCAGAATGGATTGGCTCGACGGTCAATTATTCAAAGGACACGTGTCCCAGTCAAACTCAAACTCCAAATGCATTACAAATATCACACCACGACAGGACGTAGACGTTTCAGCTTATCGCCATGAAAAAAATCGGAGATTCAACGAGATTCCATGCACGAAAGCACCTCGCAACGTCGTTACGAATAATCAACGATCGCAACTACGTTACCAATGGTATGAAATGGATAATAATAATAATAATGATAATAATAATATATAATATAATATAAAATAATTTTTATGAAATAGTAAAATTAAAAAAAAAATAATAATAAATATCTATGAATATTAATAATAAAGAATAATAATAAAACAATAATAAAAAATTGAGGAACAATAATAATAATAATAAATGAAAAAAAAAGAATAAAATTCTAACAAATTATGAATTTGAAGAAAAATAAAATGAATTAATGAATAAAAGAAGCCAGACGTACACAGATTGACCGGTCTCACGCCCGTCTTTGATTCGGATGTGGTCGTTTGGGGTTGTTCCTGTCCCCGGGCGTTCAGTTGTTCATTAATCGACATCCAAAATCCCAGAAGCACGAGAATCACCGAGATTCTCGTGACAACGCCATTTCCGGAATCCATGACGTGGCCTCACCCACGCCGTGACTCCCGGCTACCCTCGCGAATTCTCGAATCCTTTCGCCCTTCTTCGAGATCCACCCTCAATTATCATCCCAATTCTGAAACGTTTTTTTTTTTCCGAATCGACATCATCAT
This sequence comes from Diplazon laetatorius, assembly GCA_963662125.1. Lineage (NCBI taxonomy): Eukaryota > Metazoa > Arthropoda > Insecta > Hymenoptera > Ichneumonidae > Diplazon > Diplazon laetatorius. The sequence continues at coordinate 11,901,245 of OY759157.1, read as the reverse complement.
CAATCACAACACGGCCTACGTACAAAAGAGCCATGTATGTATAATACATTGACGAACAAATACGGCAGAGAAAAATTTGAATTTTTTTGTTGTTTCTTTTTTTTTCATACCAAAAAAATAAAACAAAAACAATAACAATCATGAAAAATTATGTAAAAATTGTATCGTCTCTTAAAAGAATTCAAAACATTAACGAACAAACAGATCAGCGAGAAAATTCGACATTTTTTCAAACTTTTTTATTTTTAAACACAAAAAAAAATTAAAAAAAAAAACAACAACAACAGGCATGAGAAATAATGTTTGAAAAAAGGGTATCTTATCTTACCGAGAAATATGCATTGACAGACAAGTTACAGCAGAAAAAATAAAAAAAAAAGGAACCGAAATCTTTTTTTACAAAAAAAAAAAAAAAATTAGGCACGAAAAATAATGTTTGAAAAAATGTATGGTCTTTCGTTAAACAGTCCATTGAATGAAAAATCATTACGTACCATCGTAACGCTGGCATTTGAAAAATATTCAAATGAAAACTTTTTAATAATGCGATCACAGTCAAAGTTTTGTGGGATCCTTTGGTGTGTGTGTGTGTCGGAAGATCGTTGAAAATTCACGACGACCGATGATTGGAATTAACGCGTTTGGGTCGAATTTTGGTCGACGACTAAGAGGCTCGACAAAACTCACGTCCTGACGGATCCTCGATTTATACGTGTTTGTCCATTGGTTGCCGCGGGGACGACCCAATCAATCCATCGACACAAATACGTCGCGGACACGTCCTGGCTATATAACTATGTACATATATATATATATCTGTATATATACGCGGTCGGATGGACACGTTGGTTGCGCTTTTGCTCGTCCTCGTCAGGGTCTTCCGTCGACACTCTCGCGAACGACCGACGTGTTTTCCGGGGGGGCGTGTGGGGAGGACGCGAGGACCTTCACCGAGTCCCCGTGACACGCATTGACTCCTGGACGACTTTGCTCCGAAGTCGCGGAAAGGGAAAGGGAAATTAAAATAACTAACACAAAAGCGCCAAAGCGACCGAAAAATTGGACCATTAATTTATTTATATTATTTATTTTTTTTTTTATCGAGACATGACTGATCCAAATTGAAAATCGATTTTATCCTCATGAAATACTTATACTCAGCTATGATTCCGAATTTTTTCACCGCCGTACGAAGCATGTGAACGCTGTAAGATTTATCAGAAAATTATTCATAATCATTTTAAAAAAATTTAACATATCAATTATTGCACGCTAATTGAATTATAATTATTTGTTCGAAAAAGTATTTCGAATGCAATTTTCATTGAACCAATGCCCATCCCTGTACCCGACTACAGGTTTGTTGTAAGATTTTTTTTTTCCCGTTGCTACACAGCGAGTCTCGTCAAACATTGTTGAGAATGAATTTTTGATGGGCCTTTTGGTATTGAACTCGAGAATTTTTTTGTATGAAACTCGCGAAAAAAAAAAATTGGAATTTCTTTTTTTTACTCGTGACACGTCCAATTCAGATTTAAGGTCGATTTTACGGTCATGAAGTTCATAATTGGACGTGTCACGAAAAAAAAAAAGAAATTCCAATTTTTTTTTTCGCGAGTTTCATACAAAAAAATTCTCGAGTTCAAATACCAAAAGCCCCATCAAAAATTCATTATCAACAATGTTTGACGAGACTCGCTGTGTAGCAACGGGAAAAAAAATAAAATCTTACCACAAACACAAACGTTAAAAATAAAAAACAAAGAAAAAAAAACGGCGTCAACTGGGCATAAAATAACTATTTCAATGTCAAACGTACACACGCACTTACCTACACGCTGAACATTCACACATGTGCGGAATACACGAATGGGCCACAAGTTCAAACATAATTTACTTTCCGTTTTTTTTTCAGTTTTTTTTTCAGTATTTTTTTTCTTTTTTCTGTTTTTCAGTATTTTTTTCACTGATACCGAAGCGTCGGGGTTGCGCTTAACTCGGTGGCGGTCATCACGTGGCATTTTGCACGACCTCGACCGGCCACATTCGCCGAAGCGTGTTGGACACGTACGTTGTGTACATTACATAAGTGGCCGAGGCATGTACGATACCGGCATAGGTGTAGATAACAACGTGCTTTTGAAAACCGACTACGTGTATACAGACCCCGCGATATCCACCCCTCCCCCTTCCCTCACCTCCTCCCTCCGCCCCCGGCCTCATGATGTTGTACCACGGACTAGCGGAGGCGGCGTCGTCAAAGCACAGAGAACCCCCTCCCCCCCCCCCCCCGTCCTCACCCTCCTCAACCTCATCCCGATATATGCTCGTAAGCTCACCCTCGAGCCTCGCACGCTCGAACGGCCCTTCGCAACGCCCGCAACCGTTATATTACACACACACACACACACACATTCAACTCGCGTTTCCGTCAAGCTGTTAAAAGCCAAAAACCCAATGGCCACATCTGCTTTCGTATTTAGTTGTTACGTGTGTATGTAAATATATATATATGTATTTGGGAGTGCGGAGGGACGTCCCAAATCACTGGATTAAAACCCTGCCTTCCACCGACGTCGTCGATGATTATTTTTTTTTTCAAACATCTTTTGAATTCTGCGACATCACTAATTTTCGTTTAGATTTTTCAAAACGCCTCAATTTTTCTACCAGATTGTCTTATCGAAATTGAGGATTTTTTTTTTGATAAAATTGGAGTGGGCATCGTGTTCCTGATATCCATTTTTTAAATTGAAAAAAAAAAAAAAAATTCAACTCTAAACAAATTCGAGATTTTCCGAAAATCCAATATACGATAATAAGAAACCATTAGGTTTCTTGTCTAAAAAAAAAACAACAAAGAAGTAAGTGAAATCTATCTTGCGAAAAAATCGAGGTTTCGGTTTGCGATGTAAAATATCTGAAAAATCTTCTTTTTTTTTTCTAAATAAAAAAAAACCACTGAAAAATCCATTTTCTATGCGTATGCATAAATAGAAAGGTTCTGTCTATGTATATATAGAGGTTGTCCTAATATATATAATATATATAGGACCACCCTAATTTATGTATATACACGTATATATGCGGATGGTTCTTATTTTGGTTGTTTTTTTTCTTATTTGGGTGCTTCCAGGGGATCAGATGATTCGAAATGACTACAAAAGAAAATCTTTAAATTTTAAGGTCCCTATTTAAATTTTCAATATTGCCGCCAAACTCGTAATCGTTGACGACACGTCGAATCGTATATCGACAACCCTCAAACATACAAAAAAATATATATATGTTTAGTGATTGTCGATACAGTATCCTCAAAAATTGCTGGGCAATCGTCGTATTTGTTTTATGAACGGCTTATTATTTCATCGAAATTGTCACGAGCATGTATTGTAGCTGGACCGAAATTATAGGAATTATCGTAACGATCGTTATCAGAAAAATGACACGCTCGTTAGGTCGAACGGCACCGTCATCGAACCATCCAACTCCCTCGGATTGCCAGGGGTGGGTTTATTTTTTTTTCTTTTTATTATTCCACAAAATTCGGAGGATGGAAAAGTAATTTTTTCAATCGATAATCCGTCTGGAAAGTTGATGTGATTAGCTTGGAAATAATGAACGAATATCATATGCTGCCATTGATTAATCGACAATTTGTCTTGTTATTATTAATCAATCACTCACAATCAATCAGACGAATACGCGAATTTAGATGGTCGAGCGAATATTTAATATATACATGGTCGTATTTTTATTTTCCATATAAACATAATATTAATTAAACATTAATATTATTGTTGACCGCAATTCTTTTATTAAAAACAAAATAATAATAACAATATTGTTGAAATATACAGAGCTACACTTTGACCCAGTGCCAAATTGCGATACAAATTTTCTGTCGAACGCGTTTAGTTAATTATTTTAATAAAATCCAATTTTTTTTCCCCAGAGAATTGAAATCAAATGAATAAATAACAATAACAATAACAGTTCTCATTTCATTCGAGCGGAACAATCGAATTTGTCATGGTGAAATGAATTCTGGTTTAGGGGGAGGGGATGAAAAAGCCATATCACGTTTATTCGTCATGGCCACGCGGCACCACCGCAAATAATGGAATTTATTAAATTACCCCAAACGGAATATCAATGTGGTATGTAAAAAAATAAAAAAATAAAGAATAAAGAAAAATATGTAAGTTGACAGACAAAAAACTGACAATGAGAAAAAACAGTTTTTATTTTCTTATTATAAGCTGGAAGGCTGGGGGGGGGGGGGAGGGAGGTTCGGATAAAAAGTCATGACTCTTTGATGCTGAAGGAAAGAAGAAAATCGAGTCGGCTGTGGCGGATAGAAGGTATCTCGTTAAGACGACGACGACGATGGGGAACAGCAGTGACGGTGACTTCGGTGTTAGTGCAACAACCCCACCACCTTGCGAGAAGAGGGTGAACGTTGATGCGGTTAAAAATGCAAAACCGAGGGAACATCGAGGGGAGAAGAAAAATATATAAATATATATTAGGGTGGTTCTTAAAAAAAAACGTATAGCTACCCACCTTCGGAATAATTCTAGACTGGGAAAAACGAATTTTCACATTTTTCACCGATTTTCATATTTACCCTCCGCATTGCCCAAATTCGTTTGAAAGTTGTTGAGATTATTTTTTTTTTTTTTTTACGAAAAAGGTTGTGAAAAGAAATGTGAAAAATATATATATTGTAAAAAATTATACTACAAAAACACCAAAAAATGTTGACAGCTATTCGGCAAACATAACCTAAAAAATAAAAATAATATGATTTTTTTGAGGTTATGTTCTAATGTTATGTGTTTGGTGTTTTTTGTGGTATAGTTAATTATAACATACATTTTTTTACAATTTTTTTTTCGCCACCGTTTTTGTATAATGCTCGAAAATGTGACATGAATGATTTTTAAAACTTTATAAATTTGAAGATCGAAAAAAAAATATGAAAGTTCTTTTTTCATGGTCTAGAATTATTTGGAAGGTGAGAAGCGATACTTTTTTTTTAGGCCAAATAAAAACCACCCTAATATATATGTACACACATATATATCAAGGTGGAAAAATATAACGTTAAGTCGACGGTAAAGCACGGGGCAGGAGAGTGAGTAAGCCTTCGTGAGGGGGTTGAAGCGTCTGTGACGCGGTGTAACAGGGTGGTATTGCGGGGTTACTCGAAAAAGCACCGAACCGTGGGCTGGAGTATATAAGAGGTCGACGGTTGGGTGCAACGTTGGACGTTCGTGAATAGCTTTTTCTCTCTCTCTCTCTCTCTCTCTCTCTCTCTCTCTCTCTCTCTCCCACACACTCATTCTCGTTACCCCCGGAATTCTTCATCATCGCCCGAGGTGAAAAATGATAACGCAAAGAAACGAGAAAAAAAAACTAAACTAAAATAATAATAATGATAATAAAACAAACAAATAATCGTACCTGCCCCGAAGAGACTGAAATGGGCTAATGAAGACACATCAAAAGCGAGAACGACGAAAATTTTCATGCAAAAGATTTCACCGACTTTTGGATACGGCTTTTTGCACGTTGAAACAGTTTTCTTTTTTCTTTACCCCTCTTGCATTTCTTGGCTTTGTAATATCCGTTAACGAGAGTATAGCCCGTCCTGTGTTTCTCTTACTCTCTTTTTTCATGAGGTTTTTATTATTCTCTGCGAATAATGGAAGCACCTATCATGGCTTTGGATGGGTTTTACACTTTTTTTTTGCATGTTTCTTCGGGCAAGATGGAAGGAGTGAGTTCAAAGCACGTTGTTGTTGTTATTATTATTATCATTATTATTATTATTATTATTATTATTATTATTATTATTATTTTAATTTATATTATTATATTTAAATTTTTTTTCGTTATATGATGTTTTATTATTATTATTGTAATTATTATCGAGGATGGTGGTAGTAGTGTGATCTCTCTCTCTCTCTCTCTCTCTCTCTCTCTCTCTCTCTCTCTCTTCCTTTCAGGCTGATGGATAGCGACGGACAGCCATTTCTGTGTGCCTCTTACTTCTAGATGGATGATCATGCTGTTCGAAAACCTTTCAAGCAAATACGTCATCGACGTCATAAATGAGTCAGCAAATAGGCCGGAGGGCAAACACGTGGCGATGAGCCAAGAAGGAAAAAAAAACACAAAAAGGAACAAAAAAAAAACTGTTATCGGCATCGCGTCGTCGACGGTGAACCTGTCGGCACTTTCTCGCAGTCAAATTGAGTCGCGTTCTGATAAGGTCGATTGAATTGGTCAGAAGTGGGCCGAGTTTCGCCTCTCGAGCCTGTGACATTTCGTTATATCGAAGTTTCCCATGAATATATATGTATAGTATATACGCATGTATATAAATTTGGTATCCCGTATTGCCCCACTCTTGGTAAATTTTGTGGGAGGACAAACACAGTCGAATTTGCGATTTGGACAGAGTTCACGGGGTCGATTCAACGTGGCTGAACAATGAAATGAAAAAGTTTTGTTATATCGACTGACCACTTTGAATCGTGGTTAGCGATCGATGATTTCTTCATGAGAAAACCAACGAAGATTCAACGAAATATGATAATGCTACGTCATCAGGAGAGGAATCTTCGTGTACTATATACATGGGATTTGGAACAAGACGTTGCAAGTTTTAGCCAATGATTTGAAAAAAATATTCACATGCTTCCCCATTGAGGAATCTTCGTTCACTACCCACGATTCGGACGAAGCAAATTTCAAGTTTCCAGGTTTTTGACCCCTCATTGTGCTCACGTCGACGACCTTTTTTTTTTTTTTTTTTTTTTTTAAGGATGTTGAGATCTATTAATTTCTGTATTTTAATCGTATATGTTAAGTTACAAACGAAGGCTCATCGAGGCTCATCAAACGACGCGAGCTCGTAAAAAAAAATAAAATAGAATAAAATAAAATAAATAATTTTGAAAAAAAGTCGATTTGTCGTGACAGGTTGAAGCACAATGTGTATGGGCTATGTGGGTCTGAGAGACTCGGCCACTGCAACTATACAGGGACTGTCGTAAAAATGTACGGGTAAGCCGTAACGGGATTTCAAACGTGACTCCGGGGAGAACATCTCCACGTCGAGCATTTCCTTCGAACGCCCGGTCTCGTTATTCGTGATAGCTCTACGGGGGGCAGGTGGAGAGGGGGGGGGTCGGAAACCGTGAAGATATTGCGGTTGAAGAACAAGAATTCCAATCAAAATAAATAAATGAATGAATGAATGCATTACCGGAAATTAGAGAAAAAAAATATTGGTTCGATTTAAATTGAACGAATTTTTGTATGATCATTGAGGGACTTTTGACCCCCCCTCCCCCCTGATTCCGGTGTATCAGTTCACCTCGAGTATATAGATTTCAACCATGAACGCCCGACCTTTGGGTTCAGTGGGAACGCGGTCGTTGATTCTCTGGTAAGCTCGAGTGATTTGGGTTTTTTTTTTTTTCCGCTGAGGGCCGAGATCGCGGTAACTGCACGAAAAATTGAGATTTTGTCAAGAATTTTTTTTTATCATAAAAGATGAGAGGAGAGAAAATTATCGATTTCCCGGATTTTTGTATTATATATAATATATATCTATATTTTTTATTAGCGAATGAAAAAAGCTCGCTTTAATTTCACCGTCTTCGGTACGGGGCCCCTCAAAAAAATGCACTCTGGGAAAATTGTGGCAAAACTAAAATTGAAAATTGTAAAACTGGACTTGTACGTCTGTAGCACTTCTTAGAAAAAAATCAATATTCCAAAAATGAAAGGAACATTGGACCTATGAATTTTCTTTCTTCACATTTTTATAAAAATATATATGTATATATATTCGCCAATTTTATTAATTTCTACTAATATGTATCGAATATTCTTTGAAAAATGCATCGCTCGGGTAAGCTAAATAAATTGTTAGATTTTTATTCTCATTTCCGAATTTTTACTGCATTGTAAAAATAAATCACACCACAATATCTCAACGCAATTCAAAGACTTTCAATTCAATCTGGCAAATTGATTTTTCTTCTTCGTATTAACAATTTTTTTTTTTTTTAATTCTCATTTTACCGGAAATCTTTTGGTTTTTCTGGGTCGTTCGTTACACGCACGTTCGACGATTAAGACTCAAGAGTGTATTCTCTTGTACCGAGCATAGTCGGTTGACGTCGAATTCGTTCGAAGCTCTTGAAGTTAAATTCGCGAGCGAGCAGCGCCCGAGAGATGTTGTCGACAACGAATGAAAGAGAGAGAGAGAGAGAGAGAGAGAGAGAGAGAGAGAGAGAGAGACAGAGATAGATACAGATATATATATATATATATATATATATATATATATATATATATATATATATATAGCACGAGGGAGGGAGAGAGGTCGGGGAAAGCTTCGAGGACACGAGACGCGGACGGGAACGACGAAGAGATCGATCGTGCGGATCTGGCCGACTCGATAGGGGTCGTATCTACTGTCCGGGCAGGGATACGAATGCGCTACGGTCGGCCGGGGCCAAAGGGCTTAAAGGGCCCTTTGCCATCAGTGGCTTTAAATACACCGCCACTTATAATCGCTCCGAATTACTCAGAAACACGCGAAATTACAAATTTCGTCACCGAGTTTAAACCACTTCAGCTATTTGAACTATTTCAGATCTACAAAATATCATTAGAATCTACGGAATATTTTTTGTAAATTTTCTTTCATTCATTTCTCTCGTTTAATTCATCAAAAAGAAAAAAAAAAAGAACGAACACTATATTGTCGTCAATGTAATTTTTCAAATATTTTTTTTTCAATTTCCATTCGCCATTTTCCAAAATCCACTTCGTTCAACATCGCAAACTCATCGTTTTGAAAGACGAAGAAAATTGGTATCATAAATCTTTTGATAATCTGTATAACGATGGTATCGGTTGTCGATGAAAAAGATTGGTCATGCGTCTGCAGTTTGCAGTGGGAAGAAAAAAAAATAAAAAATGAAAAATACCATTTTCGCCACGCGAGGGTGGCGTCGATGGGGGTGGCTAGGGTGGTCCTGGGGAACGAAAAAAAAGAAAAAAAAATATTGTTGGGTCGTCGATTCAATGAAAATAAATAAACGTGCGTGCCTGTGAATTTGCCCCAGGTTTGTTCAAACGCGTGCTTTTCCAATCTGCACTTTTCCAATCTTTTCTTTTCACATTTTTCTTGATAACCCATTTTTTTTCTTCTCTCTTTTCTTTCTTCCTTTCTCGTTTCCCTCCCCCCCCGCCCCTTACTTTGCCTCGTTTTTTCGCACCGATTATCAACCCCAGTAGACTCACGTCGGAAAAAAAAGTGGTGGCGTTGAAGTATTAAAAAAAAAGAAAAGAAAGAAGAAGTCGGGCGTATGCCGAAAATGATTAAACGTGCGAAAAAGTATGTCGCGAATGGTTAAGAAAAAAAACCGGGGTATAAATAGTTCGGTATATGTATGTGGCGTATTTTTCGTCGCGACATATCCGGCCAACGAAAGCATCGAGACGAAGGCGAAGGGATTGAAACGAATGTATAAATGTATGCGGATTTTTATATAAGAATGACGACTGGAGCGATGTAGGTTTGTTGTTGAATACGTCGAGCTCTTTTTTCAATTTAATTTAATTTTTTTTTTTTTCATTTACGCTCTTCACGGTGGGATCAACGTTCGCTCAGCCCGGCTGCTCGCTACCGCGTTTTGGTCGACGGGTGGGGTGAACATTTTATGCAATCTGGTATACGGATGCTGCAGTTGTGTCTCGTGTTGGAGTGGTGCGTTGCGCGGATTTGTTTGTTTGTTTTTTTTTTCGTTTATTTTGTTGCTCTTTTACATTTTCAAGGAACTCGGGTGTCGGTTAAAAAGTTTGATTGGATTTTTTTTTTTTTTTTTTTGAGGTTGGGTTATGTTTCATTCGCGAATTGGAAGCGGAATATGAGAATCTTTCATTTGGATTAATCTTTCAATCATACACATCAAGGTATATAAGATTTCGCATTTATATTTTTATCATCTTTTTTTATTTAATCAAAGTCCAATGGAATTGAATCGTGATAGAGTGTGAAAACTCGTTAGAGGGTTGCTGAAGATTGATGATAAGTCGAAAAAATCTCGAAATATATATTATATCACGTGTTATTATCGTAAAGAGAGATTGCACTGGTTCGAAATGTACGAGCGTTTAAATTATTGAAAAATATATACAGAAAAATATATATATATAATAAAATAAAGATATATATGTATAACAATTAACTGGATTGGCCACAGTGGCATACATCATAATTAATGAATCTCACAAAATCGATAATTATAAATATGAAAACAAATAACTTTGATATAATTGCATTTTTTAATTCACCAGAAATACATCGAAAACATGAGATGCAATTTTTTTGGATACTTTATAACCCTCTAATGCCTTATTTTCTAATTTTCGTTGATAAATCAGTATAGACCAATATATATATAGTTATAGTTAATAAAGTTAATTATAGTTGATAAATATTTTATAGATAGTTTTTGAAAAATTGTATCTGAGAAATTTAACGATGGCGTGAAAGTTCGTGAGCCCATGAAAAATCTGACCGATCAAGGTACATAATGGATACTCCATGAAACACCGTACGAGCTTTTGCATCGAAAACTTTTCACTATCGCCGACACGTACACGTCGCGGGGGAAAGCTTTTTCGCGAAACTTCGAAACTCGTTGAGATTTTATAGCGTCGGTATTCGGCATCCACCCATCCATTTTCCATCGCAACTTTATCGCGGTTACATTTCTGCTTGTGACGGGTTTCGGCTAATATATTTTTCACTTTGAATTCATCGTTTGGCCGAAATGCTTTTTAGTGGTTTTGCGAAGTCGGGTTGCCAAGCTCAGACGCTCGTGCTGGGATATCACGTGTAAACATTTTTCGAGGATATACCGATGCAAGCACACGGAAGCACATATATACATATATTTATATATTAGGGTGGTTCTTGCAAGGGGCTGGACGTATTTTGACCAGGTCGCCCTGCAGATCAGCTTGAACTGATTTTGAAAAAAGTTTTCTAAATTTGCAGCCCTATATCTTTAAAATTGGCCATTACCAGGAGGGGTCGGTTTTTCCCTTTGACATACTCAAGTTATTCTGATTTTTTAATTATACGTTTGTTCGAGTGTGTTGGAATTTTTCTAAAAATACAATATACTTCTCTATGAGTTCGTGAGTATGTACGTGAATGAAAAAACAAAACTTCCGGCTTGACTTTGAAATCGTTAGGGGTCATTCCACCCTGATGCATATATAATTTTTCGTTTTTTTTTTTATTTCCGATTGATTTCATCGAAAAAAATTTGGATTGACAATATCGATCCTAAAAATTCAAAAATACTCATTCTGAAATCAATATGGGTCATTCCGACTCAATTTTTTTGATTAGTTTTGATCTAGTTTCCGAATAATTTTATGAAAATTCGAGTCGGAATGATCCATATTGACTACAAGATCATTACTTTTTTATTTTTAGGATTGATACTTCCAATCTAAATTTGTTTGTTTTTAAATTATCCATAAACAGAATGAAATACAACAAAAATTATATACATATACATATGTATCAGGGTTGAACGATTTCACATCACGAACTTATTAAGAAGTATCATGTATTTTTAGAAAAAAATTCGACACACTCGAACAAATATATAATTAAAAAATTCGAATAACTTGAGTATTTCAAAGGGAAAAACCGACCCCTCCTGGCAATGGCCAATTTAAAAAACGGAGGGCTGCAAATTTAGGGAACTTTATTAAAAATTATTCGGAGCTAATCTAGAGTGCGACCCAATCAAAATTCGACCGAGTCCCGTATAATAACCACCCTAGTTCAAATATATATATACATATATATATATATGCGACCGTACGTGCTCCGGATACAAGTCGGAATACGGTGTGGGAGGCGGCGAGAAGGCACGAATTGTATCAGGCACAGAGACGAGTGGATGACAATATTTCTTTCGTTATTTTGTCATCGGAAACGAAAGTTTGCCAAAAGTTAAAAAGAAAAAAGTTCATTTCGTGTCTTTATTGAAATTACGTTGTCGCTGCGTACTTCATGACGTCGATAATGAGAAACAAAAGCCACGATACAACATTGGTAAAAAATTTTTTAGTCATAGGCTTGATCGCAATCTCTTTCCATATTTCACAAAACTTGTTACAATTCTAAAATATGAAAAAAAATATACAGAACTCATTATTTCATCTCATCTGTTGCATTTTTTTTTCAATGCTCGCTCGAACTGCTACTACGTTTCTTATCGTTTTCTCGCAGGCGAAGTCGACTCGACCCCGATGTGCCCCGATGTGCTTTTACTGCGATTGAGAGCGGAGGGGGGGGGGGGGGGGGGGGGAGGGTCACGTGGGTCTGAACCAAATACGGCCAATTTCATAACTTTAAATTTGGACATATATTTTGTTGTTTCTTTAAAAAACAACGAATGTACAGTTCAGCTTTGAAACGGTTTATCGTCATCGGAAAAAAAAACATCATATGCTTCCATGATTTGATTTTAAAAATTAAAAAAACGAAATGTTTCAGCCAATCGTGAAATTAATTTAGTCTTGGATATAAGAAATTAATGAAATGAAAATGAAATGAAAAAATAACGAAATTATTTGATTCAATTTTGGAAACGAAATATTGATTTACAAATAAGGTAGATAAGACAATCGGTTAACTTTCGAAAACGCATGGGAATTAAATCCGAATGCCTGAAATTACATTTTCGACAAAACCCCCGTGGCAACAAATGAACTTTACGAGAATTCCTTTGAACACATTTTTTCCAATATCCCGAGAATCGATCGGTCCATGAAAAAAAAAAAGAAAATGAAAACAATAGTGCAATCCAATAAACATTTATATAATTTTAAATTTATTTTCCCGAAACTAAAAAAGAAAAAAGAAAATTCGATAAGCCAATTCAAATAACGGAAATTGTGATTTTTGTATTTTTCATTACACGAAGATAGAAATTGTTCGTTTGTTTGTCGACGGGCTTTTTTTATGATTGAAATATCCGTTCGAGCGTGAAATATTGAGACAAAGAGAAAAAATAAAAGAGTGTTTAATTCCAATAGGTGCGAACGGCAAAAGTGTTTACAAAGCTCGAGGTTTGCAATTTTAAGGTCACCCGGATAAGCCAGCCAAACCGTGCATTCGGTTTACCGTTATACACCTACACGTAATCCGTTGCATACAGATATATACATATATATATCTTAAAGCGTCATTTTATACAGTTTTGATGAAAAAAATAACGAATCATTTGTGAAACTTTTTTGTTAGAATCAACGAGTTCAAATGAATACAATAGAAAATAAATGTGATACGAACGAGTCAAAATAAACTCATTTGTACTGATTTACAGGCATCGAGAAAATTTATCATAAATTTCGAAGTTCGGAAATTGGATAAACCGTTTGGGGTAGTTTTTTCGTGCATCCGTTGTGCCGGTATCGTGCCTGCAGAAACTATGTTTGCGGTTGTTTCGTACCGGTGTTGGAGCGGAATACGAGCGTGAAAACGTCGAGCAAACGCCTCGAAAACCCACGAGCCCGAGGCTGAATCGTGCCCCGATCGTGGTAACAAAGTATTAAATTCGAGTGCGAGTAACGGACAACTCGTGAATGTCCTGCGGGCAAAAGCACACGGTGACCCACGACCTCGAGCTTTGACGGTGGTGAACCGTCGATGCTGGAGGTTGTATGACCTCGGTGTAATTTACCTATGTATACATATTAAGGTAGTCCTTGAAAAAAAAGAAAAAAACAAAAAAAAAAAACAAAAAACTGGTTTGAAAATATAAAAAAACTAATTTCCGTGTTTCTTTTTTTACAATTCTTCCTCCCTCGCCTTGGCTTGTCATGATTTCATACGAAAGTTTTGGAAAAAAATTTGACAAAAATTATTTATTTTTTCCCTAACTGCGAAATTTTTGTACAATCATCGACATTTTTTTATTTTATTCTTTTGGGTTATTTCTGTCGTACGGATGGCAAATTTTTTTGGTGTTTTTTTAAGCATAGTTTTTTTGCAATAAACATTTTCATTCAGACTTTCTTTCGAGCTTTTGAGTATTTAAATCGGAAATATGAAATGAACGGCTTACGAACAATTCTTTTCAAAAACTTTTCTATCGATTCAGGCAATGGGAGAAAAAATCTGAAAACAAAGACAATGGTAGAAAAAATCAGAAAAAAAATAGTTTCTTGTATTTTCGAACCATTTGGAGAGTGGAGGACTCGAATTTTATTTTATAGGCAAATAAGGACCACCTTAAAATATATACCTATATATAATTATATACCGCAGTAAAATAATGTAGCACACAGCGTGAACGAAATGAATGAAATTTTCACGATAACGTGGTTTGCGAATATGTCAATTTTTAAAAACTTTTTTTTTATTTTCGAACCGAGCGAATGTTTTTCATACTTTCTCATACGAATTTTTTTGTCGCGACAGTATTGGACATTGAATCGAAGAAAAACGAGGTAAAAAAAAACAAAAACAACAAACAACAAACGGTGATTGTCGCGAAACTGATTGAGAGAGTTTGATTGGTCTCTCGCCCGGAATAGCGCAAGCCGGTATTGAAAATTCGTTTCGAATGATTTGTCGACAAAAAATTTGTTTTCCCAACCAATTTGTCTTCTTTGTTGCTGTTTTTTTTCAAAACGATAGCGAAGTTTCGATGAAAATCCGTCGCAATTTCTGAATCTCGTCGAGACGTCATTTATTTATGGTGACAACGTTATTTTTCCATTTCAACTGGTGAATTCATAACGAATGAAAAATGATTTATCGACGTGCAAAGATTGATCGAGCAAACGCAAATTGATGTTTTGGGATGACGAAATAAATTTTACGTTGTTATTGTGATATTTGTTACAATCAAGAAATTTACATTTATGAAGTTGACAACTCGAGCTCATGCTTGCAGAAAAAAAAATTCTACCCTGATCACAAAAAAAAGTTGATGAAAATGATAATAAACATTAGTGACTCCTTTAGCATTAAGATAGAGGGCTCAAATTTGGAATAATTTAGTTCTACGAGGTCAATTTTCGATTTCAGAAGAAAAATCGATAATCTTTTTTTTTTAAGTCAGTTTAATATAAATACATAAATATATATCTATATATATATATTAGGGTGGTTCTTATTTGGTCTAAAAAAAAGTATCGCTATCCACCTTCCAAATAATTCTAGACCACAAAAAAAAAATTTCCATATTTTTTTCCGATTTTCGAAATTCACCGTCTGCATTGCCCGGATCAATTTGATCGTTTTTAAAATCATTTATGTCATATTTCCGAGTTTGATGCGAAAACAGTGGCAAAACAAAAAAATCGTAATAAAATGTATATCATAAAAAACTATACCACGAAAAACACCAAGAAAAAAATTTGGCAGCTATCCGGCAAACATAACCTACAAAAAAGAGTAATGAAAAATCATTTCTATATGTATTTTTTACGTTATATCTGTATTGGTTCGAACAGCTGGCGCGAGTCCAGGCTTTCCGCGCCCGAAGCCGGATCTCAAGGGTTGAGGGACGTTGCTTCCGGTGCTGTTGAACGCATTCCGGGCACTCAAGGTTTCCGATGGCCCGTCAAAATGGCCGGTCGAAACTTACAAACGAAAGCCCATTGATCTGACACGTCGATTTCCATCAACTTTTTTTTTTTTCCGTTCATCGGACGTCTCCGACAACGGAAACGTCTTGTCGGTGATTGTCCTGGTCAATCCTGATGGGGCAACGTGATCAGTCACAATAAAATAATAATAATAATAATAATAATAATAATAATGAAAAAAAAAATCTACCGAGACCACCGTGACTTGTCGAATGGGTAAAAAAATATTATAATGAAAATGTGATGCGAGTGTGAATGACTGATTGTACACACGAAGCTTTGATGACATAATATCGAAGCTTCAATGAACACACGTGACTAGGTAAAAAGATTAGGTCGAGTGATGGTGCTAGGGGCGGGGGTGGTGATTGTGAAATCGGGGATGTTCAAAGTCGCGATGGTATAGTCAGTCGGGGACGGTGAGAGAACGAGGTGGGCGGGGGGAGGCGAGGGAGAGTTACGGACGAACGAAAATGAATGCATGAATATTATGAGGGCCCGAAGGCAACTGGTCTCTATGGCCACTATTGGGTTGAATTGGATGAGGTGTGGTTGCCCCCAAAAATATTCGTCGGTCGTGCCAAAGTGAACGAGAGTCAGTCACCGATCTACAAGCTGACAGCAGTGGCTGGGTAACCATTGCGTCGATGTATATATATGCAATGGTGGTCCTTGTGTTGGCTTCTTCTTCAATTTTCGCGCTCCCAGAGGATAAATGGCTCGAAATAAATTTGAAAAAATATCTTCAAGGTTTGAGGTCCTTATCTCAATTCTCAACCCTGCCGCCAGACTCCCCAAAGTTTGCCATTTAAATAACACCGTATTTTTTTTTATGATTCAGATTTTCTTTTTATTATGATTGAAGTAGATAACACTCGAAAAATTTGATTTTCTTTCGTAACTGAGACAAGAATTGAAAATCCGTTGAGTCGTATGGTCCAAAATTTACGACGATTGAAAAATGTTGTGATAAATCTTACAGCGTCGCGATGCTTCATACAACTGTGAAAAAATTTAAAATGATAGCCGAGTATAGTTATTTCATAAGGATAAAATCGATTTTTAATTTGGATCGAACATGTGACGAAAAAAAAAAAATGTCAATTTTTTAGGTGACTCGACCCCCTTAAATGGCAATCTTCGAAAGCCCGGCGGCAGGATCAGCCATTGATACAGGGACCTAGAATTTTCATCATAATTTTTCAAATCCATTTCGAACCGTATTATCATGCGGAAGCGCGAAAATAACAAAAACAAAAACCACAACGAGGACCATCCTGATATGAATATTAGATATATCGATGCGCCTATACAATATGCATGATACACCTACATGCCGCATACACAAATATGAATATCGATGTATACGCGTACCGGACGTATGTGCATTACGCCACGGAACACATTGCATGCACCCCGTGCCACAATTACGTAACAGAAAGAGCGGGAAGGTGGTGGAGAGGAAAATGGAGAGAGAGGGCCACCACCATCACCTACAGCGGCAGACTATTCGAAATGAAATTGTGCAGTAGAGCGGGCCGACCCCCCGCTCCGCCCCCTCCCCCCTCCCCTCGCCGCGACTAGAGGAGCATTGCGCCCCGCAGGGTTATCGGACACGTCAGGTGAGTCGTAAGGGTGACTCGGGGCAGCGAGGGCGGGAGGGTTTCCGTGTAGAGGTAGAGGTATATCGACCATGCGGCGTCAACTCTCGCGGAGCGAGGGGGCGAGGAGGCGGGGGTGGAGAAAGGGTTGCTGCGCGCATGCGGTTGGTGGAGAAACGTTTCGAGGTCTGATCGGAAAGCAAAACTCGCAGGAGTAAGCGGCCACTGGAGCAGCATCCGGTGGGACACGTATCCATTGGCTACACACACGAATCCCATGTGATATGAATAACAAAAATAAACATTTTTAAAAGCTAACAAAAATTCAGAAAAATAAAAATTAAAAATTTTTTTTAATTAAAATGAAAAATTGAAAGAATGAAAAATAACAAAAATAACGGAAATAACATTTATGGTTTCTGGGGTTTGTTTCTTGTGCATTGGAACAATAAAAATAATCATCACTCGTCGAATATTTATTTTTCGGTCTTTTTGATGATTTTTTTTTTTCGTTCGTTTTCTTTTATTCTTGTAGATTTTTTTTGCCGTCTAGTATTTGATTTTGTGGACACTTGTCTTCTTGATAGCTCCCTCTCGCTCTCTCTTGATCGCTCTTTTTCACTTACTCTCTCTCTCTTTCTCTTTCTATCTCTCTCCCTCTCTCTCTTTCTCTCTCTCTCTCTCTCTCTCTCTCTCTCTCTCTCTCTCTCTCTCTCTCTCTCTCTCTCTCTCTCTCTCTCTCACTTTACCTCGCTGCTCAGACATACACGACATGAGAATTTCGTTATACATATTATACACACAGAGACCACCCCCTTCCCATCGCCCCCCCCCCCCCGCCCCCCTCACACTCACGGACAGAAAATTGTACCCTCGCTTAACCCCTTATCCGTCTTTCATTCTTCTCGTACTGTATTATGTTTCCATGTGAATACACGAATTTCCATATTCACACAGAACCCGAATGAATACACCAAAGAGAGAGACAACGGCGGAGCAAATTTTTCCGGACCAGAACAAATCTTATATTTTCATTGCAAAAGCGATTATAACTCATTTTGATTTCTTTTTTCGTATTTTGTCATTCAGTTTCTGTTGTATGTGTATATTTATATATATAAACATAAATATTAGGTGTGATTCAAGATAGGGTGATTCTTATGTGGCCTAAAAAAAAAATTCTAGACTACAAAAAAGGCATTTTAATATTTTTTTCCGATTTTCAAATTCACCCTGTGGATTTCCCCCTTCAATCTCTTCGAAAGTTTTTAAAATCATTCACGTCATATTTCCGAGTTTGATACAAAAACGGTGGCGCAAAAAAATCAATATCGGAAAAAAATGTCTATTATAAAAAAAAAAAAAAAATACCCAAAGAAAATAAAAGACATTTTTATTTAAATTTTTAAGGTTATGTTTGCCGGACAGCTGCCAATTTTTTTTCTTTGGTCTTATCGTCGCATAATTCTTTACAATATATATTTTTTCGGATTTCTCTTCCCGACCTTCTTCGTAGAAAAAAAAAACTAAGAAACAAAAAATGATTTTAAAAAAATATATCAATAAAATAATTGTTATGGTAATTATTAAAATACATCTATATCTATATATCGATAATTCCCATGGCAATTATTATTTTTTTTCCATCCGTTATTCCGGTGGTATCGACGTGCACACACGTAGACACGTGTCGGAACCGTGTCGTCGACGAAAGTCGCCTCGGGGGGCGGCGAGGATGACAGGGGGTGAGAACGGCTCGTGGGACATATCATCGATTCGTCAAAACATGAATTTACCATTGTTTCCCGCGACAACAACCCAGAACGACCGCCAGTGATGTTTTTCCACGCGGTTGCGATAACGCAACGATGCGCGATCTCCTCCCCCTCCCCCCTCTGGCCCCCTCCTCGCTGCCAACCTCGCGGGCCAACTCCTCAACAGTGTTCCCGCGTTACCCTACAGCGTGAGAAATTAATTTCGCGTACCGATGGTTGGCCACGACACATCCGCAAACGCTCGTTACTATCCACACGTATGCCATAATTAATGAGTACCGTGTCCTCTCGCGATCGTTTCAGCACAGAGAGCATCGCGCAAACGCGATTCCCACATCCCAACCCCCTCGCACACGTACCACGTCCCCACCCCCCTCGCCCCTTTCGTCATTGCCCGCGAGGGTCGCATGCATAGTCGAACGAAATTGTTCGCATTTCGCGTGTGTATATATATATATGTATATATATGTATATATGTATGAAATATATGTATATGTGTGTGTGTGCGTTATACACATATGCGAACACGATACGAATTCCCATTCGGTTTACACACGATTGTTCTTACTTTATTATCGAAATTGAAAATTTACCCGTTGCAATTATTTCTTCGATGCGTTCGTTATTTTACATTCCAATAAAATTGATAAATTTTTATATTTTTTGTTTTTTTTAATCCTTTTTATTCGGACCAGTTTCAATGCAGTTAGTCAGTAAAATTAGGATTCTGTCAAACTCGATAAAATTCATTGCGGCAAATTTGAATTGCAATTGAACATTTTTGCAATAGACAAAACTGATATTCGAAAAAAAAAAAAATCTATTCTAAGCATATTTCGAACCTTTTGATGCAATTACACATTTTTTAAATAGTTAAAATGTGATTTTTAACGCGCTGAAGTTTATTTGAAAAATAAAAAACAAATTTGAAAAATTACTCGTTTCAATTGGAAAGTGCTATGGTTATTTTTTTTTTTGACATTTTTGAGATATTCAATTTTTCTTTGCGTTGACGTAACAGATTTTAGGTTTAAAAATCACTGGAAGAAAATTTACCCAGTGTGACGAAGAAGGATTAATTATTATTTAATAACCGTGTTACAAGTTTTTTGAAGAATAATCGATTGTCAAAAAAAAATATACATATATACACATATTCATTTTTAATTTTACCAGCTTCACATTTCATTTGAAACCACAATTGGCCTTTTTATCTCTTGAAAAAAAAGGAAAACATTTTTAACGAAAAACAAAGAAATAGGTTGATGAACTCGGTTGCATTATTCATTCGTCCATTCGTTGGTTCATTCATTCATGTTTCCATTTTTCATTTATTTATTTATTTTTATTTATTATTTTCCCGACCGTTCGTCATTCGGAAATTATTATTCGAAAAACGTTCGAACCGTGGGAATGGTGGGAAAAAAAAATACGTCAATAACTGAACGACGTTTGTCGTGTGTAAAATCGTCTGTGTGGTCGACGTGGAGCAAACTGGTCACGACTAGACCGGCGCTGCACCGAAATTCCAATATTTCCGTTTTCTTTACGTTTGTTATTCAGTTGGTGAGACCGCGGTCCCGTCTGTTTCTCGCGTCGCGACCCATCGTTTATCTTTTGAAATCTTGTCCGTACCCCAGCATCTCTCTTCCCCCCTCCCCCCGGCCCCTGTTACGCGCAAGCTTGAGTGTGGGGGCACAAATGCACGACGGCATATAAATTGGTCACCTGCGAAGTAAAAACATTATAAAAACATTACTATATATGGGCCTGTCCATATATAGTCCATATGAATATTATATGTATATTAGGGTGGTCCTTAACTGGGTTCAAACAATTTTTCGGGCCCTCTCGTGGGCTTGAATGTCTCTAAATAAATAGTTTTCAACGTAGCCGAAGGCCCAGCCTCGTAGACCAATTCTAAGTACCTCCCCTAAGCCCTCGAATTTCGCCATTTGATTCACATAGGATTTTTGTCACCTGATAGTTTATATTTTTTTCCTTCCGCAGTATTGCACCAAAAAATCCGGAACTCCGCATATTTTTCACTTAGGGTAGTGGGTCTTCGATGCCAATTTTAAACATTTTACAGTGATGGAATTCGGCGGGGAATCGTCAGGTTAAGATAGCTTGTTCCTTAAAAGCTTCGATAAAGTTCATAATAACTCGGAAACTATGTGAGATACGACGATAATGCAAATAAACTTTTTTGTAGGAAATTAAATTTTCTACAAAAAAGATTCAATAAGATTTTTTTCATTTTTCCAAAGTTTTCGAAATATTCGAAAAAATGAAGCGCTTAACAGAATAAACATAGGCCCAGTACCATATATGGTTTATAATTAGACTATATGCATTTTTTTTTGTACCACCCTCGTTCCTCGCGTCGTTCGCAAAAACCCGTTTTTATTGCGACTGCACGAACGGCAAAGAAAAACCATTTCGAAGCATCGTTCATGATACTAAATCCTGGGATGACCGCCGTAACGAACGATTCCGGGGGTAATATTAGTGCAACGTGGAATACCAAATTACCGGATCGAATTGGATTTCCAAACGTTGTAGCACGAGATTGCTGCACATACATCGTATCGCAATGTAAACACGGTGTTTTCGACACACTCACACACACACATGTAGACATATATATACATTTATGTAACATAGACGTAGACGATGCGACAGCCGAGCCCATACATTCGGCAGCATTCTTTATGCATTAAGTATTATTGCTGGACTTGTAAATCACACAACCAACGGAGTATTAGTTTTTATGTTAATTTTTGTGTAGTTGATGTTGCTGATGTTGTTTCGTTAATGTTTTTTTCTCTTTATTTATTTATTTATTTATTTATTTATTTATTTATTTATTTATTTATTTGAGTTAACGTGAGACAGTCGCAGAGATGTAGGCATGGAAATAAACTTTTTCTTGAAAACGTGTATAACGTACAATAACAATAATAAGAATAAAAGTAGATATATTTATTACAAATAAAAAAATAAATATATATACATATATACATTGATATATATATATACAAAAATACCTTTTTTCACGCTCCTAAAGCGATTTTCGGCCTTTATTTTTTTTGCAGTCTCGTGTCGTTTTTTGCATTTGCGATCGGGCGGACCACCCCGACGATTCACCCTCGAGATATCAACACGAAAGGGGTCGGAAAGCTTGGGGCGTGGAGAATAAAACGACGACTGTCATTCATCTTTTATCAACACTTTGTTTAACGCGCGATGTCACTTCAGGGTCGCCTCTTTCGACGTCTATATACGGTCGTGAAATTATACGTGCAATGGGACACGTGCGATGTACCACCCCCGTGTGTATATAATCGTACACGCGGAAAATGTTGCGAGTGCTGTCACTTTCATGACGCTATCGCATGACATTTTGTGGCACCGGACAAGCGCGTGTCGGGTTTAAATTGCGTTTTATCGTCGACGAGAATGGCAATTTTCCAGTTTAGCCAATGTTGCGCTCAACGAAGTCGTGTACGTAAATTTGTTTTAGTCGTGTATGTATATATATATATATATAAGTTATATATATATATATATATGTGTGTGTTGACACGGGCGCATTGCATGCGCACTTGATGTACAGTTGAGAAATTATGGATATCGTCGATGAAACGGATGTGACTTTATTGTTGATATTACGTTTGTTTTTTCTCTTCTTTCTTCGATTTATTTGTACGAGCTTTTTGACATGTGTTTTTCTAATTTTCATTCGATCGGGGTGATTGTTACATTTTTTTCATAGCCCGAATTAAATTGTGTAAGATGCAAGGAAAAGTTTTCGGTTGAAAAAAAATTCCGTTTTTCCGCGGTGGAATAAAAAATCTCTCCTCCCCCCCTTCTTCAATTCGTTCAGTTCAATTACAATGAACTGAATGAATTGAAGAATCAGAATGCACTTTTTTTTTTAACATTTCTTGAAAATATCAAGAAATCAATATTTTGGTCCATTTTAAACACGTTGACACATAAATCCCGATGGAAAACAAATCTTTCCCTTCATTCATAGCTTCGTCTGCGAAAGAGCAAAGAGATTTGAAGTCTCAGACAACGAGGAAAAAAAGAATTTGGTCATCTTGTGAGAAATAAAATTTTCGTAAAATATATATTACTCAGTGAGTCCGTCAGTGACAGCTTGATGTGTACCAGACAGCTGGCAACGGTTAATGTGGTGTAATAAGGATCAAGCGAAAAATCTTTGTACGATTAGTCACGGTCGTTTGAATCTCAAAGTCTCAATTTTGAGAAGCCATTACGTTTCTCGATTGTGTGTGTGTGTGTGTTCTGAAGTCTCACGATTCAGGGTTGTAAAAAAGCCTCAACCACTCGACCCCACTCACTAATGGCTCACCGAGTGCTCACACAACCGAACAGTTGCGAACGTTATATATATATACATATATTACCACTACACTCCCGTTTTATTTTTCCTTTAATCGGCTACCTCTCGGTTTTTCTTTATCAATTTTTTTTTGTGCGTTTTATCAGAAACTCGAGATTCACCGGGTCGTTAACTAATTACACAAATACCGTGACGATGAAAATGTTTGGTCCTGATATTTCATCCGAATATTAAGGCCAGAAATCCTTTTAGGAGCGTGAAAAACAGATATTTTTCGGGGAATTTTTTAATTAAAAAACATTTTAACATGCATTTGTCGTTTGTCTTTTTAACGATTTTACTAAATTTTGAAAAAAAATATCGAGATAACAAAAAAAAAGAAACAGCTTTTTTTCCTGAAGATTTACTAACATAAAACGACAAAAGTGCAGAATCTTACATTCGTAACGTAATATTTACGTTCTTACAACGAAATTGTCTTACTCGCATGCAAAAATATTCAAATAACATCGTAATAGTGATGCACAACGAAACCGTCAATCAATGAAATAATCAATCAAACAAGACATTAATTCCAAGACGAGAATGTCAACAACAATGTGAAATTCAACGATAATTGAGCCGTGAGAATTCATACTGCAGAGAGGGACAGACGATGGGATTCGATTGGCATTCTTGGGTGCAAACTTTGGTTCGAGAAAATGTTCTCATTGCGAATTTTAATTCCGCGGGTCCCAGCCGGCGTCTCGAAAGTGCGCGAAAGCCCCTTTCGATGGGATAGTTCGTGCCGAAGGTCGCAATCACGCCGCGGAGCTGTTACAGAGAAGGAGCGGAATTTCCGTCGCAACTGTGTATCAACACTTGCACAGCTCGGGGAGCTTTTCGATTAAGCCTGTACTTTGTGGGGTGGACGGGAGGGGGGGGGGCTCTCTTGATTACATATCCATATATAACTCCGTGCAATTTTGATAAGAAATGCATCGATTGAAATCGGCTATCGATTTGAGTGTCGTTATCAAGCACTGCTTGGGTTTCGAGAAAAAAAAAACGCAATTGCTTCAATGCATTCATACAGATAGAAATCCTGGAGAATGATAAATAAGAATATGTATATATGTATGTATACATATTCGTATTTATAATTTTCACTCGCTCTCTCTCGTATTATGTTATCATATACTGTTCATTCTTTATTACTATTTTTATTTTTATTTGGTGTTATTTTGAATGTGTTCATGGTTAACAAAATTTCTCCTCCTGTACTATTTTAGTTAGCAGTATTACTTTATTTTATTTTAAGTTTTATTTCATATTATTTTTATTCTTAGTTTTACTTATCACCTGATTATTTTATGTTATATCAGCGTATATTCGTGTTATTTTATCTCTATTATTTCATTTTTTTTATTACCATTATTACATGATTTATCTTTTGTACTTGCGAGTTGCCTAAAGTCCAACGATGGCAAAATAAAAATCAATCAATCAATCAATCTCTCTCTTTCTCTCTCTCTCTCTCTCTCTCTCTCTCTCTCTCTCTCTCTCTCTCTCTCTCTCTCTCTCTCTCTCTTTCTCTTTTTCTTTCCCATATATATATATAAATATATATATGGGAAAGAACGTCCCAAATCACCGAATATTATAAATATCTACATTTTTGCAGAATAGATTTTTTTTCTTTTTATAGATCGCTTTTAGATAGCAAACTATTATCATACATTGAAATTTCGGCAAAACTCGAATTTTATTCCAAAATCGAAAAAAAAAGAAAAAAAAATTAGAAACCTGATGTCCACTCCAATTTAATGGAAAAAAAGTTTCTCAATCTCGAACAAGTATTTGAACAGAAAGAAAATCAATGAATAAAAAAAAAAAGTTACAGCTTCAAGGTCCAAAGCCCCGACAACGACTGGCAATAATTCACAGCAATTGGCAATTTCCGCGACTGGCCATAAAAATCCAAAAAATCTCAACAAACATGGTGCCAGTGACCATACATTATTGATCTATATCACAAACAGTCATCGACCATGTTATTCCCATTACCGAAGTGGCCAGTGACTGTGCCATCCGCCTTATTCCCGGTTTTATTTCGTTCCACCACCACGCCCAATCTCTCTCATCCGCCGGCTGGAAATAATTTTCCGCACGTCTATATACATTACCCACTCGCGATGGTGCCTCGTCGAACCCAGTTTGTCTCTCGTTTCTGCGAGTTGGACGCGAACGAACAATCTCCGACTTTCCACTTTCTCCCATTCTTCTTGGTCTTCGTCGTTTTTTTTTTCATTTTACTCCCCCGGTCCCCGTTTCGTCCCCGTGGAAAGCTCGGCGTGGTAGTCGAGACGCCGCGTTTGTTGCTCCGGCTCGTCATTGGAAAACACCACTCCCACAAAATCGTCGGACAAAGGAGCATCCCGGAACGAAGACGTCTCGCAATTCCAAAATATATATCTAGATATAAATATATTAAGGTGGTCCTTATTTGGGATCAAACATTCATTTCATTTTTCACCCCAAATAATTCGTTTCTTCATCTTTTTTCGAATATTTCAGAAACTTTGGAAAAATGAAAAAAATCTTATTGAATCTTTTTTGCAGAGAATTTAATTTTCTACAAAAAATGTTATTTGCATTATCGTCGTATCTCACATAGTTTCCGAGTTATTATAAACTTTATCGAAGCTTTTAAGGAACAAGCTATTTTAACTTGACGATTCCCCGCCGAATTCAATCACTGGAAAATGTTTAAAATTGGCATCGAAGACCTACTACCCTAAGTGAAAAATATGCGGAGTTCCGGATTTTTCGGTGCAATACTGCGGAAGGAAAAAAATATAAACTATCAGGTGACAAAAATCCTATGTTAATCAAATGGCAAAATTTGAGGGCTTAGGGGAGGTACTTAGAATTGGTCTACGAGGCTGGGCCTTCGGCTACGTTGAAAACTATTTATTCAGAGACATTAAAGCCCACGGGACGGACAAAAACATTTTTCACCCCAAATAAGGACCACCGTAATATTCTTCAGCTTCACAAAGCAGTTACAATCTGCGATTTCTCAGATTGCCGTACTTTTGACTGGGATTGTATCTGTTCGTACATCCTCAAAATAGGGTCAAAAACCATGATACAAGATTTAATAACATATATTTGCCGATATTCGATGATCATGAATTTATCTAGAATTCACAAAGCAGGTTACAATCGAGATTACTCATATCGACGTACTTTTGGCTGGGATTGTACGTGTCCGTACATCCTTCGATGGTTAAATTTTCAGATGATACATTGATGTGAAAACATGGTTAAACAAAACAATGTCGAGTCAATTGTTCAAAGATCCGTGAAGTTGCCACGAAAATGCTTTCACAAACACAAGTCGATTGCATTACGGTCGTGGTTTCCGAGCTTCGGGATCGCCACCCAGCCCGGTGACGAAGAGTCAAGTTGGAAATCGGCTTACGACAGTTCCACGCCTGCCCGCAAAAGCGTTCATCCTGGGCATCGGGTTACAGCCAGAAGCCGCGGTGAGGCGGAAAATATGCACGAAGATCTCGAGCTTCCGGAGGTTTCACTCCGGGCTTTCGCGTGCTTGCAGTAAAAGACGGTCCTGGACGCTTATGCTGGTGCTGCTGCTGCTTTTACAGCTTCTGCTTCCTCTGGAGATTAGTCCCGACGTTCTGGAATTTTCACTCGGCCCGAGCGGACAGCGAGAGAGAGAGAGAGAGAGAGAGAGAGAGAGAGAGAGAGAGAGAGAGAGGAGAGGGAGAGCGACAGCAAATAAGGCACGACGAAGAAGAGAGAAAAATTGCGGAGCTCTCGCGGTGGTTGAGATGAAAAAAAAAAAAAAAAGAAAAAAAAATTTACCATGAGAAATGGAAAAAGAGGTTAAAAAAAATTGAGAAAAAAAGAAAAAAAAATTGTGGAAGAAGCGAAACCGTCGGAGAAAATGAGAATAAAAGCTGAGCCACGGAGAACGAGAATGATGGAGGAATAAATAAGATGGGCGAGACGGTGAATCTTAAAGAAAAGAAAAAACAAAAAAAAAGAAAAAAGAAAAAACGTTGCAAAATGAAAAAATTGTTGGAAAGTGTGTTGTACTCGGATGGAAAACGAGTGGATAAGTGGCGTTTCTTTTCTTTTTATTTTAATTTTTTTTTAAGTTCGCCAACTACCTGGGGCGACGTGGTTAATTTAATTTTTCCGGCTCACATTTGACGCCATTTTTTTGTCTTTGTCGTCTTTGTACAGTCGAGACAATTCTCTGTGATGAAATGTTGCGTCAGTGATTTTTTCATTCGTTCGATTATTATTATCGAAATTATTGAAAATAATACGTAAAAAAATAAAAAATCAAGCAAATGAATGTTTTTTTCGTCTCGTTCTATGCGAAAAAAATAAAAAATCAAGCAAATGAATGTTTTTCTTGTCTAATTCTTTCCGTAAAATAAATACAATTACGGACTGTCCGATCAATCAGACTTTTCGTTTTTCTTTCCTTCATAAATCGATAGCTCGACAAAAATTCGGGATCAAGTTTTTTTTTTATTGAAAATTCAAATTTTACTCGATAAATGTTTTTGCAAATATTTCTCGATACGACTTGCAATATTATTATTATTATTATTTTTTTTTTTTTTTCATATGCTAAGGCTGCAAATAATTGTGACGTTCGTCTGACTATTCGTGATGTATCGTTTTTCATGAGAACATTCAGCGATGGTAAATTACGACAGGACGACGACAGCTTGAACAACAACGAAATTGTGTGTGTGTGCGTGTGTGTGTGTGTGTGTGTGTTTGGGTGTGTGTTTGTGTGTAAACGTATAAAGCACGTTCGTGGTATCAAGCACGTCCAATGTGTAAATTCCCACGATGCTGTCGTGTCTCACCTGGTCATCAGTTTCAATTGGATCGAAGCTTATAACACACCATCGCCTATATATCTCCCACGCAAGAGCACGCGGGAACGTCCATTGTGTAAACGGCAGTGACAGCAGAAGCGACAATAACGTATACACGAGGTCTCGCAATTATAAATACACATCGATTGATCACGGGCAACGAGGAGCTTCGAATGGGACACGTCCTGATGTGTCTCCATAACTGCGATGTACAGTCGACAGTCGTGTGTCAGTTATAATTCGATTGTAACTTTCTATGGTGTATAATTGTTTTTCGTTATTACAATAAATTGTTACACAACGCATCTCGTTATCATTATTTTTTTTTGTCGATTTTATTATTGTTATCATTATTATTATTATTATTATTATTATTATTATTAATTTATCATTATCATTAATTAATCAATGAATTTAGTTACTTTTAAAATTCTGTGTTCACTCGCAGCGTGGCTAAGAATGTTTTTTTTTTTTTTTTTCACAACCTTATCACAACCTTATTAAAGAGTTTCAGCATGTCTCCTGCATTGTCCTTTACTAACTATTTCCACTGCCTCGGTTTCGTTCGGTTTGTTTTTTTTTTCACACTCACATTTTTCATCGCTATAAATCATTTCACAATGCATTATCCGGTGTAGCTCGTAAATTTCGGTTTTTATCAATTTTTCTTTTG
Organism: Diplazon laetatorius; assembly: GCA_963662125.1. Lineage (NCBI taxonomy): Eukaryota > Metazoa > Arthropoda > Insecta > Hymenoptera > Ichneumonidae > Diplazon > Diplazon laetatorius. Next base: position 11,872,191 of record OY759157.1, on the reverse strand, counting down.
TTCTCTTTTTTTATTTCTGATTTTTTTTGTCGTTTTTTTTAACGACATCGGGCAGTACACGAGGTACAGATCTGTATAATTTATCCACAGCATTTTACACGGAATATCCGCTAATATAGTTTTGCTCGTGTGTCACGGTTTTTTTTGTTGTTTTTTATGTCCCTCGTTTTTTCTTGTTTCTGTTATTTATCAGTGTGTTCCCCCGTTACACGATTATCATAAATGTATTGTATATATATATATATATATATATATATATATATATATATATTACAGTGGTCCTTGGCAACGGTAATTTTTTAATAAAAGTTTTGTAGCCCCCTCCCTCCTCCCTACATAGGCGAAAAACTATTTTTAACGTCATTTTAATTTTCAAGCCGCCATATAAATTCCGCCATATCGTTTTCCGGAATCGGCAAATTTTTCAAGCAAAATACCACACCTTTTCGATGAAGAAAGCATATTGGGAACATTTTTCTTATGTCGATATTTTAGTTATGATAAATAAACTCGATAAAAATTTCACGTTATTCAATTTGAGGAAATAAAAATTCGCAAGGGATGTTTGAATATTGAGGTAGGTTGGGGGAAGGTCAGGGAACATTTGAAAAAAATTATTTGGAATCTGTGTGAGGGGCGACAAAATTTTTGTTCAAATATGACTCTTGCTAAGGACAAACTCTAACATACATATTTATATATATACATTTTTTTTATTGAAGATTCTCATTCGATTCCAGAGGATACGTTCGATTATTTAAACAACCGAGTGAAGCTGATTTCTCTCATTTGACAAGTTTTCTCGATAGAAACGACTGATTTGCGATTGCATCAGCTATCGTTATCAAAAAATGCAATATCTTATCGATAGTTTATCGCATTGTTGTTTTTTCTTCTTCTTCTTTCATTTGTCGAAAACGACGACGAAGCTGCGCGACAGTTGTTAACGCAATATCGAAATAACTTGACGAACATATTCGGCCTTTCCTCGATCGTTCAATATCGCCGTCATTGAAATCGGACGTTTGGATATATTAATTTTATCATTCGCTCGCTCAGACGTTTACAATTTGTTTTTTTATTTTATTTTTTTTTCATTTTTACTTAATATATTAGTTTCATTTTGTTTTTGTGCTTTAATAATACTCACAACCTTAATACTTGCAATTGATAATGAAGGTAGGTAATATATCTACCATTTATTAATGTGTGTATGTGTGTGTATAAATATACACACACTATGCATTATATGTTATATCTATGTATGTATATAATAATTATTTTACAAACGTGTGGCTTTTTTCTTTCATCGTCCATCGTTGCTGCTATATTATGGTATATCTTATTACAATTATGAGATTTTAAAACGTTAGTTCCTCGCTCGGTTGGTAAGTTCTTGATTTTTTTTCTTTCGCATTTCTTGGTTCGCATTTTTTCGTTTGGTTGTTTCTTTAATTTTGTTTTTATTCTTCACTTCGCCAAGCCCAACAACTGGCGCGGGAATAAAAAGAAAAACGTTTTCTTTCACACTTGTATATAGTAAGCGAAGTCGGTGTACAATATGGGGTGAGCAGGACCGAAAAGCACCTTCCCTCGCGCTTATTATCGCGTTTTCCTCCGACTGAGTATATACACACACATACTATATATATATATATATATATATATATATAGTCCCGACGTGATTCTCAGTTTCCCATTCATTACTTCCGTCTCTCTCGTCCGTGCTTTCGTGATGGTTAAATCGTCGGTCCGACGAACCTCCTCGCGATCGAGAAAAGCAGCAACGTTTCCGTTTTACCAAATCTCCGGCATCACACTTTTGTCCGGAACGACTCAGAGCTGAAGAGCTTTTACAGCTCCATTCATAAACGTGTTAGACTCCTTAATTTCTACGTGGTCTCGTTTAGCACAACCCGTTTGAGTGACCTTTTTTAATATATTTGTTAAAATTAATTTTAACGTCGTGTATATGTATATATACACACATATATATTATATATATATATATGTAGATTAGAGTGGTTCTTATTTGGCCTGAAAGAAAAAAGTATCGCTACCCACCTTCCAAATAATTCTAAACCATGGAAAAAGAAATTTTTACATTTTTTTTTCCGATTTTTAAATCCACCCTCTGCATTGCCTGAATTAATTTGAAAGTTTTTTCAATCATTCATGTCATATTTCCCGAGTTTAATGAAAACGGTGGGTGAACAAAAAAATCGGAAAAAAGTGTCTATTATAAAAAACTATACCACGAAAAACAGCAAAAAATTTTGGCAGCTATCCGGCAAACATAACCTAAACGATAAAAATAAAAATGATTTTAATTTTTTTTTCGGGTTATTTTTGGCGGATATCCGCCGAAATTTTTTGGTGTTTTTGTGGTTCAATTTTTTACAATATATATACATATTTTTTTCAGATTTCTTTACCCGACCGTTTTCGTAAAAAAAAAAAATAAAGGCATGGTTTTAAAAACTTTCAAATGAATTCAGGCAATGCAGATGGTAAATTGGAAAATCGGAGTGTGATACTTTTTTTTTCAAGAACCACCCCAATACAAATATATATGAATGAATAAAAAAAGTGAAAAATATTACCACGTTTGACAGATTATCATTGGAAAAACAAAATGCAGAACAATGAAAAGTAAATTTAAAAAAACTGAAATATTTTTGTCGCAGTCTTTTCACAATGAAAAGACGGTCGGAACGATGAGTATTGTTTTATTGCTCTTTGCGATGTATCAAGGCAGTGATACGTCGGACGATTCGCCGGAATATTTATCCGTGCGAGAAAAAACACAATCGTATGCTCATACAATGCCATCCAAATACACACAAATAATTGTGCTTAAACATTTTCTTTTTTTTCATCTCTTTCATTGCAAGCTATTTTCTTCCTTCTTTTTTTAACATTTTTTTTCACGTTTTCAGTCGGTTCACACAGACCGTATAATTTACAGCATCGCTCGCGTGTTCTCGTACGAGGATATACGAGCGATGATCAAGATTCGGTCGCACAACGTTCATAAAATTGCAAATGAAAAATATAAAAAATGAATTATAATAACTGTGTGATAAATGAGAGAAAGGTTTGGGGAGGGGACAAAAAAGAGTTTGAAAAAAAAAAAAAACAGTTTACTTAATGCTCAGCCGCACTCTCGGTAGCTTTGGGAGCAACGAATCTCGAAACTTTTAATTACGATGAAGAGAGACGGAAGACAAAGCAACGTCGAATAATAAAAAATTTAATTTTCCTTTGCTCGTAAGTTATGATGCGTATTTCACTTCTTTTTTTATCGTGTCTGTGTGGCTGTGTGTGTATGGGGAATTTTTTCCAATAGCATATATGCTATCGCTAAATCGTAGTGTAATAATAATGAATCGAACTGGAAGGCCGGCCCTGTTGCCAACATTTTGAAATATATATATATTAGGGTGTCCGTTATTTCCCAAATTTCGAATTTCTTCTGTCACGCCTCCCAGAAAAAAAGTATACATTAAAAAAAGATTTTTGAGCCTATCCAGGCCATTTTAAAATGATATTTAGGCGTGCCCGAAGGGTTCTGAAGTTGTACATCCCGGTAGCGGGTTGTGCTATATTATCGGCCCCGAAAAATTGTCATAACTTCGTTCGTTCTGAACGGATTTGACTTTTCGACACGTTTTTGAAAAGTTAAGAGTTCGAGCTTCAAATTGGTGTACACATATGGTAGATTCTGGCGGAGAAAAAATTCAAGAAACATTTCCAGGAGAAATATTCGAAGCTTTTATGTATTTTTTTAAACATACATTAAAAAAAAGATTTTTAATTATTTTTTTAACTTTTTAATAATCGTTTTCTTGTTAATATCCGAGAACATTTTATAATATTCTGCAATTATTTGTAATAAATATTGTTTTTGATTTTCATCTTTCGTCAATACATTTACGTATTCTTCGGTGAGCTTGACGTTTCTCTCGGCTATATCGTTCACAACGCGCAAATTCTTTACCACTTCTCGGCCTTCTTGGAACGCTTGTTGTTCGGACCATTTTTCGACATCCGTCGTGAGAAATTCTCGATTAATTTTAAATCTGTCGAAAAACTTTAAGGATTTCTGATCGATGAAGTAATCCAATTCTTTGTCCATCAAATGCTCAACACCACTATCTTTATGGATAATATGTCTTTTTACAGAATCAGTATTCTCGTCTGAAGTAAAGGCGAGGGATTGAACCATTTTTTGTTTTATCTCAATCGAAACTTTCTCGTCGAAAAAAGCTATTGCAGTGCTTTCTGGATTTAAGTACCACAAATGATTGATTAATTTTCTCAGAGCAGCACCTGCTGCAATAGAATCAATTTGTCGGTAGCTCACTAAATTTTTGAGCAGTTGTAAATCGCAGTTCGGTGCTTTCAAAGCAGAAGGTGCTGTATACCAAGCTTTTAAATAAACAAAAGTGACAAACTTGCAAACATCAAGCAGACCTCTTTCTTCGGATTTTGTTAATTTAAAACTTTCTCGAAAAATGTATATTTTGAGAGCATAGATGGCTTTAGCCATCCATCGAGCATGATGATGCGCACCAGGCTTACAGAATCGAATGGCTTCTGAAGCTGTGAAACCTAGAAAAATGCGACTTAATTCCAATAACTCTTTAATAAAGAGTTATTGGAATTAAGTCGCATTTTTCTAGGTTTCACAGCTTCAGAAGCCATTCGATTCTGTAAGCCTGGTGCGCATCATCATGCTCGATGGATGGCTAAAGCCATCTATGCTCTCAAAATATACATTTTTCGAGAAAGTTTTAAATTAACAAAATCCGAAGAAAGAGGTCTGCTTGATGTTTGCAAGTTTGTCACTTTTGTTTATTTAAAAGCTTGGTATACAGCACCTTCTGCTTTGAAAGCACCGAACTGCGATTTACAACTGCTCAAAAATTTAGTGAGCTACCGACAAATTGATTCTATTGCAGCAGGTGCTGCTCTGAGAAAATTAATCAATCATTTGTGGTACTTAAATCCAGAAAGCACTGCAATAGCTTTTTTCGACGAGAAAGTTTCGATTGAGATAAAACAAAAAATGGTTCAATCCCTCGCCTTTACTTCAGACGAGAATACTGATTCTGTAAAAAGACATATTATCCATAAAGATAGTGGTGTTGAGCATTTGATGGACAAAGAATTGGATTACTTCATCGATCAGAAATCCTTAAAGTTTTTCGACAGATTTAAAATTAATCGAGAATTTCTCACGACGGATGTCGAAAAATGGTCCGAACAACAAGCGTTCCAAGAAGGCCGAGAAGTGGTAAAGAATTTGCGCGTTGTGAACGATATAGCCGAGAGAAACGTCAAGCTCACCGAAGAATACGTAAATGTATTGACGAAAGATGAAAATCAAAAACAATATTTATTACAAATAATTGCAGAATATTATAAAATGTTCTCGGATATTAACAAGAAAACGATTATTAAAAAGTTAAAAAAATAATTAAAAATCTTTTTTTTAATGTATGTTTAAAAAAATACATAAAAGCTTCGAATATTTCTCCTGGAAATGTTTCTTGAATTTTTTCTCCGCCAGAATCTACCATATGTGTACACCAATTTGAAGCTCGAACTCTTAACTTTTCAAAAACGTGTCGAAAAGTCAAATCCGTTCAGAACGAACGAAGTTATGACAATTTTTCGGGGCCGATAATATAGCACAACCCGCTACCGGGATGTACAACTTCAGAACCCTTCGGGCACGCCTAAATATCATTTTAAAATGGCCTGGATAGGCTCAAAAATCTTTTTTTAATGTATACTTTTTTTCTGGGAGGCGTGACAGAAGAAATTCGAAATTTGGGAAATAACGGACACCCTAATATATATGCATATAATATATGCCGGATAAATAGGTGAATTTTCAGAATTAATACGTCAAAAACTATGTGTCCGATTGAATTCGAGTTGGATTTATTCGAAAGTATATACATTGAGGTACGTTGAAATTTATTTATTTTAATTTCCAGTGAATTTACTGTACATTGAAACAAAAATTCGTCAACATACCTCAATATATATATACTTCCGAACAAAACCAACGTGAATTCAATTTGGCTAATAGTTTTTCAGACAATAATTCCCCAAATTTACATAATTTTACGGCTATCTACACAAAAGTATCCCCCGAATGAAGAATATCATGGTCGTCCGTCACCAAAACCTCGAAAACAAATAAACAAAAAAAATCACTCACCAACCAAAACAGCTCCGATCAATATTGTTATTATTATTCATAGTTTTTCATGGGCTGGACCAGTTAACTTCAAGTGCATATGCCGAGCAGTGCCGTTGGTACCAAAGAGGGGGAGGAGGGTTGGATTTTCGTCGATTCCGTGAGAACTTGGGACCATCGAAACTTGAGGTCGCTTTTCGAGCCAAAGAGAGAGAGAGAGAGAGAGCAGCACAGGACTCTGTTAGTTTCGCCGAGAAGTTTGCGTTTAGGGTATCTAGGTGTGTGTGTGCATGTTCGAAAACGCCTATTAGGTTGTTTGTGGACTTGTAAGGGTAGATACGAGGTCCGGGCAACGAGGGGGCGAATGCGGTGGCTCTTCGGTGGATACCACCGCGAAAAGTGACGACGCCACTGGTTTCCCGTGTGGCCTAACCGCGGTTTTCGAAGGTGCACGTGGCGAGTGTGGGGGGGGGGGGACACCGCCCCCGTTCGTTGTTTCAACGATATTCCACCGCGATAAACTTTGCTCCCCCGGTAATCCGGCAGCGTCTCCGACGGATGGAATGCTTCACACATATTTATATATTTATATAAATATATGAATATACGCATGCTCTTCCGGAGAGCCGCGCCCAGCGCACCAACGTCTCCAACTCCATGCCGAGATAATTCAAAAGACTCGGGCGTGTGTGTATTATAATTCACAGACGTGGCCCAGTTGAACCTCGGATGAATAGAGCACGGGTAAAAGTTATTACGCGACGAACCGACCGACTGTATATATTATATAGATATATATATGTACATCTAAATAACTCTCGACGAACCCACGATAATTATCGTGCGAGTTTATTACCGAAGTATTCTGCAATTAATATGCTCGAGACTCTTGTGCGTTTCATCGGCATAACGAATTTATACACACGTGAACAACGTATCGCGAATTTTACGTCAGATCAGACATTTTGAAAATAAATAAATAAAAATTAAAAAGAATGAAAGAATTTCCTTCAAAACTATTTTTTTTTTCATAATTTTTTTCTTCATAGTTTTTTCCTCGACCGAATCTATCTTCAACTTTCTTTTGATAAAAAAAAACAGTTCGAAAAAAAATAATAAAAGTATTTCCTTCAAAATGTTTTTCTTTTTTTTCATAACTTTTCCTTCATAATTTTCCGCTTGACCGAATTTTTCTCAAACTCTCGATTAGAATTAAAAAATTGTTTGAATCGCACGAAAAATGGTGAGAAAAAAAATTTTCATAGCAAAAACATTTGCGTGAAAAATGCAGAATAAAATCGACAACAAGAAAAATTTTATGGTGGAAAATAAATGTTGGTGAATTAGTTTCGTGGTTTTAGATTGAAAGCGCGAGAATTTCGGATCATCCGAATCCGACGTGGAAGACCTCAATGCACATGTGGATAACTCACACACGTATACACGGGTATTCGTTCGGTCGAACAATCCCACTCGGTGGTTGAATGGAAATTGCGACCGAATCCGAGAACTTGTATTCGACAATACACTCCCGAAGTGGATAATCATGCGCTTACAGAGTGCTCCCGGTTGAACGGATAGTCTCGCGAGAGTGTTACACATTTGCGGATGTATATTCCAAAGGCACGAGAGACACGACGATTAATTCGAAATTGCGAAGGCGATTATTGTTGCGGATGACGATCACCCATCCCATCGGCAATCCGATTTCGAAATGACTGTTATCCCGTTCTTACCCCAATAACCATTTGCTAACCGATCGGATTTTCATTGATAACAACCCACGTGCAACAATGAAAAAAAAAAATTTCCCGAAGAATGCAAATCGATCGATCGATTCTCAACGGAGTTACATTATCGTTGGTTGAAAATCGAGAAGAGATATCGAGAGCTGGAAAGAACAATAAAGAAACAAAACGAAAATGGAAATAAGAAAATCGAAGGAAACAGGAGTTTGACGTTTTAAAGCCGGAGTGTTTGGAACGTTGGGGCGAAATTAATTGACGGTGTTGATGCGAGGATGTCGAGCGAAATTGAAGGTCCAATTTACGTTCGAGTGGAGCCTGAAGTTTCGGAGTGAACGAGGAGACCACAAGTACCCAATCAATTAGATCGCAATGGTCCAAGACCGTAGCAGCAGACGTTTCGTTCGACAGGTTTATCCGTGTGTGTGTGTGTGTGTGTTTGTGTGTGTTCCATCATCGACGTTTCCGTTGTTCGTTTCGTCGACCGAGCTTTCGCTGTGAACCCACTTTCCAGCAGCCTCGAGTCACAGCGATGACGAGTTAACTCGCACGATTCCCCAAAAGACTTATTCGTCAATTATTATTTCCAATTTCATGGGATGCGAAGTCGAGTTAAGGTAGTACCCTCGATAAGAGAGTTCCTCGTCAGATTTTCATAAAACTTGGCATACTCATAGGTATTGATGAGAAAGAGGTTCAGTTAAATTTTTATGGCTTTCCGGAGCGCGAGAAAAAAGATATCAACACTGTTTTTTCGCACGTTTAACATGGAGCCTTATGGAAAATCACGCTCAATTTGATATAATACAAAAAGTCTTCGTCAGATTTTAATGAAAACACTTGAGCTGCAAGTTGAATATTCGGACAACATTTTGGGCACTTGACAGTAGAGATCAGGAGCCTGTGATGATAATAATAAGCAAATAAACATCGGGAAAATACAGTTTATATGAGGAGTTGGTCGTGATCCAGTAGACATGGCAACGTTGCGCGTTTGTTTCCCATCTTCTCTCTCTCTCTCTTTCTCTCTCTGATCGACATCATAACACGCGACGTTGCCACATCAAAGTACTACGTACCTCAATCAGCAGATGGTATATCTTAGGCTTGCTCTGACTCTTACAGTATCCAGGATAACTACCTTAAGATTACAAACAATTGACAGATATTATACATAGAAGTGGGCATATGTTTTTTATATGCAAACTATACATAACGTGCACAAAAAAAACCCACTACCACATACAATCTATCGATTGTTCATATCTTTTTTTGTGTCTTCCACTTGGCCTGGATTCGAATCGACGGTTTTCCGTTTATTCGAGACCATCAAAAATCACCAGAAAAAAACACATGGAACACACTGGTTTGCCCAAGTTGAGCACGAAACCAACGATGCAAATTACGTCGTCGGAACAGTGGAATACTAACGAGCGATCGGGTTGCCGCTATTCTCGGTTACACTCTCATCCACACGCGCAAGCTCGCGAATTTTCGAGATGGGCAACGAACGAACGTTTGGACTTGTCGATGGGATACACGATCACGAAGGGGGAAACATCCGGATAACGGTGGAATAAGCGTAGAATCCACGGTTTGGTCGTGGAGGAATTTCCGAACGAACGTGTTGGCGGTGGATACGAATCGGAGATAATTATCGTGTCGTGTCCGAGGCTACTCGGTAAACCGGGAAAGTGCCGAGGGAGTAAGGGGGAGGTTCTGCGGGGGCGAGGGCGCTAGCAGCGTGGTTGTTTCGACTGCGTCTCGTTAATCCGAATTGAAACCGAAGTTGACCGCGTAGCTCGTACACTAATCGCAACCAAACGAGGACGACAAGTTGAATTCAACATGGCCGGGGGGAGGCGAGCGGAAGAGCCCATCAACGATCGCTGACGCCAATGACTTTCAACGTGCCAAACGTGTCCAACGAATGATCAACGACATCGCGGATCCCTCGTGATACACAGAACCGTCGAGTTAATACCGAAACAATCGGGGTCGCATGAGTGTCACGCTTGTCTCCTCTTCGTGATGTCGTGAACTAATAATATTGGTTGACAAATTTATCATGCGATCCGCGGAGGCTCGGCCGAGAATGGCGAACGACAATAACGGGTGATTAAACAGTCGAGATAATGGAATCGTGTGACTATGGTGATGTCGTATGTTTTATCCGTCCATGGGTCGTGAGTCACGCATGGAGGACTCGATAATTTTGAGGTTTTTTTTTTGAGGTCGAAGCAAAATTGCGAAGGTAATGGTCCTTCGGTTTATCCTTTCATTTCATTTTTTTTTACGTGTGAGTAGAAATTGTCATTGAGGTTTAGTTTCTGAACTTCAGGGATATCGTTTCATGGCAGATTTAGAAGAGCTGTTAAGTTTTGTGATTCTTTGTTGAAGAGGTTTCGATGAAGTTTTGATGTAGAAATCCATGAGTTTGATTAATCTGCCGATCCCAGAAAAAGAGGCTCACAAGTCATATCGTATCGATTGTTGTTTCGTGTGTAACATTGGCTCGAAGTTGTTTGTGAAGATTTCATCAATTTATCTTTGACAATTGTGACCAAGAAAAATATATTTCAATGCAAGTTATTGTTTCGAGTTGGTTGCATCCGACTCTCCCAGCCACCGAGTGCATCACAGAAAAAAATTTCCAGGACTATAAACGTCGATTAAACGGCATTCATGCTCCTGGGATTTTGAATTCCAAAGAATTCAATCTCGAGATCACGATTCTCGTTCGCGCATAAATCTACATCGATCGCTAGCAATGACTCTCCCAAATTCACTCGTTCAATAAATCACATAATCACACTCGTACGATTTCATTCCCATTCACACCCGGTACGTGTCAATCGTTCATTATCACGTAAACCAAAATTCACACTCACGTGGGCTATCCCAACAATGACAATATCAACGATAATATAACAATGAAAATGTCGATAATACAACAATGAATGACAAAAAAACAGTCCATCGCAATGAAAAATTAACGAATGTGTAACAATCTTCTGAAGGCTTTTCTGTAATCGAGATTGAATATCGTGTAAATAAGTGGATTGAGAGCGCTGTTTATGTAACCGAGCCAGGTGATGAAGTTGACCAGCCTGTCGGATGGACAACAAACCGGACAGAATGGAACTATGACGTACATGAGAAAAAATGGTAACCAACAGACAACGAAAACTCCCATTATCACACCGAGGGTACGGGCGGCTCGTCTTTCCTTGGACAATGAGATTCTCTGACGTTCCTCGATGAATTGATAGACTGTGGTCGAAGTGCCACCCGCGGCAGACACACCGGCTCGACGTCCCTGTCCACCTTGGGCCGGACCTCCGGTGGTTATCTCCGTGTGATCGTCGTCCGTGATCGTGGCCTTGGCGTGGGATCTCGGAGTCGATCGCTCGTTGTGATTGGTCTCCGAGCTAACCGATTCCTCGGCATCGTCCGTCTCGTGACGATGTCTCGTTGACGTAACCACACCGAGACGACTCTGTCGCGCACGTTCGCGCAATCTTCGACGGGTTGCCAGAAATATTTCCAGATAAACCAGACTCATGAGCAACAGGGGTATGAAGAAGGAACCCAGTGACGAATAGACGACGTAACCCCGTCGTCGGGTGAGTTGACAAGGGGTGCCGGGTTCGAGTTCTTCGGGCCAATCGTTCCAACCGGCCAACGGTGGCGAACTTATCGCACCGGATAACAACCAAACGCCTCCGATCGTGCCCAATACCCTCTTGAGCGTTCGCTTTTGGGCGTAATTAATCGGATCGGTTATCGCCCAATAACGATCCAGAGCTATCGCGCACAAATTTAGAATACTCGCGGTACAGCACAGTACGTCGCAGGTTAACCACAATTTGCAGAAATGTATGCCGAATATCCACTTGCCGAGCAGCAGATAGGCTACGTTGAAGGGCATTACGAGTATGGCCACCGCCAGATCGGCCACGGCCAGCGAGACGATGAAGAAATTTTGGACTATGCGGAGGGGTCGGTAAGTGAAGACGCTCAGTATGACGAGGGCGTTGCCGAGAACCGTTGCCAGAACGAGAAAACCAAGGATCAAGGATGCTCCGACTGCCTCCCAAGCTGGCAGGTTGGAACCCGTGTCCACCTCGACTGTGCTGCAACCACCGTCGTCCGAGGATCCAACGTCGAAGTCGTCTACCATCGTGGCTCCGGATTCACCGCTCGAGTTCATCACGTTCGAGCTTTCACCTGCGATCAATAACAATGAGTAGTTTTGTTTAACATTGCCAGATTTATGGATATTAAAATATTGATGTATTGTATATGTATGTATGGGCGATTTTGGAATAGGTTTAAGGTAGCACCCTCCATAAAAGAGTTAAATTTATTTAAGAGAGTTAAAATTATAATTGTCGATCTACCATTAGGGCCTCACTGCTATCGAGTAATTTCAATTTAGCCAACTCTTGACCATTAGTTTTACCAAAATAAATTCTTGTTTTTCTGCTTTCTTTTTTCGACTCCAATGTATTTTATCCAGTGGCTAACGACTAGTATCATCACTGATCAGCCACCAAAGAAACGTGTCCGACAAACTGTGCGAGAGCTCGGCAAATAAAATACAACTACAAGTTACGAAAAAAACAAACAAACAAACATTCTTAATCTACAAGCTATAAAAAAAAAACCCTCAATCTAATTCGGGCTCTTCTGCGTTTTTCTCTCGGTTTTTTTTTTTTTTTTTTCGTTCTTCGATCGGTTCGAATCCGAAAAGATAAGGACTCGGAAAATGGGCTATTAGCGAGGGATAAGGAACTCGGAAAATGGCGAATCACGGTTTCGCTCGGCCAACCGTGATTCGTTCGGGGAAAAACTCGAGTGCTGTTTTTTTTCTTTTCTTTTTCCGCGGTTCTTTATTTTTTCACGTACATTCCGGTTGGTTTGTACGAGCAAACGAGCGCACCCGATATCCGGATCGAAGCCACGTCGAGCACGTACGGACTCACCGCATCACAAGCAACGCCCCAGAGAGCTCTGTGCACTTCGCTTTGACCTGCGTGCCTTGTGTGTGTTTTTTTTTTTTTTTTTTTTTTTTCATTTTACAAAACTTACATTCTTTCGAACTTTGTCGGGGAACGAAATCACGTTTGACCGGAACTCACGCAAAAGCGTCAATCGAGCCGGTCGCTAATTACCCAAGGGACTTCCGGTCGTGTGTCAACCGCAACTCTCGAACCCCGTCGGAATATTTTTAAACACGGACCTCCGACAAAGTCCCGAACTCAACTCCACCTCCCCGCTTTGTCCATCTTCGTCATTCACCACGCTGCCATGCTCGTCAAACGGAATATATTCACTCTCGCGTACTCAAATTTACGTAAAAATTCACCAAAAACAAGAAAAAAAGGTACAAATTATTATTTGTTCCTCGTCAATTCAAATATTATTATTATTTTATTATTAGATTGACACGTTGGTTTATTATTATTATTATTATTATTATTATTATTATTATTATTATTATTTGTTCGTGAAGTAAAGTTCGTTGCAATTTATGAAAGTAAAATACAATAATTGCAATTTAGTTGGTCGTTCGTGTTAAATCAGATGGTAGTTTCGAAAATCAATAAAATCATTGTTTAAAATCGATACCTCGACAATGTCCGAAATCGCATCGTCAATAATTGCAGATGCATTTGTTTGTAACGGAAATGATGAGAGAGAGAAATTAAATTCTTCGACGTCGAACTTTCTTTCGGCCACGTTTTTTTTTCCACTTACTCAAACGTCATGGGTTCTCGTTTTTTTTCTCAACTCTCCACGCTGCTATAGGGGTTCAGTGGAAATTGCGGTCACGCGGGGAAAGTTCGATTGGAGTAAAACGGATTAAATTCAATCGGGCCATCGAAGTACACCACGGGGAGAGCAACGAATTACGGATCGACGGGTTTACGGGACAGGTGACAAGCCGTAAATAATGTTCGGAAAGAAAAAAAATGAAAAAAATAAAAAAAACATTTTCAATCGACTATCGTACGAAACTGAGACGTCGACCGTGACGAAAATTCGATATCGAACCTTCATGAATTTCGAACAGTCGATACAGCGATGAAGGAAAAAAAACATTTGAAAAAAAAAAAAAAACATTTTGCCATCGGATACATCAAATTGATTGGATGAAAAAATAAAAAGTAATAAAAACTGTCACGAGTCGTTCACCCAAGCTAATTTTTGCCGCGGATAGTTTTTTCGCGAAGCTTCAACTTTCGCATTCAATTTGTCGCCCTGAAGAAATTTGACGTGAATCGATGAGCTGATGAATCATTGTTGATTATAAAATCGATGAGCCCGTGTTTTTTTTCTTTTTTTTTACTCGAATAATTGATTGACAAAGTATCGTGTCAAGGACTAATTGATGATTTTTTGGATGATACGTGGAAGTCGTCGAGGAAAATTTTATACGCGAGCCAAATTTTCATCATTTGGCCCTTCAAAAACAACTAAGTACACGAGTTAATGTTACAAGAAGTTATTTCGAGAAAATCAATAAAAAAATGTTTTGTAAGAAAACTACACAAGTGCTCGATAGCTCAATAATTGATATGATATAATTAATAGAATCAATCATGTTTTCTTTCAAGCCAATGGAATGTTTTTAATAACATGAAAATCATTCGAATCAATGTTTTGCACTATGGTGAAACATTTTTGTTGGGATGGCGAAGATGAGTTATCGGATGGATAGCTGAATATGAAATGGTTGAATATGATCAATGATGAACAAACGAATGATCGACTGTGTGTTGTTCACAAATATATATATTATATATACATATTTTTTTCTCTTTCCATTGTTGATGTGAGATTGTATCCATTCGTCTCACGTCACTCTTCCGAATGTATCTCGGTTATGCTTCACCCATTTCCTACCCCCCTCCCCCCTCCCCTACTCACTGTTGTACCCTTGTACATCAACACCCTCTCAACCATTGACGATCGATGCTCCGAATTTTTTCGACGAAATCGAATCGTTCGAAGAACTCTCATTCACACGTCTCATTCCCCATCGATAAACGAAATTGCAATTTTCTAACACAAAAGCATACCAATGTTTGAAAAATGCATTGGATTTGTCTTTTATTCGGTTTCGTTGGTTTTTTTTATTTATTTATTTTTTTTTTTCGTTTTTGGAAATTGAAATTCAAATAAATTGGTTCGTCGAAATTTTTTGTGTACAAATGGACGACCGCGTCGATATCGATGGGAGAGGATTACTTCTGATGGAAAATATTCGTGTGGGCGAATGATTTTTCATCGGTCTTCTCGCACGTTTCGATAATCCGATCGATTGGAATTCCGGAAAAAATGCCTGTACCACGTACTCTGGGCCACTTCATCAACCACCATGGACGAAATGTGCGAATAATCGTAGTTTCAGGGATTGTTCGTGTGTTAACAACGATGATCAGCTCTGACAAATGTGTCCCCCACAAACGACTCTTCACACATTCGAAATTTATCACAGCAGTGTGAGGAGGACTCGAACTAAAACGATGTGTCAGGTGGAACAGCTTACCAACTTCACACGGTACATCTTCGTACATATAACCATGAAAACTAATGAAGATTCGTTGATATCAAAGGACTTTGCTTTTATTCAATTTTCAGAAGCGAGAAGTCAAAAACTATTGGAAAATCGCTCGTACATGCATTTTCGTGGGTTCTTTTCGTATCTCGTGAAGAACGTGAACCTGTTTGAAAAGGGGTTGCTTCTGTTTGAGGCGGGAATGTGTGGACCATGATGTTTTTTTCTTTATTTTATTCAAATGGAATATCAAATAAATTGGTTCGTTGAAATTTTTTGTGTACAAATGGGAGACCGCGTCGATATCGATGCGAGAGGATTACTCCTGATGGAAAAATATTCGTGTGGGCAAATGATTTTTCATCGGTCCTCGGGCGTTTCGATAATCCCGACGAAGTATCCCCCCGAGCACAATAAATAGACGTGCTAAAAAAATTTAGTCGTGGACGAAAAAATTCCGTGAGATCGTGCGGTGGATGCGTGTGATGTATTTTTTATTTGTTTTTTTTTCTCTTTTTGTTTTTTTGTTTGTTTCATCTTCTTTTCGTTTCCGGGAAAAAAAGTTTGGGGTCAGTGGGTGTGCGGATGAAACGCTCGTGTGGAGAGAAACGAGCGAAAAACCCGGGTTGAAGCGTTTCGTGGGGAGGTACAAAGTTGTTTAACCGTAACACGTGATATTCGAGGGCCCCCTACGGCCATGGATCCGTGGTTTCGCGAATTTTCGCGAGTTTTTTTCACGTTTTACGCACAATTTTCCTCATGTTCATGCCCCCGGGCCAAATCGACGATGAAATTTTACCCTTTTGAACTCGTTTATAATTTTCCGACCCCCCGCGAAATATATGAATTAACGATATAAAACAAGGAAAATATAATATAAGTCGCGGTGAGATGGAAATTTTGATTTTATTATTTTTAAAATATTTTTTTTCTAAATGTGTTTGCTTTTTTTTCAATTTGCTCGATAAATATTGCGTTAGTGGTGTAACATCGTTGCGGCGAGTTGTTCGATCGAACTTCAAAATTTTTGTTTGGCAAAACTTTGTTTGTGCCACGTAAATGCAATTTCGTTCGATCAATTTTCAGTGATTGGGATTGAGTTGGGGAAACTTGTGAATTCCAATTATTGGAGAGGTCGGACATTCGTTGAATTGTCTCCGGTCAATCGCAATGGTTGGAACTTTTTTATGGTTGGATCTGTACGGATAAATTTAAAATTATTATTTATTTATTTATTGTTTTTTTTTTCTTACTGCGGTTTTCTCTGAGCGAGAAAAAATGGTCGAACCACCAAAATTCATAATCGTGATTCAATTTACAACGTAAATTCACGGACCTCGTTTGGATCTGGGGTTGGCTCGAGGCGCAGCCTTTGAACGAATCCCAGCCGCAAGTCACTCGCAATAAATCCGTTGGGGAATCTCGTGGTTAACAAAGTTCGCTTTGAGTCAGAGCCCCCGCCCCCCACCTCCCTTTACCCACCCACAACGTTGCTCCCTGTGGAACACAAGATTCACCTACGGAACGAAGGTCCACAGTACAGCAACGGAATTGACGATTGAGTTGTGGGTTGTAAAAACACTATTTTGTCCCTCATCGAGACTCCATGAAAAATTTAGAAACGTTTTTTTTTTTGTAACCTTTTCTTTGAGGTTTTCTTCACGTTTTTTTCAATGGTTTTTTTTCATATTTTTATTTTTTACGGGTTTTTTTTAATTTTTCATTTATTACGGGTTTTTTTTCAAGTTTTTATTTTTTACGTTTTTGCACATCGTCATGACGTTATTTAGGCAAATCGATTGTCAGATTAACATCAAATCTGAGACGACATCTCCGCATCTTCAAAAATACAGAAATTTTCCAAAATTTGGAAATTACGAAAAAAATCCGTCAGCCTCATAAAAAAATTACAGATAACACAGAGATCAAAAATCTCGAAATTAAATTTGTTGGACCGTCACACAGCTTGCTCGCTTTTTTCGCTTCCTTCGTGAGAAAGCAAAAAAAAACCAAAAAAAAACAAGCGCAGTTACAAAAAAGCGCATCCCTGCAACATACGTCAAATAAAAAAAAAAAAGGTCCCACGAGGGAACCGACAAGAATGAACGAGTGTAAACTTCGAGCAACGTGAAAAAAAAAAACCCAAAACAAAACAAAAAAAAAGTATTTGCCACAAACAAATTTCGAGGGTTAAGGGAGCGAAGCGAAACAGCGAAAGCACTGCCGAGTTTCCGCGATAAAACCGCGTGTAACACGAGAGCACATAGTACTCCCCGGTACGTTGTTCGTAATGGTGATACGGGTGTTCGGATATAGCGAGTCTTGATACAGTTTAGCCGTATGTAGTAAAGCAGTTTTCGCGTTGAATCCCGGGTTGTACCGAACCCGGAGTGCATTACGACAGGAACGGAATATAGTAATTCCACACGCCTGAACGTTTTCACCTGGAAACGTTTGGGGCCTTCAACGAATAGACGAGCCATACTTACGTCACGCACACACACACACACGAGTACCGTTTCGTGCAATTCCTCGAGTCGTTCTTTGTCTTCCATCGTTTGAGAATTCACGCTTCTACAAATGGTATATATATATATATATATATATATATATATATATATATATATATATATATATATATGTTCTCCGTGAGACGCGTGGATATGGAGCACGAACGACTTTGTACCAGGAAGATAGACAAGCTGGCATGTCCCTCGGGAGAACATGTCGAGAGAGAGAGAGAGAGAGAGAGAGAGAGAGAGAGAGAGATAGAGAGAGAGAGAGAGGAAGGTTCAGATGGAGACACGTGAAAGTAACAAGCGGAGAATTGGAGCACCTCCGTTTATATATGTATATATGTGTGTATATATATATATAACACATGCCTGGAGTATCCGTAGATTTGGTACACGTTATCCCATGTTGAATCCAATCTACCTGCAGCCAATATAATTGCAAACGTTCCCTCGAAATGACGCACGTTCCATTATCTCTAAAACCACGTGTTCGATTTATATACTCAAGATACTGGACCAGCCGGAGACGATTAAAAAAAAAAAAGTTATCCGCATCTTTGTGTCTAACATGTTCGAAACAGGGATGGGCATCCATTCAATGAAAATGTGTTTCAAATACTTTTCGGACCAAATGATAATGAATCTTATCGGATTTATTGAATATTTAAATTCATCGTATAGTAATAAAATTCACGTAGATTGATCATAATCGTTAGAAAACTGTGAAACTATTTATTCTTTCGTGATAATTGATCATAGTTCTTTGTTCGAAAAAGTATTTGAAATACATTTTCATTGAATGGATGCCCATCCCTGATCATGATGAAAATCAATGATGAAATTTGGCAAAGATCGGTAAATCGAATCGTATTTTCGATCAATTCGAGTTTTTGAATTTTTCAATCTCTGACGATTGAAGAAATTATTTGACTCGTTGTGCACTATTTTCCGGATACACATGGATCAACAATCGAGAGATTGCTTGGTGTAACATTTTACGAAAATCCTCTCACTTGAGGAATGCTTTTGAACGGGTATATACATATATATACATGAACCATCTGATACAACCCTTGACGGACATACGAGCAAACATTCGAATTCTCAAACGAAAGATCAAACGAATTCGAATCCTCCAAAATGGATTATCGGAAACCCACAATCGGAAATCCTACGAGCCTCTGATAATTCCATGTCTGAAATTCGCGAACGTGTAACATCGCCAAATCAGGTTGGTCGATGCCCGCAGGCTATTATTGGTCTGTGATACTCCAGTATAATTGACGTGATGAATCATGTAGTTCTGCGTATGTTGGGTCATCATGAAACGACCAGGAAAATTCCGTGACACACGTGGAAACTGTTTGCGGGTATCGGATCTATATGTTTTCAAAAATGTTCAAATATATATACTGGGTGTCCCATATGAAACAGTACGGTCGAATAACTCGTCGAGAAAAGGGGTGACAACGAAAATGGGTCAGATGAAAGTTGTAGGGTTCGAAGGGGGACACTTAGTGCTGATGAAATCGATACTCTTACTGTTCATGTTTTTATGCTGCAAGCATAACGACAGTTTTTCAAAATGAGAATAATACTTTCGAATCACCTGAAGTTGTTCATTTTTTTTAGACAAATTCAACGATCCTTACGTTAAGGATTTTTCATCGATTTTCATGCATTATCACGTAAACTAATATCAGGATTATTATTATTAGCTAATATCGTTGAATTCGTCTCGAAAGAATGAACAACTTCAGGTGGTTCAAAAGTATTGTTCCCATTTTAAAAAAAAGTCACTATGCTCGTAGCACAAAAACACAAGCTGTGAGAGCATAGATTTTATCAGAACCATGTTTTCCCCTTCGATTCCTACAACTTTCATCTGACCCATTTCCGTCGTCATGCCTTTTCCCGACGAGTTATTCGACCGTGCTGTTTCAAATGAGACACCCCGTATATTCAATCGTCCGTGCATTACATGTCACATCAGTCGTATGACACGGGCAATGGGAATATGTTCGGCGATGTCAAAACGATGATCGTCGTAAATTATCCGTATTGGCTGGCGTATTCGGAAACTATGACGACGACGCGTCAATGCGACGGTACGACGGTTTGCACAGTGACCGTCTGTCGGTTTGAACCCATCTGGGCGACCCTACACTCAAACCCGTGTATTTCATTGACCCACACAACCCCGGGGAATCAACGTCCAAATCTGGTTTTGATTTCACCAAGAGAGATTGATCGATCTATGTCGTATAATCAGACGTTTGCCGAGGCTTTATCGAGGCGGTTGTACACTACTGTATAGTGATGCATGACAGTTTGGACCATTTTGGCCGGCAATTGGGATTTGCGATCCCGGGAACGATGACGTTTGGTAATTATCAAAAGTAGGAAAAAATGATATAACCCAAATTTGTTATAAAACCAAGTAAAAAAATTATACGTAATCTATATATATATATATAAACTATAATATGGGATTGGGCATATTGAGTTTATATATGGACTGCATATAGTCTATATATAATCTATACATAAACTATGTTTAAACTATGTATGCCCAAGATCATACATAGTTTCTATATAGACTATATATAATTTTTCTAATTCGGAAACGACTGTTCGACATTGGGTGGTGGAATCGTTGATTTTTTTCGTTGATTTTTACGTTCGAGAGCTTCTTTCCATAATAATTTAAAAAATAAATAAATAAATAATAATTTAAAATAGAAGAAAAAAAATGTAATTACAAGCACGTTGAAATTTCTTAAATGTTCATAACGACCTTCATAATTACCTGTGCAAAGGCAACGGTTGTCGTATCTGGTGGATCGTTCGAAAGCTACATCGTTCCACAGCTCATCAACGATTTACTCTCGACGAAATGGTTTTCGTGTCTAAAGCCATGTGGCCGTTCCCTCGTTCCAATAATCTCCGGTGACGCAGCCACGCTGGAATAATCAAGAAGCTTTGAGAGTGGCCAGTGACCATAAAATACACAAAGCTCCCAAACGATCCCATTATCCGAGGAAAAAAAGCTTTGGAAAACACACACACACACACACAGAGACTTAATTTTCACCGATCTTTTCGACCGTAATTGATTTCCATCGTTTGTGTTGTCAACGCTTTAGAATAAAGTTGCGGGCGAATTCGTTAATAAACTTGATGCTTGTTCGACAAAGTTAATAATGAGAACATCTAGGTACATTTGTTGATTATTATTACACATCGTTATCACACCTCGGGATTGTGTAATATCAGTTGTGACATAATGTTTGTACTTTAGTGTCTGTATATTCGGAGTGGGAACTTTGCGGAAGCTCCCCTGGTGGCGTTTTGTCGTACCTCTCGAAGCTTCCTCGATTCTCCAACTCGAACGTAGGACAATCGCTGCAATACATGTGTATACATATATATATATATATAGATATATTGGTGTTTGTATATACATATATGTGTGTTTATAACCAATAATAAAGTCCCGACCTGGACCTATTCTCCGAAGACCAAAGCGGAAATAATTACTTGCGGTTCTGCGCATTCTTGAACAAACTAATCTCTGTCAACGTTTCTGTGGCGATGGCCATTGTCTTCGTCCGAGCTATTGTCACTGGGTTGCGTATCTCATCGCAGTTACCCACCCGAATGCTCCACCAATGCTTCGTAAACATTGCGGGCCTGGATTAATCATGATGGTCATTTTATTTCTCGAATACACCTGCAGTAATTGTAATTAATGATCGAAGCAATTGTGGTCGTAAAAAAAATCAAAGTATCGATATAATGAAGACCCAAGAAAAAATATGTATATATTAGGGTGGTCCTTATTTGGGGTCAAACAATTTTTTGGCCCTCCCATGGGCTTAAATGTGTCGAAAAAAATGAATTTTAACGTAGCCGAAGGCTCGACCTCGTAGACCAATTCTAAGTACCGTCCCAAGGCCCTCGAATTTCGCCCTTTGATTAACATAGAGTTTTTGGCATCTGATAGTTTATATTTTTTTCCTTCCGCAGTATTGCACCGAAAAATCCGGAACTCCGCATATTTTTCAGTTGGGGTAGTAGGTCTTCGATGCCAATTTCAAACATCTTTCCAGTGATTTAATTCGGCGGGGAATCGGCAAGTTAAGATAGCTTGTTTCTTAAAAGCTTCGATAAATTTCATAATAACTCGGAAACTACATGAGATACGACGATAATACAAATAACCTGTTTTGTAGAAAATTGAATTCTCTACAAAAAAGATTCAATAATATTTTTTCGTTTTTCCAAAGTTTTTGAAATATTTGAAAAAATGAATCGCTTCATTTTTTCGAATATTTCAAAAACTATTTTTACCGAATTGAATTTCCGAAAAAATCACCTTGAAGGTGGGTTGACACACGAGAAGACCCCTTCAATTGTGATATTGTAAGGAGTATATTGACCGCGAGTTCGTTATTTTTTATGAAAACGTATTCGAAGCAAAACAATTTGACGACGTCGATCACGGGCCAACCGAACTAATTGTCCTTAAGCAGGCTCGATAACCCGATAAGGATTATTAAGATGTATCGCTTGAGAGGTTAACGCGACTTCCGGGGTCGGGATAATGGCGAAGCGGCGATAAACGACGAGAGACACGGACAAAAAGGGTCGAAAGTCAATGTGCTTCCTCGTGAAGTACGAGTAAACGAGGAAACTCACGAAGTGGGTTCGCGCATGCGCGAATTTGCGAGTGTCTCGTCGTCGTCGGAGTCGGTCCATTGGGTCTTGAGAAAAAAGCCGAGTTTAATCGCTCGACGGGAATTTCCACACGTGTGACAAATCCCAATGCAAAGAGGGAAATGTCGAGCGCCTCCGAACAAACACGTGGATGCGAAAGAAGTCACAATCCGGAAACAACAAAAGCTTCTACGCTCGAATGCGTTGAGACGCGTCTCGTGACGCTGAATGCGATTTTCGAAAAACTCAACTTCAACATTTATTTTCTTTTCTTTCTTTTTTTTGTTGTCAAATGTTGGATCTTGAGAAATGATCCGAGGCTGATCCTGAAGCCTTCGTTCGATCGACGAAAATTTCATTCGACACATCCTTGAAATTCAAGGATTCTAGGATTCGTTCGATGAAAATGTATATTTTTATTTCAAATACTTTTCGAACTAAGTGACAATTGATTCTAATTGATAATTGATTGATTTCTAATTATTAATTCATGATTATTCTGTAATTACACTTTAATTTCATTACTAAATTTGAATTAAAAAAAACAAATAAAATTATGATTGAATTAGGTTCGTTACAATGTCATTCTGAACTTTGCTCGTTCTGAATTTCAACAATTAAAAAATCCGAGAATATAATGTCTCACTCGAAGTTTACCGGAAATAATTATAACGAAAGTCCTTTTTGATTTCTAGAAATCTTATAGATGTTTGGAAATGAATTTCACAAAAAAAAAATTATATATTTGCGATTGACTGCGATAATGCGATAAAAGTCCGATAGGTGGCCATCGCTACCTATGCGAGGTCCGGCCAAGTGATAGGAGAAAAAAAACACACGATAGATGACCTCGAGTCGGACCTAAAACCTAAGAACATTCGAACAGTTTTTATTTGGAAAAAGAAAAAAAAACGGAAAATTATTCCGAAAGTATATCCGCTTGTTTCGCGGTTATCGCGGTCTCGGTCCTTAAATTGTTAGTTCGACCAACGTTGAGCGTACCTATACGCTCTGCAGCGTTGCTCCGCCTGGCGGATAAATTCCAACGATCATGATGCGCCATTCGTGGGGTGAGAACGTTTGTACAAATAGAGTGCGAGATATTTTGCGAAGTACGGGTGTTAATACGGGAATTGCGAGAGAGAGAGAGAGAGAGAGAGAGAGAGAGGGAGAGAGAGAGAGAGAGAGAGAGAGAGAGAGAGAGAGAGAGAGAGAGAGAGAGAGAGGTAAAGAGGGTGAGAAAGCATGCGAAGCGGTCTACCGTGGATTTTCGCGAACCCGAGACACTCGCAACACGGTGGTTCGCAAAGGCCAGTTAATTTCCGAATTCACGTGCGCCTTGCATTCTCGAGATTTCTCGTTGGATTCACGGTCGAAACTCCTGACCAGCGGGAAGTTCCACGGGAAATGACCGACCCGAGGGTCGTATATATAAATATGTATATATATACGTGTGCACAAGCACGATGAATCGTGACCGGACGTTTGCGAAATTATTGTTCGGGGTTTTGGAAAGGAATTAAATGGCCGAGCCGTGCTTGTTATACACCCCCAGCCTTTCGTGTGAACTCGATTCGTCGATTACCATACATGCACTTTTATTTTCAACAAATGTTCGTACCGTTGCTTATTTATTTTTTTTTTGCACCCAGCTGCTGCAATTTTTTGTAAAATAATTTTTTCTTTTGCAAATTTACGTGGACGTATATTTTTATACATATATGTGTTTATTATTATCGTATGAGAAATATTTTTGAGTTGACACGAATTGTCCCAAACGGAGGAGTTGTACGTAAGATTTTCTCACGCGAACACTCAATCCACGTTTCACCCTAAGCTACGTTCTTACATCTCTATTCGCTTCTACGTCGTAGCTCGGCGACCAAAGCTCCGAAACTTTGTCGCTCCCCCCCCCTCCCCCCCGCGCGCCGCCCCGGCTGCCACAGCCCACCTTCGTCACCGCGCAGTTTCCCTCGGGGGTTTTCAATCCCCGTTCGACACCGGAGAAATTGAGTCCGAGTCTTAACCCAGTTTTCGAAGAATGTGGCACTGATAGCGGCGTTCCGGGAAGTAAGCATGTGGATGAAACGACGAATCGCCGTCATGTTGAAGCGAAAAATTTTCGTGGAATATATATATATATGTATGTAACTGTCGACGCGTCGGAAAATTCTCGCAACGTCATTCGCCGCGTATATCTCGTCGGGGATAACGGATTCTTTTCTCGGGTTTTGCGCCCTCACCTAACTTTTTTACGTGCGTGTGTGTATGTATATATATACATATATATATGCCATTGACGTATCTGTTCGGTGCACTTACATCCGGATATGTGCGGTGGAAAGTTTTCACATCGATGGGCTTTGCCTGGCTACAGGATTTTGCGGTAAATTTGAGATAAGAATTATTGTGGATATACATGGAAGAAGGAGAAGGAGATGAAAAAAAATAAATATACATGCACGTATACATATACAGGGCATTTGAAGTAAATTTGAGATAAGAATTTTTGTGGATACATGGAAGAAGGACGAGGAGGTAAAAAAAAAATTATGTATGTACATATGGGGCATTTGAAGTAAATTTGAGATAAGGATTATTGTGGATACATGGAAGAAGGAGGAGGAGGTGAAATAAAATTAATGTATACATGGGACATTTGCGGTAAATTTGTGATATTTTATTGAGGATATATACAAAAAGGAGAAAGGGGTGAGTAAAAAATAATTAATATGATAAGGATTATTGTGGATATCTGGAAGAAGAAGGAGAAGGTAGAATGAAATTAATATTGATCAATATATAAATATATATCTATATATATGGGGCATTCCAAGTAAAACCGTGGCGTCATTTATAAGATCATTGCAAACATCTTTTTTTTTTTTTGGCATTGCTTGAAATAGAAATTGACCCTAATTTTTTTTCAGAATTTTCCCGCTACTCCTAAGGATGGCGCAACGATCGGCTTTGTCTAAATTAGACTAAGCAAATAAATATTTTTTTTATTTGTTTGGTTTCTCGGCTATAAATTCTATGCAATAAACCGATAATTTTTGAGTTTTTATCCATTCACACATATAACGATTATTATAATCACATTTTTTTCGAATTTCGAATCCTATGCCTCACATTTATATGGCAAAGTTACGTTTCTCAATAGTCGCAGAAACGAAAATTTAAGTAGGTACCCCAGCGTGATAACGTGGTGCGAACGAATGTGTGACAAACGGATAAATAAATCGTTGTGCAAAATGTTCGTAACGAGGTTTGTTAGGTACGCTGTCGAGGGACAATATTGGTATTGGTCACCAAACGGAGAAATTGATTAACATGAATAACGATTTTATTGTGAGAGAAACGATGGTTTATTGACGATGAGTCGAGATAACGAAAAATCGAACAAATGATTTTCAATTAATGAACATCGGGCAGGGGGGGAGGGGAAGTGGGTGATGTTATTAGTGAATTGATTTATTATTGTATCGGAATAGAGAGGGAGAGACAGAGAGAGAGGGAGAGAAAGAGAGACAGCGAGAGAGCGAATCAGATCGAGCAGAATTTGCTGAACGTACAAATCGATGAATAAATAACATTAGTACAACATATGCTCGTATGCGGTCTAATTGTTTGTTCGCCGGATGTGTGTGTGTGTGTGTGTGTGTGTATGTGTGTGCGTGTGTGTATGTGTGTGTGCGTGCGGTACACTTCGATTGTCGTGGCTTTCAGGAACTATTTTAAAGGGCTATCATGAACCCACGATTGCCCTTTAAAATTCGCAACGAGCGAACATATATATATATATATAATATAAAAAACGGTGGGAATAGTACATTGTGTAACAAGGGCGGAAAGAAGACAATTTTTGCAAATTCGAAATAGCCGAAAAAAACCCGAGCGAAGCGAATTTTTCGCCCATGATGAACACCATATTTTTCGTCCATCCCCCGCCCCCCTCTTGAAAACGTTAATTTCATGCATGTGAAACAAGCGTAGCAACGGGCTATTCGTCCATGGCAACTGGCCGTAAAAAAACATATTCTTCCGCATTATTATCAATAAAAAAGATAATAATGAATATTATATTCGTCCGATCATCAAAAACTTTATGTTTTCAATAAAAGTTCAATAAAAGTCCTGAACAAAACTTCACATTATGAATCGAATATTTATGAAAAAAATTGAAGCTTAAATTAAGCTTCACGATAATCCAACGCTGCGAAACCCTCGGGGCGCGAGTCATCCTTTTTTTTCATGATTCCCACATTATAATTTCCATAATTCACAACGTGAAAAATAATCATTGTTGCAAAATGAGCTCCGCCAGCGTTACATGAAAAATTCATTAACGTTACATACCAACGACGCGGCGGCCCGACTGCTGAATATAAAAATGTAAAAAAAACTTAAATTAAAAACCGAAAAAAAAAAGAAATCGAAAGAAACAAAAAAAAAAAAAAAACAATTACAGCAGACTGGCGGTCGGGAATTTCCCTGTCATTGCATAAAGATAGACAGCGTATGAATACGTTGCCTGGCAGAGCAGCTCTGTACGGTTATACGACGCATAGGATGCGCGGCGACGCGGATTTTGGATGTGACGGACTCGGGTTTGGGTAACGACTGGGGGGCGGGGGGTCCCATCCACCCCGGCCTTTTATTTCCATTCAAGGACTTAGCGCCCGCCGCGTACTCCGGGGCTCGGTTTATATGGATATATACATACATACATATATATATCTAATATATATATATATACTAGGGTGGTCCTTATTTGGGGTAAAAAAATTTTTTGGCCCTCCCATGGGCTCAAATGTCTCGAAAAAAATAAATTTCAAAGTAGCCGAAGGCCCAGCCTCGTAGACCAATTCTACCTCCCCAAAGCCCATCGAATTTCGCCATTTGATTAACATAGGGTTTTTGGCACCTGATAGTTCATATTTTTTTCCTTCCGCAGTATTGCACCGAAAAATCCGGAACTCCGCACATTTTTCACTTAGGATAGTGGGTCTTCGATGGCAATTTTAAGCATTTTCCGGTGATTGAATTCGGCGGGGAAGCGGCAAGTTAAGATAGCTTGTTCCTTAAAAGCTTCGATAAAGTTCATAATAACTCGGAAACAATGTGAGATACGACGATGAGGCAAATAACCTTTTTTGTAGAAAATTGAATTCTCTACAAAAAAGATTCAATAAGATTTTTTCCTCGTTCCGAAGTTTTTGAAATATTCGAAAAAATGAAGCGCTTCATTTTGTTAATTTGGGGTAAAAAATAAGGACCACCCTAATATATACATATATGTGTGTGTGTGTGTGTATATAGAGTCCGGGATTGCTTCCGGGGGATGGCAACTCGGTTCGGTGAAAATTTCTCCTCCGGCACCAGAAATCGAAGCGGAGTGACGAAAGCTGGGCCGGAGAGAACAAGTGGGCGGGGAGAGAGAACGAGAGAATAAAGGGTTGCAGTTGGGGAATCTCGCTCGTCCGCGAAGGTCTCTGTCCCACGTGTTGGTATAGCACGAAACTCATTCCTCCATCACTCGCACGTCTCTATGAACGTTATATCACTTGATATCATACATATGGATGTATTTCGAACGTTATATACTCACACATGTATATATATATATATGTGTGTGTGTGTATATATATATATATATATAGTACAGGAAAGGCTGCCCGCAACGTTTAATTACGATGTGTGACCCAACGAATTGCGGTTACCGGAGCGAGCGATGGGCACCACCCTAAAGGACGACTTTAATTATTCCGAGACCCCGACTTCATAAACGTCGACCGTCCCACGAAATAACTTAGCTGCCGGTAATTTTTTTTTTTTTTTTTACATTTTGTATTTTTTTTTTACGATTTGCATTATCATGAATGAAACTACGTTCTCGAAGATGTTTTTTTTTCGTTTTTATTTATTGCAGTTTTCAACGATGTGATTTGTAGTTACGCATTTTTTTTCGTGTTGAATAGAAATACCGTCGGGGGATTCGGATTTTTTTCATAATGAAAAAAAATGTATTTGGAAAAAAAAACCGAACGAATTATATCGAATTGAATGATAATTGAATTGGATTGTATTTGGTGATAATGGAATTCGGTGAGACTTCATGCCATTAGAATCTGAGACTTTCGAGAAAAACGGAAAAAAAAAATAAAAAAAGAACGAACTACATCAAAGTAATCGATAATTGAATTGGATTGTATTTGGTGATAATGGAATTCGGTGAGACTTCATGACATTAGAATCTAAAACTTTCTTTACAAAAAAAAAACTGTCAAAAAGCACTTTTGTTCGCGCAAATGTCGAAGCTTATGGGTTGAAAATAAAATTTTTCTTCCGACACGGTTGATCCGGCGTGTAAAAGCCCGTGTGGAGTGCATTGCCGTGAGTTAGAAAAAAAAATTTGCATTTTTTCCCATTCTCCGTGAGAAAGTCGGAATTCATCGGAATGCTTCGTCACAGTATGGTGGGCTCTCTGTAAAAGGTGTAAAATAATGAGAAAGCAATTTGCAAGTCTCCACTTTGCACAGTTGTGTTATATTTTTTTTCCTTTTGCTTTCCTTTTTTTTTTCTTTCTTTTCGTTTCACATACTTTCATTATTCGCGATGGCACCGGTTGAGAGGAATGGAATAAAAAGATGCGGAAATTGTTTCTCCGTCGAGGTTCTCATACTTTTCGGTTTTCGCTCGGGTAAATACAGGTTGGATGACCGTTTTATTTTCGGTATGATTTAAATAAATTGAAACTGTGTTAAAAAATCGTTTAATTGAAATTATTAATCGATCGTACCATTATTAAGGCGGCCTAGAACACCTAGAAATACATTTTGTTTTTCATTCTCTTTTCATTCTTCAAAAGAGTAACTATACGAAAGTAGATAATTAAATTGTCATTGAGAAATTATGAAAGTTATGAGTTAAGCTGAGTTGCATTTCCAATTTTGTGACTCAGTGTACGAATCGCTGAAGCCGAGCTGACGCACCAAAAAGGCATCGAAAGAGGTCAGAAAAAACTTGACAAATTTATTCTCATTGACGAAAAAAAAAATTCCGAAAAATTATTTGGAAAAACAAACGTGACAAAGTTCAATGAATGATTAAAACAACAAATAATGATTGTATCAATATTCTCATCCATCTCGCAAAGAAATAAAAAAAACCAAAAAAAAAGGGAAAAAAATGTTTCCTTTTTTTGGCTTTCTAGGTGTCTGTGCCCCTTCAACGTCAATGATAACGAAGCATCTCCACGAACTCGATATTCAATCCATTTTCTCAGAACAAAGGTTTTGTGGTTTTTTTGTGCGGTGGTCGTCTATCCCGTAAGTACCGCAACCTCTGCCACCGCCTTCCGTCAATTTTAACGAGTGCACATCTCGTTTCATTTTTTTTTCGTTTTTTTTTTTTCATACCTCGTGAACAAATGTCGACACGTTTGGAATTTGCGAATGAAACTTAAAATTTTAAACGTTAACTTTTGCGAATCAAGATACAACCCGATGTTTTCTAGATTTGTGAATGGCAACCGCGTGTCTCTGTATATCTTTGACTCACTCGCTCATCCTCGTCGCATCACATTTTAACGAGACACCGTATTTATTTCACGTTCAATGGAATGCACAAACTGTCGTCACATCCGAGACGTGTCATCACGTTCGTAATTGGATTATCATTGATGCAAAAATTTCCACAAATACACGTCTCGGACACTTCGAAAACGAATAACGAGAAAAATGGAAAAAAAACAAACAAATTCAAGCAACGACGAAAAAGCTGCAAGTTGAAACTGGAAAATTAATTCCCTTCGAATTTCAGATAGTTGACAAAGTTTCTTCGTGGTGAACGCGTTTTTATTAATATTTTTCTGACGCCTCGTAGAAAAAGCTTCGTAATCGTCGACTGACTGAGAAAACGATTGATTCGATTTTTTTTGGACAATTCAAAATTTCATAAAATCGAAGAAATTTCTCGATCGATTCGATTCGGCTTAAATAACTATTTGCACGAATATCACAAAATTTGCGAGAGTTAGAGTGGTAAGTGAGATTTTTTTTGTTTCAAATTTGTAGTCACTGTCAAGTTCGCGAATGGGTCAATTATTGTGAAGATAACCAAATCAGCGACCTTTGAATTTTTTCAGGATCGTTACACACACTCACACAACCTGACATCATCTCCAAATATAAATTTCCGGATGTTTTGCAACATTTTTAACACGTTGACACGAAAATCACGATTTAAAAAAAAAATAAAGTTCAACCTTCACACATCTTCAGCTGAATTCAGGCTCTAGGAGAAAGTAGAACACAACATCATTGATCAACATCATCGTCGTTGATTGTAATTCCAATTTTCCCTTTGCAACGAAATAATTCAATAAAAAATCCAACCTCGAAATGAGGTCGCAGCACGTAAAACTTTCAAGTTTCTAACACACCCCTACACACACACACACACACATACACTCTGACGCGACGTCGCTGAAAGGGATAAAGATTGAAGGGGGAAAGCAAACTTTTATTCGCGCTTACGGATTTCATTCGCACCTGGTCGAAGGATTCTGCAAGCAAACACAAAACGACAACGCCGGCTCTATATCATCCTTACACAGCCTCCCCCTCCTTTCCCTCGGCCGTCTGCCCCGTCGGCTTCTCCGGGCGCGACCCGAGAATCCCAAAGAGTCCGCGACGAGGATTTTCATTTACATGTAAGGATTTTCATTGTGAATGGGAAAAATAGGATTCAGACTCGTGTCTGAGAAAACTGTCGAGTGAAAAAGTATCCAAAGCCTTCGAGCTCTATCGTCTGTCGTGTGTGCACTTGGTACGAAAGAGAGAGAGAGAGAGAGCGAGAGGGATAGAGTCTTGGAATGAGATTCGAGTAGCTACATGGAAAGGTAAGCTCAGAGGATGGTAAAGCAACTTCTCGTCTAATCTCTTTCAACTCGTTGATGCCTCGAGCCACGAGACGTGAGTTATTCGTCGCCTTGGATAAACTCTCGAGGCACACACACGATATTATCCAGACTGCTTTATGAAATCAATTCAAAACCCTCGCGCCCCGCCCCTCCCTCTTGCCCCCGTCCCTTCGTCGACCCTCGTGCACTTTCCGTCGCACTTTATCGTCTGGTACAGCGATAACCCACAACGTGTTCCGGAAATTTCGAATTTTCCAGTCCACAAACAGGGTGCACGTACACACCGAACGTATACACGAATATCACATCTTCCGTCCTTGTTTTTTCACATGTGTGTGGCAAAGGAAAATAGAAAAAATATATATAAATATGGGAAATACGGGTTTCGACCTTAGCACCAATATCGAATGAGTCCGTTGTGCATTGTGAGCGATAAGGATGCTGGGGGAAATTAATGGGAATTAATATATCGCGATACTTTGAAAATTTAGACCGATGATTTTTTTTTTGGTCTAATTCACCTAATTTTCAATAATCGTTGGAACTTTGAAGAGAAACGGAAAGTTACGAACTTTGCGATAATTGTAAAAAATAAAATAAAAATGTGGAACCTTCGAGATGGAGATTCGAAAAGATTTAGCATGTAAAAAAGGTCAATCGTTGAATGGGTCGTTGGTTCTCGACGTTGCAGACGGAACGGCTGAATCGCTGATTGGCCGAAGGGAGTACGTATACAATTCCCACGAGAGGGACTTTTGGGGTTTACACTGAATCTCAATGGTCGACTTTGCGTTTGTTCCCTGACTCGTGAATCGTAATTGAGTCAATTATGATTGAAATTACAATGAACGATTGACGTTCCGATAATATCACTTATTGGAGGCTTAAGATGAATTTTTTTTTTTTGAATGTCAATATTTGGATCTCCGAGACGCTTTGATTATCGAACGATATGTCGATTTCATCAATTGACACGACAAATCCAATTATTATTTTTTTTCCCCCAATAAATTTTCATTAGAAAAAAAAACATTTTTTCACATCGTAATCCATCGATTTTTGAAACAAATTTTTTATTTTAATTACAATGATTTGAAATAAAAAACAAATAAATGCAAGTTTATGCATGTATAGGTTGTGCGTGTCATGTTGTCGCGTTAATTCGTTACGTGGATGACAGAGAGGCCGTATAATAACGATCAGGAATAGCATTAACACGGTTCCACGTTGATTATACAGTATACTGTATATATATAATCAATTCACCTCGGATATATATATATATTAGGGTGGTTCTAATTTGGCCTGAAAAAGAAAAATATCGCTTCCGCCCCCATTCCAAATGATTCTAGACCACGAAAAACAAATTTTCATATTTTATTCCCGATTTTTAAATTTACTTTCTCCAAATTCTGAATACGAAAAAAGAATTTTTAATATTTTTTATATCGCGGGATCGATAATCGGTAATGCGTAATTTAACGTGGAATCGCCCATATATATGCGAAACGTAGTGCACTACGGTGGGCCAGTAGTGTGTGTTGGTCGATAAAGCTCCGGGAAATCGCTTTGGGTAAACTTTAAACCGGGTCGCGAGTAAAATTGAACTTGAAGCGTGGATACACGACGACGGGTGACAAACGAACCGTTGCGACAAAGTGCGAACACGTAAAATTGCGAATACGTGAGCCCGAGAGCCACGAGAGATACTCGCTGCTGCACTTTCGTCACACGTGAAGATGCTCTTTCACGTGTGTCTCGAAATACGTTTATTTCGTCCCAACTTCGCGTCATCGGACCGACCGATGGTATTTCACGGATGTCGAGGGTTCGTAATTGTCGCGAAAGTTTTCGCAGGTGGCAGGTAGTTGGATATATATGCGTTGGATGGCTACACGAGTTTCGAAGACACAATGCGCATCAACTCACGTTAACCGGTTGAACAACTGCTCGTAGTGTGTTTGCGGCATGTTATGATAATGCACCGAAACTTCGTGCCGAGATTTAAAACGATAATTTGAGACTCGAGGAAATAAACGTTTGCGAAATTGTGTTCGTTGAATTTAATACGATAACGTATGTTTATAATTTATACATATATATATATTCATAATTGTATAATTTATTTATAATTGCACTTTTTTTACACTGTTGACTATGAGTCAACGTGTGTTTGTTTGAAAATTTTGAAATT
Source organism: Diplazon laetatorius (assembly GCA_963662125.1). Taxonomy (NCBI): domain Eukaryota; kingdom Metazoa; phylum Arthropoda; class Insecta; order Hymenoptera; family Ichneumonidae; genus Diplazon; species Diplazon laetatorius. The sequence continues at coordinate 11,838,310 of OY759157.1, read as the reverse complement.
CATATAAATATAATTTTCTGAAGTGCGGAAAAAAAAAAAAAAAATTGACGAAACAATGATTGACCACACAAGCGTGGTCTCTTTTATGTAAGTTCATTATTCGACATATTCGTCAATTTCGGAGTCTCATATTCATCGAAAAATGTGTTACAAGGACGTACGAGTTACAATGGCTCGACCAATGGTGACTGACAGTTTTGGGTTCGAACAAAAAGTTGAAAAAAAAAATAAAAATAAAAAAAAACATTTGACGAAAAAAATCAATATATCGAGGTGCCGAAAAAACGATGGATTTTACAGTTTGATAACACATTTTAAATATCGTTTTGAACAAATAACTATGATCATTAATCGACTTTTATAAATTTTCAATGAATAATTTATTTATAATTAATTTTGCTTTATCAATAAGCTTTGACATGGACCAACATTTTTGAATTCGAATCATTTCTTGTTTCGCTGTATCATTTTTTCTGCATACAATGGGAAATTAATGAAGCAAGTTAAAAAAAAAAATTTGTCAAATTTAAAAAAAGTTTTTTCGAACTTTCGTACCAAAATTCGTTCGTTGAAAATTAGATCCTCCTTTCTCATAATTTTTATCGCGATAAATAGCTCGGAAATAATTTTGCCCTTCTGCTCCGTCGGTTGTATGGACTAATTGTAAGGAAGCTACGGGGGTCCATTAGCAAGATGAATGAATGAAATTCAACGAAGCCCGTATTTACCGTACAGTCCATCCAGCAAGTAACCCTCGCTTCCTTTTCGAGCCCGACCGGTCTCGTGATGTCACCCCGCGAGTAATTGGAAACCGTGATACTATTCGAAGCTGTACCAGCTTCAATTCTGGTTATCTCTCGCGACTGGACAAAGCACGAATCAGTTGGATATCGTCGTTTCGAACGACCGAATTTTCGAGAATTTCAAACGAAAATTATTATCGTTCTCAGCTACGAGCTAACTCGATAAGAGTCAGAGTACCTCTTGCAATCTCTCATTGCGATATTGTCTGCAAGATTGTTTCATGAGAAAGCATTTCTTTTTTTTTCTTTTTTGTTAATCTTTGGCCTCATCATAGAGAACATCTTCGTTCGAATTGTATTAAATAAATTACATCTGTGTAGATTGCCGGAAAAATAGGTAAATTTTGGGAATTATTATCTCAAAGACTATTGGTCCGATTGAATTCAAGTTGGTTTTATTCGAAAGTACGTACATTGAGATATGTTGACGAATTTTCTTTCGGATTTAGTGGGAGCGCTGTTATTCTGGACGACGTAAAATATCTTTTTCAAAGTCGGTTTCCACGTTTTTTTAAATAACGAATTGACCGATTGCTTCAAAATTTGGACACAATGTGCACGGATAGGTAATGAAGTTCGGCACGGACGTTTTTTTTTTAAACTAATTTTTTTTTTTATTAATCAACAAGCGTCGTAAATTGAGGTTTAAAAGTAAATTTCAACTTAATTCCATTCACCGTATAAATAACCCATTCACTGTACATTCAAACCAAAATTTGTCAACATACCTCAATGTATATATTTTCGAATGAACCCAACTTGAAGTCAATCGGATCAACAGTTTTTGAGATAATAATTCCCAAAATTCACCTATTTTTCCGGCAATCTACACAGTTCTACCCCCTTAATGATTCAAAATTGATAAAAAACGATTTCTCCACAAGCTCGTTGCACTGCCTCGAATTCGCAGCAAGCAGTTTCCAAGCTCGAGCTTGCGACTTTTCACGAAACAACTTTTCACGATAAAAAAAAAAAAAAATAGGGTGAAAACGGAATTTTTTATCACAACGATTTTATGGTAATTTCTGTCGGACGAGGGGCGTTGAAGGATGTGGGGAGACGAGAGAGAAAAAAAAAACAGAAGGGGGGATTCAAGTATGTACGATAATCGTTGTAACGATTTGGAGTTAATGTCCCGGCCTTGGCGTGTTAACTTCGTTACTGCGGCCCGCGATATACGGTCGCTAACGTTTTCCTTTTCCCCCACGGTGATAGCGTGTGAAACCCAAGAAACAAAGTTACGCGTTACGATTTCGTACGTTTGGTCTTGCACGTGCGAACACAACCCCCGGCCCGAACCTTCACTCGCGCACAATCGTGTTGAATAATATTTTGCCTTCGTGAGATCACGAAACGCGGTGGAGTTTGTCGGCCACTCCCAAAGGCACATACAGCCACTCGATTATCGTCGATTATTATAATGAACACATTATGGCTCGACAAAAAAAAAAAATGTCAAAAGCCGGATTTTATTTTCTTTCTAAATCTTTGTCACTCGTCACGTAAAAAAAGGTAAAAAGAAAAAATGGTGCGTGTCAATTATTATTTTTCTATACGTCGTTTGTTTGTCGTGACTGTGAAGTGTGATTATGAAATTATGTTAATTTTTGTTAATGCACCTAGAATGGTAAAAAAAAAAAAATAACCCGTTGAAATCACAAGCTTTCTAGAACCGATTGATATCCTTAGGCTGACTATATCGCGTAATATCATGTCCGAAATATAGATATATATATATATATATACATAGCACAAGACGATGAAAATTACGACAGCAATCGTAAAACCTAGACGCGAAAACATTTTTCGTATCGTTCGATTCCACGTCTGACCATAAACCGATCAAAATCCCTTATTCACTTATTTTTCATTGAGAAAAAGATATGCGATCTATATATACATACATATATAAACATCTCAAAGCACATGACGGTGAAAATTACGATCGCAATCGTAAAAACTAGACGCGAAAACATTTTTCGTATCGTTCGATTCCACGTCTGACCACAAACCGATCAAAATCCCTTATTCACTTATTTTCCATTGAGAAAACGATATGCGATCTATATATACATACATACATGAACATCTCAAAGCACATGACGGTGAAAATTACGATCGCAATCGTAAAAAAAGACACGAAAACATTTTTCGTATCGTTCGATTCCACGTCTGACCATAAACCGAGCGAAATCCCTTATTCACTGATTTTTTCATTGTGACAACGCAATGCGATCGACTAAAATCCGCATCGAGGTTGCACGTGAAAAAGCCAACGGTGAAATTGATCCCTCGTTATCCACGGTTGGTCGTAAATTAAATTCGATTTGTGGACAAAAGTGAATAATCGAAATGGATCACACGAAGAACGGTGTGATCCCTTGGAAAGCTCGCGAAGGGCGAAGGAAGATGATCTAGGTGGCACAAAGCATGGAGTGTCGGTGAGACGAGTGTCACGAAATAATGCTCCGCCGTCAGAGTCGTGTCCCACGTGCGGCGGATCGTCTGAGGTGCATATACAGATATATTGCTGTGTGTTCACATATATATATGAGAACTCGAGTCGTTCGTCTTTCCAGTCACGGAGGGGAAATAAGCTCCCTTGGGAAACCACGATACGACTTAGTTCCGTCGATGCTGGCAACCCACCGAAGCGAATTTTCAAATTGTCGTGTTGGATCCGAGACGGGCTGGCTCACGACAAATAAGTGTCGCTTTATCGCCCGACGAAATCTCGACTCGTACTACTGCGAAACGAACGAAACCCACGCAATCGTGAAAGACGAATCGAACGAGCATCGCGCCGAGCTCTTTGTCTTTATGTATTTCGTACGTACTCGATTTTCACGGTCTTTGATATATATATATACAGTGGTGATGGCTGATACCAGGAGCGACGAATAAATCATTCCTTTAGCTATCACCGCGTTAAAGTGAATATCCGCCAATACTTTATATCCCCGATAAGTTATCTCGTCGTCGAATTTACGCGAAAAATTATTTCGCAGAATTTAATAATGTTCACCATTCGTTCGATCAATTTGTTTATTATTTTATTATTGAAAAAAAAATTACAATTGTATTTGGTTCGAATTTTGAGAAATAATATCATGAAACGAAGCGATCGAACCCAAATATTGTTGTATTTTAAGATTTTTTTTTATCTTCGATGCAATTGATATTTTGTTTTAAGGCAGTGTCCCACAAACTGTAAGAGTCAAAGCGAGCCTAAGATGTACCATCTCCTGATTGAGGTACGTAGTACTTTGATGTGGCAACGTCGCGTGTTATGATGTCGATTAGTGAGAGAGCGAGAGAAGATGGGAAACTAACGGGCAACGTTGCCATGTCTACTGGATCACGACCAACTCCTCGTATAAACTGTATTTTCCCGATGTTTATTTGCTTATTATTATCATCACAGTCTCCTGATCTCTACTGTCAAGTGCCCAAAATGTTCCCCGAATATTCAACTTGCAGCTCAAGTGTTTTCATTAAAATCTGACGAGGACTTTTCGTATTACATCAAATTGAGCGTGATTCTCCATAAGGCTCCATGTTAAACGTGTGAAAATAAAAGTGTCGATACATTTTTTCTCGCGCTCCGGAAAGCCATAAAAATTTAACTGAACCTTTTTCTTATCAATACCTATACGTATGCCAAGTTTCGTGAAAATCTGACGAGGAACTCTCTTATGGAGGAATTGAGAATAATTTTTGTCCAAATCCTACGTTACGTCGTTCTCGATTTGTTTCAATGCCATCCATTTTTATCTCACATTTTATTCGGGGAATAATCCGTGATGTTGAATGGGACAATCGTGAATATCGGAATCGAAGCTTCGGTGTTATATATCTCGCGTTAATTCGTTAACCTTGACGTCGCCTTGAATATCGAGGGTCGAAAAATCCGACGTTCGAACTTTGCTGCTCGGTAGTTGAGACCGTGGGAACTTCGACGTCCCCTCCCCCCCTTTTTCCACCGTGCCCGTCTCACTGCCACACCGAAGTGGACTCACCCCCCCATCCTCCCCCGACGACTCGAGTCAAGCACTTTTGCAAACAATGTGACGAAAAGCTGTTGCATCGGAACCTTGGTCTAGATTTTACATTCCTCGTGGAACATTTTACGTACACGAAAGCTTCGTATTTCAAAAATAAAACAAAATAAAAAGATAGCAAAACAAATATGGAAAGAGAAAATGCTCGAGAAAACCAACTTGGTAAAGTTGAAGCATATATTTGCTTATTTTCTCGGCATATATGTCACACCCATAAGCGTACATTCAAATATTTGAATGTGCATCAACCTTTCTCGATCTTGTTTGCATCTTCGTGTCGCTATGCAATTCTACTGAATTATTTTTAAAAAAATGAAAACAAAAAAAAACTGACAAGCAAACTCGTAAAAAGATTTGAACTAAAGTGAAATGCGTCCAGATTTTTTTAAAAATCATATTCGTATTTATTACGTTTTGCCTACTAAATTTTCGAACCTTTTCTCATTTTTTTTCTATTTCCATATTAATTAGTGACTCTGGATATGTTTAATCATTGTTTAGTGTGTGTGTGTGTGTGTGTGTGTGTGTCGTTGTTTTTATTTTGTGATCTTAGATTTGGTGGTTATGTTGTTCGGTAGATTTTCCGATGGCTGATTTGTGCTTATGCTGTTTATGTCAATTTTTTCACTGAAAAAAACGGCAAACCAACAAAAAAACGTAATAAAAAAAAAACGATAATCGTCAAATTCAAATCTTCGATGACATATTTATCATCGAATGGAGGATGATGTCGATACGATGAAATAGCTCCACTTCTATTCGACATTCGAATAAGATTGCCCTTGCGATAAGAAACGTAGCCGCAGTATACGCGAATGCAGATCGAATTTAACAACCGATAAAATCGAATTTCCAATGCTCCTAATCGCATCATCGTGTATATCCAACAACGATCGTCTCACTCGTCGATTCAATCCACACACGATTACGAAACGCCCTTTCGACCTTTCGAACATTCGTTCACGCGTTCGCGATACTCGAAAAAAAAAAAAAAAAAAAAAAAAAACAAAGTCAAAACTTTTGCAAACAAAACATATTGAAATAGAAATAACAATGCTGGAAAGTGGTTTCAATGCTGGCTATTTGAACGAATCGCCTGTAGCGGTTTCACATATATATTGTATATATATATATATAGCCGTATGAACGATTGAGCGAGCACATAATCCACTCGAACGTCTCCCTCGAACCTCTCTCATATTTATCGAGTTACAAATACCACTTTTTCAATCAACCTCGAAACGAACGATTCGCTACCACCGAGTGAGTACCACGATTGAAAGTTTGAAAAAAAGGGTTGAAATGTGCAATTTGATTTTTATTTCGAATCGTCGAATAATTAACGAGGATTATGGTCAATATAGGAACTACATAGTTGCGTATGCCTGAAAAATTTGGGGCCTGTATCTAAAAACGTTCTGGAGTAATAAACGTTTGAATTTTCCGAAGGCCATTACATACACACAAGGCCCCCCCCCCACCCCCCACACACATACACAAATACATCCAGATATTCTCTCCAAACGTGTATATCACGATGTTTCAACACATTCCAAACATAGTAACGTAACATCTCAATAAAAAAAAATAATAAAAAAAAACAAACCATAAAAATCCCCAGCTTTCTCCACGAGGAAGCAAAAACCGTATCATTATTCGTGAACGTATTTAGCCCTCTTAGTAGCTGATATCTCTTGGACATATCGTTTTCAAGCGAAGGCCACGCGTGCGCGCGCATGCGTGTGTTTAAGGTGCATGGCGTGTACCTTCCGTTAACTTTATTTTATTTTTTCTAATGTTGTTGGTTTTTTTTTCTCAATTTTTTTTTCCCTCGCATGTCCGAGGGTTCACGTGTGTGACAAGCGACATTAACGCAGGTGGGTGTACGTGCACGATCGGTTATTTATAAAGAGATTGACGATAATCGATAACCACTTCCATCCAATGGTCTCTCGCTGCTGCATCCTCTCTGTCGAGATCTTACACACACACACACACACACACACACACACACACACACACACACACACACACACACACACACACACACACACACACACACACACACACACTGGAACGAAAAGCCCCTGCGGTCCGACGGTCTTTCTCCACCGTTGGTGTTTATCCGACCTCCGACTATATGCCGTCCCACACCAACTCTCGGCACTGGCTCTGTCGGCCTCTCGAGCCGTTTCCCTCGACGTCCTCCACCCCCTTATCGTCCCCCGGGGATGGACCGGACCGTTCGATGGCCCGGCCGGACTCGTCGAACCACCGGGCACATCGCGCGACCGACCGAGTTTCCGATTAATCACTTTCCCGAACGAAAATTCTCTTACGAACGACTGACCATACCGTACCGACAAGACTTTCCAACGTCGGAACAGCTTCTCTACGTCCCAACTCGATTTGACGCCAGAAATACCCTTGAGAGCGTGAAAAAAAAAATAGAAAAAAAAACATCGTATTTTTCGGAAAATTTTCGTTAGAGCGGATAAAATAATCGAATCGTTTTTAAATTTTGTGATGAGATTGTTGTAACATCTGAGTCGACGTTTTTTTTTTTTTTTTTGGAGGGAGGATGATGAACGAAATGGCGGGGTGAAGGCGATTATCTCGAAATTACATTTTCGAAAAATATTCGGGTTGTGGATTGAAAACTGGGCGACCGATTTCGATGAAATTTTCGGGAGGTTACTCTCGGTAATATTGTCCGAAGGATGTGATTGAAGTTTGAAGGGTAGCGTGTGAGGGAATAATTTTTTTCGTGTTTTCAAATGTGTCGAAAAAAAATGGTCGAAGATTCGAACTTTGGAGTTAAAAGGGTTCGAAATTTTGAAATTTTGCACTCTTTTGGAATTTTTTTTAGGTATATCCTTCGCCTTGATGTGTCAGAAAATGAATGACACTTGTTAAATCTTTTTCAGATCAACGGCAAAAGAATCATGCCAAAACAATCCTTTTTTTCAACTTGGATGTTACAATAAACGTTACGTGAAAACTTGAAAAAGATTCGGTTATTTTATGGCCTGTAAAAAAATTTCCGACGAAGGACCTTTTTTTTCATTTTCATCCTAAAGGAATTTCTGGCCTTGAACCTTCCAAGATGAATGACGGATCGTATTCGTATCACGTCAAGTTTTTTTTTTGTTTAACGATATCTCTTTTCTCAAATGATAAATTGATACTCGGAGATAAATTACTTTTATTTTATTCTCTGTTTTTTTTCCTCCTCAATCGTACGACTTTATAAACGATCTTCTTCGTTTTTTTTCTTCGAATTCTTCAACCGCGTCGCGGTATCCGATGGAAAACTTTTTTATCAAGATCGTATGCTTTTTTTTCCGTTTGTTTTCCATGAGGGATGAAATGGGTGAAACGAGTTTTTAAATTTTACGTATTTTTAATTTTTTTAAAATCTTATGTAAAAAATACCCCCCGCTTGAACTTTGTGAATTTTTTTTATTTGGATATTGTGTTTAATAAATTGATATTCGATTTATCAAACGACAAAATTTTCACGAAATTTTCGAAACAATCGGAAATTCGTAACATCGATCGAACGGTCTCTCGATGACGTCACAAGCTGTGGTTATACGTTTTATCACTGTCGTCATCGTCGGCGGTTGTTTACGCTTCGAAAACTCGTGCGAAGAATTTTCGAGGAATCCATCAACCCTCGACCCTGCGATATCCCCGGAAATCTATTCCAACAAAAACGAGGGGGGGGGGGGGCGAAAAAAGAAAATGGAATGAAATAAACGCTTCGTCACCCAGGGTCAAGTTTTAATGAATAAAACATTACGACCGAAAAATTTGTTTCATCCTATTCCATTATTTTTTTTTTTCATTTGACGTTTTATTTTATGAGCCCGGATGCGAAGATGTGCATTTTTAAATAGCGAACTGATTTGAACGTCGAGAATTTCGCTTTTTTAAGGGGGTTGAGTTAAGGGGGCTGAGTTACCTAAAAAAATGGAATTCTTTTTTTTTCTTTCACGACATGATCGATCCAAATTTGAGATCGATTTTTCCCATATCAAATACTTATGCTGAGCTATCATTTCAAATTTTTTCATAGCCATATGAAGCATCTGAACGCTGTGAGATTTATCAGAAAATTTTTCACTCGTCGTAGCTTTTGAATCGTACGACTTTTAGTTGACTCAGCCCCCTTAACGATTAGGTTAGCCCTCGAGATATGGTTCGGAACGAAAATCGCGGACGTCATCGGCGTGCGCACGATCGAGTATCGGCAAATGGAAAAGAAAGTTTTTTTTTTTTTTTTCGTGACCGAGTTTCGTTATTTGTTTGATCGAACCGACAAATGAACGGATTGGGAAAAATGTGTGTTACGTGCGGACGACTCGTGTGTCCCCTCGATGCAAATCCCACAGACTTTGCTAAATGATCTGGGACAGTGTGTAGTTGAAGAAAAATTCGAGAACGCGGTGCAATCGTTCGGGCAAAAAGAAAATAATAAAAAATGGTTCTTTCATCCTCGTCCTTTCCTCCACTTTTCTGACTTTCTTCTTTTTTTTTATTATCGTATTCCGCGGTAAATGGGCACTATCCGCGTGTTCAATCCCACGGGACGCGCTGCATCAAGGACTCTTTTTCACACCGACCACTCTCCATCTCTCTTTCTCTCTCTCTCTCTCATCCATCCATTCTCCTCCATCTATCTCTCTCTCTAGGACAGCAAAAGAGGTCACGATTTACGCTCTATCCAATTTCACTAACTTACGACAATCCACGAAAAAAATATTTTATTTTTAATAAAATATCAAAATCTATATTAAAATAATATAACACACTCGTTTCATTTTTAATTTCACATTGAAAAACGTCTTTTTATTTACATATCAATTTTTTTAACATTTTTTTTTTTGCTTTGTCAGGTTGTCGAAATAAAAAAAATTATATATTTAACCAATATATTTATATATTCGACTAATACGTTCATATTATTCATAAATATATTCATATCAGTCGAATCTGTGATATTTCATTTTTAGAAAATGTCGACGACCTGAGAAAGCAAAAAAAAAATAAATAATAATAGTAAATAATCAAATAACCAAATAAAAAATTGTTTGTCCAACGTGGAATAAAAATTAAACGAGTGTTTGGAGTTGAAAAGACTTTTAATTAGTTTATAACTCGATCTGTTGAGAATCGAATGACCGAATAAAAGTTTTGCCAATTCGAAGCTGGGTGAATGAGCGGGGATGAATCTATGGCAAGCCCGGTGACGGAATCCTGACCTGCCTTCACGCCCCCCCCCCCCCCCCCCCCCCGAAGTGGGGCGTCACGTTTCCTTTCTGACGGTCCAACACGCTTCCCCAGTCCGAACGTTCGCATTCCCACTCGTACCCTCACGATCGTCCACGCGATACTCACGATTAAACACGTTTGCGTCTTATCTTTTGCATTCGTTGCTTTTATTATTATTTTTTTTTTTTCAATCTGCGAGGGAAAATTATTTTTCGTCTTTCAAGCATGGCCTCGAAACAGAATATTTCATGCAAATGATTTCTGATTCGTCGGGAATTTGTTTTTTTCAATTCGCAGTGTCCGATGCAAGCCTGCCTTTTTCACTGAAGTACCATTTTTTTCTTCTTCTCAATTACCATAAAATTATTTTAATATTTCGTAATGGGATCGTGGATTTAATATGGCATAATTAAATCCGCGATCGAGGAAGCACTTTGACAAATTTTGTCAACGTCAACGATCATCACCACGAAGTATTATCGTCATGTAAAATTTTTTGGTGTTTTTTTTTACCTAAACTAAAAAAAAAATCTACAGCTCTCCAATAATTTTTCAATGGACAATATTATGGACCATGGGGTCCATAACGCACGGGGTAAAAATTGGGCACCGGCGAAACCAAACGTACATCTTTATCTCGAGAAAAATACACCCGCGAAGCTGCGCTATCAACCCTCGTATGCTCGCTCCACAAAAAAAACCACACGCGGTTCAAATAATCTTTTATTATAATTTTTTTTTCTCTCTCATCAAAATAGCCAATGACGAGCATCGATTTTCAACTTTCCGAAAGTTTCACCTCTTTCATTGTCACGTTCGATTTGCAAATTGTTTCATTTTTCAATTTGTAATATTTATAATTCACACGAGAATAAAAAAAAACCAAAAAAAAGTAAAACCAAAACAAAAAGATCTCACGATAAAGCCATTTGTGTTGGATATGAGAAACGTGTCATCTCCGCACCGAATACTTGTCAAAAAAAAAAAATTCGATCATTCATATTTTCGTAACAACATTGACGCACCGAATGTTCAAAAAAAAAAAGAAGAAAAATCGAAAACAAAAGAAAAACGTTTTTATCACACTGGAGTTAAAATTTCGTCGTTACTCGGGCTCTCACGAAATCCTCAACACGGATGCTGCACGTTCCCGATTTCAACCCCCGGCGTAAACGGGACAACGCGACACGCGTATCTCGTACGAAGCATGCTTTCAAACACATTATTTCACTCCAACCAATTTTTTTTTTTTAATTTCAATTCTTTTTCTTTTTTTTTTTTTTCGTCATTCCGACGATTTCATCTACGAATCGAGTACCAAATTAATCGCAATTGACAATGTATAAATATAACGTAGATTGGCGAATACCTCGAAACAATAAAAAATTTAAAAAATGTTTAATTAAAAAAAACTATTGTACAACGTTCGTCGTCGTGCCAGTGGATCAAACCATTTTACGTTTGTTGTATCTTTCAATTATTCATTTTTTTTTTTCAATTCTACTTTTTTTTTGTTTTTTTGTTTTATTTATTTTTTTTTACCTGAGATCGGTTTTTCGTTGTCGCAGGGCGCGGCGGCATGATCCCGTCGCACCGAAGCTCGACGTACACTGATCAGTCGGCTGATCTACTGGTGTTCGCGGTGGCTGCGAGTTCCTCGCGCTTTCGTACGGTTCTCGGGGGGTTCCTCAGCTGCGCCGACGGGGTTGCGTCGACGTCGACGTCGAAAAGACACGGGAGACCCCATTGCACCCTCGCACACCGGGCGTTTCACGATTTTCCATCCCCCTCGCGATTTTACACGCGGCGCGCCGTGTAATTTTGCGACCTGTATGACGATGCGATGCTGTGTAACAGCCAAAAGTCTTACCACACACACACGCACACACATATATATATACACACACCGTGTCGTCACAGTCTTGATGTTGTCGTACTTGTCCGGCTTTTGTCCCGAATGACACGACTTTAAACCTATGCCATCAATATATATGTTTATTGGGGTGGTTTTTAAAGAAAAAGTATCGCTACCCACTTTCCAAATGATTCTGGACCATGAAGAAGGAATTATCATATTTTTTTCCGATTTTTCAATTCACCCGCGGCATTGCCTGAATTCATTTCAAAATTTTTCAAATCCATTTATTTTATTTTTTTTCACGAAAGAGGTCCGGAAAATAATCAAAAAAAATATGTATTGTGAAAAATTATACCACAGAAACACGAAAAAAATTTGGTAGGTATCCGGCAAACATGACCTGAAAAATAAAAATAAAAATGCTTTTTATTTTTTTTTATTAGGTTATGTTCGCCGGATAGCTGCCAACATTTTTTGGTGTTTTTGTGGTATAGTTTTTTATAGTATACATTTTTATTCCTTTTTTTGTTTCGGCCACCGTTTTGGTATTAAACTCGGAAATATGACAGGAATGATTTTGAAAACTTTCAAATGAATTCCGGCAATGCAGAGGGTGAATTTGAAAATCGGAAAAAAAAATCGGAAAATTCCTTTTTCATGGTCTAGAATCATTTGGAAGGTGGGTAGCGATACTTTTTTTTAGGTCAAATAAGAACCACCTTAATATGTATATATAGGCAACGAAAAGTGCAAGAGGGAGAGAGAGAGAGAGAGAGAGAGAGAGAAAGGCACCGAGGGACATCGAGAGAAAAATAAACGAAAATAAGAATAAAGAAGCAAAAAGACAAGAGTAAAACTTGCTGAAGTGGAAAAGAAGGAACAACGTTCTTGGAGAGTGAGTTAGAGAGAGAGAGAGAGAGAGAGAGAGAGAGGAAGAGAAAGAGGAAGATATATATATAGAAAAACACGTAAGCCGGAAGACACGAGAGCAAACGAGGACCCCGAGTGAGAAAACGAAAAAGCGTGCTACTTGCAGCGACGTTTCTCGGAAAAATTGCAACCCCTTCCCGCCCCCCCGTTTTTTTTTGTTTCTTACGCGCTCAAACTCCTTCGCAGCCCCGTAATTTCTTTCTCTCTTCTTCATCGTCATTTTTTTTCAAACATATATATTTTTTCTCAGTTTTTTCTTTCTTCATCCTCACTTTTATCATTCGTTTTCTCATCTCGTTTGACCCTCTCGCTCCCTCTCCTTACAGCTAACCGCACGTTTCTCGTTTTTTTTTTCATTTTTTTTTCTTCACCCTCATTTTTGTTGGTTTGTTTTGTTTTTGTATTTTTTTTTCCTTTTTCGTTGTATTTTCGTTGTTGTAAAATTTATCACGCTCGGACGCCCGTTGGGTGCTGATAATGCGGCTTTGCAAGCGTCCTCTCTCTCTCTCTCGGTTCTCTTGCTTCGGTGGACCATTATTTTTGTCCAACTGTGGACTGTGAAGATCGCGCGCGTTTGCGACTCGAGGAAGACGGGACATTTTAGTTCGTTCGCCGAGAACACGACGACGGTTATATATATATATATATACGTACAGTTTGCCAGACGTTTTCTGCTGAGTGTCTCAGTTCTCGTGATCCACGTTACCGTTGCTTGACGCTGCTAACGCTCGCTCTCCGCTAACAAGCTTCCTCAGACTCGACTGTAACACCCCCAACCCCCGACCCCACCCCTCCGTCGCCACCTTTCGAGCTCCCATGCGTGTCGTTATAACCCTCATCCCCGTTATTTCTTCTTTCACGTCGGGTCCCCCCACACGGTCGAGCGACTTTCAAATTCTTCGTCCTCACAATTATTTATTCATCGTTGGGGGTGGGCTAGAAATTCGGAACGAGCAATATTCGGAAAAGCCAAAATTCGTAACGCCCTATGGTTCGGAACGAATATGCTCGGAAGGGTCAAGATTCGGAATACGTGTATATCTATAGGTATAGTAGGCGTAACCCGTCCGCCGGCCGCGAGACTACATTGCCCGACTTTCGAGCTCCCCCACGCGTAGACTATCGATGTCAGATATATGCCGTCAGGAACTTTTTTGTAGAAAATTCAATTTTATACAACATTGTTCATTCAAACTTTTCGTCTATATAGCGTTGTTGAGCCAGCATTTGGACAGGAAGATAAAAAAGTATTGAATCGATGAATATATTTTTATCTTTATGTCTAAATTCTGGATGAACAACGCTATATAGCTGAAAAGTTTATATGAAGAATGTTGTAGAGAATTAAATTTTCTACAAAAAAAGTCCTTAGAGGCATACATCTAACATTGATAGTTTACGCTTGGGAAAGCTCGAAAGTCGGGCAATGTAGTCTCGCGGCCGGCGGACAAGGTACGCAACTATACCTGTATATATATCTATATATACGTATTCCGAATCTTGACCGTTCCGAGCATTGTCATTGTTGCTCGTTCCGAATTTCGAGCCCAACCTCATTACCAAAGAGTTATTGCTCACTCGAATGCACTTTCTTCATGAAGATGCGAGATAATTCCTCAACCCTGCTATTGTTCTTATCACCGAACCACGCCTCCCCCCCCTGCCGATCCCCAACCCTGTCCTGCCCGTTCATTCGCTGTTCTCCGGTCTTTTTGCGTGATGTACATGTCGCACACAGCAGGAATCGGGTAATTTTCCGTGGACGGTGAAGCCATGGGTTCGTCTCTCGGTTTCGCTTAGGGTAATTGCTCGTTAACCCTGTTCCCGGCCGTGAGCAATTTCATCCCGAAACGCTCCGACATTATCCCCCGTTGGAAAGAAGAAGACGAAAAAAAAAAAATGTTTTTTCTCCACATTTTAACTTTCTTTTACGAACGGAATGTGGCGACGTCTCGTGTACTTTTTGTACCACTTGATGTACATAGAAGAGGCAAATAAAAAAAATGTTTTAACATGCCTGAAGTTGAATTCGATATTGACGAAATAGATTGGAACAATTATTTTCAGCTTTTACGTAATACGGATAGACAGTGCTAAATAAAATGTGATGGGGTGGTTGAACATCTGTTTTTTCTTCATTGGCTGGCTTCGCGTTCACAAGAAGATGCATCTGTAGTGCACTTTGGGCTTCGAAACTTTTATTAAATACCATATTTACCGGCGACGTTAATTAAATACAGAAAAACAAATTTTTAAAAAATCTGATTTTATGAGAATCTTCACGAGACTTTGTTTTTTTCTTCGCTATTTTATGAAAGTTCGAAAAGATTGAATTATCGTTTCACAAGCTTGAAGACACTGAGGGAGAACACTTCGAAAAATGATTTCAAAAACTAATCGAAATGTGTCTATGGCTGAAAAAATGGAATTATCCGATTTTTAAACTACAACAATTTTTTTTTTCTTTCTATTTTCGATCGAGTGATTGCAATCCAACGAATAGATAAAATAATCAAGTAACTCGGCTCAAAATAGACCGCTCATAACCCTGAGATGATCTTTTGGTGTTTAGTTTATTATTTTTTGCAATTAATTTTGTTCAATTGATTTTATTCAATTGCTTTTGTTCAATCGATTTTGTTTTGTTTTGCCATAATGTATAATTGGAAATTTTCCGAAACGTGAAATTTCGCGAAACGAAAGTCTTGCGAATTTTCGAAGCGGTTTCGTAGTAGCCCCAGGTGGTTTCGAAAACCACAATTTTCCGCGAATTCCAGTCGTGCGTGTCTCTTTGCGAACCGTAAACTTTCTTGCCACCCGGAGGGGTGTTTTCGCATTTGTTCACTCGTCTCGTCTTCCATTATCGTTGTGCTTTCTTTCGCATATAACTCCGTTAACCGGACCGGGGGCGCGCGCGCGCTCGCCCGGCACTCGCTCGTTCAACTCGCTAACCCATTTCAACTGCGAACGTTTATTCCGAAGAAAATTTAATTAGCACAGAGCGACCTTTATTCATCGTTTGTATTACTCGTGGCAAAACGGGGGCCACTGCTTCGCCGACGAGACATTTCATATTTTCATGGATATCCCAACGTAGGGTAAAACACTGAGTTTGATTCTCACAGCAAAGAGTTTGAGCATTGAGAAAATTATTCGAAAGAAATTTTATCGAAATGAAGAAATCGAAAAGATGAAATATATTGAAAGGAACATACGAAAGAAATCGAATAAATCGAAACAAAAATTAATATTGATTTCAACAATTGAATTAAAACTATCGAAGTTATAACTGAGACAAGAACGAATAGCAAGAAATAGCTTCAAAACAGTTTACCGAAGTTTTCAACATTTAATCAGAAACGAATAAAGAAAAAGGACTCATTCGATAAATGCATGGGATGAAACTTATCGAGCCGATAATTGACACCGTACAAACTTTCTTCCCCAAGGCCATTAGACATTTCAAGGTCATCGACATTCTTTCAGATACAACTATGTATTTTATATTTTTTTTCATCATCATGACTCAATAACAGAGATCAAAAGACGTTCCCAATCGCCTATGGCACAATGACCTTCACGTGACCTTGACCACGGGAAGTAAAAAAATAATAATTCCACAACAGTTGAGCCGAGTAACGATTTCGCGATTCGGTTATAATTATTTTGAGCTTTCACAACAAGAGTCACATGAAAACCCCAAAATCTGCCCTTTCACGATTATTTCATATTTAACATCCACGAACGATGGAAACGGGCTTCAAGGTCGTGCAAAGTTGGGTAAAGCTCACGGTGACAATGGTCTTCAACAATTTCATCATTGGGAACGATAATTGAAATAATTCATCAAGGATGATTTCCAGGTTACAAGGCACGATAGTAATGGCAGAACATTAATCATTCAAGCGTTCACCAATCACTCGAATAAGCTGAAGGACATTCGAGCAAGCTCCACATTTGGATTCCTCGTGAACTCAATGAAGTTGATTCGACGCAGGGTCACCACAAATATCCGCGACATGCTCATTAGACGTGACGAAAACGATTATTTATTTATTTATTTATTTCATTTATTTCTCCATCTTTTAGGCCGACTCATAAGTGGACGATGAAAAATGAATTGTCCGAAACGACGTGTAGGCCAAAAAACGGTCTTGGTCCTGGTCGCGATGCTTTTAGCCTCGAGTGACATCGAAAGCATTTATACATTTGTCAGACGAAGATTATGCTGTTTGTGTGTGGTGAGAATTCGTGGGTGTCGTTATTTTTCAAGCTTCCGACGACGTGGAACCGAACGATCGATACCGAATGTTTGTACCGCCGTCGAAAATTGGACAGTTTGGACGAATCCATCATCCGGCAATGTTTCGGACCTCGTTAATCGTGAGGAAGTGGTGTTTCACACACACACACACTGACACACACGAGCTTTTGATCACCCGTCAAGTATTGTCGGAGCTTTGTTGCCACGTGTTACCATTCCCATCGTCCTCCACTTGTTTCGCGATGTCTCAAAGTCCTTGGATTCTAAAAAAAGGCGTTCAATTTCGATGAGGTCGTAAATCAAAGCCTCGTTAATTTTCTTTCGCCGACGAAGACCGTTCCGGAAGTATTAACCTGGGGAAAATTATGAAAATCAATTATCATCGAGCCCTCTCGGTCGCAAACGTGTTTTTGGCACCTCTAGTACGCAGAAGGGGGTCAAGCAAACGTTCCAGCCCCTCAACAAGTGATTCAAAGTGCTCTACGAAAATTCGGAAAAAAAATTCGTTAAATCTTATCGACTGTCCCTGGTGTGAGGATCGATCGTTATATTGCTGAGGGAATAATTTGTTCGAACTGCATAATCGTATGAACAAATAGAAATGTGGGAGGAAGAAGTTTTCGGTGAAGGTGACTGAAGGTTGATTTTTTGCAAACTCACGACATTTGTTCGTGAATTGTTATTGACGATACATTGGACGACATTTGCTTTTTTTTTTCTTTTTTTCAACCCGCTGAGTACACACTGGGTCGATTTGACCCCCAACTTCATTTTGATCGACACAAATTTTCGAAACAAACACAGGCATGTACTTTTTGGCACGTGTATCGATATAGATTTATTCCTAAGATACGAAGTGAAAAAATGGTACAACGGTACAGGCGGGGGGGGGAGGGGGAAGGCTTCGAGTAGATAACCAGTTGTAAACAAGTCTCAGAGATTACAATTCACTCGAGTGATAAAGCGATTATTAACTGGATGCTCGCGAGGTTCGATTTAACTCGGTGATACTGCGTATTACGAGAATACCGAAATCAAAGTGATATTTCTATCAGGGCAATCTCTGATGTATCAGGTGTAAATGATAATCTCCATTTGGGTGTCCTGAAAAAAAAAAAATTCTAGTCCGATACTCGCCGAAGTTCATTTTACGCCAGCCAGAATAACAGCGCTCCCATTTACTGTACAGTCAGACAAAAATTCGTCAACATACGTCAATGTATATACTTTCGAACAAAACCAACGTGAATTCAATCGGACCAATAGTTTTTAAGATAATAATTCCCAAAATTTAAAAAAAACGAAACCTTGTAAAAATTCACGCATTGTTTCCTTTCTCCATCGAACATTAAATCTCGGACATTAATAATTGGACAAAATTCGCGAACCCCGACTCGTTCGTACAAAAAACGATATTTCTCGAATCCAAAAAAAAATTAAAAAAAAAAAATTATCCCAGCCAATGTCGCATAAAATCGATACAATGTCGAACGTTATAACCGTCACATAATTTATTTACAATTAATTATCGTCGTCCATCGACAGTCGGGAATCTCGACAATCGTCGGGGCTTTGGGGAAAATATCGAGAGCACAATGTCGGACACGGAAATATGCCGAGCTCCATACAACCCAATTGCGAAAATCCACGCTACCGATAAATCCAACGAATGGGTTATCGTTCGGGGAATTTACGACGAAAGTCAAACACAAAACGCCGAACGCGAATCGCGAATTATTCAATGAAACGTCGGCAATTGTTTCAATTGTTTCGGGTTTTCGTAGTAACGGTTGATTGTTGCGCCAATGAAATTGGACGTGATAATGTCGGTGCGTTTGAATTTGGTCGAAAGACGATGCCGTGCTGCTGTGACCGACGATTCCACCGAACCCTTTGTGAAAGCCCGAGAGCGTGTGAGCCGACAAATTCACGCTGACTCGGCTGAATCTCGCTAATAGCGAACGTCGGAATTTCGGAAACGTCGACGACGAAGATAAGTCCCGTCGTGATTTATGCAACGCACGTCGTGGACGATGATTTGTGTCCGGGCAATGCACATGACACAATAAAAAATGGGCGAGACATTAATTTTTCTTTGTTTACCTTTTTTTTCACTTATCTTCGTTTCACAAACGCCGAATGAGTAAAAAAAAGAAAGAAAAGGGAGGGCCCAATCGGATGAAGCTCGGAGAAGTGAAATATGTAACTGCGGAGCTTTATGCGTTCTCTGTTCAGCGATTGGGTGATGGAATTAATCGGGGATTCCGATTTTTTTGGCAACTAAAATGAGCTAGTTTTTTTTTGGTTTTTTGTTTTTGTTTTGGGATTTGAAAAATAAAATTGTGCAATCGATTACTTTAAAATTTTCGGATGATATTTATTGTTTCTTGTTGTGTCAAAAAAAAAAAAATTATTGATCAGTTTTATGAAATATGCGTCATGCAAATAATTTCGCAAAAAAACCAAACGGCATTTCAGTTCGCACATATTTGGCTGTCTTTCAATGAACCGGAAAGAAAAAATATAATTTTTTTGACCAAATGGTCGACCGTCAAACTCGAATGATCGATTTTTCATTGAAAATTCGCCGAACCTTATTTTTAACTCCCGACTGGAAAAAAGGGAGTTATTTTTATTTTTTTGTTTAAAAAAAAAATAAAAAAACGTTTTCGGAGTATAGCTTTTTATCCGGTGCACACCAGTTGCGAAGAAGCTGGTTCGAGAAATACGCGCTGAAAGTTAATGTACCATAACTCGGTCGATTTCAGTCCATGACTCAGTCGAACACTTTGGAGAATAGAATGAAGTAGAGAAGAAAAAAGATTATTTGGAAATAACGGAATTCTCTCTCAAGTGATTTTTAATAGATGACGAGCTGTGGGGGGAGGGAGGGGGCCGGAGGGGTCCGTTGATTTTTCGAAAAATAACCAAAATTCAACTCCAATACAAGTTCTCGTCGTCATAATTTACATCAGCCATGATGTAACACGTAACTCATACATTTTCAATACCTCGAGAAAATAATAAAATTTTCATATTTTTTCGTCATTTCTTCGTGGACGTTTTTTGTTTTTTCTCGCCTTTTTTCAACGACGGCGAAAATCACGTTCGGTCGGAATGAAATTTTATGCAAAGCACATGCTTACGACCCCATTTTCCGTTGACGAAAAAAAGCACAACGAAATCCAAACGGACGAAAAACGCGACGGAAAAATCTTCTTTTTTTTTCTCTCTTTTTCGTGATATTCGTTGGCACATGAGGTTTTTATTTGTTTTTTTTTTCGCTTTTGAAATTAAAACAAAACAGAGCATGGAAAACCAATGTACGACAAAGGAAGCATATATACGTACGGTTTTTCGTGCGAATGGGTTAAATAAAATGTCGGGTGAGCTGCGACCGTCGGGCGCAGCCGGGACCCACGTTCGCACGTTTTTTCAACCCTTCGTACGCATCCCCCACCCCCTCCCGCCCTCCCCGAACGCCTGTCTCATACACAGGCACATGGACACTAGCCCACCGTCGTCCACAGCCGTCGAAAACTCGTACGTTTTTGTCTGCAACATCGTGCACGTGATTTACAAACGTTTTACACAAAAAAAAAATGTTTCAAGTGGATATTACACTCGTGGATCTCTGCGAGCGAACGAATTAATTAGAGTTAGAGGGAGATATAATGATAAATCAATCGTGTTCAGTCCGATCGATGTAATGAATTTCACGAGTAAAAATTTGGCACTCGACATCGATTATTCTCTCAATGATTCATGACTATATGCGTTGCGAAATATCGCAACGAATGCAATTACGATAATGTTTATACGTTGTCAATAAAATCGATCATCGGACAATTCGATTACTCGTTCGATAACGAAAATGAGGATTTTTTTAAAATTATTTTAGATTAAGAGAATTCAAAATGACGCGATGACTTTGGGCTTACATTTTATACGTTGTTAATAAAATCGATCATCGGACAATTCGATTACTCGTTCGATAACGAAAATGTTGATTTTTACCACGACATTAAGGACCACCCTGATATACATATTTTCGACTTTTTCGATATTGACCCCCGATTGATTTTTTTTTTTAACTTTCGCATTGCTTCCTCGCGTTTCAAGCTTCAAACCTGTAGCTGGGGTTGACTCGAATTTTTTTTCTTCGATTTTGTTACAGCCATCGATGTCTTGTCATCCGAAACCGTCCGAACCAGTGAGCCCCCCCCGCCCCTCATCCCTCCCTCAATGCGAGCCACGTTTGATGCTGCAAATGACTTCCTCATTGTATCCCATCCGCTTAACGACATCTCGCTGTACAGAAAAACGTCCAGAAAACACCGATAAACTGTGGAACAACATCTGTTGTCACAGTAGTGTCGAAAAAAGTTCGCACAACGATGTGCCACAGCCAGTCGTGTTGCGTTGAAATGTCAACATTCCAACAATGCACAACCACTTCGTCCACGGATGTTTTTTTCCCCACTACATCGAAATGTTGAAAATAATTTAAAAAATAAATGAATAAATAAATAAGTAAATAAGTAAATGAATAAATGAATAAATGAATAAATGAATAAATGAATAAATGAATAAATAAATAAATAAAGAAATGAACAAATAAATAAATGAACAAATAAATAAATAAAGGAATAAATAAATAAATAAATAAAAAGATTTTTGAAAATTGCGATAATAAACAATTAACTAAACTCATCACAACCAATAATTTTCTATTTTCCCATTAAATCTAAATCAAATTTCCACGTACACATTATCACAGAAATATTATTCGCTGCAAGGTTTTCCGTGTGGAAAAAAAATCAAATTCTAAATTTTACGCGATAAGAAAGTTCATTATTATTTATTTTTCAAATTCAAATGCATGATATACATATCTTTCCCGACCCGTAATGCCCCCACGATGCCGACGGATCGAGAACGACCATGAGATTCGCGCACTATTGTAAATCACGTGGGAGATACGGGTAGTCAATCGTCGTACTGGAGATCGTGTTTGTGTGAAACGCGAAGCGGCGAGGAGGAGACGCTTTCGGAGTCGAATGACGCGAGTGCTCCTCGCACACAGCGATAGCGCGATTTTTTCGTGACCCAGTGCAGAGTCAAAGTTCGTTTATGCACCCGCGGGGTTAATGTCAGAAACGTTGCGGATACGTTTGTGACTTTTCGCAAGCCTAGTAGCTTGAAATCCGTTCGCCAATGACGTGCTATATGCATACATATACATATATATTAGACTGGTCCTTATAAAGGCCTCGGACGAATTTTGACCCCCCCCCCCCCCCCAGATTGGCTCCAAATAATTTTTAAAAAAGTTTCCCAAATTGGCAGCCTGCAATCTTTGAAAACCGCCATTACCAGGAAGCTTCAATTTTCTCCTTTGAAATAAACAGGATTTTTCGACTCTCCAGTAATACGCCTATTTTGATATCTTGAAATCATCTTAAAAATCCAACGAGTATCTCAACGAGTCCGTGGCACCTTTGTCGATGAAAAAAAAAATCTTATGGTTTGACTTTGAAATGGTTATGGGTCATTCCACGAGGAAATATATGTATAAACATGTTTTTATCGGTTTATTCGTATTTCCGAATAATTTTGTCGGAAAAATTTTTAGATCTGAAATATTAATCCTAAAATTCAAAATAACGATCTTGGATGCCATATCGGTCATTCCGACTCAATTTTTGTTTTTTTTTCTCTCTTCTTTCGTTGAAAAAAAATAATGTAAAATTGTAATTAAAATTGTAAATTATATATGTATGTATGTATATTATTATAATTTTATAATATCATTCCAAAATTATAATAATATACATATATAAAAATAATTACAACTATGATATACGATAAATATATATTTTTATAATAATCACAGACGTAAACGAACGTTGGACTGAAATGGACGATGGACTCGTGTCACGACCTTGAATTTTCCGACAAATCTACCATGATTTATTGGTTCGATCATTATCCGACCAATGATATATCTCGAAACCCTCGTCCCCACCCCCGCTTGCATCCCATCGAGACCCCCCTCGTTCTCTCTCTCCCTCTCTCTCTCTCTCAATATCTTCGACTGTATTATTCGTTCACCGTCGTATCTTAACTCTCCAGTCCCGCTCAAAACGATACGATAAGATACGCGTCATAGTTCGCGACTACCGACCGATATTCTTCCGCCTTTGCGAATCAGTGGCGTTCGTATCGAGCGACGGTTAACAAACAACAAGTCTTCGTGAAAAAATAATTCGGCCTTATGTGAATTATCTCGTCGTGGGCTCTCGCAGATGAACGAAACGTCATTCGCTCAGTTCGTTGAAGCTCGATCGACGAGCCAAAACGACTTGGGTCTCGTCGCGTTTTGTATATCTATATAATACACAAATACGTGTATATAGATATATAATTTTTATTTTTATTTTCTGTTTTTTTTTAAATTGAATTTTGTGATATTTTGACTAAATCAAACGAACGAAAATGTACGCGGCTCTGCGTGTGGTGAGATCCCAGAGGCTAGCCGGATATCACTGTCCCCGTAGGCACGCCTCAGCCTCCTCCGGGCTCTGGATTAATCATCTTCATCCCGTACGTAAAGTGTCCAACGGTTTTTAAAAGTTTAATCATCCATTTTCGCGACACCTGCCACGTTTTATTCACAATTTTTTTTTTCATAACAACCATTGCGACATTTTTCGCAAATTGAAATAATAATAATAATAATAATAACAATAATAACCCTTCGAATAATAACATATCGGTCACATGGGGTCCAGCGAACCCCACTCACAAAAACCGAACCCATCTGCGTTCTCTTTAATGTATCGACTTGAATCTTGCGCTAAACTTCAATTTAACATGTTTTCTAAATAATCCAATAGTCGTTGTCTTCTATTGAAGATTTTTAAGTAGTCAAAACACGATGAAAAAAAAAAAACATTCACTTAGTCTGACTTTTTTTACATAAAAAATTTGTCAAAAATGTATTTTTTCGCGATATGATCGAAAAATTTACGCCGTTTTACTTTTAAAAAATAGAGCTTTTAATGGACTTTGGAAAAAGTATATTCATTTCGAAGTTTGAACTCAAGACTTTTCGATCGATGTCGAGAAATGAAAGTGGTACGTTTAAATTGACGAAATTAAATTAAATTAAATTAAATTGACAAAATTTAATTGACCCCGAGTGACCGCAACGGGTTGAAAAAAAACATGATTCGTTCGAGTTTTCAAGTACACACCCAATGTGAACAAATATACAGAATATGGAATGAAAACGTAAAAAAAATGAAAAAAAAAAAAAAAAAAAACCCGGTATTTTTCGTTGTTCGTTGAAAAGGGTAGCCGAAAGGATTTGCGACGTGAGGTGCAGACGGCCGACAGACCCAGACGTGCGACTTTCACGGAACGCAATCAGCTTCAATACGCTCGTCGTTTGGTCGTTAAGCTCGGAAGCGCGGTTATCACCAGAGAGGACGAGCACGGTTTGGCACTCGGACGTTTGGCTTCGATCGTCGAACAGGTGGCCGAATGTCAGATCGAGGGACGCGAGTGCATCATGGTTACCAGCGGAGCCGTTGCTTTTGGCAAACAAAAACTCACCCAAGAACTTCTCATGTCATTATCGATGAGAGAAACTCTCAGTCCAACCGATCACACACGTGAACACGTTGGTAAGAATTTTGTTTTTATTTATTTATTTTATTTATTTTATTTATTTTATTTATTTTATTTATTTTATTTATTTTATTTATTTTATTTATTTTATTTATTTTATTTATTTTATTTATTTTATTTATTTTATTTATTTTATTTATTTTATTTATTTTATTTATTTTATTTAATGATCGAGCTTGTCCTGCTTCTCGACTTTGCGCTCAAACGTCCATCTTGCATTGAAAAAGCGTGTTTTCATGGTTCAAACGCGTGCACACCGATAAGACGGATTTCCGAAGATTGCGAAAGACCACATCGGAGCGTTCTGGCGCGTCATTGTTTGATCAAAACCGAACACAACATGCTCGAGGCACTCGAAAGCGAGAGTCGACAGCTGATTATCATTTCCCGACCATTGCCGCTATCAAATATCCACATGTTATGTTTTTTGTTTGTTTGTGTGTGTGTGTTGTGGTTGTTTAGTTTATTACATGACACGACATTGCAACGAACAACAGCGATTACAGTTGTCCGGAGTTTTGGCCATCGATCCGACGTCGTTCTTCGGAATTAATTTTGTCCGATTGTGCATCTGTTCGTGACAAAAGACGATTGCGAAATCATTGTCATTTATTTTTTTCACTCGTTTTCTTTATCCCCGTCGCGTTGATCGTGTTAAAACATTTAACAATGAATTTAATTTGTCGTGTGAAAACATTATTATTATTATTCTATTTTTAAAAAAACAAAAATCGGCAAAACTTTATCATTTCCGTTCAAAATTCTTGGTTTTTTTCTCGATAACGATGGAATACGAGTTTTTCTTTCGCTCTGGAACGATTTCCGATTGAAAATTCAATTTCGTTTCAATCTTGACGTTATTGAAATTATTGAAAAATAAAAAAACGTCGTTACTTGTCGTATAAATTATATCGTCATGTATTATCCGATAATACAAACATAATTTATAATATACAAGCAATATTGCTAAGCATAAGCAATTCATAACAATAATAGTTTATAATACTTACGTCATCTTATTTAATTTTTTGTGAGAATAATTTTTTTTTTTCAAAATTTCAAAGTGTGATTACGAAAATGACGTTTGACGTTTGATATTTTGTTGGATAAATCGGACCGATGAGTTTTATTGGGTTCTCCAGGATACTCGTATCTATTATCTCGAACGATACTGTAATCACCATGGTGACGATTGTTATTAGAGACACAGGTCGAAATATCATACTTCACCGATCAAGTTCAATGACTCCATTTGTCCATTATACGAATAACCGAATCAATGGCATTCAGCCTCCCCCCTCTCCTTCGTCGCCGAGCTTACACTATGTCTGTTCGCTTTGAAATCCAACGAGGCATTTTATTTCTAACGTCCGATAAGACTGAACGAGATAAGTCAACCGTGTATAAGCAGCACGGATGAAAGCTTGACGTCGAAGATATAGTAAAAAGTAGAAGCAAACTTGACCGATGCACCGACGCACCGGGTCGAATAAACGCCGGACCCAACAATTCATCCATCGAACGGAATCGGAACTATCGTTCGTACACAGGGCAGTCCACGCAACTTGCACACCCGGTATAACTCGAAAAGTATGCAACTTGATATCTACGAAATCCCTGTACCGGGGAACATAAATTATGCATTATATAACGCACTAGATGACCCGGCGGACTTTGTTCCGTCCAAGATTTGGCGATAATAGAACAAAATCGAGTATAAATTTAATTGAATTCTATTCGATTGAACGATTTATTTTTATTAAACTAAAAAACGAAATGTTTTTTATTTTTATTAAACTAAAAAACGCCTACAACGCCACCTGTTGAGAATTTTCCAATTTTTTCTCCCCTAAACCTTCGAGTAGCAATTACGAACAACCATAGAAGGAAGTATCCAAGTTAGTCCAGTCAAGTTGATTCACTCGAAAAATCGATGAAAAATGATGAAAATATCATCTAAAAGATCGAACAAATATGCTGAGCTGTCAAACGGAATGATCGCTTACAGCGCAGAAAAAGTAGTCAAGAGCGTATTGGATACTCACATGATAGGGTTCCGTGGGCCTCGTGTAGTAGCCATTGATATAGAAAAACAAAAATCAAAATTTCAGTTTTGGAATTTTTTTTTTTTTTTCAATTATTTTTCCCTAAACCTTCGCGTAGCAATTACGAACAAATCGGAAAGAGGAAGTGTCCAAGTTGGTCCTGTAGTTTTCGAGTTCAAAACATCCGAACAAACCACGATTTTTTTTTATACATAGATAGATTATTTAAAACCGTAAAAATTGTATACACAACATTTTTCCATACGATCCATACTTTAGGTACTTGTGAAAATTATACAGCTGTGCGAGTTGCGTGGACCACCCTGTGTGTATATATTTATTTATATATACAGATCTATACACATATATATATATATATATATACACAAATAGAAATACAGAAAAAGAACGAACAATGCATTCATTTTCCGTTCAAATGACAGAATGCAGCAATCCGGGATAAAAATCTCTCTCACACACACAAACCCACACATGAGTCGTTCGGATCTTTCAACGCATTCGCGATTGTGATTGTGACGATGGGAGAATGACCCCGATTGGCTCGAAATCTTTACACAACGTTCTCGACGATCGCGGATTCCCTCGGTTCGTTTTTCTTTGTCTTCAAGCAGTTTTCATTCGGTTTTTCGCTGTTTCTTTTCTTCCTCAAAATTCTAACAATAATTCCGTTTTCCAAACTCTTCGCACATCCCTCATCGTCCGAGTCCCTTTTTTTTTCTCATCGAACAAGATTCCACCCTTCGTTGTAACCCGGTTACGAGCAAGAATTTCGACGCTCTGATGTTATCGAGGGAGAGAGAGCTCTCTCGAGCTCGTTCGTGCCCGACTCACGAAACGCCCGGCTATCGCTTGAAAAAAAAAAAAAAAAAAAAAAAAAAATTGCCGGGAACGGCAGCTTGGTATCGAAGGTGAGCAAGCGATAAGGAAAAAACTTGCGAGTCAGGGTTGAGATGGGAATTTATTTCGATCTTGTATTCGCGGTTCTCACGAAGCCTCGAAAAGATCTCGAGTGGGTTTCTGATTTGGAAAAAAAAAAACCGAAACGTTCTCGATAACTCATTCACATCTTCGGCATTCAATTATTTACAAAAAGGAGAAGAGAAAAAACTCTAAAAAACTACTGAAAAATATCAAACAATATATTTTTCAACGACCGACATTTGTTTTTTTCTTCGCCATTATCCTTCCAACGAATTTGGCAAACTCGTTAATGGTTGGCACACATATTTCTAAGAAAAATAGCTTAAATAAAATAATTAAATAAAAAATATTCACACAATAAATCAAATGTGACCCCCAAATTTTCACTTTCAATAATTATTTCGACATCAAACCGAAAATTTTCCAAACGTATTAGCGATAATAATTGTTGTTCGCAGGAACTCTTTTGGACCCGAGAGCCGCGGCGGCAGTCGGTCAATCGGGTCTCATGTCGCTGTACGACGCCATGTTCGCTCAGTACGGAGTCAAATTGGCTCAGGTACTCGTGACGAAACCCGATTTTTACAACGAAGAAACCCGTAAAAACATATTCAGCACACTCAGCGAATTGATAAGTTTGAACATAGTACCGATAATAAACACGAACGACGCGGTGTCGCCACCGCCCCAAGTGGACGAGGAAGTTGCCGGTGGCGGAGGTCGTCGTGGTATATCGATCAAGGACAACGATTCGCTCGCGGCCATGTTGGCCGCGGAGATACAAGCCGATTTGCTCATTCTCATGAGCGACGTCGATGGCATATACAATCTTCCACCGTGGCAAGACGGTGCCAAAATGTTACACACTTTCAGCACGGATCTACGTGGTACCATAAAGTTTGGAAAAAAATCCAAGGTCGGCACCGGTGGCATGGATTCCAAAGTAAACGCCGCACTTTGGGCCTTGGATCGTGGAGTTTCCGTCGTTATATGCAATGGCACCCAAGAAAAAGCCATAAAGAGCATAATGGGGGGCAGAAAAATTGGAACGTTCTTCACCGAGAGCAGCAGCACCTCCGCACCCGTCGAGGTTGTCGCTGAGAATGGTGAGTCGATGCGAAAAAACAAAAAAAAAATAAGAAAAAAACTACAATGTGAAACTTGTAATCAGCTTCTTGGAAATTCGAGGTAGCGTCTGAAGTTCTTCTATGAGAAAGAACTTCCATTTTTATTGTTTTTTTTTAATGTTCGACTCTTCAACAGATAAATCCTCGATACAATTCGCCAACTACGACTCGGAGACAATTAAATTGCAAAGTTTCAGTTTGTAGCTTGTTTTTTAATTATATTTCAATATTTATCGGTGGATGTGTAAAATCTTAATTTCTTCGCAAATTCCAACGCTTCAGTGGATTGTCACTAAATTTGATAACATGAGTTACCTCAACGATTAATTTATGTTTATTCGTGAGATTGATCGTGACGAATCAACATATTTCTTAATCGGCAGAGGTTCAAAATTGGTGGACTTGTATTTCTGTCAGATTGGATTATTTTTTTTTTCAGGAACAATTAGTCGTCCTGCCAATATGATTATAGAAAAAAAAACCAGGGTATAGAAAAATTGCACGTAGATACATGCCATTTTTAGCATGTATCTAGATTTTCAATACACGCAAATTAAGCGGTAATTTTTTTTCTATATTTTACCAATATAAGTATAGAAAAAAAACCCAAGATTTTGAAAAATGTTATGTATTTTGAACGGCAAATTTTACCTATATATCATATATTTTGCCTATATGTTACCAATATAATTATCGAAAAAAACCCACGATATAGAAAAAATTGCATGTATTTTAAACGTTAAATCTTACGTGGTTATGGATGATGATTATATTTGCACTATGATTAGATTTGCACTGGTCATGATAGGCTCGAGAACTTTGATGTATTTATTTAGAACCGATCGGAACCCCTCCACTATCCAAAATGACAATCACTCTGTCAGGGATGGGCATTAATTCAATAAAAATATATTTCAAATACTTTTCGAACTAAATGATAATTAATTTAACCGGATTTATCAAATATTTATATTCATTGTAAAATAATAATTCACGTTAATTGGTCGTAATTATTACCGGAATGTGAAAATATTGATTCATACATGATAATTAATTATAGTTATTAGTTTTCAAAAGCATTTCAAATACATTTTCATTCA
The DNA here is from genome assembly GCA_963662125.1 of Diplazon laetatorius. Taxonomy (NCBI): domain Eukaryota; kingdom Metazoa; phylum Arthropoda; class Insecta; order Hymenoptera; family Ichneumonidae; genus Diplazon; species Diplazon laetatorius. The sequence continues at coordinate 11,808,208 of OY759157.1, read as the reverse complement.
ATGGATGCCCATCCCTGCACTCCGTCAATAAATGTAAAAATGACAATACATGATCCAAATGAGAATCACTCTGGACACAATACACAAGTGACACGACAACGAAACGAAAATAACCCACAAACGAGCATTTTGTTAAATTTCGACAGCTCGTATGGGCAGCCGAGTTCTTCAATCTCTGGAACCGGAACAACGCGCAGGAGCGATAAAAACCCTGGCCGATCTTTTGCAAACCAAACAAAACGACATAATAGCGGCAAACGCCAAGGATCTTCAAGAAGCCGCGGAATCGGGTTTGGCTAAACCTTTGTTATCGCGTTTGACATTGAATCCGGGAAAATTGAATTCATTGAGCACGGGTTTGCGACAGATAGCCGACGATTCGTTGACGAATGTCGGACGTGTATTGCGAAGAACGAGATTGGCCGATGATCTGGAATTGAAACAGATAACCGTGCCGATAGGTGTGCTTCTGGTTATTTTCGAATCACGACCGGACAGTTTGCCCCAAGTGGCGGCATTGGCAATGGCCAGTGCAAACGGTTTGCTTCTCAAGGGTGGAAAGGAAGCGGCTCACAGCAATCGTTGTCTCATGGATCTCGTTAAAGAATCTTTGAACACGGTTGGGGCGTCACAAGCCATATCTTTGGTCTCGACGAGGGAGGAAATCGGTGATTTGTTGGCCATGGAAAAACACATTGATCTTATAATACCACGTGGCAGTTCCGAACTCGTGAGAACCATTCAGGATCAATCGAAACACATACCCGTTCTCGGTCATGCCGAGGGCGTTTGTCACGTTTACGTTGACAGGGACGCCGATCTCGGGAAAGCCATGAGAATCATAAGGGATTCGAAATGCGATTATCCGGCTGCTTGCAACGCCATGGAAACTCTTCTGGTTCACGAGAGTCACATGAACGGTAGCTTCTTCAGCGACGTTTGCAGCATGCTTCAGAAAGAGGGTGTAAGCTTTTCGAACTTATTGAACTTAATACGCGATGTTTGGGTTTGTTGGAGGAAATGAAATTCTGTGAAATAGATATTGATGAACGTTTCATAAAAAGATAAAATTATAAAATAATAATAATATAACATAATTATAAAAAGGTAAAATTATAAAAAAATAATAATAGAACATCATTATAAAAAGATAAAATTATAAAAAGATAAGATAAACGTGTTATAAAAAGAGGGAACTTTTGCAGAATTGCTACGGAATCCTTGAGGATCATCTGCGTGTCCAACAAGCTCTTGACAAATTTTCTTTATCCATTTACTGTCCAATCTACGAAATACTGATGACTGGTGTAAAATATTCTTCAACGATTACGTATTTTTCGAATGATTAAAACAGTTTTAAGAATGTAGTTTAAAAAAAATTTGTCGTAGTCGCCAAAACCGTTAGAAAAAAATAATTCAAAAAAAATATCAAACTTTGCCAAAAGAAATGGAGACGTAAAAATATGCTGTCCGATGAAATCGATGATGTAAGGACTATCTCGAACCCGAACCTAGAGTTGAACTCAGAAGTCTTGAGAATGTAGTTTATAAAAATTCTGTCGCAATGGCCGAAAGCTTGAAAAAAAACAATTTTCAAAAATCGGACCGAAGAAATTCGTGACAACGATTACGTTTATTATCATTGTTTGATATTGATTTTCACGTTTCGCAGGTAAAAATAAATTCCGGACCGAAATTGCGAGAGGAACTGACGTTCGGTCCGCCGGCGGCTAAGAGCATGAGGACCGAGTACGGAGCCCTCGAGTGCACGATCGAGGTGGTTCCGGACATCGACGATGCGATTAATCACATTCTCAAATACGGAAGCGCTCACACCGACGTGATCGTCACGGAGGATCGTACGAGAGCCAATCACTTTCAACGTGAAGTCGACAGCGCATGCGTATTTCACAACGCGAGCTCCCGTTTCGCCGATGGTTTCAGATTTGGACTTGGGGCTGAGGTACATATATATATATTTTTTTTCAAAAATATTCATCTTTGATTTTGATAAATTTGATATTTTTCATAATTGAAAAAATAAAAGTAATGCTCAAACTGATTCAATTTGATTTGTTTTTATTTCATTTATCTGTTTTTTTTTTAGGTCGGTATATCAACCTCGAGAATTCACGCGAGAGGACCGGTCGGCGTGGACGGTCTATTGACGACGAAGTGGGTTCTGCACGGTGACGGACACGCGGCCGCCGATTTCGCGGAGGGCGGACCGAGAACTTGGCTGCATCAACAATTGCCCATCGACGAGTCGTCGTGAATTCTCACGAGCAACAATCGAACTTACGTTCACGCGTCTGATTTTTTATTCGTAAACCTGATAGACATGGAACATCGCTTTACCAAGCGCTTTGTAAAAATCATTGCAACGCCGTCATCGTCGCTGGGATTTTTCTCGTGGTTGCGCAAATTTTTACGCAACTTTACGAATTCGCGTGATTAAGCGTATAACAAGATGTAAAATATTTATCACAGGATTCCTAATCGAAAAAAAAAACACACACAGACACACACACAAAAAAAACGCTGCCATATTCGATAGATAAATAGGTTTTAAATCATGGCTGAAGCAAATTGAATGCATAAGTAGTTTCAATTTTTTTTTTTTCGTATTTATTTTATTTTAAGGTTTTTTTTTTTTTTTTTTTTTTTTTTTTTTTGAGGAAAAATCATTTCCGAGTAGCTCGGACTTCGTGAGATAGCCAATCGAGGGTAAATCCGCACGGTCAGCCGGGACAAGGACTCTCGAAAGTTCGCCACACTTTTTCAAAGTCCCCTCGAGCAATTCTCAACATTGTGAACGAGAATAGAGGAAAACATTATTCCGTGGGATTCACGGGTTTGGAATGGTCAGTGTTGGAAGTATAGCGTCGAGTTTGTGAGAGTTGCCGAACGAAACTTCAGTTACGTATTAACCGTGGAATATAGGTCGAATCTTCGAATAAAGAGGTAACGAGAATTTTTCGTTTTTTTTTCTTCTCATTCGTATGTTTTTTTCTTTCTTTTTCAACGATAATAATGAAAAATCGTACGAGTGACGTGCGTGTTGAAAAAAAAAGCTGCGATGTACATAAAAGTGTAAAATGAATTTTAGACAATGGCGTTCGATAACAATCGTAAGGTTATCGTTGAATCGTTGTATTTTCGTAAAATAAAGAATGATAATTGTGTTATTCAAACGTTTCGATGAATTTTGGGGAAAATTGATGGGATCGATGAAATTGGGAATCGAAGGTGAAATCGTGAGAACGGATGTGATGGAAAAAAAATTTGAATATGCAATATGCAGAAAGCATATTTAGCATTTTTAACTGAAGGACGAAAAAACGGGAGTTGCGAGTTTCGTCGGAACGACCTATATTGGCGTAAAAGTGGCCAAACGGTAAAATTTCTTTTAACAGATTTTTGCACATCAGTTCTGTGAGTCACAGAGATGATTTTGGGATCACAATAATTTAACGAATAAATATCGTAATAATATTGAAAACAAAAAAGACCGTTTTCGATTTTTTTTTTTTTTGCTCCGAAAAGAAGCTTCGTTTTGTAGCTAGAATTCAGAAGGAGCAAATTGTGAGGTTTGAGTGGTCGGGCTAATCAAAGCCAAATGTTCTATCATGAAGAAACATGACGATCACGATGTTAATGCGATTATTTGCTCGGTCTACATCAGAGTTGTCGTCTAGCGACGTATCTTATCTTATTCGAGCGATATTGTTTTTTTTTTTCGATGCGCAGTCACACATATACGGGGCATTCCGTGTTGAGTAAGACGGTCAAAACCTTGACCACTTATTCGATTGAAATTATATTTTTTTCAAACCAACTGGAAACACAATAAAAAATGTCCAACTATACTTTTCCTTATTTGGGAATACATGTCAATTTTTTTGCGGGTCCCGAAGGAATCCAAAATTGGAAAAAAAAAATTATAACGGGTTGAAAAAAAAAAATAATTACGGGTGTTTCTGAAGTCAAATGAAAACCAGGGAAAAATTCTAAACCGAATGGGTAGAGGGGTGAGAGTTTTGATCGTCTGATTTGAAATGAAGTGCCCCATATATACTGGGGCATCTCTTTGGTTGACGATGTGGCATGGGCTAAGATTGTGGTCGCTGTCCTAGTCTCTGTGTGTGTAAAAATCTCACGATGCCAAACAACGATATTCCAGCTACTGATACGAAGCTCAATCACTCGACAATTGCGTGATTAATTCACCACGAAATGTTCCGTGAAGTAATCTCGAAATTGTCGTACCGATATTTAGTTCGACACAATCAAAAATTATTGATCTTTTTCGTCACACAATAAATTACGAGCTCAAGAGGATAAAAAACGATTGACAAAATCAATCTTTCCCAGTCGAACATTTTTAACAAATTCGAATACAAAAATAAATATTCAAATACAAATGCGCATGCGCAAAAAAAAATGCATTCGAAATAAGAAAATAGAACTCGAACATTCAACAGAATATCATAAAAGTTTATTAGACCTGAGATTTTCCGACGGCCAAAAAAAAAAAAAAAAAAAAACAGATCATCACATATTGTCCGGTGCCCACAATTTGAAAGTTCGATCGTATGAACTCGTGACGATGAACTTTTGATCGGCCGACACGTCGACCGACATGACTTTCCCATCGTGACCGGGCAATTTTTTCAACGGTTGCCAAGTCTTGTTCGACCAAATTTTCGCGGTACCGTCGTACGACGCGGTGACTAGATACTGTCCCTCGTCCTTTTGATACTTCACGTCTGACAAAAGATCCGAGTGGCTTGGAATCGTGTATACGCACGATCTCTTTCGAAGATCCCAAATTTTACATTCGTTATCCTCGCTACCGGTGGCTATGTGATAACCGTTTGGCGAAAAATCAATCCCGAATATCGCTTTCAGATGGCCCTCCATGAACATTATGCAACGGCCCGTACGAAGATCCCACACTCGGCCGAACGAATCGTGACCGCCGGTCGCGGCGACGCTACCGTCACCCTGAAAACTATTGAAACGTATATATATATACAGCGTGTCCCATTTGAAACAGTAAGTTCCGTAATTTTGTTTTTGAAGATAAAAATAATTGTTCTTCAAAGTACGCGTTTATCTGACGAAGAAAGCATATTTACGATTTTTTCCTCTTCCGTTTATATTTCAGCTACAATAAATCAACTAAAACTCGATGGACATCCCATGCGATTTAAATGCAAAAAATTGAAATTCCGACGGCGAGTGTTAATAAATCTTTTTTTTTTTTAATTATTTGGAAGCTATTTGAGGGGTGTAAACGTTAAAATAGAAAAAAAATAAACTTTATAAGAACTTGGGAGAAGATAAATATGTTTTATCAAAGATTTCAATGTGAATCACAAAATTACAAACCCGATCATTTTTGAAAGGAACAAAAAAAAACGTTAATGCGAAATACCTTATGCAATGTACAGCTTTGGCGTGACCTTCTTGATGAAGAACTTCGGCCTGTTGTTCGAGATCCCACAATCTCCACGAGGAATCGTGACAGCAGGTACCGAGAAAACGTCCGGAAGGATGAAAAGCTATTCTCGATACTCTGTGAGGTTCGTGACCTTCGACTTCGGCCAGGGGCTGTTCGCCCGTTCCGCTTCCCCACAATTTAACGGTACCTGAATCACAGCATCAAGTCATCAACGCCCATCGATACTCGAAACGACGATTCCAATGCCCGAAAAATCGGTTTGAGAACGAAAAAAAAAAAATTGGAAAATACCGTCGGACGCGCAACTGGCGAGAACGCACGTCTGTCCGGATTCATCGCCCAGCACTTCTTGGGTCAATGTGGCTTTGGGATGAAAAACAATGCATCCAACGTTACAAGCGTGTCCCTTAAGCGTGCGCAAAAGTGTGCAGTCGGGTACAGACCATAACTTGCACAATCCCGACCACGATGCGGTCGCGAGTAACGACGAATTTGGACTGAATTCGCAAAACGATATCGGTCGCGTGTCACCGATTTGCGAACAATAAATCGTCAGCGCTTGCAACTTTTTCAAAAGTTCTTGTCGTCGTGCGGTGCGCGTCGCACCTGGAAGTTCCAATTCTTCGCGCGCTCTGTCCAGTCTGGCTTTGGCTCTTGGTATCGAGTACGCTGAAAATCGTTGTGATTATTGTGATACTAATGGAAGAATGAAAAGCCACAAAAAAATAATCTGCGAGTGGCCATGATTGTTCCGTGTCAGTTTATGTGGGAATTAAGCGTGTGTCGTAGACTCACATGCGATCCAGGATCGTGCGATTTGCAACGTGTCGGGTCCCTCGTGATACCAAGTGGTTTCCGAGTCTCGTTCGGGTCGATGCACAGGTTCTTCGTCCTCGTCGTGCTTCTTCCTTATGGCGTCCTCTCCCAGACAAGCCAGAAGTTCTCTCAATCTGGCTCTCCTGTCGGCGGGCCCCTCGCCGAACAGACAAATCGGTTCGCCCAACTGTCTCAGATTTTTCTTAACCTCCGAATCGTCGGTCGACACGTTTATCTGTCTCGCCTTCTTTCGTCGTTCAAACTCTTCGAGCAAGGCTTGTCTGTCCTTGGACATTTCGTCCTCCAGATCCATGTACTCGTTGGATATGTGTACGTTTCCCAACGCCATTCCACCGGAGGACGCGTCATTGATGTTCGATCCGTCGTTCTCGTCGCCCGAAGATTCGGCTGCGGCAGCGGCCAACCTGGCTCTCTCGGCCTCTTCCAGCGAGCCATAGTGCACCGTTTTTGTCTTTTTCACATATATCAAATCCTCATCGTCCGACATGACCGAAAGCTCTGTCATTCCATAAAATAATCGTGAATCATTGTATCGTGATAACGTTTGAAAAACTATTAGCGGTATTTACAAAACAGCCTTAACCTATAAATCCATAACAACCGGTTAAACGTTTTTTGCTGTACTTACACTTGAGAAAATGTCGAAAGTATGTTTTGTAGTATTTACTAACAATGAATAATCTAATTGTTCAGTTGTACATCGTCAAAAGTAAAATTCAAGATAAATTAATTCGTCAACACGCGATCGTGTACAAGTGTCAATAACGTTGGACGCTTTGAATCTTTATTTGTGTGTACGGCATGTGGGCACGTATCCATGCGCATTCGGGTTCAGTGATGCCAGATTAGGGGAAGTGGCTCGAAAAATCTGCCCTCTCTCCATGCCTGTTTCGAGCGGCGCTTGAGGAGAAGCGGGCTGGTGACACCGCCCACGGCATGGCATGCAGCGAATAGCGTGAACAAGCGATCTTCTAGCCGTCCGCCTATCGACTAGCTTATTGTACCGATGCGCGCCAACTTTCAAAAATCTTAATTAAAATAGTAAATCTAAACTAACACACACTAACCCCAGCTGATCACCGTGCTCTCCACTGGGTTGACCACCCTGATCTACCAGATTCATCGTCACTTTCACTTCAAATATCTCAATTGATTACGACAATCAAAATTACTTACTAAACAACGATCAAATCTTTGTTTACTTATTTTGCCCGCCCCAGCTGATTGAATCTATCACGCGATTTCTGGGTCAAAGTGACTGTCCCAAAAATATACTTACCATCCGGTTGTGGTATACATAACATATATAGAACAATTGACGATATGCTGTATGCATACTAACACCGATCGATTTTCGCTACGCGGCCCAGTTGTACAGTAACAGATAAATCATATTTAACGATAAACCAGATTGCCTCAAGCGAAAATCTTACTCGAGCCGCAGTAATGATTGCAAATAATGAGGCTATAATTTGCAGTCTTTCCATGTTTGAGTAATTAAAAATGATTTTGTGATAGCAGATCGTTAATTTGGTTAAACTTTCAATTCGATTTTTGGCGCTCATAAAGTCACCGATACTAGCGACGCCGTGTGCGCCGGCACGGAAGTAGCGGACCCGAGAGAGACATTTGATTGGCTCGTGTCGGCTTTAAAAAAAGATGGCGCCAAGGCCAACGATACTAGCGACGCCGTGTGTGCTTGCACGCAAGTAGCGAACCCGAGGCAGACATTTGATTGGCTCGTGGCGCCAAGGTCACCGATACTGGCGACGCCGTGTGTTAAAAATGGGTTCTAGGATGGGCGGGGACTGTTGGAGTAGTCTTGCGCTCGCGCGAGCTGTAGGCGGGCCGGCGACCAGCAAAAAGGAGCTGGAAGGGGCATCGCCGAGGGAAAAAATCCCTCAGTCTGGCATCACTGTCTCTAACCTATCCTAACCGTGTGTACCGACATGCCTGTCGCAGATCCCCATGCGACTGTAGTTTCATGAGATGCGCACAACCCGAACAGTGATGCCAGACTGAGGGATTTTTTCCCTCGGCGATGCCCCTTCCAGCTCCTTTTTGCTGGTCGCCGGCCCGCCTACAGCTCGCGCGAGCGCAAGACTACTCCAACAGTCCCCGCCCATCCTAGAACCCATTTTTAACACACGGCGTCGCCAGTATCGGTGACCTTGGCGCCACGAGCCAATCAAATGTCTGCCTCGGGTTCGCTACTTGCGTGCAAGCACACACGGCGTCGCTAGTATCGTTGGCCTTGGCGCCATCTTTTTTTAAAGCCGACACGAGCCAATCAAATGTCTCTCTCGGGTCCGCTACTTCCGTGCCGGCGCACACGGCGTCGCTAGTATCGGTGACTTTATGAGCGCCAAAAATCGAATTGAAAGTTTAACCAAATTAACGATCTGCTATCACAAAATCATTTTTAATTACTCAAACATGGAAAGACTGCAAATTATAGCCTCATTATTTGCAATCATTACTGCGGCTCGAGTAAGATTTTCGCTTGAGGCAATCTGGTTTATCGTTAAATATGATTTATCTGTTACTGTACAACTGGGCCGCGTAGCGAAAATCGATCGGTGTTAGTATGCATACAGCATATCGTCAATTGTTCTATATATGTTATGTATACCACAACCGGATGGTAAGTATATTTTTGGGACAGTCACTTTGACCCAGAAATCGCGTGATAGATTCAATCAGCTGGGGCGGGCAAAATAAGTAAACAAAGATTTGATCGTTGTTTAGTAAGTAATTTTGATTGTCGTAATCAATTGAGATATTTGAAGTGAAAGTGACGATGAATCTGGTAGATCAGGGTGGTCAACCCAGTGGAGAGCACGGTGATCAGCTGGGGTTAGTGTGTGTTAGTTTAGATTTACTATTTTAATTAAGATTTTTGAAAGTTGGCGCGCATCGGTACAATAAGCTAGTCGATAGGCGGACGGCTAGAAGATCGCTTGTTCACGCTATTCGCTGCATGCCATGCCGTGGGCGGTGTCACCAGCCCGCTTCTCCTCAAGCGCCGCTCGAAACAGGCATGGAGAGAGGGCAGATTTTTCGAGCCACTTCCCCTAATCTGGCATCACTGGTTAGAGATCGACTTGGTGTGACGTCACGAAGCAATTAGTGTAAAAATTCCCGATAATCGGAAATAGGGTACAAGTGGGCGGGATAACAGCGCGAGGTTGATCGCTTGACCAATAGTAAAACAGTTAAATATATTTTGTATCCATCGAAGCGATTGACAGGTTCCTGATGATGTCTTCGTTCGTCTCTGAAATTACAAGAAAAATGATAATATACCGATCGAAGCCGTAAAAGAAAATATGATATGCAGGATAAACCGACAGGAAGGTAAGTTTGGTCGCAAAGTTGTGAAAAAAATTTCAATTTTCTACGATTTTGTTCCGAATTGTAGAAAATCGAGGAAAAGTCAACTGCATAAGCACATTGACAATATGAATAATCCTTTTGAATACACATTGAACCTCTCATTTGAATTATATACGGCCAATTCCAGCAGATATAAGCACTGCTGTGGGACTCCCGGTGCATCGCGCCATCTTGGAAGATGCCCATCCAACGAATCGCATTATATAATAATTGTTCATTTTTATCGATTAATCGTTACCACGACAGTAATTATCGTTATGGACCGTACGTCGCAGTTTCTAGACTTATTGTGAACTGAACAGTTGCCCTCTGCATCTAAAATAATCGTGTACTGAAGCATCGGAGAGAGGTGGAATATAACAAAGATGTCTTCCGCCATTTTGAAAATCAAGATTGATCAACAAAATTGACAATTCGCAACGCAATGTTGAAATCATGTGACAATTCAACGCGATTTCGAAATCATGTTCATCAATGAAATTTCAATCGATAGTGCAATTATAAGAAGAAAGCAAAAGAAAATCATATTTGTTTGTAACGATCATCACGATGAGAAACTCGAAAAATTACAAAATAATAAATTACTTTTATTTACATGATACATAATTTGTACAATCGCGATCAAAAATTCGTGCATGACAAAGCTTTCGTAAATTTTGCCAAATATATAATTTGTCTCGTCACAACGAGCGAGTGTAACGGTGCGAATCATCGAGTAGGTATTATCTCAGATAAACAATGGCGTCGGAACTTTCAACGAAGGACGGGTGAATGACGCGGTGGAGACGATGTTTCTTCTCGAAGCCGTCGAGGGTGATGCGGGTGACGACAGAGAAGGTCTCGGAAAATCCATGGCGTAACGAGCTGCCATTGTTGGCATCTGTTGCTCGATCAACAATCGTCGAAGCGACTGGGCTTCCTCGCGAAGCGTCAATATCTGAGTCCGCAGAATTGCATTCTCGTGCTCGAGCATCGTTGCTCGCAGAGCAATCTAAATAACAATTTCGAGTTCTTCAATTATTAACTTATTGCGGTTAATAAAATGTATTCCATTAAAAGTTATCAATAGTCATATTTTTTTTTTCAGAGATAGAACATTTTCAGGTACGATTATAAAAATGAATAAAAATTATTCACATGATCTTCTCGAATCTTTCTTGCGTCCCGCGACTTCTTCGCCGCTTGATTATTTCTCTTTCTTCTCTCATAGTACTTGTGATCTTTTTGCTCGTCCGGAATAGGCCGTTTCTCGCTTCGCGGACGCCTCGATCGCCCACCGGAAACCACTCTCGTATCCCCGAAAAATTGCCTCGCGCCATTGATTTCCGGGTCTGTAGAAAAAAATGTTGTCAATACATTTAAAAAAATCAACATTGCTCGTTACATCACGTCAATAATTGTGCAACGATGTTGAAATTGAAGAAATTCGAAAAAAAAAAAAAAATATGCCACGGGTGAGGATCGAACTCACGACCTTAAGATTATGAGACTTACGCGCTGCCTACTGCGCTACCGCGGCCCGTGTATACCGAGGCGCCTCATATCGTATATAAGGTCGCAAATTGCGTGTTTTTTATTGGTACAAGAGGGCGCCCTCTTTGAGCTGCGTTCTGAAACTCGTACCCGAATCGGATAAGGGTCCAGCCAGGTTGACTCTCAACTTTGTGAACGACGAAACCAAATATCACGCACCGAAATGTATGTAGACCTGGCAGACGATTAAAGTTGCAATGGGTGGCGAGTGAGATAGCTCAGTTAAGGTCTCGCGAATGAGATAGCTCAGTTAAGGTCTCGCTCGCACCGCGTACAGTCAGTCGAAAATATTCGGTTCAGTACGGCGAGAGGGTCCGAGTCTTCCACAGTCTGAGTCTGACGCATTCAATCAGACACACACTCCGGAAGACTCCGACCCTCTCTTTTTTTATTGTTGTGTAGCTGCAACCCGTCATGCGGCTCAAATATTCTCACCCGACTGTACAGAAAAGGACATAACCTCCAAGCGTTTCAGGATCTACCTATATTCCAGTGTATCGAATGCATTAATTCCCAGATCGAAGTAATTCACGATGTACTTTAACGAGGATCTCGAACGCTCAGGGTCCGCAACGAGTGCGAGAGAGATAGTGCCATGGGCGCTCGCGGCGGAGCGAGAGAGACCTAGCTCCGAACGTTCGGGATCCCCTTGAAAACGCGCGCATTTCAAAATCTCAATTCAGCAATATTCAGTTCTGTTCCAAATTTCGCAACTATTTCACTTGACACAGCTACAGATTTGAATAAAATAATCAGAGTTTCGTTATATACACTCAAAACGATTATTTATATATTTTTTCAATGTGCGGTTGGTTTGTTCTTGAATAAACAATTTGTCGGTTAGGTGTTCACAATATTAGATATCTCAAAAAAATTATAGAAAAATGTAATTTTCTTCATGATCCTGACCTTTCGATCAGTTTATCTTCCGTGTCACATTGTTTCATCCTTTCAATCATTGTACTGTTATTTTACTGTAAATTCATAGCCGATCCAGAACCCATGGATTAATTTAATCTGAGAGTCACTGGCTGCACGTCGACAGATATATTGACACAAATAACATTGGGAAGTTGATCGACCTCGCAATAGTCCAATCCCGGCCCGGTAAAGTTTTAGAACGCAGCCCTCTACACCTCATCACCAAAAACAATGCTTCACACTTTTTATTACCGATCGCAAGCAGTACACGCATGATAATCTCACAACCCACCGATCGACTATTGCAATCCGCATTAACTCACACATACATATAATTCCAGTAATTACAAAAATTGAAGAAACAACATGAACAACCTGCGAAGTTCGCGGTATCCGAAAATTGTTGCGGCACGTTGATCAACGCAGGCTGATGAACAGACGAGAGAAGGGCGTTCGATCGAGACTCCGAAATCGCACGGGTCGCAGATTGTCGCGTCAAACTGGCCGGAAGCGTGAGTCCGGCATTGAAGGACGTTGCCGCGGAAGAAGAAGGGCTGCTTGGCGGTGCCGGAGGCGAAGGCGAGGATGCTGAATCCTCGGTGAGTGGGATTTTCTTTGTCGTCGGAGCGAATGAAATGGAATCGCGATTGTGAGAGTCAGAACCGATTCCGCAGTCTCGATAGGAGCACGGAGCCGTGGTCATCAGAGACTGGTGAGCAGGGTAGAGCAATTCGTATCGTGGATTTGTAACCAAATCTACGAATAAGTCAATGATCGTTTCTCCAATCGAATTTTACGCGTCCGTTAGGCCGAAAACAAAGACTTCTCGCATACGTCGGGACGATTGGAGCTTTCGTTCGGGCAGTCTTAGTTTTCTGAGGGTTTTTTTCGTCAGCCTTCTTCTGCGTCTTCGTGTCATTGGTTCTGGGTCTGGTTGGATTCAATCGCTTCCTCAGCGATTTCTTCTTCTGCTTCGTGTGATTGGTTCTGGCTTTGGTCAGAACCAATTACAGGAACAAGGAGAAGAAGAAGCCGCTGAGGAAGTCTGAGGCTTGGAAAAGGCTTGGACAAGGAAGGCCCAGAAAGGGAAGGCTTAGAAACAGAAGGCTCAGAAGGGGAATGCTCGGAAAAGGAAGGTTCAGAAAAGGCTGCTCGAATGAAGGCTCCAACCGTTTCCATACATTGATCGTTGAGAAAGCGATGGTTATCGAAAAAAAAAATTCAAAAATCCAAAACTGGATATTTTGCGTTTCCAGATGGTGCTTTTTAAAAAAAAAACAACAACAACATATGCGTTAAGACTGTTTGTTTGCTTTTTCGTATGAACTTTGGCTGTGAACGTTTGAAAACATATGTTTTTACCAGACCGAGATAAGCGGTAAAAGCGAGAGAATAGAGCAAGGCGTCACAAGGACCTGCACCTGTAACGGCAATCGTACCTAAGAGTCTGTAATTTCGCAACAGATGAATTGCGGTGAAAGAAGACGACGAAGGAATCACCGCGTAATCCGCTCTCGGGCTGCATAATCTCGGCGATCCGGGTGTTTCGTGATGTGATTGCTGATGCGACGGCTGCATCGCAATTTTCGACCTATCGATCACAGCCGGAAAGCTCGCGGCATCGTTGACAGTCGCGTGCCAAATGCGACTGATTTGAAAATGATTTTTTTTTTTACGAAAATTAAATTGAATTACGTCTATCACGTTGGGCGATCGCACTTTTTGTTTATCGACAGCACTGTTTATGTGTTTTCTCGGCGAAAGAACATTTCATCGATGGTAATAACAGTCAACGAAATCAAAACGAGTTTTGGGACTTTCTAGAAAGTGTAAAATATACAAATCCAACGATCTCTAGATAATTAAAAATAACACACAATCTTCATACAATCGAACGATTCAATGAGCAACGAAAGCGTTGAATAAAAATTACTCTCAACCCGAAAATATTCAATTTCTTGACAATCAAATAATCCCAATAATTGAATGGCTATTATTTGAAAATGGAATCGTTACTGTGCCATTGAGCGCGATTAAATTGCAACACGGTTAATAATCGAATGAACGGGACAAAAAAAATGGAAAATGACCAGTGAGATTATGGGGCAAACGTGTAAGGATGAACGATGATAACGCGTTGATGTTGCTGTGACCACTGTTATGCTTCGCACAGGTATCGTAAACGCAAACCTGTATACCGAGCGCCACACGGTTGTGACGTCTCGTTGTGCGATGATAATTATGCGGTTGGAGGCACGTGGGATTGGCGGAGTCGCGAGAACAACGTCCGCCCTCGTGGTCAGGGCATGCGCGCATCTGACCTATACCGCGTTTTGAATCGCGTTCGAAACGGAGTTTTGTGATAGCTAGCCAGCGAACGTCCGGCGATACGCGGTTTACGTATAAACCGCCCATGTACGGGGCAAACGCGTGATCCGGCCTGGTCAGCAACATCGCGAGTTCGATGTTTCTGCCAATGCTCGGGCTACGAGCCCGAGATTGGCGTCTACGACTGACCGGCCCACCGCGATAATCCGAGGAGTGGTGGTCAGCCCGTTTCTGCCTTTTTTTTCATTTTCTCTGTCACGAATATCGATGATAGTAGTTGTGGTAGTAGTATGAATTTTACTTGTACAACTTTCTTAGAAATTTTTACACAAAGTTCCTTTTTCATCATATGAAGAATTGCTTCCTGTAGACGTTTGTAATTTCCTTCCTAAGGTCCCTATAGTGATACAATCGATATACTCAAAGTATCACTGGCCCTACACAGTTGTAATGTGAACTTTACTTGTACAACTTTCTTAGAAGTTTTTTACAAGGTCCCTCTTTCGTCATACTAAATTCCTTCGTATGACACTTATATGATTTCCTTCCTCAATTCCCTATGGTGAGGTGCGTGTTAAGGTTTTTTCGGCCAAAGGCTTTTTCAGCCAACATCTCCAGACTTTAACATTACCTATATACCTGTACACATTAATGTGTCAAAGTCTTATCGGCCACAGTCTTTTCTCAGCCAACTTCTCGGGACTTTAGCATTACTTATATACCTATACACATTGATGTGTATAGGTAATATTTAAGTCGCGAGAAGTTGGCCGAAAAAGACATGAGCCCCCACCGGGAGAACACAGAAAAAAACACATGGAAAAAATGTTTCCATTGACGTCGACGCCGGGATTCGAACCCGGGACCATCGAGTCGGGAACCGGGCATGAAACCAACTCAGTCACTGCGTCTCCCATAATACCGATGATAATTAATGATTATGACTTAGTGCCCAACGTGTTTCCTTTTCTCGGCACCTTTACTTCCCAACGAGGATCATATATACGTTCCAGCGTCTTGAAAAGTCCACATCGACGTCGAAATATTATCATTGAACAAATTAAATTTACCATTTCTCTCTCTCAACAAAAAATAATAAAAAAATCATAAATGTGAATAAAAATCGACTCTATCATCACGAGAACGACGACGAATCTCACATACTCGTGACTCTCGTGTATTATCTCACGTTCGATCGACCGATCGATCGTAATTCCGCAGTCTCTGCGATATTTCATACGATTTACGTCGTTCGCTTGACGTATTACGATTTTATTATTACCATTATCAACATCATTGTCGTCGTTATTATTCATCAAACTTTTCCATACGAATAACGTCGATAAGATCGGTTTGGGTGCATCGATGCATATTTAAAAAAAAAATAAAGAGCGGGCAAAAAAAGAAGAAAAAAATATGAAAAAAAAAACTGGTTGCACGACAGATCGTGTGGATACGTAAAATAGAATCGGCGTGGGACGCGTGTATGTAATACGTGTGTGGAGGACGATAAACGCGACCGCGAGGATCAAGCGGGATCAACTACGGTGAATCCGTGTACGGTTTGTAGCCACCCCCGCGTACACGCACCTGCGAGCTATTACGAGACGCGGGCCATTCCTAATGCGGTGGTAATTACCTCATGGGAGTCTTCGCAGCTGACATATGATGTAGAAACAGAGACGGGGCAAAAAAAAAAACGAAGACCCGTGCTTGTTTCCACGGACACTGCGGTAGTTGTAAACCGATTTTTTTTCTTCTTTTTCTCTCTCTCTCTTTTTTTTCAAGTCCCCGACCACTCGGGCTCGGTATTTCCTCGCAATAGTCGTGTGTTGGTAATTCAGCCACATGTAGCATAATTATACAATAGACCAAGAGGGTGGAATGGAAAATCATTCGGCCATCGATATATACTTCAAATTGTTACACACAATGTTGTTAATTATTAATGTTTGCATGAGAAACGAAGATGCCCATGTACACATTCGTGAAAAATATTGTACGCATGTGCATTAACACGTGCATAAAAACAAATTCGAGCTGTCATCAAACTCCTATCAAATCGGATTAAAAAAAAAATAAATAAAAATAATATTTAGACAAAAAACAATTTCTCAACCACTTCAAGTGGATAATTTTTTTTTTCTTGCTACTTTAATATCGATCGATATTTCGTTGGCATATTTTCAATCGCATGGTGATACGACATCGCACTCACGACGATGTGTGACGTCGCGTATTTATGAACGTTATGCTTATGATGATCGATAATGATCGTAGCATCCGGTTTGGACGTGATTTGAGAAGATCTATCGGAACACACATGGCTTGATAGGGTGCGGAAAAAAAAAACAAGATTCGAGTCAACTTTTTAATGCGTAGCATTTTTTTTATAGCTGGTAGAAATTTTTTATATTCTATTTTTTATTTGTATCATTTTTTTTTCTTGTGGATCATCGATCTACGTTGATCCATGTGCCAAATACCATCACAATCGTTACATAAATGGTCGGGCCCACTAATCTGTATATAACCCACGTATGCCCAATCCCACAAATAGTTTCTATATAATTTCCTTCACTCGAACATTCCTGGACTTCCACGGAACCCTAAAAATAATAAATATAGACTGAGTTACTTGTAAGCAACATTTTCAAACATTGTTTCCCAGTAGAAGAGCAAACCGACGTGCGTGTTGTTATCACGATGCGTTATCGTGTCAGCGTTGCGCATTGTTCAAGGGAAATGTGGCCGCGGGTAGGGAGGGGAGGGGTCGGGGGTTGCAAGGAAAAGTGGTGAATGACGTTTGTCCTTCCGGTGGAATTATTGGGAAGAGTCGAGAGAAAATGCACGAGGCCAGAATATAGATAAACTTCCGGATGTGTTTGTGTGTGTGTGTGTGAGGGGGCTTCTCGGGACCACGAGGCCATTGAGGGGTGGATTGTTGGGTGCAGAACCCGGGGGTTGTGCGAACCGACACCTGTCGCGACCGGGTAACGTGACATCGCGTCACGTGAACGCCCGCGCGAGCCTCGCTATCATCATCAGCAACGAGAAGCATAAGCACGACCACCGGCTCCACCCTCAACCCCCCGTTCGGGCCCGTGCGGGGGGTACACGTCTCGCTGCGGGACAACGCGAACAACTCGCCCGATCCTTCATCGCGACCTAACGGCTGACTAACGGTAATCGGTCTAATCGCTGTCCTGGAAACTCGCGGAATCACGCACACCCTCATCACCCACCACGACCACCGCACCCCCCGACTCCAACGTTTTCACCGTGCATTTGTTGTAGCTGTGTGTGTGTGTGTGTGTGTGTGTGTGTGTGTGTGTGTGTGCGGGGTTGCAACGCAGCAGCAATAACGCCCACGAGAATAACGCCGCGGATCTAATGCAATGACAGTTTTGTAATTTGGTCGCCCATTGCGATGTGTTTGTCGGTCGGCTAAGGCTTTGTCTATTCGTGAGATTGGAAAGAAATGAGAAAAACGAAGACAAGATTATTTTGTTTGCCGAAGAGACTGAATTTTCTTCTTTCAGTTGTCGCCAGGGATGGGCATTCACTCAATGAAAATGTATTTCAAATATCTTTCGAAATAAATGATAATCCATTTTACCGGATTTATTAAATATTTCAATTCGTTTTGCAATAATAATTTACATAAAGTGGTCATGGTTATTACAGAAATGTGAAAATATTCATTCTTGCATGATAATTAATCACAGTTATTTGTTTCGAAGAGTATCTAAAATACATTTTCATTGAATGGATGCCCATCTCTGGTTGTCGCAAGATAATCAGTTGTGTTGATGATCACGATGAAGTTACAAATTTTTTGAAATTTTGATTATAATTTCGTATTTTCACAATGCTAAAGCGATTATTCTTTCGTGAAAAATAATTTTTGATAAATTTTTGAAAGAAATTTTGGGACAATAATTTTAGGTGGACGTTTTTTAACATTTCTTTAGATAGTTTTTGTGGGGCCTTACCTATTATTGACATTTGTAGAAGATAAATTGATTGGAATTGAATAATTGAAATACGAAAAGAACTACAATTTGTACAACTTTTTTTTTCAGATTTATACAATCGAGTGATATTTCTTTCGTTTCGATTAAAAGTTTCGATTTTAAATCGTCGTCAATAAAATCCGACGTTCATCCCCCTCGACGCCGGCTATCTGACCCAACGAGTTACGACATTGTGGCGACAACGGGACACCCCCGGAGTTCCCGTTTCTCCGCATTGCCGGTCTGCATAGCAGTGGCAACCCTTCGACAATCGTGCCCCAACGAAGAAAACGGCACACAAGTTCCTCGCAATTCTTCACGAGAAGAAAAGAAGGGAAGAAAAGAAAAACAAAACAAAAAGACAAAACTTTAGCCCGAAAGTTATATGACCATCACGCTCGAATCGTCACGCGTGGATGCCCTAACCCGTTTTCATTACGTTATTACGTTAAACCGTATTTCGTCTATATATCTATACGAAATACGGTATATAAATATAGTTAATATACATATATCTATATATAGAACAACATTTACACGAACGTGCTCACGTAAGAAATGTGGTTGATAAAAAAACGTCCAACAATGATCAAAAACTTCATAAATTCTTCTTCGTGTAATTACAAACGAAACTCGATTGCCGCGCCGCAAAACGTTATTATATCCGGTGTTTATAATTTATTCACGACAAAGCAACACGAACGCAACGATCAGAGGAAAAAAATCAACTCGAAATGTGGATTATTACGAGAAGTTGAAAACGCAACGTCAAAGTACAAAACCATAAAGTTACAAAGTTTCGATAAATTCAAGAGTTTCTGTATGTATAATAGTGCAAGACACTACACTTCGAGTTTGTACGGTCGGAAACGATGATGGGGTGAATACAGGGGGGAGGGGAGGGGAGCCGTCATCGGAATTATCCGATACGTGTGTTTTGTATCGTGGTGGCTTTTACGACGATGACGATGGGGGTGTCAACACCCTTCCTCAACGGGAACAGGTGCCCGTGGCAGTGACCTCGACTGTGGTTATTAATTTTTCAATTGCTCGAACGGATCAACCGACGGGTTGGTTCCATAGCTCTTCGTACACGTCTGACTCTTGTATTCTCCGTCCGCACGACGTTCCGGCCTGCATGCAGCCGCATCAACCGCGAACGTCGTCGTACGTGCCGTACGCAGGCGGCCCTATTCGCTCCGCTATTAGGTGCAAACAATTTATGCCCCGTGATCGAAGCGATACACGTGTATCATCGCAATAGTTTCGCCTACGTCTCGTGCATCGCGTAATTTAATATTCCACGGATTTTTCTTCATTTTGACGTGTCTTCGTTGGTTAAATGGCGTCGCAATTTACGGGAATTGCAGTACATCGGAAGAAGCTCCTCTTCGGATTGTAAAAAATTCATTAGGCCGATGGAAATTGCGTTTTGATAGATCGAACCTTGAAATCTTGATTCTATGGAGCGGCGATCGTTGTCGTTTATCTGTGATGATTGTTATATTGTTTGGATTTTTTGATGTTTTTGGAGGAAATGAATTGTAGGAAGGATCAATGTCAAATCATGTGGATACGGCAAATACGAGCAATAATCTTTATATATTATTGGTTACCTCTTTCCATTTGGACTTGAGAAATGCAGCTGTTGCATCCTCGACCAAAGAATTTCCGAGTACAGCCTGCAATGTAAAGAAAAATATTATAAATCAATAACCAACATATTAAATCTATAAATGTTCTAATACTGTATTTGTAAATAATGAGATAAAGCACACTCACTGTTTTCGATAAAAGTATCGCACGATTTTCCACCCTGAGACTGTCGAATCTGTCGTGAAAGAGAGCTGCGGCCCACGGTTCGGCGAAATATTCGTACAACTCGTGCACCATTGAGTTCTAATTATTGTTTTTTTTTATTGTAACAATGACAATGACGGATATTATTCAAAAGTGGAAAAAAATGTGCAAATCGAAAATTTGCAAAATTGTGAGATACATGCCTGAAAACGAATTGTCAGATTGTTCAGCATGGAATCGTGTTTGCCATATAGGGTAATCAGTTGCTGCACTTCGAAAGCCTTGAAGCGACAGGATTGATGATGATGGATAGCAACGGCAGACGACCGAATGAGGATGCACAAAACAAGCGATAAGACGTCACGTTATATATTTTTTTTCAACAAAAAATGTAAGCAATAAAAAAAAAAATATATATGAATTATTTATCAATACGCCGATTAATTTAGGAATGGGAAAAAATACAAAATTCTGTCTGGACTCTCGGAAAATAAAATTTGATAATTATTATTTGAGCTAATTTGATTTGTTGCAATATTTCATTGTCACTCGTTTACGACTATTTTATCGGATTTGACTGAAGTTATTTTTTAACAAAACTGTGAAATTAAAAGTAATTCATACATATATATATATATATGTACCTTCTTGCTAAAACAAGTAATTGTTTCAATTTTATTGTATCGACCGAGATGAATGCGAAAATAGCCAATTTTCGAGTCCGTCGAGGCACTTCCAGTGACCAGAACATTTCCCTGCGAGATAATAACACGAATAAACAATTTTTATGAACTGATTATTATTTTCACATTTTTTGTATATATTTTTTTTCATGGTAAAATAAAATTACGTAGATTTGACTAGCCGAACGAACGTCTGTGCGAACTCTCCTGCCGGGTTTTCGTACGTGGAGATAGTGAAAACCACCCGGAAGAATGCAGTAAACGACAATGGGTGCACGAAATACCGGTAGATTCGTTCGTCCGTCGGTCTTGGATTTGAACGAGACGTCTCCAGCTTCTTCCCCCGACTCACAATCGATCTTCAGCTTCAAATCACTCGCAAACTTTAAACACGGATTACTCGTTTCAAACATCTCACAATTTAATCCGCATTATAATCATTAATTCAAATTCGATAAATTGTTAATCAATAATATCAATGATATAATTATTTATCAACGAACCACTATAACGATGTTTTGTTTTTCAATCCATGTTACATTTATTTTTCATTCATTTATTTATTTACTTTAACTATTTATGCGAGAAAAAAAATTTCAGCGCATATCGAATTTTTTTTTTTTTCAAATCGAAATAGATCTGGAATGATCGATAATTATGAATTTTCTTTGGAAACACGATAAAATTATGAAAAGAATGATATTTTGCAATTAAGAATTATGAATTCAGAAAATTGTTTGTCACCCGTTCGCCAATTTCGACGCTGTTGTAGTGCTCGTGCTGAAAATTGTCAGATTGGTACTTTCTGGAGTACTTTGTGAACGATCCAGCCGCATAAATATGCGGATCGTTGGTTCTGTAATCACGATCGATAACCAGACGTCCGTCGAAGACAAGACCGGCCTTCGAAATTGCTGAAAAATTTTATTCGAATGAAAATATACCGGGTGTCCAATCCGACTCGATCACCTTTGATATCTCGCTTGCATTCAAAGATAGAAATAAATGTATAGTATGTACAAGAAGTGTGTATCGTCAGGGAGAAAATACCGTCCTGTACACACTTTCTTTTTCAAGGTCATTCACTGTAGCCCTCTGTGAGTCCAATTTAAAAAGAATATCAATGACCTCGAAATCTGAAAATGTATGACCTTCACTTCTGGTACGTATAAACCTTTATTTCCATAGTCAAAAATAGTCGATACTTGAGGTGGACAAGTCGGGTGGGACACTCTGAATAATCGAATCAGCGTTATTAAAAAAAAAGTAAAAAAAAAACCAAGAGAGATAGAAAATAAACAATATTACCCATAAACGTCTTCATGGGTATAGTTTTGTCACCGAAATATATAAGCGCGTCGCAATTGACGATTTTTTTTTCATTATTCAATTGCAATTTCAACCCCGTAATTACACTTCTGCGATTGCTTTCAATTCCATCGATATCGACGGTTTCGAGAATCCAATTTTTCAAATTCCATCCCTCCATAACTCTGACTCCACTTTCCGCCGTGGATCTCGTAACCGCGTCGTTGATCTCCTCGTTATCGAAAAAAATATCGCTTCGTTGGTCACAAGGTGCGAGCTCAGGCTCGATGAGTACGATCCACTCACCCGGTACACCCAAATTCAACAGAGTGCCCAAAGTGCAGTAGCAATCGATATTGCGACCGTACATCACAATGGATTCTATTGAAAATCGATTTTTCGACATTATTTTTTCAACAATTTAATAGAGAAAAAAAAATTAATTGACTAACTTTTCGATTTAAAATCGTCGATCAATTCTTTCAAACGTTCGAGACAAGTTGACGCATCTGCGTCATCGTTTATGCAGAAACAATTGATTGGAATCGTTTGTTCCGTTTGCTGCGTTTTACTAAATTTAAAAAAAAACAAAAAAAAAGGAAGAAAGAGAGAAAAAAAATCATTAATAACAGTTTTTCATACGATTTTTCATCGCGAGATATAATTCCTCTTCGATCCAAAAAAAATGTATTATTACTTAAAAAATGGAGGGTTTCGTAAATTTTATTTGCATTTTTGATTGTAGTTTTTGGAATGATAATTATTGTCAATTGAATTTGAGTGATTTACCATTGTTCTTCGGCTTCCTCGTCGTCGCGAAATTTCGGTCTGTCGTAATGCAAACCGCACGTCAGCACGAGATAATCGTAACTCAAATTTCCAAGTCCGAACACGGTCACGTGCTTGTCCTTTCTGCCCGAATTTTCGTAATTGTTTATTATTATTATTATTATTATTATTATTATTATTATTATTATTATTATTATTATTATTATTATTATTATTATTATTATTATTATTATTATTATTTAATTTTAATTTCTGAATTTTTATAAATTTTTGTAAGATCGATGAATGACCTGTTGATATGCGAAACTGTGCCGTGAACCACGTTGATCCAAACTCTGCTCGGTACAATTTGTCTGTACGCGTAACAATAACGTCCTTTGAACGGAATCATGGTCGCGTGTTCCAAACTTCCTTTGGCCTCGAAGGTCAAACCGTTCGGCGATACGAGAGTGAGGTTCGTAAAGTGCACAATGTTCTCGCTCGAACTGCGTCGCAATACATTTTTTTTTTCAAATGCAATTTCACATTAAACTTTTCAATGAGCTTTTACATATTACAATTATATTTTTAAAAATCCAACTCGGAATATCGATCCTTCAGAAAATTACGAAATCATGATGACAAATGAAACAAAAATATATAACATTTTTTTTCATTGACGAAAAAAAAATTTCAAGGTCGGTTTTGCATTCAATGAAATTTAACATAATATTATTCGTTTCTATTTACGTCGAATAAAAGTGTAAATCGTAATTGAAAATAATTTTGTGATCGAAAAATAATATTGCACCCTTGTGAGGCGAGAAATTCTGCAAAAGCCAATCCACAATCCGACGCACCGACGACGACGATTTTCGCGTTTATAAATCTTTTTGGCATGGTCGCGAATCTCGGATTCATGATAAACAATGAAAAATTGTTTCGATTCGGATTATCGTCGATTGTTTCGACCTTCGGCCATGGATGATGTACACGAGTTCGGGATTGAACGTGAATCATGGCATCGAGACAAGTGACGAGCGGTCGCGTTCGATTCTGGAAATTTATTTATTTTATTTATATGTCGTTTATTTTAAACAAAATTATTTTGCAATATTGTTGAATCGTATTTTTTTTTCTTCTCACAATAGCGACGGTCTCGTTGTCATACAGACGATAGTAGATTGCGGTGGTGCAACTGAGACGCATCAATTCGCGAAAGAAGAATCTGTGATAAGTGGAGAACACGGGAACGAGGATAAAATGCAACAATCTAGCATGGGCATCGATCGCTGTATTTTCCATCGATATGTAACCCTCGACGTTATACATCATTTTCAATTGGTCGATGTCGGGTTCATCGCTACAATGCAAGAAGTTGCAAGTTGGAAATGAATATTTGGTTTAAATGCAAATCTTGGGTACAGTTCTCGAAGTCCTTTTTAATTGCAAGCTTGGAATTTCAGCTGCAATTTGGCAGGATCGAGCAATTGCAACTTACCATTTTTAATCATAAAGCAATTGTAACTTGAAATTTAGAAGGATCAAGTAATTGCAACTTGCAATTTGGATGGGTCCAGTAATTGCAATTTACAATTTAGAAGCATCAAGCAATTAAAACTTGCAATTCAGATCGATCCAGTGATTGCAACTTACAATTTAGAAGCATCAAGCTATTCCAGCTTGCAATTTAGAAGGATCAAGCAATTGCAACTTACAATTTAGAAGAATCATACAATTGCCACTTGCAATCAAGAAAATCATACAATTGCCACTTGCAATTTGGATGAATCAAGCAATTGCAGCTTGCAATTTAGAACGATCAGTTATAAATAACACGGAAAGCAAAAAAATGTAAATAACATACAAATTACAAGGTTTCACATGTGTGTTAAATTTGAGCGCTGATAAAAATTTATCCAAGATATGATTCTTCGGAGATTTTGATACATTTTGAAAAATGTTTACACGAAAATCTCGATAACAATTTTTTTTTATCACATTATCCTTCACGAAAAACCAAAATTATAACTTGATACTCCTCTAAAATGAGTGTCTGAATCCCATTTTATCCAGATCATCGCATTTTCCGTCTCTCTCTCATCGTATCATCATCTCAGAATCTTACAACACAACCCGCAATCATCGTACAAACATTGCGTACCACAAAATTGACAGTCCGATCAATCTGTTGCCACACATAAAAAGATAACACTCGTTCTTTTCATCTCTCGAATTAATCGCCTCATCAAAGTCATCCAATACAGCCTGTCTCTTCGGTATACCGTGAAGAAAATCTTCGATAATTTCACGATCCTCGATAATTGCTTCACGAGAGTTGAAAAATCCCAACAGAGTCGCTCGATGAGCCACGTAAAGAACCATTGGAAAATCTTTGTCGAAACGCAATGGAACTCGCTGCAATATAAATTTTCGTTGTAATTCGTTACGACTATTTGTTCTTTTTTCTTTTTCACTCTCAACAATGTTTGAGAAAAAAAATATATAAATTTTTTTCAGCTATCCAAAAAATTACGGAGAAATTTTCTAAAAATGAAAAATATGGCTGGGTGGATGGCACGAGCATGACGCAGTATTCCATATCCGGAAAACATTCGAAAGCCGCCTCGAGATAATCCCGACCGTGTTTATCGTCAATTTTTTCGTCCATGCTGAAAAGCTCGAGCGTGAAAGCATTCAATTCGCCTTGGGACGAATGTAAGCTTGATTCTTGATTCAACTTCTCGCTGGAATGCGAAGAAACAACGTCGTCCTCGTCGTCGTCGTCTTCTCCAGTTTTGTGAGAGAAGGATGCCAAACTTTTGACTGAAATTCACATGACAATTGAATTAATCGACACATTCCACTCGCGAAATATGTCGATAACCATTTTCTTCAACAAAAATTGAATACATTTTTCTATAAATAAATTTATAAACAATTGGATGATAACATTTATCGACATTTACGTTACGATAATCAAATAAAAAGTTGAAAATATAAAAAAAACTTATTAAAAAAATCGTTGCCAAAAAAAAAATTAAAGTTTTATGATTCAGATTCGAGTCAATCAATCCAAATTCTAGCTCACAAATAGAATTCTCGAAAACTTGGAGTTAAATGACGATAGAAAAAAAATGGCATTTTCCATTTATTTCATCGTGTTGATTAATTCGAAAATAAATTATAAATCGATCATAATTAATAAAATAATTTCTTGAAATAATAAAAGTATGTTGAAATAATAAAATAATTTCAACGTTATGTTATATTTAATAATTTCTTCGTACTCGGTATTTCATTTATGGCTTCGGCAAAGACACTCGTGCGCAATCCGGATGCGAAATTTGACGGAGATTCGATCGCATCGTTCTTATTCATCGAAATCCTCGATGAACGAATTTTCGTCACCGACGAATCTTCCGAATAATCATCGTCGTTCGAACGATCGTTCGAACGTGGCATTCGAGCGATAGCCAGACTGAAACGTTCCTTCTCACGATATTTCGTTATTTCCGGTGACAAATCTTCACTCGCGGTTTTATTCATCGCGACGAATGACGGGGACGATCGGGAACCTCGCGATGCGTGTTCGACGGATTTTCGAAGCCCGTTGTAAGGTTGCAGTTCGAAAATTTCATTCAACAAATCGACGTCGACGATACTGTTGAGACACATGACACCCGTGGCTAGACTATCGCTATCCGAAACGATCAGTTGACGATTTTTCGTTTCGGGATATCGCAACATTTCGCTTATGTAATAGTCGCCGTACAACAATCGCAATCTCGTCGATTCGGCGTCGATTATCGGTATCACGTCGTCGTTGTCTTCCTCTCTGTCGTAATGCAATATTATTATTATTATTATTATTATTATTATTATTATTGTTGTTGTTGAAAATAAGATTTTACTGTTGCTCAAAAGATGGAATAAAAATAATAATTATTCATATTCATTTTTAATTGATTTCCCACTCGTTTGATCATTCCTCGTAATATATCAATAAATAAATAAGTAAATAAGTGAACAAATAAACATAAATGTTTTTATTTTTAACAAAATATAATAATAATAAAAAATTAATAATTATTTAACATAAGAAAAAAATTACATATGTAATCATTTATTTAAAAAAAAAAAAAAGAAGAGAAGAAACAAATGATTATTTTGATATTATTTTTATTAGAACAGGATGAATAATGATTAAACGAGTTCGAAGATCCTATAGACGAGAATATAAAAGAATAAAACAAAATAAGAAAAAAAACTCAAACCAACGAATATCGAAATTTCTCTTTTTCAAAAAAATATATAAAAATTAGTAATACCACTAAAATGTTTCAACCAAATTCTTAACATATTAATGAGTACATTTTCAATATTCATAGATTTACATAAGAATGTATTTCTACTGCCAAATAAAATTATCGCAATGGCTCCATCGAATTTTCCAAGAAAAAAAAAATATCGCATGTGTCTTTGTTGATAAAATGTCACATACACGATTCGTCTTATATGAAGTTTTGGATATCGTTGATTCCTCATACTGACGTAAATCGTCTGGACTTTGTCGCTGTTCAGCTGGCCCGATGGAACGACTTCGGTCATGTGTGTGGCGAACAATTGTGCACCGGACTTGGCCAAACCCGGGGGCACGACGATAATAACTCGAAGACAATAAGACGTAACGGCGAAAATGCTTTCCAACAAATCTTGAAGAAAATTTTTCTCGTAACGACGATCCCACACGATCAGATGAATAAACAATGTGTTTCTCTCCGTAACGTCGGGCAGTCTGTTTTCGACGAAATTACACATCGTCAACCGTGTGTGTGTGTGTGTGTGTGTCCCTCATCGTCGAACGATCGGAACATCAATTTATTATTCATCCCGTGAATTTTTAATTTTTCCACGATCGCTCGCGACCAGTTAAAACATCCACTTCGAATGAGCATTACATGTTTATACGAATAATTCTAATGTGAAATCAATTTTTATAAAATCGTATTATGAGAAATTCGAAGATTTTTTTTTGGTTAAATTAATATACGATAGAAGATTGAATGGGAAAGAAAAGAAAGAGGATCTGAAGAGGTCCCAGATCGAGTGGGCGGAACGCAATTAAAAGGAAAAAGAAGAAAAAAAAATAACCCTAGCAGGTTCGAACACCGACGAGGCACCGTAAAAGCGCTGAGTGCTTTTCTAACGTTTAAATCACCAAGATTTTGGTCGAAAGCTCTGGAAAAGCACCGAAAAAATTTAGTGTCGGAGCCACACCAGTGTCGTGCTTTTTGTACCGACGGCAACGAAGAAGCACGACACTGCTATGACTCCAACACTAAAATTTCCGGTGTTTTTTCAGTGCTTTTGATCGAAATTTGGTGATTTAAACGTTAGAAAAGCACTCAGTGCTCACCGGTGCTTTTTCGGTGGCCGGCCTTTGTTCTTTCCGTGCTTTTTTCGGTGTGCGAACCTGCTAGGGAACTATCAAATGCTATCAAACCAAACCAGAATCACGAAAATCATTCAAAGCAACCGATAACAATTATAAGATATTCCATACATCAAATTTGTTTTTTCTATGGAAATGGGTATCGAACCCATGACTGGGGTCCGAACGCACCCCACGTCAACGATGAAATTATGACCTTTTTGCTGATTTTTTTCCGTTCCTTTCAGTCTTCAAATGGGTTTTTTCATCAACTCGATGCCAATGAAATCAGATTTTTCGTTCACCATTCTCTTCGTACAAAAAAAAAAAAAAAAAAAAAAAAACCCTGTTGAAAGTCTGTTCATTTTATATCAGCATGGGACCGGTTCTTCGATCAAGAGAAACTTGGGGTGCGTTCGGACCCCAGTCATGCGTTCGAGAATCGAAAAATAAGAAGAATAAGATGAGTCGAATGGAAATTTTTTTTTTTCAAAAAGATAAGAAATAAACCTACGATAATAATATAATTAAAGGTAACGAAAGGTAAAAGTCATGAGTTTCAGAGTTACGATATTTGTATGAAATAAATAAACAATTAATTAATTTTGAAAAATGTAAAAAATAAATACCGTCGACTGGGGCTATTATGGAACACGCTACATTTTTTTAATGTCTAGGTCCGTAATGATGGAATATTTGGACTCGGGAGTGGATGCGAAAAAAAACAAAAAAAAAAAAATGGTTCGAAGCAGATACAATATTGCTCTCGGTCTGGGCGTGCGTTGTTTTTTTAAATTTATTTATTTTTTCTTGTGAAATATTTATCTCAATTGGTTCCCCGAAGCTCACTCATAATGCATCGTGAGCCACGACAGCCAATCCTGCGTTGGTACCGCAGGAACGTTGGGAAAATTGCAGAGGTTGACGTTGGACACGACTTGATGTTTCTCGTTGATTTGCACCAGTGATAGACAAGCTTTTTCGCTATCGACGATTACGACAGTCAGATTGATGGAAAAATATATAATTTTTCTTTATCTCTTTTTTTTTTTGTTACTGTATTTTTTTTTCATAAATTATTTTATGAAGCAAATAAATTAACGATGGAACTCACAACAGTCGTCCGGGTTCCACGTCACCGAATAAATCATAATAATAAGGTTGCATCATCTGACAGACGCGTGGTACGTCGGCGTGACGAGCACGACGATAACCGATGATCTTCGGTGTTTCTTCTTTCGTCGAATCCACAATCGTCGGTACCCCATCGAGCCGCGTAGCGTCCGTCATTTAAGATCCGATTTTGGACGAGCGAAATCATGGAAAAAACATTTTTCTTTCGTTTTTTTTAGAATATATTTTAATTTTTTTTTTGAAATCCAATCCAATTTCCCTGGCCTTGAAAAAGTATATCTCCAACGTCAATGCCAACGAAGATGTCGAATGAAATAAAAACAAAAACGCATAAAACGTTATCTTAAATATATATGTGTATTTTATTTTATTTTTTTTGCTTGTTTGTAATCTAGCGGTCGGTCAACATTACACAATAAATAAGATAATCGATTCAAAGGATTGTGGGAGTCTCGTGACAATTTTTTTTGTCTATCCTTGTGCATATTATGAAAAAAAAAATTCATTGATTTCAGATGACGTTCGGTCGCTTTGCCAAATAGAATTTTTTTCATTTTTATTTTATATTCTTTTAAAATATTTTTTTTGCTTTAGTCTGTTCGCTATTTCTGTTTGTCTTATTTTATTTATTTTTTCCTCCATCGTCGAGACGAGAGGATAACGTACGAGCGTAGAACAGATATGTATTGATTACACTACTTTGAACCTCGTACAAAAAGTGTTGTTTAGCCTATTTTGGGGTCGCTTAAAACGAAAATGTCTCTCTTTTGTTTTTTTAACATAAAAAAAGCGTTATTGAGAAGTAAATAATGAAATTGTAATAATAATGAAATAACCTTTAACCTGCGATCATCGAAAACTGTTAAAAATAATTTTTTTCCACCTCAAAAGAACAGATAAACATGTGTAATTTTTAAAAAAAAGGTTGAAAAACCACTTTTTTCAAATTTTCCGCAAGTGTAATTCAAAGAAAACCATCTCGGTTGACACAAAAATTATATTGCCGTGAAAGGAAAGAACGTAGCTTTCAAAAAATGTGCATTTCAGGCGAGTTGGATCCATCGTTTTCGAGATTCCTGTCGATAACTTAAAAAAAGGCCGAAAAAACATGTTTTTTGTTAACATCTCGAAAACACTTCTTCGAAAAAATGATTGATTGCCATTTTCTTTCTCAGCGACCCCAAATTAATATATATACAACACTTTTTCGTTAGGTTCTCGCAAAAAAAGAAAAATTTTGTAAACTAGTGTTCATCATATTTATCGGTGACGCAATTCTTTTCGCACCACTTCTGTATTTCTCTCGATATCTTGGTACGTAATTTTCATGGCTTATTCGTACATAATACAATGATTGGATTACGATACATAGCTACCCGTTTGAGGCTGATAATTCAATCGTTTTACTGATCATTCAATCGTTCGTCGAGTTTAGCGAACGATCGAAAGGTGAAAATTTTCACATAGTCGCACTAAACAACGATAATTTACACGATAGCCGGTCTACGTCGGTGTTGAAATATATTTATGCATCTCATCGGAAAAATTCACGAAGCCGTTATCGCATCTAGGAAGCTCGGAATAATCGCGGAAAACGAATAGCACTTTCAAACAATTATTAACTCCTTTTCTCGTGCGTTTTTTTCTCTTCTTTCTATTTTTTTATTATTTTTTTTTTATTTTTTCGCATTCTTCGACAATCGAATCGAGTTTTCGAAACAATTTATTACGTATTTTCTTATGGCATATTATATTTCATATATAAAGATAAATATCACATTGTCCCACTCGATAAACCTATGGAGATTTCTCTGCTGGGTTTTCTCGTTGATTTGTCTCTCAGGTCAAGGAAGAAGGGCCCCGCCTCGTCGCGTCAACCACTCAACTCTCGTATCATTTCCATTCTGGGTCGCCACTTTTGGTTATCAATGTCCAATTTTTTTTTATCACTCGTGGATTA
The DNA here is from genome assembly GCA_963662125.1 of Diplazon laetatorius. Classification (NCBI taxonomy): domain Eukaryota; kingdom Metazoa; phylum Arthropoda; class Insecta; order Hymenoptera; family Ichneumonidae; genus Diplazon; species Diplazon laetatorius. The sequence continues at coordinate 11,776,623 of OY759157.1, read as the reverse complement.
GAGAATTTCTTCCGGTTCGTGTGTTTTTTTCTTTTCTTTGCGATTATCGAATAGCAATTACACAATTGAACAATGTCGAACGATTCATAAACTCTGAACAAAATTTTGTTAATTATCGTATCGCATATATCTGTAACCGATCAATTTAAATCGATGAATTATTCAAAAAGTCGGATTAAAAATTGAAAAAAAAAATACAAATTATCGCCGAAGTAGAATCCAGAAAAATTGTTTCGATCCTAAAAAAAAAAAAAACCGACGAAACTTTTACGGAAAACGTAAGAGACGAGAAAAATATGCACATTGCTAAAGTTTGATTGCCCATAAAAATGTTTTTGATCGACGTTTCATCGTTGAATTATTATTATTATCATTATTATTATTATTTCAGACAAAAATCAACATCAACACTGGTTTCGCAACCCGACATTTTTTTTCCAAAAAAACGTCAAACCCAAAGATAGCGACTTTGAAAAAAAAAACCCCGATAACTCGATTAATTCAATTTTTCACCCACATTTCGTTTTTTCTTTTTTCGCAGTTCATCAACTGCCCCAAGTTTTGTCGATAGTCAACCATTGCACGGATGTAAACTGACAATTTTTCATCTTAAGAATTTTCTTTTCTTTCATTTTTTTTGTTATATATTCAAATTTTACGTTTTTTTTTCTCACGATTTATTTCCTCACTCTTTTCGAAATCCACGAAATTATTCAGCAGCTCGATTCGCCACCGCGAGGCAACGTTGGTTCGTTTCATCTGGCCGGTGAATTATCATTATCGTTAGTCGAAACCTGATTATCCGGAACCTGATACAAAATCCCATGACAAATGGGACAACGATCCTGTATGTACAACCATTTACGCAAACAAACACCGTGAAAATAATGATTGCATCTCGTGACTTTGGCATTGCGCATTTCCTGATAACAAATAGCGCAAACATCGTCGTAAGCCCGCAATTGTTCGACAGTGGCTTCGGACAAAGAATTTATTTTATTCACAGCGGTTCGACGTTTCATGAAAACGCTCCATCCGGCTTTGGCCTCGCACCATATGTTGAAATAAGCGTGTATGCACATCATAATCGCGCGTATTGCACCGCCGGATTCGAAAACGAGTATCCAAAAACCATCGAAAAATAGAACAATGCCAAATGTGAATTCAACGGTATTGCCGAATGATCGTATCATGTAGACGTAATCGTCGAGTTGTTCCCAAAATACGCTACGATAAGCGTCGTAGAGAAACAGTGAATAAATGGCGAGTGAAACGAGAACCTTGACGATAACTTCGATGCTGAAGACGGAAACGGCGAGTAACCACGTGGTCATGGTGAAGTGCGACCAAAGGAAGACGAGAAGAGACACCGGAAATACAACGAGCACGACGCACACAGCCAGAGCTCGCAAGTGTCGATGAAGAGCCGGATTGTGAGATGCGCTCAACGACATCAACAATGGATTAACGATGTTGTGAACGAAATGAAGAACCGCGGTGAAAAGAAGACAAAAATTTCTGCACAAACGTGCCAAACGTTTTTCACTGTCGAGACTCGTCAGACCGGTTTGCAATGCCAGAATGTAAAACAATACCGCGGAAACGGTGCCTATGCTCTTTTCCTCGTCGTCCTCGGTCATCAGTACCCATTGACAGAAACGACCGATGTAATGACATATGTATGATATTATGCTGGTCATTCCCAAAAGCGCGGTCAATGTTTCGCAACCGTTTATGAGGAGAGTCTTTATCATGGAATAATAGGTGAACGTGTCCTCGCCGTAATTTTGTCCGACCAGTTCGACGACTTTCTCGCCGATTCGGAGGATCCAAAAAATTCGAAGGACGTTGGGAACGTTCAAACGGCGCCATTCGGTCTCGGCCAGGGCCGACAGACCGTAATCGTTCACGAAGGTACGGGCTCGGGCTATTCCCTTGTCCACTATCGTCAACATTCCCACGCAATTGTACCAGAGAACGAATTTTGACATGGCCAGAGGCAGGAGAGTCGCGAACACCGGGGCGTGATGGAGAATCGATTCCTGTGAAAATACGTCATAACGTATTTATACGTCATAACATTAATTTGAATATAAGAGAAAAATGAAAATTGCGAGTTTCAATGTATTTCATGGTGAAATTTGCAATTCGGTTTTTGTGAATCGTAGAGTTTTTTTTGAATTTTGAAATTTTTTTTTATATCAGATTCCTCTTTGAGGAAATTTTTGTTTACTATCTACGATTCAGGGGAAGCAAATTGCAAGTTCCAACTTGCAGCTTGCATAGATATTTTAATGTCTCCTTGAAATTTGAACGCGTGATTTGTATTGATTTGTCATTTGTGATTTTTATTCATTTGTATTGATTTTCGTTGATTCATACCAATTTCTATTGATTTGCTATTTGCTTTGATTTGGGATTTTTATTGATTTGTATTGATTTGTGATTTGCGATCTGAATGGAAATTGTGCTTAGTTCGGAGATCGATGATGGATTAACACAATCGTTTGTTTTGAGCACCACTAGACTTTCTTTCCGAATTTTACAATAATCCGAAAGCGATATTCGAATGACAAAACAAACAAAAAAAAAATTCTCGTCTCGAATAATACATTTTTTAATGGACTCTGACAGCTGATGTTTTTTTTTTCCATTAATTATTCTTTAGAATGTTTGGTACACCGAGAAAAATAAACGTTCATCTCGTGATAAATCATTTTTTTGTCGATATATCCGTATATCAAACTCGTTTGTATTAATTTCGATTCTTACCGGTACAGGAGCAATTCCAAGTATCGAAGGCGCCAGAAAACTCATTACCAGCAGCTTTTGAATGACGGCGTATCTCGGACCAAGATGTATGTAGCAAAATATAATTGCCAACAAACACTGAAGTATGTAATTTTCAATGATGAGAACCCCAGGTCCGTAACTCATGAGCGGCGTTAAATTCAGACTGAGTATGTCGTCCAGAATGCTGGTCGAACTTCCGTGCGTGCCCAGAAAAGCGACGACCGCCTTTATCGTGCTCACGTTTGACCAGTAAGACACGAATATCACCCCGATCGATATGTAGTACAAGTAAACCACGACCAGGTGCCTCGTCGATAGCACAAAAACGCCAAGAGCCCCGAGGCATCCTGAAAAAAACCGAAAATAAACATAAATTCATGTAAATTCCCAAGCAAAGCGAAAACTGATGTATGTGCGGTTCGAAAATCGTTAGGATGAAATTTTTGTCTGTAAAATTTTATGAAATTACGATTGGACACAAAGATTTTCGTTCGGGATAATACGAAAAATTATTTTCTCACCCAAGCAGCAAGCGATGAAGTTGAGAGCCACCATGGAATGAGTTTTGAAGAAATAGACGTTCAGATCGAATTCTTGGGTCAGAAACGATTCCTGCTGAATGCTCGTGTTGGAATTCAAAGTTTCGCAAGCTATGTTGAAGTTGGCGCAGAATTCGGGATCGTGAAGCGACATCTCGTCGGTGGTAGGGTTGAGTGGCATTCGAAGCAGTCCGTCGATGACGAACAGAGGCGGCACCCTCATCACGACGTCGACGAAACTCAAGATTCTTTCCTGCATCGTAGCGTCCATGTTTTCGAACTGCGACGATTCAAAAATTTATCGTAGTGCGGCAGACCAATCGTCGATTACGATCTCGACAATGGCGATGGAAAAGAAATATCAAAAAGACTCGACGAGTCACAATTCTCAACGACCTCAGCTGTTCATCGTCAACAACAATTTATCTCTGCGCAGATTGTCAAATCGATCACGATCTAATCTGAATTCGAATCGTCAATTTGAGAAATACAAACAATCCAATCGAGTAATGAGAATTGCGGTGATAGCGTTGGATGAAAAATCGAAATTAATCGATCGAACGTTCTTGTTCATTGTACAATGGATTCGAAAGAATAACGATTTGTCATTTTTTTGCTTGTTGATTGAGAATTTGAAGAAAAAAAAAATGGTTGAAAATGGTTGTCGGAGTCGTGGTAGATTGGTTTGTCAATATCAGTCAATATAAGACGGTTGTCGCGTGATTATGCCATAACAAAACCGACAATCGTCGACTCACCAATCGCGCACACTCGTGACACGTAATCGATTACGACTGTCGATTAGTATAATCAATTATTCGCTGGATCACATTCTTCGATTTGAAATGTCACCGTCGTAACCTAAAATATTTGGTGTGACTGGAGCAACCATGGAACTCGAACTTGGACACAGGAAGACTGGAATAAAATTGAATGAACGAGGAGCAAGGAGTGAGGTTACGATATCGGGTGTGAAATCTGCGCGCAATTGTTCATTTAGTGGTGGCGCTGCGAGCGCATACAGTAAAACCTCCCGTTGGTCCAGAATGAGACGCTCCTGGCCACAGAGACAGCTGAACCTTCAAAACGTATTATTCTCCGTCACGATTGAGCCGTTGGATAAAAAACGAGAACGGTTGTCTGATGAATGTCAAGAAGCAGTCAAATGTTCGCGAGTCTCGTATCAAAGATCAATCGTGGCTGAGAACAATGGGTTTACAATCTTGTGTTACCGACCGAGCAGTAAGACGTAACCTTAAATGCAGTGAACCTCCAATCGAATTAATTCGATACTAATCACTGATCCATCAAACTGTTTCGCTATTGGACAATCGACCAACCTCTCAAAATAGTCCAGTTTTGCCTGATTTTGGACTATCGAGAGGGTTCTCTGTAGAATTTATTGACGTGGATATAGACTGGCTAAAGTTGTACGGAAAAGTGTTATCACTGAAAACAAAGAAACTACGATGTGGTAGGATACCTATCTCTCTCCGCCTTCCAGCTGATTGGTCGAGACAATTTTCGATGTACAGTAGAACCTCCCGATAGTCGAACTCAGAATAGTCCAAAATGGAGCGCCCCTCGTGGATTATCCTGTGACTTCATGTGTTATATGATTATATGCGATTAACATCGCATTATCACAAAATTTTAATCGTTCAATCGATTTTTAATGATTTTTTTTTAAATTCAAATGCATGTAATGTCAATGGGTGCTTGTCGGCTCGGTGATGTTCGGACATCATTTTTGGGTGTATAAGTAAATCGTCGGTAATTATGGCCGTCGTCAACAAACTTACACCGCTGCTTTTTCTTTTCTCCATTCAATCACGTGGATCTGATTGTGACGCCGAAAGAAAACATCTCACGTTCTCGCAAACGCAGAAGCAGATGAAAGCGATGGTAGTTTTTTCTTTCAGGATGATCCACAGTTAATCCTACAACTCATGATTTTATTTTTCTATCTTCAAACGCATGACTGGGGTCCGAAAGTACCCCACCCTTTTCTTGATCATACAACCGGTCCTACGTTGATAAACAGACTGTCTCATACATGATTTCCTTCGTTTTTTTTTTTTTTTTTCATAAGAAAAAGGATGGTTTACACGGAGTCTGATGTCATTAACACGAATTTTAAAAAAAATGGATTTTTTATGGACTCACCATGAAAAACCCATCTTAAGACTGAAAAAACGGAACAAATCAGCACGTTCGACAATTACGAATATAAATGATCGTGGAAGCTCATCAATTTATCTCTCTGATGCGAACGATGATTATGCTCTCCATCAGTTTCTTTTTTTTTTTTTTTATTACAAAGCCTTGTACAAAGTGGTTACTTTATAATGCGAATCATCGAGCGATGCATAATCGGCGTGGCGTGTGTATCGTGAGTCATTTCGATAAGTCAGAATCAAAGAGAAACCAAAAAAAATACAGCTAGCGCGATTTTAATCTAATGTACAATAGTAACACGTTTATATCACAATAGTGCGGGCTCCGTTTGAGTCGTTAGTTCTTCTTTTTCATTTCTTGCAATTCACCATTAACCAAAATGCAATGGCGTTTTTTAATTTGAAAAAAAAATATCCACTTTGGCTGCATTAATTTTTGCGGAGTTAATTGTTAATTGTTGCAAAATATATTTTATGTCACGCGGTCCGTAAAAGTGCGGTTTTACGCTCACTTCGTTCGCTTCAAACCGCATTTACGGACCTTGTGACATAAAAATTCGTACGACACTCGTACGAAAAACGTTTTCTGGACTCGTGTGATTGCAATACTCGCCTTCGGCTCGTTCTGCAAACTCACACTCGTCAGAAAAAGTTTTTTCGTACTAGTGTCATAATATACTATTTCGAGACTATTAGTCGCGACGTTGCTTATTAAGACTAATGATATTCATTGCTAAATGCGGGCAGCGAATGTGGTTGATTGTAAATTAATTAGTAAAAGATGACGAAGAAAAAAAAGATAAAAAAGAAGAAAAAAAAGAATATATTTTTCTCGGTGTTTGAGTGCCGGGAGGTCGAGAATCGTTGAATTTCCATTATCAGCGGTAAATACGGTCGGAGGGGGGGGGGGGCAGGCAAGCGTTTACTTTGGATTATATTGCTAAACGACGTACGTAAGATAGATTGTCTGGTTACCATGGTTGCACGGACACTCGCGTATTCACACGTCGCTCGAGTGACTTTTCTTTGCTTTTCATTGATTCGCAGGCCTTGGAATTAATTTGGGGATTATTTTTTTCTCAGCAGCGTGCTGAAACGTAACTTTTGTTGAATGTGAGGAAAGTGACGGTTTTTCTTTATTCATTTTCCAATAAGTTTTTCAATAAAATTCGAGATTGACCCTTTATCGCTGGCACACTGGGGTCAAAAAGTCCCCAAGCAAAACAAACCCTTGTTCGAGACATTTCTTCTTCATTTTTCAGAATAAATATCATTTTTTTTCCAACCACCACCATCGGGTTTTTTGTTTCTTTCTGAAAGTAGAGTATTTCGAGAGTATCCAGTTGAACTTTCGGATCAAAATGATGAAAAATGGCCAAGTTTCAATTTTTTTTCGTGAAAATCGCCAAATTTTGCATTTTTTTTCACCTTTAACAAATTTTTTTTCTAAGTAAATATTGAATTCGAACCGAATAACCTGTGTCACCTCTCAAGGGGAGTATCAAAGAATATGAAAGAATTTTTCAGGGTAAAAAAAATCCATTGGTTACTCGCGGGGAAACCCTTTGAACTGGCACGGAGCCTCAATCGATCGATGGTCCTGCCGCAGGACCACAATCGCACGGCAACGATTTTTCACAGCCGCTTATAGTGCAGTTCCCAGCAGTTGTGAACTGTTGAATTGAATATTTAATAAAGATGCATCGAACGTACATTTTTCAAACAAATAACTACGATTCAATCATCATGCGATACTTAATAATTTCACATTTCTGTTAAAATGTTGAGTAATTGTCGTGGAATATTTTTTTTCAAATGAATTTAACGGTTCAATAGATTCAATAATCGACGATAATCAAGTCGGAAAAGTATTTCAAATATATTTTCATTGAATTAATGCCGATCCCTGGTACCGATACCGGGAGAATCGACAATAGTGAGAAGGAACCAATTCCAGGGATTTATTATTTTCGTTGGTGCTAAAACATTTCTTTTTTTTTTCTTTTACGTGTACTTGAATTGTTCATTCGTCTAATTATCATGATTCGAAAATGCTCGACGTTTTTATTATTATTATTATTATTATTATTATTATTATTATTATTATTATTATTGAGAATGCGATAAACGAAACGTGGGTTGTCGTTCGTCCAATAATTCTCATCAATGTTTGCACGAGCGATCGAACGAAAAGTCGCCAAGTTTTCGAGACTGAAGTCGCTGAAGATTTTTTCGAGATCCGCCTTTTTTTTTTTTTTTTGCCATCTCCGTTAAGCTTGGAAACATAAAATCGGACAGGGGCTCAAAACCACACGAAATATTGCGAAAAAAAAAAGTTCTTCATGATGACGTGTATTTTTTTATTATGAAAATAAAAATGAGCAAATGTAGGCCCTATAAAGCTTGACAACAAATTGATATATATATATCGTTTTCGATGCAGAATTTCGCCAATAATTTTTTTTCAATTGTCGAAAGCGATCGGTATTGATTCGCTCGGACGTGGATTGCTTCGAGCTTGTGACAGCGATGATTTCGATAAATGAAACGTGAGAAAATGGATTCGGGGCTAAGGTGGGTGGGGGGCAAGGGGGGAGGGGGGCTAAGTACGAAGAACATGAAAAATCTAATGAACGACGATGAACGACGGCAAAAGGCCTTATATCTCGACGCATAGGTACGATTCGAAAGGGTCATGATCCCGCGACATACCTTCAACCACTCGCCGAATTACGCTAAACGTTCGAAAAAAAGAAAAACAACTTGTACACGATACTCTCGACACTCGACACACAGGAACACAAAACGAATCGGGATACAAATTAATTTGCGTATTATTATTATTTTTTTGTTGTTTTTTTTTATCTATTTTGTATTAAAAACTCAAGCTTAGTTACAGATCTAGTGAGCTTTACAAGAATGATCCCGTGTAAGTGTGTTTTTTTATTTGTTTGTTGTTGTTGTGTTTTTTTTTCTTTTTTTTTTCACTTCCATGCACGTTCGAACGAATGCAGACGGTTAACTCGATTTTTATTATTATTATTATTATTTGTTTTAAATTCTATATTTTTTTTTAAATTTATTTTTTATTTATCATTATCATATTCTGTTGTTTCTCGTGAAAGCTTGGTGCGCACGCGCGTCGTCTCGACGATAAGAGCTATCTCACCGCGAATTTCATCTGTGTTCGAACCTTTTGTTTTATCTTTCTTCTTCAAATTTATTTGGTTTTTCTTAATTCGTTTGAAAAAAAAAAAATGTTATTACGCAAACGAATGAGAAGCGAAGGCGTTGAACGTTCTCGACTGGTGGGGGGCTAGACGAGGGGGAGGGGGAGGGCGTGGACGTGGGTCTCATAACAATTCGATTCGGTTCGGAGTAGCTGCTAATTGCTGATCACTTCACTGATCGTTGATTCGTGTGAAAAAATGAAATAAGAAAAAAAATTATTTAAAAAAAAAAAAAAACCAACAACAATTTGTTTTAAAAAAATTTGCGGTACCGGCTACGACCGTCATTAATCGGAAACAAAAAAAAAAAAAGAAATGTACACGGATTACGGAGAATTGTTTGCAGTACGGCGCGCGAGATCACGCGGACGCGCGTGGACGTGCGAGCGAATGGGGGCTGACGCGTGTGGACGGGTGTGCTACGTACTCCAGTTCTTGGTCGGTCAACTGTCCTGTCGATAACACGCACAGGATCGATGACTGTCGTCCGCGGAAATTTCGTACCTCGGACACTCGTTTTGTCCAACGCTTTTACAATTCAGCTCCATGTGCCACGCTCACGTCAGTATGTAGCGTTGTATTATCTGAAAAAGAGAAAAGAAACAAATAAATAACAAACGTTGACGTAAATTCCATCAGCGAAAACGCAGACGACGACGAGTTCATTTGTCACATCGTATCAAATAGAGTTTTATTTGCATAACTTTGAAAAAGTTTTTTTTTTTTAACAAAACAATAGCTTTGCAGTTAGTTTTTTAAGGTGAACCTTTTTCTCATCAATACCTATAAGTATGCCGAGTTTCATGAAAATCTGACGAGGACCATAATTCTCATTCGAAGAACTTTTAAAAAAAATAATAATAATAATGCAAATCCTTATTCGAATGAAAATCGTAAAGTTGGAACAGTTGGAACACGTACCTGCACGCAAATGTGCTAGAGCTTGTCCTGAAAAAGGAAGAGATTGTTCGTGGCGGCGACGGCTACCACGTTCTCCGATGGATGCCATGCGGTGTGCAGTATCTTCTTATTGAAGTCCAGACAGTCGACGCTTATCTCGTCCTTCTTGCGTTTGCCCCCGGTACAAACTTTTCGCGGTTTCAACAGTGTTTTCGGCTTCGCGATGTCCCGCGCCGCTTCGAGTGTCAAATCGCGTTTAGTTCCACGATCGAACACCCGAAAGAAGTTGTTGTAAGATCCGGTCATTATCGCCGAATCGTTGCCGCTCCAGCAGCACTCGAATTTATCAAAAATACAATCGTTCTCATACAGTGAGCATAATTTTGATCTCAGATACTCGTGCACCTGTCGACGATACAACAAAAAAATTTTAAATAGAAAAAATTGAAAATTTTATAAACCAATTTTTTAAATAGAAAAAGTTCCTCAGTCAAACAATTGAAAAATCTTAACGAAATCGGAGTTACGAATTACACTTGAAAAATTTGAATAACATTTCAAATTGAACACTGATGACATTTTATTATTTCCTTTGAATATTCGTTGAAATATGAAAAAATCGAATTAATACGAAATAATTTATTGTGGCAAAAGAAAAATAAATAAATAAATCGGAGCAAAAAAACTCACCGGATAACACTCGATCGGTTTGGTCTCCATGTGCAAGTCCCAGACTTTAACACTGAGGTAGTCACGGCTTATCATGTATCTGCCCGAATTGCTCAATTTAACATCGCTTATACTCGAAATTATTTCGGAAAAAAAGCTTCTATTTGTCGGATCCTCGGGTTCCTCGAATATTTTACTATGATGGTCGCACAGAGCGGCCGATCTCATGTCGCACAATCTTATCGTTCCCTTGCTACTGCTGTAGACCAGAAGGTTGCATTCGACCGGGTGAAACTCGGCAGCGGTTATCACTTCCGTCAGTTCCTCCATATTGGTTGGCTTAATGTCTACTATGTCTGTATTTTTTTTTTTTTGCCGATAGGAAAATTACCATTTGCGATCAATGTAAAGTTCTGTTCGTCCGAGTTTATACGATCGAATCATCATCGAAACAAAAATTTCATTGAAAATTATTCATGATCGTTATTATTTGATGATGATTTTTTTTTTTAGTGGCTAGATTTATTGTTTATACTTTTATGAATATTTTAAGCGTTCAACCGTATGAAATTTCGAATCATTTTTGAAGTCATAGCAATTCAATTTTTCAGGAATCTAATTTTTTTTCAAATTTGCGAGCAAGATGTCTCAAAATATTCTCAACCGATTCCGATGAAATTTATATCACATGTTCTTTACGACACTATCCACAATTTAGCATAGGATTTTTATGATTTGATACCCTGTTCGTTTTTTATAAATTAAAGACTCAACACTTTGGTTAAATTTTTTCTTTTTTTTTTTTTTTCAAATAGCTGACGCCTCGAAAAAAAAAATGCGAGTGCGAGACCTTTTCATCGATCTGAATCAATACGGATTAAAAATGTTTGTACAAGATAGTATTTTTTTTTCGAAAGGATACTAAAACTCTGATCGGTGATCTCGAGGTGCCAAAGATTAATTCTAAGATCATCGGCACTGAGGTATGTCTCCTGGTCGCTGTTGACACTTATACTGTTTATATGGTATGTGTGTGCATTGGCAAATATTCTCCTTGGCGAAGCCTCGACCATCAATTCCATGGGTTTGATGGTGGGTACCTGAAGTAACGGTTTTAAAGAGAGAAACAAAAAAAAAAAAAACAAAATAAATTGACGACGATTCGTTAGAAAAGCATTTGGTTAGGTTTTATTTATTTATTATTCATTTATTATTTCTTTAATGGAGCAGTAATGTGTTCTCACCCTCAAGGCAGTGATACAGGCGGGATCCCGGATCGCACCATTTTCCTCCTTGGTATTATAGCCCTCCACCCTCTTGTCTCGTTCGCTTACTTTCCACAGTTTGATAGTTTTGTCATTTGTCGATAGCAAGAAATGAGCTGGATTCTTTCGTTTGAGCCACCTTATTTTGTTTATTCTCTCCTCTATCTCCAACGATTTGAGGTAATCGAACTCGGGCTCGTGGCTCTGAAAGGTGCTGTACACATTGTACTCACCTCTTCGCGGTATACTGTTTTTACTCTGCAATTGGAACAACAACAAAATAAAAGAAAAACCTATTGAAAAGTCTGCTCCGAAGAATCTGTTGATTATCCTCACGAAACACGATATGTAAATATTCATCGTGAATAATATTTCGCAACAGAGCCATTATAACCAAAAATCGACTCTCACGCTTCGTATTATTGAAAAATTGAATATATTCCAATCGGCGAACAACAAAAATCCATATACGGTCATAGATCGTCATTATTACTTTGCAAACGCAAAATGCAATGGACGCCGATTCGATAACACGATCGTCTCGCAATTACTTTTGCGCAAAATCATTTCTGCAAAATTATTTGAGCCAAGGCAAACGTATTTTTTTTTTTTTTCACTTACAATGGGATCTCGTTGGAAGATAACAACGCGACCGCCCTTGTCACCGGTCGCCAGTAGATCGCCATCGTGATTGAACTCGACGCAAGAAATTATATCGGCTGTAACAACGAAAAATCTCATTACTCGGCGTCGCGAAAGACGCGTTACGTTCGCGCCGTTACAAACCCGCATATTCGTAACGCATCTACCTCAGTTTCGTCGGTCGTTCTGGTTCGAGCGACGTTTCGTAATCTCAGAAAGAAAAGAAACAAGACAAACACGCGAACGATTCGCGCCGAAAGGCTTAATTGGGTTCGCTCGACGACGACGCCGAAACCGATAAGATACGACGATCTTGAGCAAACTATTTTACAACTCTGGCAAATAAAACTGGTCTTACCGTCGGTGACATCGTCTTCGAGGGTTCCCTTGACCTGCGAGAAGCACCACTGTATGTCACCGTTGCCTGAAATCAGAGATAAAGCCGTATGATAATGAACGCGGCGGCCAACTTTGTACAACAATGGAATCCACATAGAGATGCAAAAAAATTTTCCCCCCCAATGGACAAACGAAAATCGATGAAAGAAGAAAAAAAATTAATGTAAATATAGAATAAGAAAAAAAAAAAGAACACTAAACAAAAACCGAAATCGAACGGTGAAATAACATAAGCACGCCACGAACAAAAGAAAAAAAAAAAACACAATCGAACAATTTGCGACGTACGATTGAAGCGGCAACTGTGCGGGCATGAGAAACGATATAAAAGCGCGTGTGTCGAAGAGGGGTTATACGTTCAAGCGTTGAATCTCCAAGAAAATAAAGAAACAGAAAAAAAAAAAAGAAGAAAGAAGAAAAAAACAGTTTCGAGATTCGTGCTCAGTGTCGATTGCGTCCAAGCGAAAAGGATTTTCACGAACCAATGACAAAACTCTCGCGTGGGTTATCGCAAAACAAAAGAAGTTGGTTGGAACGAAAGAATAAAAAAACAAAAAAAGACAGAAAAGCAAAAGAAAAAAATAGAAGAAAGAAGACAAAAACAAGAAAATAGCGGATAAGAATTCCTACTTGAAGTTTCGCCGCAATCCATCGTATTTTCTAGGCCGCCGCCACCGCCGCCGTCGACGGAAACATCTGCACCCGCGTTCGCGTGATGGCGGAGAGCGGAGGGATGGGATGTGAAATTCGTCGTGTGGTAGGATGGATCGCGCACGTCCGTGCCAAAGGACGAGGGAATAGTGCGCGAGGGGGTGGGTCGAGGGGGGGGGGGCACTCAAAGGATGCGGGGGAGTAGTAGGTGGACGAAAAAAAAAAAAATTGCGACGATTTCGAGTCAGACGGTGATGAAGATGGGAGGAGTGGACAAGGCGAGAGAGAGAGAGAGAGAACGAGAGGGGCGGTATCCGGCTGTGTACCAAGAGAGAGAGAGAGAGGAAGAGTGGTGTATAACACGCGTACCAAAAGTCCTACGAAGGTGGTTGTGTGAGAAAGAGGCAAGCAGGTAGTATAGATGTATATGCTTTGCGGGCGTCGCGACGAAGAAATGGCGAGGGAAAGAGAGCGAGAGAGAGAGAGAAAGAAAGATGCGCCAGCAAAAATTCGGTCGGGCCTCTCGGACTTCGGCTTTTTTCGCAAAAGATCGCGTTCATCGACAATTCGGCCAAACGTTCGTTCGTAATTTTCGTTTTTTTTTTCTTTTAAATTTCGTTTCAACGTTTTTTTTTTGTTTTATTTGCAACGGCCTGTGTATTCGAGGGACTCGAGAACCGCGACGCGAATATTCGTCGAAGACGAGCAAGGTGGTTGGAGGGAGAGAGAGAGAGAGAGAGAGAGAGTGAGAGAGAAAGAGATATATATAGAGACACCGCCACGACCCCACACGCGCGTTCCAACCGCCTCGTGCGAAAACTCGCGTAAAATCACGACGCGCGCGAGAGCCGAGCGCGTTTGCGACACCAAACCCACTCTATTCGCGTTAATAAATAAAAACGCCCACGTAATGACGGTTGGCTCAACGCGCGGTAAACTGCAACTTACCGGCCATTTCGCATGGTATATATTGCGATGAACGAAACGTTAATAAGCTAGAGAGAGGATGCACGGAGTCGTAGTAGGTTTAACGAACGACGGGGCGCGCACCACGCGAGTCCGTGTAACGGATGTCGATACGCGGTTCGCGGACGCGCCGCGGGAACAGCGCCGGCTGTAGCCGAGCGCGCGTAAATTCAATTCATTTAATACCCAGAGATCAATTTATCATAAAGGCGTGCTGACTATACTTTAATCTTTTTATAAAGCATGTAGATTTGAATAAATAAATGCTAGAATAATGTGTCTATGTAAGTTACGTATTTTTTCAGGCATGTAGAGTGAAATAGTTACACATGTATATAAATTACCACGATGCTGTACACGTGCAGTTTGTTCCAAGAAAACACATTTCGTCTTAGAATTTATGATCGTACTCTCGACTGGTTTATTATTTCATTGTTACGTATAGTTTAGCTTAAATTCAAAAGACCATACAATAAAACTCGAAACAAACCAGAGCTCTCTTCCAGACGCTCCACTAAACAAAGAGAACCCCTTAAGGAAAGAATCTATTCAAGTAAACTCTCGAGAAAGTCGACCGGTGACACGTTGTCGCCGGGCACACTCGACGTGAATTTTCATGAATTGCAAGTGGTTGCTGAAACCGGACCCCACAGGCCCGACACGTTGGCGCCGAGACCGAACGCGTTTCGAGCGGGTGGTCTCCGCGTGCACGCGGGGGTGGCACGACGCGCGGCCTAGGGGTTGATTGGCTTATTCGGGGACTTAGGGGCGTGACCTCCGCCATCAGCGGGTCCGCGGATAGAAAAATCAGAGAGTCGATCATCACTTCTTCTGCGACAATCTTATGCGACAGTTCAAAAATACCAGAAGAGATCTTCAATCTCACAATATTTGTATTTGTAAAACTTTTCATTTTTTTAAAGACGTTCAGTTTATAATAAATTAACACTACAAAATATTAGATTACGCATTTTAATTATTTCAAACGAACTTCATTCCCCAAGGTGAGCTTCGCTCTTCGTAGCGCAACGAACCCCATTTAATTACCTTTTTACGTAAAATCTTTAAATTTCAAATTCAAATTCGCCGCGCTTTTCTGACGAAAGCGTTACATAATAAATTTTGGTGACAGCGGTGGGATAGCGCTAACTTGTCGCGAGTGAAGTTTGTTTGAATTTTGATAAAGTCATTATTTAAAAGTAACATTCGAACGCGTTCAATTTAAATTCGTTAAACTGTGCGCGTGAAAGGACTTTCAACCCAATAAAATTCGGACTCTACTAAATCAATTTAAACACATAGTGCGGTATTTCGAGGCTCGCGTTACTACCTGTTTGGGTGGACTGAGTAGCTCTATACAGTGGTTCTGCGGCCGAGAGAGAAACACGTGTGTTCTACTCAGTGGAGCGTTGGATTTTCATCATCGCCATAGCCTTTCCTTGCGGGGTTTCCCCCGTGGTTTACCCAAAAGGACGGAGGGTAGGAATTAAATCTACCGAGGCTAAAACGGTGCAGGGGCCACGGGAATTCTTAAGAGGCACCCCTTGCTCACCGTAGGCGCAACGAGGAACGTGGACGACACCTGACGAGGACATCCATCCGCTTTCGAGGACGACGAATACCGATACGACCAAGGACCATACCAGCGGGAAGCAGAGGGTTTACCATCGGAGGACGACAACGATACCGAAGAGGCTCAATAAAATTTTAGTGCTAAATAATTGCTGTGAAAAAATACGTGTGAAAGGACTCTATGGACTGTCAGTGAAAAAAAAAAAAATCTTTAATTACATACAATCAGCCTTACTCCCAGATCTTCAAATTGGTAAGTCAGCCGCCTTGACCTTGTAAGAAAAATTGATCTCTAGTTTGCCGATCGAATATCGAGATAAATTTTTAGTAAAAGGGGTATATTAGCGGAATAAAACGCGATAACGTAGTCATGGAAAAAATAGGCACCGGGCCTGAATCCATTGTCGTCGATCGGGAAATTATCGTTACGGAAACTCCTACGATGGAGCAAAACTTGGATCGAAACGATTCGGCCAACGCAACCGGCGAATTATCTAGAGACCGTTTAAACGATGTAGGGCAAACATCTGATATTTCACCTGTCGAAGCTTCAAGTAATCGAATATTAAGCGAAATGCATAATTATGCTCGGGTCTCGGAAACTGCATCGCGATCGGTAATAACTCGTCCAAACGCTTCAGACGGGGAATTGAACGGTCTTCGTACCGGTGCTACGCTCCTTTCTCGCATGCGAAAACTCACATCCTATGTCTCGTTTAAAGCCGCTCTCGAATTTGTCCCCAAAACATTTGATGGGTATAATATACCCGTTTCTAAATTTATCCGTGGCTGTTTGTTTGCCCACGACTCAATAGACCCACGCGAACGGGACCATCTTTTTTGGATGATAAGAACCCGTATAGTCGAAACCGCTGAAAATTCGTTGCAGGATCGCGATATTACCACCTTAGAAGACCTTTTGCAGCATCTTAAAAGAACTTTTACCGAGCACCGAAATATAAGCCATTTAAATTCAATGCTTGCTACTGTTGCCCAACGAACCAATGAATCTGCAATAGATTACGGCGTTCGGGTAAACGAAATTTTAAAGAAAATTATCGAAGCAATAGAGGACAAGAATTCCCCCTCCGTAGCGTTTGGCATGATCGTCTCTGCTCGCGACACAGCATGTGAGAATTATGTAATGGGATTAAAGCGGGAATTGGCCCTCCGGGTACGCGTCGAAAGACCCAAAACCTTGCAAGACGCGATGAATGCAGCTCGTACGGCTGAATGGGAATTGGAGCGCGAAAATGGGCTTAACCGTGTCGAAAACCAACAAAAACCGCGAAATAACAAGGATGATAACGGTAATTATAGAGAATATACGGGAGAAGGAGGGTTTTCGGAAATTCCCTCGTACAGTCGTTTTGTGCCATTCCGCGGCAATGCACGCGCACGGGTAATCGGAACGGGTCGGAGCAAGTGGACTAGCCAAAGTAGTGTAACCGCTCGAAACTGTCGGGGAGAAACGTATCGGTCCGCTGAGGCATCGAGCGCGTGCGCCAATTGTGGAGATTTCGGCCACCATGAACGTGGGTGTCTTCGACCCGCACAGGTCCAAGCCGTGACCTGTTATACCTGTCAGCAGGTAGGGCACTATGCCCGTGACTGCACGAACCCCCGACGTCAAGCCACCTCAATAATCTGTTTCAACTGCGGTGTTAGCGGGCACTTGCGGAAAAATTGCACCGTTAAACCCAAGGGATTAAATTCCACCCAGGCGTGTAGATATTGTAAAAAATCTGGACATACATATGAAAAATGTCGCAAACGTCTCGGGACCGCTGAAGCCAGGCATCGGGAACAATCAGAAAATTTAAACGAGTAATCAGCTTAACAGAATAGTGTGACGTCAAACCCGATAGCAGTAATGCACGAATGCGAAGAGTAATATTACAATAAAAATCTCGGGGCAAGAAAATTCGCTAGTCGTGACCCTCCAAAGTGAGAACTTAAAAATAATTCATGGGAATTTATTGTAGACATGAGGCAGAATTGAACTTAATTAAAGGTAATAGAGTCCACCTGAGTGCTATCATTAATCAGCAAATCGAATATCACGTTTTGAAATAAATAGACACGGGATTTTGACGATATAAAAAAAAAAATAATAATAATAATCATAGTAATAATAATAACAAAAATAATAATATTTATGATAACGAGATCGAGACTCTAATTTTCCAATAATTCCAACCGACATTCTAATCGAAGATGTTGTGCTCGGTGACGGTTTCGTAAACTCATTTGATAGATTTCATAAAACTGAAGAAAATTAATTGATAATAAGCTTTAGTTTAGCTCGATAGAAAAATAAAACTACAGGATATGAGGATGAAATTCAATACAAACCTAGCAAAGCGAACGCTGTTGCGGACGCTCTCTTTCGAAATCCTGTACCTAACCTAACTTCCATCCCTGATGCGAATTGTGGCCGCCAGGTTCCGAGTGTGCATACTCGTCTACCTGACGACGATTATTCTGCGGAAAGGGATGACCCTTATCACGAATATCCCATAGAGAGTTTTCCTAAGCAGAGGCTCGATGAAACCGATACAGTGTATGAGACAGAGGACTGCAGGTCTATCTATGAACTTGACGGAAGGAAACGAGACGAGTACAGAACTGTTATACAAGAGATCAAGCTGTTGTCAGATTAGCGGTCGACGTGGGGCGGGAGTGCAATCCTGCCGTCCCCGCGTCGCCAAGCCATACCAAACCATGCGGGGGCTCAAAACCACTCGTCATGGGGCTGAGGAGGAAAATGTTGTTAAAGTTAGCGGTCGACGTGGGGCGGGAGTGCAATCCTGCCGTCCCCGCGTCGCCAAGCCATACCAAACCATGCAGGGGCTCAAAACCACTCGTCATGGGGCTGAGGAGGAAAATGTTGTTAAAGTTAGCGGTCGACGTGGGGCGGGAGTGCAATCCTGCCGTCCCCGCGTCGCCAAGCCATACCAAACCATGCAGGGGCTCAAAACCACTCGTCATGGGGCTGAGGAGGAAAATGTTGTTAAAGTTAGCGGTCGACGTGGGGCGGGAGTGCAATCCTGCCGTCCCCGCGTCGCCGGGCCATAAACGCGTGCAGGGGCTCACTACCACTCACGAGGCCGTAGATGGAAATGAAATGATACGAGAACTAATGAGAGTTGCTCGGTTGAAATGAAATGATATGAGAACTAATGAGAGTTGCTCGAATGAAACGAAAAATGTTGATGACAACGCAGTAATGACTAACAGCTTGAAATGGGGAAAAACGGGAACTACGATCATGACGATTGACAGACGAATTGACAAGGTCGACGGGCCTTATCCCAGTAAAGGACTCTGCTTGGGAA
This sequence comes from Diplazon laetatorius, assembly GCA_963662125.1. NCBI lineage: Eukaryota > Metazoa > Arthropoda > Insecta > Hymenoptera > Ichneumonidae > Diplazon > Diplazon laetatorius. The sequence goes on along the minus strand of OY759157.1, from coordinate 11,757,482 downwards.
ATAGCAAAAATGCAACAGTGTGACCTTCCACGAATAGATTAAAAGACTAAGAAAGGACATAATTTCGTAAATGTAAGAAAAAGTCGATTCGAAGAATCATTTATTGAATTTCATTTCATGTGACTGTATTCGTACCACGCGCGCCACGCGGAAATTGCTCAACAATTTGACGTTCAAAAAAAAAAAAAAAAAAAAAAATTTAAAAATAAAAATAAATAAATAAAAAAAAAACTTAAATATTGAAAACCTAACGTGGGACAAGTAATACACAAGACGAGAGTGACAGCATGTTCCTTACTTTGTTCAATAAAGAATAATTTGATGATAGATTTTATGTAAGGAATTTAGAATCAACCTTATAGATACGTTGCATAAAGTGATGCAATCAATGAAATCATTCGAATGTGCAGTTCGCCACAGTGCGTACGGGAGAAAACCCGGATAGGATCGGGCCGGACGTAAGTGATTCGCGAATATCTTGACTACCGTTGAAAAGAAACATAAAAAAGCCGCGAAACAATAAACTCGAGGACTATTATACCGGATCGTACGCGATAAATAAATTGTTTAACGATTTTAATGTCGAGCACAGGTCGGGCCGAGCAGTACTAAAAATTGTTAATGTAAATAAACGTAAACATCTCAGATTTAATCACGTTTCAGACTTAAAAATACGCAAGACATGGCATGCGAACTATAGCGCGCGTGTTAAAAAGCCGCTTTGTATGAAGCGCCTTTTTGAATAAGGGGGGAAGTGTAACGGATGTCGATACGCGGTTCGCGGACGCGCCGCGGGAACAGCGCCGGCTGTAGCCGAGCGCGCGTAAATTCAATTCATTTAATACCCAGAGATCAATTTATCATAAAGGCGTGCTGACTATACTTTAATCTTTTTATAAAGCATGTAGATTTGAATAAATAAATGCTAGAATAATGTGTCTATGTAAGTTACGTATTTTTTCAGGCATGTAGAGTGAAATAGTTACACATGTATATAAATTACCACGATGCTGTACACGTGCAGTTTGTTCCAAGAAAACACATTTCGTCTTAGAATTTATGATCGTACTCTCGACTGGTTTATTATTTCATTGTTACGTATAGTTTAGCTTAAATTCAAAAGACCATACAATAAAACTCGAAACAAACCAGAGCTCTCTTCCAGACGCTCCACTAAACAAAGAGAACCCCTTAAGGAAAGAATCTATTCAAGTAAACTCTCGAGAAAGTCGACCGGTGACACGTTGTCGCCGGGCACACTCGACGTGAATTTTCATGAATTGCAAGTGGTTGCTGAAACCGGACCCCACAGGCCCGACACGTTGGCGCCGAGACCGAACGCGTTTCGAGCGGGTGGTCTCCGCGTGCACGCGGGGGTGGCACGACGCGCGGCCTAGGGGTTGATTGGCTTATTCGGGGACTTAGGGGCGTGACCTCCGCCATCAGCGGGTCCGCGGATAGAAAAATCAGAGAGTCGATCATCACTTCTTCTGCGACAATCTTATGCGACAGTTCAAAAATACCAGAAGAGATCTTCAATCTCACAATATTTGTATTTGTAAAACTTTTCATTTTTTTAAAGACGTTCAGTTTATAATAAATTAACACTACAAAATATTAGATTACGCATTTTAATTATTTCAAACGAACTTCATTCCCCAAGGTGAGCTTCGCTCTTCGTAGCGCAACGAACCCCATTTAATTACCTTTTTACGTAAAATCTTTAAATTTCAAATTCAAATTCGCCGCGCTTTTCTGACGAAAGCGTTACATCCGATGTGACTGGCGGTTGTGCCTCGGTCGGCAATGCAGATCTCGTCCGTCGGTTGTTGCGAGACAATGGCGGGGGAGGCGGTACGCGGCGCGTGTTGGGTGCGAATATATTTTTTTTCCGTCGTAACGGTAAGTAGAGAAAAAAAGAGAGATTGGGAATTGGGAAGACGTTTGATAGGAATGAGGTGGGGGTATTTGTCGGGACGGCGGTGGAGGGGAGGGGTACGCACTGGCGCGCGCACGCCTTATCCGACGCCGGTAGAAGCTCTGAACTACGCACGTCGATAAAGAAAATATCGACGGAGAGTCGGTTTCGCAGTAAACCCATTTTTTTACATAATTTGTCCTGAAAGTATCCCTCCATCTCTCTCCCTCTCTCTCTCTATTTTTCGGTTTATCCATCCTGTTGTGGGAATGTGAGAAAGATGGCGAAATTTCTTTCGACATGTTTGTTCTCCGCTATCGTTGACATTTTTCCGATAAAAACGAAGAACGATTGACTGCGGAATATTGAGACGCGGTCAAACGTTCTTCGTGGTTTTGTTCGACAGATCAACCTTGACCGAGAATAATGGTTTGCAGTTTTCCTTACCGGCCGAGTAGCAACAAATCGTGTGGATGTATGAAACTAATGTCAGAGTCGGGCGTATGTATTTATTTTCTTCTTCATAATTGACGAAATATGTGTGTATGTGCGAATGATTGTTGGCGCAGTGTAGTTTTTTGGAGCGGAGGGGGGGGGGGGGGATTTTGCGACGCGGCTCTCAGGGCTCACTCTGGCACGGATGACAAACTTGACGTCACGCGCACCGACACTTTGCGGCTATTTTCCGAAACAAAAAAGTCGTGGCGGCTGCGTGTGCCCAAGTCCGTCAGACGTCCATATAATGCCTCGTGGGCTTTCTTGGGTGTGTGACCAACATGGTGACCCCCAGGTTTGAACACTCGCAAAACTCCCACATCGTGTTTCGTTGTGATTTCGAACGTCGCTGTTGGTCGGGCGACGTTTGACCTACGAGAAATAGTTGACGGAACATCCGAGCGCTGCTGTCGGCGAGGGTGACGTGCAAGAGAGGCCGCTATCGAGCCGCTGTTTTTGTATATTGGATGTATAGTCGAGCGGGACTATTATGGAACACGTTGGATTTTCCATGTCTTGAATTGTAATGATAAAATCTTTGACTCGGGAGGAGGTCAAAGTGTAGCTCGAAATCTTTCCAACAGACGGCGTGAAAACGTTTATCGGCAGGTATCCAATGTGGAGGGAGAAAAAAAATCGTGAATCGACCGAAAAATGTGATTTTTGGAGCACTCAAATTTGCTCCAAAAATCATTAAATAATCATTCAAAAATCATTTAAAAAACGTGAATATGAATTTCACAACGGTGCATGCATTTTGACATCCAAAAAGGGAGCTTAATCACGTTTTTTACATTTTTATCGTCAACTGTATGAAATTTTTGTACGAAAAATGTCTAAAAATGTATTAAAAATAATGTTTTTATATATAATAGCATAAATTATGTAAATGTTGTGACAAATGATTGTGCGGATTAATTTGTTCGACTAAAAATGTTTACCCGGTCAACTTGTTTCCGTCAACACGTACGCAGCTTTCGAGTCAACTTTCTTTCCTCAACTCGTGGGGGGATCTTTCGTGTCCCTCATGGAACCGACGAATAAAGCGCGAAGGTGGCCGGAACACGCGCTGACGCCCAATTGATTGCCCTAGTGGCGATATTTCAACGTCATTGATCCTACCAAAATGAGGGGAAAGGGCAATTTCGTCGTCAAAGTTTAATCGCCGAATGCCAACGAGATATTAATCAAGAGTACGAAAAAAAAATGGTCTGCGATAAAATTTTCTGGCATTAAACCGAATTTCGAATAATTACCGTATTTTCCGTTTTTTATTTTATTCACCATTCCCACGAAAATTAGTATTCTCGAATGACTTTCGTTTGAATTTATCGTAGAATACCTACACGAAGATCATCTATGTGATACAGGAAGAAAAAATATTGTTGTCAAATTCTTATCGACGATCACAAAACTTGTTCCACATTAGTCGCAACCGCGGAGCTATTGTGGAACAAAGAACAAATTTCAAGACGACATAACTCTACCGACATTTTTTTTTCTCAACCCTCTCAGTCACACTTTCAAATATTGACACGACGACAGTCAGACTGGGTCGATTCCATCCAGTCGGTTATCGAAAAATAATTGTGAGCACACTAACCGTCCAAAGTGTTTTGAACAAATTATGGAATGTGCTTCGAACCTTCTAGATCATGTACGAAAACGTTTTTAATGATGAACAAAATGGCAACATGTTAAAAAATATCCCTTTGGGAGTTAGGAAATATTAAATATTTACGATGAGAGTAAATCGGCTGGTTCGATTCTGCCCAGTGTGACTAGAAGCTTATGAAACTTATCAGACACCTTAGAATGGATGTTCGGATGGATGTCTGTTTGGTTTCACAAAATTTTAGCTCAAGTTTTCATTTTAGACGAAGCCCGAAAGCAAAAAAGTGCCGGTTTTGCATCTTAATGCACGACTAAAGCCGATCGCTGACGAAACTGACCGTTCTTAAAAAACGCGGGAAATTCAAACTCTCCGGATGGGAATGTTATTCCATCTCGATATGGACGAGCATTGGATTGTTCCGACGCGAAAATTATTCTGTTTAATATCAATCCCGGCGCTTTCCCCCGATAATATCATTTTAATGTGTGGATAAAGTTTTTTTTTTTTTTTCAAGTACAATGAGACGATTGAAATTGTGGATAAAAAATCGGATGATCGTTTTTGTTTGTTTGTTTGTTTGTTTTTCAAATTAATGTTACAGTTAAATTGAACATCGGTTATGCGGTAATTTTGTACATGTGCGATCAGCACAGTCAGCGTTATTGCGCGAATCAGGCTCATTGTCAGCGATTTCTTTATCGCAAAGATGAGCAGGCAGATAGAACACGATCGTGCAACGTTCGACGAAGAATATAACCATCTCGCTCGTTGCAATTCGCTGACACAACTGGATTTCAACTGTAAGATGAAATCTCGGACTGTCCCATGTACCTGTTATAATTATCAAACCATGGGACACTCTATGTCGTAGAGAATTATGCGAATTTCGTGCATTCGAAAAAATTCTACGTTTCGAAATTTCGTCATCAGCATCGATGACACTATGACACATTCCGGAATGTGGAAAAATGATTTTCCAGATTATGTTGCGTCGCATAGGTTCCAATGAAATCATTTTAATTCCTCACAAAAATCGTCCAACCCCTCAGGAAAGCGAAAAAAAATTCAGTGGCTTATTTGATTGATAAACAAAAAACGAAAAACCGTTGAAAAAAATTTCAACCTAACAAGATATTCGTTTTTAATCATAAATAATTTTTTTAAATTTTTTTACTATACATGTATACATCAAAACGAAAATAATGGACTGTTTTGGACTTTTTTTCGGTTTTTACGAATCCCACAAAATCCGATATACTTTTTAAACGATTGAAAAATGAATGAAATGAAAAAAAAATTATCGATAAACAATTACGAGCAACGAGAGTTCGAGATGCTGAATAATCGGATAAAACGAGAGATGATGATTCATTGGCTCACGCACGGAGAGAACGAGCAAGAAAAATTTAGCACGATTGCATATAGAGGCTCGACTGGGTATCTCGTGTTTTCGATCAAATTTCCTCCGACGGGCCAATGGAAAACGAGCGTTGAATAACAATGCCGAGAGTGGGGGCCATCGGTGAAAATTATTACCTAATAATTCGTTGAGCTTGTCTCGAAGCTCGTCGAGGGACGAGAAGAGGGGTCCGCGGTCCCTCAGTTGGCGCATAGTGAGGACCTTGGGCGAGACGTATCCTGAGGCCGAGCGGCTCGTCCGAAAGCTCGACGACGAGCCGCTGATGTTTTCGCTGCCCATCACGAAAATCACACGTTCTTTCGAACGCGCATGTGTATATATATTAGGGTGGCTCGAAAAAATAAAATAAATAAAATAAATAAAATAAATAAAATAAATAAAATAAATAAAATAAATAAAATAAATAAAATAAATAAAATAAATAAAATAAATAAAATAAATAAAATAAATAAAATAAATAAAATAAATAAAATAAATAAAATAAATAAAATTAATAAAATTAATAAATAAAATAAAATAAATGAAATAAAATTCTCCGATTTATCGCGACCCTCATTCACTTCGAATTATCTCGTCTCCGTAGAATCTTGCGGAAAGATGACCACGATCGAACCATTTTTAAGGGGCGGCCCCGGATTTTTCGAAGTTTGAATAAAACATGGTACGATATATATGTATATTTTTCATCGAACCAATGACAAATGGATTTCGTTGTATCAGGATGACACTCGAAGTCAGGAAAAATTAAATGATAATACAAGAGGAGGAAATTTAACAACATTTTTTCACAGACTAATATCATTCATTTTAATGATTTTGCGGATGATAATATATTTCTTTTTCAACCAAAGGATGATTCACGATTCAAGATACGTTCAATAGAAAAAAAATATATATTACTATCCCGTGTGTTATTTGAACGTAAAAACTTTCGAAAAAAATCGGTGCCACCCCGGAAAAAATTATTCGATCGGGCTCATCTTTCTGCAGGATTGCACCGATGCAAAATATTACCGAGTGAACGAGGGCCACGAAGATCGTAGAATGTTTTTTTTTTTCCGACCCACCCTGATGTACACACACGGGACGCGCGCGCACACACGCAAGCATATATTATTTATACATATATATGTATATATGTATACAGGAGCATAGGTATTGTGTTTCTTCGTGTGGCCCAAATTTCGAAAAATAAATATAAAACAAAAACATAAACAAAAAAATTAAAAGAAATAAAAAATGAAAATTATCGATCGTTTCGTAGTTTGACGGATCGACGATCGAACGAAAAGCGCGACTGGTAACCGCGCGCTCAAAGAGAAATCGACGCCGCGTAGCGGACAACGCGTCGCTAAATTCAATACCGACTGGCGGGCGCGGGTTAAGTGTCGATGAAACGGACCGAACATGTTGTACGGTTGACACATTCCCTCGTTGTAGATATATATATATATATATATATATATATATATATATATTCGATACATATGTGTATATATAACGCGCGGTATTGAAGTCCGAACGTTGTGCGAGTACGTGACGAAGACGCGAAACGTCTAACGCATTCGAAAAAAAAAACAAAAAAAAAAATGTTTGTTGCCTCGTCGTCGTCGAGAAATCGAACTCGCATGGCTCCACATCGACGCACAAACTCGATGATGTTGTATATCGATTATGGGACGCATTCACGTGTGTGTGTGTGTGTGTGTGTGTGTGTGTGTGTGTACGACACACATACGGACTTGTGTGTGCGGGGGAACAAACGTGGAATTAGAATTCGTTCGCTAATTGTGGGTTCGAGTGTGCGTTCGTATTAACGGACGTTCGACACTCGGCCGACAACCGCTACAACCCCATTACGATTCTCTTGGGACGTTGCGCAATAATTTTCCTTTTTTTTTTCAATCTAATCGAATTACTTTTTTTTTTTCAAAATCTTTCTCTCTCTTCGTCGCTCCGTATTTTATCGGATCGACGTGTTTTGGTGTCTCACTCTCATGCGTGACGGGGTGGAGAATGGTCGACGGGGGTCGTTGAATTTGCGGAAATAGGGCGGAGTCCCTTTCAGACTTCCAGGGACGAAACTGCGATTATCATTCGGATGGAAAAGCCACAATGAGCTTTCGCGTATTTCGATCGTACACGAAAGATTCGTGTCGTGTTTCTAACATTTTTTCTTTGTTTTTACTTTGGGTGGGAATGGGGGGTGGTTCCGTATTCTTGGCTCAATTTTTTTGCCCACTTTGATTATCCATCGTTTTTTTTTTGGTTTCTGTCGTGGTACAATCGATTTTTTAGGACGCTGGAAACGTTTCAGTTTTTCTTCTCCGTTGATGTGAATATAATATGGAGTTGCATTTTTTATTTGGTCGGATTGGTTGATACTTTTTTTTTTTTTTGATTTGACGATTTCGACCGTATTTTTTTTTATTGATGCATTCTCGAGATTCTATATTCAAATCTTGGATCGAGTTGGAGAGGATTCTACATTACCGATGTTGTTGGATAACATTTTTTTATTTTTTTTCTTGCATTTCTTTTGGGAATAAAAGTTATATTTGTGGATTATACTTTTTTCATACATTGATTATTAAATGGAACGATTCATTTGTTAATTGAGCATCTACGGAGGAAGCAGAATCAATTATTTAAAAAAAATAAATAAATTGTGGAATTGTTTTTCCCCGAGAAATAAATCGTTAATTCGACTTTGTCCGTGAAATTTTTATGGATCAATGGCACAAAAAAGTACAATGAAGAAATATAAATCATTCATCAAGATTGATTATGGAATCTTGAAAATATAGCAATAAAAAGTAGAGTCGAAATTGCGAATGTTTCGAAAAACAGAATAAATACAGTATATCGTAGATACTTTTATAATTTAAAAAAAAAATGTCACTACAGTATCAATGAAATCGATGTAAAAAAGCAAAATTTGTTTCCCGATCACTGGTCGACGTTATATTTTGAAAAGCTTTTTTTTGCAGTCCATGAGGATGATAATTTTTTAACAATGTGAAAAAAATCACCATGAATATTAATTTTCGAAATATACATATTCTTCGTTCCCGTCATTGAACGAACGACGAAATTTTTGTAGTTGCGAATTTTCCCACGCAAGTCGCCACGAGCCTTTCCACAACGTGCATCAAGAACGTGTCACATTCCAAAAAAATTGGTTACGCTCACGTTCAACAAAGTTTCTGAAAACATCATTTTCAAAAACTCGATTCTTAATTTCTCACGAAAACGATCTTACATAATCCGACGATTCCGAGCCCAATCGACTCTTGCCAAATTTCCTTCGAGCTCGAGATCAACCGGAACGAAATCGTTCCGGCCGTTTGGAAATAATCGCTCGTCGCGTTTTCGAAGTGGTGCAAACGTGTGAGCCCGAGCGCGAGCGCCATCTTCCCGCGACCGCGGGCACACACGCGTGTTATGATTGGTTCACTGTCGCTGGTTGCCGTCAAGGTCGCCGCAAGCGCCGGCGCTCTTTTTCCTTTTCCCAACGGACTTTTTTGTTTGTTTTTTTTTCCTTCTTAACTTCATTCGTTTTGTTTTGTTCTTTCTTTCTTTCATTTCTAACCATAAAAAAAATAATGCACACGACGGTAGATAAATTGGGTTCGGTCCCACCGTTACTTACAGTAAGCGTAGTCGTCGATTTCGTCGTCTTCGCCGTAATTCGATATTACGCTTTGGTGCATGGGCAATCTCGCGGATTTGGAAACAGCACCGGCACTTCGTGCTCTACCGTTTGCCGAAGGAGCGCTCACAATTACGGATCTTCGTGGTTTTTGATGGCTTCGCGACGAACTCATTGCACGATTGACTCGTCGAGCTCGCAAACTATATATACATATACACAATATCAACACACACACACACACGCGCGCGCGTTCACGTCGATTCGTTGATTCTAATTAATTTTTCAACAATTTATCTTTCTTTTATCGTGAAAAAAACAACAACAACAACAACAAATAGATGAAAAAAAATTCGTGATGTTCGAATTGACACTGAGGTTTGACAAACGTCCGGCACCGAGAAAACTACCGGATTGCGATGTACTTGAACCGATGGCCGTTTGTCGAACCGTCAACCAACACGCTTTGCAAAGTGAGAAATATATTTTTCCCGTGTAACACACATTTGTCACATTGGGTTTGCTTCGACCGCAAATAGATATACATATATATATACGTAACAACAGCAACGCGATCTGTTGTGATTATTGGTCAACGTTTTTGTATGTTAATACGGGGTTCGTGTAACCTCTGGATTTTTGTATTGTCGTTTAAAGCCCCATGGCAGATTGTATCGACAACTATATATATATATATATATATATATATATATATATATATATATATATTAGGGTGGTTCTTATTTGGTCTGAAAGAAAAGTATCGCTACCCACCTTCCAAATTATTCTAGACTATGAAAATAGTATATTATGACACTAGTGCGAAAATTTTTTTTTTGAACAGTGTGAGTTTGCAGAACGAGCCGAAGGCGAGTATTGCAATCACACGAGTCCAGAAAACGTTTTTCGTACGAGTGTCGTACGAATTTTTGTGTCACAAGGTCCGTAAATGCGGTTTGAAGCGAACGAAGTGAGCGTAAACATACAAATTCACACTTTATACGATACGTGCGTGTCCCAGCCGTTGACCTTCTCACACGAATTCACATAATGTCGGTAAAAAATTTCGCCAATGTGTGTTATCAATTTTAAAAAAAATCATATTACATATTTCAATTCAAAATCATTTAATCGTGAATCGATTCATTGAATCTATTTTTTTTTTTTTCAATTTTATTTCCTACAAATTTTTTTATATATCATCACAATAATCGTATATCGCATCGGCTTTTTCAAAACAATTGTTTCGGAAAACCGCTGCGATATACGGTCTGATGTCGTGTAAAAAAAAAGCTCAATCTCGCAAGATTTCGAGCGGCAATGCGGTTACGTTATGTTCGTCTACGTTTAATAAATTCACAAACGATTAGGCGATTGTACATGCGATAGAGATACGCAGAGATACGCATTAAATGTGACGCGTGTGAATCAGGCTCGTAGGTGAGTTAATGGCTTTACGAGTGAATAATAGTCGGAGCTGAAAGCTCTCGGACAGACTCGGCAGTCTGATAAACGCGTAGATTGGGAAGCAGCGTTGGTGAACACCGCGGCAACAGTTCGGCCTTCGTCGAAGCTTTTCTGCTTGTCCAACGAACGCAATGACGACAAAAACGACTTAAATGAATTTAGAAAAATAAATAAATGAGAGATTTTTCAAACATTCACGGGAATTAATTTTTTTCTTTTCAAATTTTTGTCAAACAAAATGTTTCTGACACGGAAGGTCCCATACGCAGAAACGACACGTGCGCATGATAAGCGGCACCGACGACGAGTCTCGTACGAACGAAAAAGCTCAAGTCCAAGGCCGGTAGTCGAGGTTTCGCCTACTTCGGATAGTCGCTCGCGCATTTTACGTCAACGATGATTGTTACGACGACAACGGGGGGGAAGAATAGTCTCTTGTGCATCGCGATAAAGCAACTTTTCCTTGTTCCTCTATTCACGAAAGCTTTTTCTTTCCCCCCCCCCTCTTGATCTTTTTTTCTCTGGAATACGATATCGTTAAGGTAGTACCCTCCATAAGAAAGTTCCTTGTCAGATTTTCATGAAACTTGCATACTTATAGGTATTGATAAGAAAAAGGTTCAGTTCAACTTTTATGGCTTTCCGGAGCGCGAGAAAAAAGATATTAACACTTTTATTTTCACACGTTTAACATGGAGCCTTATGGAGAATCGCGCTCAATTTGATATAATACAAAAAGTCCTCGTCAGATTTTAATGAAAACACTTGAGCTGCAAGTTGAATATTCGGAGAACATTTTGAACACTTGACAGTAGAGATGAGGAGACTGTGATGATAATAATAAGCAAATGAACATCGGGAAAATACAGTTTATATGAGGAGTTGGTCGTGATCCAGTAGACATGGCAACGTTGCGCGTTTGTTTCCCATCTTCTCTCTCACTCTCTCTAATCGACATCATAACACGCGACGTTGCCACATCAAAGTACTACGTACCTCAATCAGGAGATGGTATATCTTAGGCTTGGTTTGACTCTTACAGTTTGTAGGATACTACCTTAAAGAGTGTCATAAGAGTACGCCAACAAGTTTTTATCCATGCTATAAATAACTTATCTCACGATATATAGAATGTAACGTAAAGACGCAACTTTTTGTCATAGTACAGTACTGATCAAGTTTTTCGAATGATTATTTTAGAAACATGTAAATGAAAAGAAACATTGTAAATGACTTTGTTTTTTTTTTAGAATCTCTTGGCATCGAAGTACGAAATAAATAGTCTCCCTTTCTCTCTCTCTCTCGTTCTTTTTCCGTTTCTACATCATCACAACGGTATAGATACCACCGTCGACGTCATTCCTCCGCTCCGCTCGTAGACAATAGAAAAATGTACATTTGAAGTAATTCGGACCACCGAGAACCACGTGTATCGGTAAAAGCCGCGTATTATTATCCCGAAACAAGAAACGTCACGAATACATGTATCTCGAAGCAGCTGTGCAATAGAGCTTCGGGAATGACAATGACTGAAAACCCAAGAGGTCATGGTACGAGTGGAATAAGCCAACGGGATGAGTAAAAAAAAAAAAAACAGGACAGACACAGGATTGAACGTGGGATGACGGAGATGAATCGAACCCCGGTGTCTCATAATAATAAAACCTGTGTGAAAAACCTGCCACAAACTCGTCCAGATGACGACGGAAGTTCGTCGGGGTTTTTTTGGACGAAGATCTGGGTCGGAAAAACGGCTGGATTCCGTGTGCCATGCGTTATTTCTGGCTGTCCAAGTTGTTACATAGGATATCTGTCCTGGATCCATCCAAGTTCTACCTTTCCCAGTATAGCTCGCCGTTGGCTGGTCTGTTGGTTAGTTGGTTCATTTATTTGGCCCTGGCTCCAGTAAAAGAACCAACCAACCAATCAACGATGAGTTACACTGGGAAAAGTAGAATTGGGAAGGGTAGAACTGATTCCAGGGTTCAGCCATCCCCCCAAAGCAACACAAACTTTTGATGTCTGATTTGAAAATCAATTTTCTTATTATTCGAGACTATCGAAGCTACTTCGATTGTTTATCAGGATATTTAAGGAATAATCCCTCATCAGTCACGCAGCTTGATGACACCCAAGTTTGACAGTAACTTCGAACGAGTTTGCCCCTAACATTGCCACGCGAGGGAGAGAAAAGAACAGAAGCAAAAAAAAAGCGAGAACGTCATTCAATATACACAACAATGATGATGACGATGATAATGAAATGAACCATGGAATTGCATGAGTCCCCAGAGCTTAGCGGTAGAGTTTGTAAACTCACCGGCTCGCTTGTTGACGGCCGTGTTAATCATGGAACCGAGTTTGGTGAGGCTGGACTGCCTCATTATATTGGAAGGACTCTTCATTTGTTTTGAGCGCAAGCTCGCGACGGAAGATATCTCGTTACCGAACGGACCACCGTGGTTTCTCGGTGACGTTGTCCCGGTTGTCACGTTTCCACGTGATTGCGACACACGATTGTTCGACGTCCAACAGTTGGAATTGTTGGTTACCGACGATGCGGCCGATGCGGCTGTTTTCGAGTTGCAGGGGGACCGCTGATGGTGCGGAGCCCCCCATAGACCCACGACCCCCGCGTGACGCGTTGTGATTTCGATGTTATTTCGCTCGTTGAAATTTCACAATTCGATTTGATTTGCCGAAAAATTTGCCACTCGACGATATCTTTGGGATTGTCCGGTTGTTTAGTCGTGGACGTTGTAACTTTCGGCCAGGTTTTGAGATATTGTTGTTTTTTCTTTTACTTCGAATTTTTCGGATGAAATTCTTTTCCACTTGTCACGGTCACTTCCGGATCGATCATGACGTTGCTGCAAGCAAATAAGAAGATACTGATTATCAAATTGGATTGGTAGGGCGAGTGGGGGGGGGGGAGACTATCGGGTTGTTTGTAATAATAATATGGGGGGCTTTGGCGAACACTGCTGATTCGATGGATGCTTGGATACGTGGATTTCGCGCTTGGAAATCTCTCGCTATAGTGAATATCGTGTTACATAGTGCGATAGGGGTCCAGCGAAGAGAGAGCAAGAGAGAGAGAGAGAGAGAGAGAGAGAGAGAGAGAGAGAGGTGTGTGTAGTACGTGCTCCGAGATCGGAGTACGCTAAAAGCACCGTGCCAAGTTCAATCCATATCGATGTCGAATCCCATCGGATCACAAATTAGATCGAAAATAATGATATTAAATATAATTGGAATTGTGATACAAGAGCTCATCGAGAAAATTGAAACTGGATAACCAAACTATGACGAGTCATTGGCACAATGTAAAAAAAAATTGTCATTGATTCGAAAACCGATTATCATATCGATTGCGGATTGACAAAAATCGATTCTCGTCATTTCAACATTACCCAATTTTCATTTATATTTTTTAAATTATATCCAAAAATTCGATTATTAGTTTTTCGAATATCCAATTATTTCTATGTGTTATAAAAATTTCGAGAATGATAAACATTTTTTATTTACTTTATGCATATCAGGTCGTTCGTTTTTTTTACATATTCGACTGTGGATGAGGCAGTTTGGTTGCCCGTATTATATCCGTAGACCATCGAAGCTCCGAGAAAATTTCGAATGGCACTGAGACGGAAGGGGGGGGGGGGACAATCTAACAACGGATGCTTCGGTACTAACGGTGAATCCGTATACGCGATAACTCGACGATTTTGTACGGATTCGTCAAGGTTCGTATCGATCTACACGCTCGGTTCGTATCATCGATGATTGGGTTTCTCGACTAATTGATTGACGGTGTTCGTATACTCGCGTATGAGCGAAAACTAAAGGTCGAAATCCCACAGGTTCGTCTCAACCGTGACAAAGAGTATATATATATATATATATATATATATATATATATTAGGGTGGTCCTTATTTGGGGAAAAAAATGTTTTTGGCCCGACCATAGGCTTTAATGTCTTGAAAAAAATAAATTTTAAAGTAGCCCATGGCCCAGTCTCCTAGACCAATTCTAAGTACCTCCCCAAAGCCCCTCGAATTTAGCCATTTGATTAAGATACGGTTTTTTGGCACCTCATAGTTTATATTTTTTTCATTACGCAGTATTGCACTGAAATATATCTTTCTGGCAGACACACACACACACATTCTTTGCTGGGAACAATAAATAAGAGGCTAAGCAAGAATGAGCATCAGATTAGAATTAGCGACCCCAAATTAGTATTATAACACTTTTTTTATATTAGGTTCTCGCAGAAAAGGAAGAATTTGTGAACCAGTGTCGTCAATTTTTTTCCATTTGTACGTATTAGCACAATGAACGTCTGTGTCAGTGATAGTCCGGAAATTTTTGGCGTAAGTATTGTTTCGAATAATCGTAAAAAGTGTCGACAGTTGAACCGGCCATGGGGGAAAAAAAAATTAGCATACGAAGTTAGGATCGATAGCCGAGCTTCGAACAACGTCTTTTCGTTGCGATAAAATGTCTTTGCAGCTGCAATCTTCATCATATGCACGATAAGAATCATGTGACATGATGGATCGCAATGCCGAAGATTTTTTTTTCTTTGTTTTTGCTTTTCCAATTTCGTCGTAGATGCCACGCGAGATAAATAAGTATAAGTCGTATTTGGCACACGCTATAGTTCGATATAAGTACCGGAGGATCATCCCCGAGACGTGTCTGTTGCAACGTTGTTGGTTTAATCTCTTTATGCTCTTTATGCTCTTCAGCTGCATGAAACGTTCGATGGCCAGACGAAAAACAAGAGTGAACGGCATTGTCGATAAATTCTCAGGGATAATGTGCAATACGAGTGATGGCTGTGCGGTACGAGGCAAAGCTGGTTGTCCCATTTTTTTTTGTCCTTGTCAACATTAATCAAGCATTGTTAATCAAGTTAGTCCGAATGAAGCGATACGGTAAAAATCGATTTTCTTCATCATAAAGAACGGAGAAACATGAAAGAAGAGAATCCAAACATTTTCACCAAGCCGCAAAGGTTATTGAATATAAAATATATATATAATGAATTTAACATTATTTTATATAAAAATTATTATATTAATAAAATTAATTTTAATTAAATATGAAATATTGATAAACGTCGATTGGACAACGTGATAAGTTTGGTTCAAGTTTATTTAGATTTCTCTGTATCCGACTATCGCTCATTCGTTGATTCGATTAGCACAATTGAATTGACCACCGACCAAACTTAATTCCGTTTGCTATGTGTACATAGAATTAATCGACGATCATCGGTGAATGCGATTAAACTATTTCGTGCCAAAACAATTATCGAAACACCGAGTATGATCGATGATTGAAAAAAAAAAAATTATTTTTTCAATTATTCAAATTTTATTTTTTACCGTAAAATTAGTAATTTTCAAATTAGTTATTTAAAAAATTAGTAAAATTAATAAAATTACTAATTGGAGAATCACTAAAATCAGTAAAATTAGTAAGAAAAAATTAATTTTTACTATATACGCATAGTGGGTGCTCAAAGTCAAAAACGCTGATAGACTGGTCGCTTTGTTTTTCTTTCTCATGTATATATTTATGCGAAAAGTTGTGGTGCAAAAATTTTGAGTCTACTGTCGCGCGAAAACGTCAACTCGGTTAGATCGGGTCTTGTTATAGCGCTCTCTCTATCTCTCTCTCTCTGTCTCTCTCTTTCTTTCGCACGGGCGAATAAACGAAAACCAGTTGGATTCGGATTCAATAAAGT
Source organism: Diplazon laetatorius (assembly GCA_963662125.1). NCBI lineage: Eukaryota > Metazoa > Arthropoda > Insecta > Hymenoptera > Ichneumonidae > Diplazon > Diplazon laetatorius. Next base: position 11,741,153 of record OY759157.1, on the reverse strand, counting down.
GTTATATCAATCGCGAAGCGGGCACTCGTCGTTCGTTCGCCGCATGAGACACTCTTTGCAAACGATTCGCGAGAAGATATAAAATACACACTGAATTAATCGTAATATATATATATATATATATATATATATATATATATATATATATATATATATATATTATATGCATGTGTGTTTGGTCGTAGGTTGTAGTAGATATGTAATTGTACGGAAATTCAATATTGCGCTCCACTTTATCTCTACATCGGTATTCAATCGACGTGATGATATCACGATATATAGGAGCTTCCAACTACCGATTCGCAATATTTTTTTTTAATTCTAATCAGCAAAAATAAACTCCCGTTTAAATGAGATGAAAATTGGATCGAAAAGTCGATTGATCCACAGGTGGTCGTTCAAGGGCTAAACATTTTTCTGCAGGTCATCAAAGATGGTCGAGAACACGTTTTTTTTCTTTGGGACTTCTGACTCGAAAACTAGAGCAAATCTGCTATTTCGTATCCCAAGTAAAAAAAAATGATATTCAAACTATATATATATACATGGGACTGGGCATATATACATCCTATCTATACATTATGTATATATATATGTATATATAGACTATATATGCCCAGTCCCACATCCATTTCATATATATACAAATTGTATTTAGGATTCAATGCGAAAAAAAGCAACAACAATCAGTTGCCGCCTGTCTCGAGCTTTTTTTTTACGTTGGCCTGTCAAATAATGATAATTGGAGGGATGCAAATGATAATACGGGCCACCTACTTTGTATAATACACGTACAACGAATATTTAATGCGAGAAAGACAAAACAAAAAGAAAAAAAGAAACAAAATCAGGAGACTTTGGGTTTCAACTGGTGATTGTACACGATTTATCAATGCAATATAACATATAGAAACTCGATGGCACGTGTATCCGCAAGCGTATAGGCCACAATGGAACGCTGTTTGATATCCGCGGGGGTGTGTATCGAACGTTGTACACGTCGTCGCGTCAAGCCATTGTGGGAGAGGATGGTTATGACACATAGGCTAGCTGTGTTTGGTACACGGCACGTGTCCAACCAACTCGGAAACCACCGAAATTTTCCTATATTATATATATGTATATGTGTATATATATATTATACACGCGGGTGAATACGCCTACACACAGGTTGTACGTGTCCTCGTCACGAAAGCCAGGATGGTTGTCGACATCCGGCATGAATCGAATATGAGAGCTCACCCTCTGTCCAAGTCGCTCCTTCAATATTTTCACTCCGCTACTTGTTCAGAAAAAAAAAAAAAAAAAAGAACAAATGACATATGTACACACCGAGATTTCACACGGCAAAGCTAACTGCTCGTACGCAATTTGCCGCTGCAAAATTTCTCGTACAAGTACGTTTGAGGTTTGAGTGCAAGTCAGTGAGTTTCTTTTATTTTTTTTTCGCAGGTACATTGGTCTACTTTGATGGTTTATATTATACTCGAAACGATGACATTCGTGCGACGATACATTTTCTCACGTATTACGAATTTTATTTATTTATAATAATAATAATAATAATAATAATAATAATAATAATAATAATAATAATAATAATAATAATAATAATAATAATAATAATAATAATAATAATAATAATAATAATAATGATAATAATAATAATATCTGCTATGACCGTTTCACATTCAACGTGTGTGCACTTCTTGACTGTGTCACGTGTACTCGGACTCGCAATACGCAGTTTGGTAACGACCAATATACATAGATATAGGAATGAATGGAATACACATACAGGGTGTCCTACCAAACGTGATCACCTGTAATATTTCGATTATTTCCAACGTCACAAAGAAATGTTACATAACGCAAAAATTGTTTTTCACGTCAATGGAAAAATACCGTCTCGCACAAACTTGTCCACCAAGCTACCATACTTCGTGATATTTCAAGGTCATTGAAAAATTTCGAAAACGACGACCATGAAGCATGAAAAATTGCAAAAAAAAAAATGTCGAAATGTCACGAACGATGTAATCCGTATTATATTTCCACCCGTCAGATGCAGCGACGTTCGGCAACAATCTTTTTTTTTTTTTTGGGCCAAGAGGAGAGCGAATTTCACAGACCTTGGATAGATATGTGAGATGTCATTCTATTTTCATTTCATTTCATTGTTTCCATTATTCATTGACGTTACTCTGATATTTATTTGTATAAATAAAAATGATAAAAAATGTTGGCACACAGGCGGCCCGGAATATTGATGTGAAAAAAAAGAAAAAAATCGATTGTTCGTGAACGCTTCATAAGAGTAAAAAGTCTGGTACATGATGATAATTTTTTTATAAGTAAAAAATAAACAATTAACATTATATGTATATATAATAAAGCAGGGGAAATAATTATTTTTTGTTTCTTCTCAATATAACTGGTAATTTTGTACAGTAACTCTTTGGAAAAATGGAAGCAGCGACTGACAAGTCGATTTTCTAGGTGTACACTGTACATGCCCGTTTAAGGTGACGAGATCGGATGGTCAAACATTTCAACGTGTCGAGAGTATTGCGAAGACGTATTGCAGTGGGTCACACCGTTTGGAATCATTGAATTGTGAGGCAGAGGCGGGTCCCGCTGCGGATATTCGCCACACGGAATGCATAATCGGGCGAAGAGCAGGTCCAAGCGAATCCGAAGGGGTTATAAAAAAAATTGGAAAAAAAACAATTGGAGAAAAAAAAGGCAAAGGAAAAATTCGAAGCTGAAAAAAATACGTTGTTCGATGGCCCATAAAAAAAATATTAGTTTTAACTTTTTAGTTTAAGGTAGTATCCCACAAACTGTAAGAGTCAAAGCAAGCCTAATATATACCATCTCCTGATTGAGGTACGTAGTACTTTGATGTGGCAACGTCGCGTGTTATGATGTCGATCAGGGAGAAAGAGAGAGAGAAGATGGGAAACAAACGCGCAACGTTGCCATGTCTACTAGATCACGACCAACTCCTCATATAAACTGTATTTTCCCGATGTTTATTTGCTTATTATTATCATCACAGTCTCCTGATCTCTACTATCGAGTGCCGAAAATGTTCTCCGAATATTCAACTTGCAGCTCAAGTGTTTTCATTAAAATCTGACGAGGACTTTTTGTATTATATCAAATTGAGCGTGATTCTCCATAAGGCTCCACGTTAAACGTGTGAAAATAAAAGTGTTGATATCTTTTTTCTCGCGCTCCGGAAAGCCATAAAAATTGAACTGAACCTGTTTCTTATCAATACCTATAAGTATGCCAAGTTTCATGAAAATCTGACAGGGAACTCCCTTATGGAGGGTACTACCATAAGTTTGTAGATATAGGCAAAGTTTTCATTTAAAAAAATTTGAATTTTTTTTTTTCAGGTGCAGTTGGAAAAAAAAAATATTTGCAACGAATGTAGGAGTGATCGAGCCACGAGCCCCGTACGATCGTATCATTGATTGGTCCGAATATGCAAATTTACACACAATTTACACGAGTGCGTAGGTGACTGAAGATGTCAAATCAATTATGCAATACCCGATGCGACACTCGGACCAAAATCTCCGTCGTCGTTGCCCCGTGTGGTCACGAACATTTTTTTTTTTTGCAACGCACTCTCACTCGTTGTCTTCGTCGTTGGACATCGATGTTCTAAGCTTCGGTCGATTGTGAATTTAGCTTCGTGATAAACCCGAGTTTCCATCACAAACCCAAGCGTGAACAAGCGTAAACATGTTTGATAAATAAAATTAAGGTGAAAATTGTAATTCGCCTTCTTCGCAATTCCCATTGCTCATCAATTTCATTAAACTAATTAGCACAATTAAATTCCCGTTATTAATAATAATTCACAAATGTCATGGACGTTGACGTGCTACGCGAACAAATTAAATGCCATTAGCAAATTCCATTGTTGAAAGCGAACCGTTCGTGATACACGACGGACATTTTTTTTTTCTTTTTAAAAATTTTTTTATCAGTCACGGTGTTTTAATTAAAACAATCTAAATGACATCGGTGGAATACAAATACGAGAATAATGGAATAAAATACGAAAATAATGGAATAAAATACGAAAATAAAAACGAAACTTCATCAATTTGAAAAATGGTACGATGTCTGTTTTCTCACATTTTTTGTGTTTTTAATTTTTTTAGGGGGAGAAATATTGAAAAAAATCAAAGCCAAGATTTTGGGTTATTCCAAGCTGCAAAAAAATAATTCACGACCATTTCTGAAGAGGTGAGGGTTTCCGACCATTCGAATTGAGGAATCTTTCCCCACATCTATACATATATATTTAACCAAACATTATCGTCGTAGTTGTTATCATCGTTCATCGGTTCGCCATTATCGATAATACACACCCGAGCTTCTATAAAAAAAATGTACGAGCAGCTGAACCCATTAACAATGGATTTGCTTGAATAAAGAATTTTTTCCGTACCTATGCCCAACTCGAAAAAAAAAAAATTACCGAATCACTCTGAAAATCACATGTCATTCAGATGGGGAACGAAACGAGCTCACAGCCACGTCTTTTTATTGGACTACAGCGTTGGGGTTTTGCACATATTTTTATTTATTTATTTCGAACCTATCTGGGGGGTGCACTTGTCAAAATTCGTCAATACCACCATTAAGGACCACTCTAATATATATATATATATATATATATATATATATATATGTACACCTGACTCGTCAATTCGATTTGCTTGACGTATATCACGTGTGTGTGTGTGTGTGTGCGTGTGTGGAGATTTTCGTATACAAACACACACACACACACACACATTTACATGTAAACGGATATTCAAACGAGAGTGACAGGCCTCGGGAGCGTGAAAATGGGGGAACATCCTCTTTAAGGCTCGTCCCCCGCGGGTTCTATCTCGGCTAAACTTTAATCGAGGTTAAATGTGGCGCTGAATAACACACGGCTACATATATATATATATAATATATATATATAAACATATAAACGACAATGCGGCTATTGTGTATGTGCGCCTCGTCTAATTACGTGCTATCTGCGGCTTTCTTCCGAGGGTCCGCGGTGCATCATATCGCACAGGTGGAAGGCTTTTGCAATCACGCAACTTATATATTCGCACTGGCATAGTTGGTGCAATAAATTTCCAAGCGATTGCGAACCCACATGCTGTAATCGAACGTTCGTTGTGCGTGAAGAATATGACGCAGTCGGTTCGACTTTAAGGTAGGGTTAAGGTGGAGGGTACTCAATAAGAGAGTTCCTCGTCAGATCTTCATGAAACTTGGCATAATTATAGGCATTGATAAGAAAAAGGTTCAGTTAAATTTTTATGGCGTTCCGGAGCGCGAGAAAAAAGATAACAACACTTTTATTTTCACACGTTTAACATGGAGCCTTATGGGAGAATCACGCTCAATTTGATATAATACAAGAAGTCCTCGTCAGATTTTAATGAAAACACTTGAGCTGCAAGTTGAATATTCGAAGAACATTTTGGGCACTTGACAGTAGAGATCAGGAGACTGTGATGATAATAATAAGCAAATGAACATCGGGAAAATACAGTTTATATGAGGAGTTGGTCGTGATCCAGTAGACATGGCAACGTTGCGCGTTTGTTTCCCATCTTCTCTCTCACTCTCTCTCTCTAATCGACATCATAACACGCGACGTTGTTACATCAAAGTACTACGTACCTCAATCAGGAGATGGTATATCTTAGGCTTGCTTCGACTCTCACAGTTTGTGGGATACTACCTTAAGGGATCATCCTAAGTCATCCCAAGTAGATAGATAGTAGTAATCGTAAGTAGACGATTTATATGGAAATTTCTCACTCCAAACTTCAACAATAAGATCAACAATAAGATCGATAACGATGGCAAATCCGAAATCGAAGAAGGATCGGTCGAGAAAGTTTGCTAAGCGATGACGAATTATTTTTTTCTGGATGTTGATGTGGTCATTCGCGATTTCTCGACGTGATGATGATGCATAGAATTTATGTTCGGCAACTGGTCAGAAATATATATCTATAGTTTTTTCCCACGGATAACCTTGATAGGAAATAAGTTAGGTCGACCCCTACGTTGAAACGGGCTCACCCCTAACAGCTTTCCACGCGGGATGGCGTACCGAACGTCAAAGTACACCTGTGGATCGCATACGACGCACACAAGTGTGATGTGTGATGTCTGCACGGGGTTTTGCCACTGCCACTGGCTTCGAGGTAAGCCGGGGCTAGGGAGGGGGTTGGGGGGTGAACCGCCGAGTGGAGTGTCGGGTCAGAGTGAGACGACGACTCGTCGGAATAAGGGTTATACCACCGAGCGCCAGCCGGCAAAAGTGCATCAGCTGCGTTCTAGGAACGAAAGGAAAAGGGTGTGTAAATGATGTGTGTGTAAATGTCGACCTAACGGTATCAAGCACAGTTGTTGGCACAATTTTATGTCGATGAATTTTTTTTCCAAATAAATTACTGCGTGAAGGTTTAAATATATATTTAAACATACTCGTTTGATGAATAAATAAATAAATAGATAAATAAATATTTTTTGGTACCTTTTTATATTCGATGCAAAAGTAGATTCATAACTGTGATATCATTTTTTTCTGTTATCTAGGTAATAAAATAAGAATTTATTTATTGGATATAGAATTGATCGTAATTATACATTTTTCGTTAATAAAATCACGGTAAATGATTTTATTGAAATATTAACGAATTGTTGAAAGCATTGGGTACTATTTATTTGATAATGATTGTGTATTATATATATGTATATATATATATATGGGTGTGCCAATAATTCCAACGGAATTCATTACAGTCGACGGAAAAATTCAATGCTCTGAAAGAAAATTCTGCATTGAAACATGTGTCAGCAACAATCCTTATCACAAAAGTATATATATCACAAAATTACTTATACGATCTCATGAGATAAGATTTTCACCGCTACTGCATTGTGCAAAAGGAAAATGACATCTTAATTTGTTTTCAATTTTAATTTAATACATTCCTGATTTCAATAACCCTTTTTTTTCAATGCAAAATAGAAGCGTTCGACTGTTTGTTTCCCAAAACTGAATCCCAATGTATTTTGTTATACGATGTTTTAACGTGCTTTGGCGAAGGACGACCTTGATATAGTTGTAATTTCGTCAGATTATTGTCCCCTCTTGGTTCGACAGCGACAACCCTACCTTACCGATGTTATTTTTTTTAGTTTTCTTTTTTTTTTAAATTAAATAAAAAAAATATTGAAAAATAAATAAAAATTGCCCAGTTAATTCGCGAGAATTATTATCATTGTTACTATTGTTGTTGTTTTGTTTTTTTTTTTGTTTCATGGTGACAAATGTCGAAGAGGACAGAGTTTGATCGCGTAGCCCACGTAAAGTGGCGAACGTGCTGATCGAGTTTCGAGACTCCCCCGCTCGTTCACGCTCTACCGACTATGCTGCAAGACAAACATCGCTACGTAACCCGAGCAACGACGTTTTTTTTTTTTTTTCCCGTCGGCTTTAAGACTGACGCTATGGTGTCTTTCCCTCCTCGGCCTCCTCACCCCATCCCCTAACGATTCACCGAGCGATGTTCGTAGGCGTGAAGCGCAAAAACATCGTACAACTTAACGACAACGAGAAATATCGTGAGCCTGTGTGTACATGAAAACCGACGAAACAACGACACTGACATGACAATGGTCTTCGCTTGGGTTTCCATTGTTCAAAGTTTCGCCCCGTGCTACGCGGTGTTATCCCCGAACGGGATCAAACCCCAACGATAAACGGTTTACACACGCACGCGATACACATAGCGAATAGGGTTGCGATTGCGTAAATTTACGACTTCTCGAAATTTTTCACTTTTTTTTTTTTTTTTTTTTTTATATCTTGTGTGCCAATTTCATCGGTGATAGGTATGAAATTGAGTAAAGATCGATGAGATAGATCGCAATCTTATGGCAATACAAAATATTTTTAATTTCGAAAATTTGGCAATTTTTCAAAAATTGCAAATAATCGTGATTTCATTCGAATAAAAAAAAACGAAAAAACGTTTTTTTTTTTTTTGTGTAATATTCCATTGGACGTGTGAAACTTTTGATTCGTGTGAGAATGTGAAAAAAACGGTGAGATCGCCAGCTGTGACTGTTGACCGTTTGCTTTGTTTTTTTTTACTTTTGTTTTTTTTTTATTATGTGGGTTGATGCAAACTGCCCCGGTCACCTTTCTGTGCAAGACATATTTATAATGCAAATACGCGACTTGCGTATTCCCGCATGATACATCGGGGGCCGAACGTGCGTTTAGCATGTGAAACACAATGTTTCGAACTATGACGACTATATTTCACGTTGGTTGCGACTTGAAAAATTCGTTTAAACGCGGGGAAAACGACGAGGGTTGGATACCTTCGACCTCGGACGGTTATATACGTGCGGTCGAACTTTTGATAAGAACGTGACGAGGCTATACTTGTACGAGAGATCATCCGAATGTACGTGACTTACTCTTAATGTCCCAACTAGATTTCGATTACTTTTTTTTAGGTTATTTATTTATTTATTTATTTATTTATTTATTTATTTATTTATTTATTTATTTCTTTATTTCTTTATTTATTTCTTTATTTATTTATTTATTCATTTCATATATATCTAATATATTCATATATTCATATATTTCGTACATATCAAAATGAAGTTAACAAAAAAAATTCATTATCGACAAATATTTTGAAAAAAAAAAAAAATTGGAAAAGCTCATTAAAAAATTATTCGTATAAATTGAATATTTGAAAATGTCCCAACAAGTCTGTTACACAATGTCGACAATGCACTCGCGACTGATGAAAATGCACAGCTGTTTCAAAAAAAGTATTTTCTTTGTTTTCTCATATTTCCATTATTATTTATCATTTTTTTTTCGATTTTTTCCCACGTCTTCTTTTCTATTTGGAGTTTGTTTTGCTGCTTTTTTTTTCAAATGTTTTTTTTTCTTTTTTTTTTTCGTTACACTCGTCGTCGATGTGACTCGTGCGGATGAGCTAAAAGAAGACCACGGGAGACCGTCGCGGTGTCTGGAGTAAAACGGCAGTGCACTTTATGCGGTCGTCAGTCCTTTTTCCAGCGGCTCTAGAGCGGCACTCGAGTGCACCCTCCTTCTACCCCCTTCCCCGCCCCCATCCCGGCTTCCCATCAAACTCTCTCGACTCGGGAGAAATTCCTTGGCTGAGTGCCATGAAAAAAAAAAAAAAAAGCTACGATTTTCCGAGGGACTTCGAGGGCGAAGGGAGGGCGAAAAAGTACGCTATGAGGCGACTGATAGACGAGTGCAATGGTCGGGGGGGACACGATGGACGGTCCCGGTCGAAAAATCGTCGAGTGTCGGGGTAGTTTTTTTTTTTTTTTTTTTTTTTGCACTCATCGCACAGGGCTCGGACGATAATAATCTCTCGTTAATTGGTAAACATAAGTCGGTCGGGCAAATGGATTTCGAATGGCAAAACCGTCGGAAAAATGCGAAAAAAAAAAACCATGCCGGCACGTGATAATGGCACTGTGACGGCACAAAAACGGCACGCGGTCGTCGAATGCGGCACGGTGGCTGCACGGTAACGGCACGTGTTCGTCGATCGCGGCACAGTGGCTGCACGATAACGGCACGCGGTCGTCAAACACGGCACGGTGGCGGCACGATAACGGCACGGCTCGTGAATTCGCGACCTCGTGCCGGAATCGTGGGGGCACGGTGTAACTTTATCGGTGTCGTGTGTTCACGTGCTTTTCGACACGGTTCATCCGTGGGTTTCGACACGGTGCGCGGTTAACGTGCCGTCACGTGTCCATCGCGACAAAAAAAACGTTCGAACGTGTTGGATTCGAACAACGTGAGGCGAGTCAACCACGCTGTGTGCCGGTGGGCCGCGCGTGTGGCCCTGTATGTACCTGCGCCAAAAAAAAAAAAAAAAAAAAAAAACCCGGTCAAGGAAAATTCAATTTCATCTATCGATCGTGACTCGGGGAGGTTCTTGATTTTTCTTTTGTTTTTTTCTTCTTCGGAATTTCGCGCGAGACCCGAAAATTCACGGGCGTAAAATAGTTACATCCGTACGATGAACATCTCGTTGCTCCCGACGATGAATTCTATAATTATAACCCAACGTTTTGATACTCACCTCGAAGTACGGTCGATTCTTCGTTGGTTAGTTACTTCGTTTTTTATTTCCTCTTCTTCTTTTTTTCTTCTTATTTTTTCTTTTCTTTCAAATACCGTTAGAAATTTATGTCGAGCTTTGACAAATCGTTGAATCAATGTTTTCACTATGTCATTCTATGTCACAACATTTATTTTATTTGTTATTTGTCGTTATTATTATTTTGTGATTTATTTATTATTTCTTCTCGTTATTTCGATGAAAAAAAAAATAGAAATGAAAAAAATGAGAAAATGAAAAAAAAAACTCAATGAAGAAAATGTAGGAGTGCGACCTACGCACTTTCACGGTGTAAAAAAAAAAAGAAAAAAAAAATAACCGTGATCGAGAGTATCACACTGGATTGTCAGGCACCATCGACGACACCATTATCATCACTTTCCGACGACGCAAAAAAAATATAAAATAAATCAAATAAATATATAAATAAACAAATTTGATTTTAAAGAAAAAGTAAAAAATTATTACGTCAATTACGACAAAAATACGTGGAGACTGAAGGTTTCGTTTTTTTTCTTCGTTTCTTTGTTTTTTTTATTTATTTAATATTATTTTTTTTTTCGAATTCTGGTTTTTTTTTCGTTTAAATGTTTTCATGGAGATCGTGGGTAAAAAAAATGATGATGATTAATCGAGTGACAGGAGTGAGATTACATTACGTCCGATCCAGACGGATGTTTACTACTGAGGGTTCGGGAGTGTAGTGTAGTGCCGGCGCGACTGTCGCGCCTCGAAGACACTGCGCCCGCTCGGCAAGCTGCGAGTGCCTCCTCTCCGCACTGGCGCTTTCACGGAGCCGCCGACGCCGCCGCCGCGAGTCCGTCGAGAGCGCACGCCGCCCGTGCCGTCGGTGTGTTATATTCAAAAAACGAAGAAGAAAACAAAAAAAAAAGGGAAACAAGATATAGGTAACGCCACCGCGGACGATTCGACCGAGCTTTCACGACTGCGAACGAATATTCGACGAACCCTCGAAACTCGAGCGCAACAGTTGACACCTGGCTCTGCTTTTTTTTTTTATTTCTTTTCTTTTTCTTCAACAGCGGCGTGTATTGCACGTGTACGACGAGGTGGCTTTCGTGGACGGCAAAAAAAAAAAGGGTGCAAAGTAGAACCTTGCACATTGGTTCCTCACAAATTTGTACCGTTTTTAAATTATCGAGATGTAAAGTAGAACCTTGATCATGGCTACCTTATCATTTTACACATTTGCCAAAGATTCCTCCATGAGGAACTATGTGTCGATCAATTTTGGCTTCCTATCAAGTGACCTTGATACTGTGTATCAATGAAATTCAGTGGAACAAAATGAATTTTAGAAAATTTAACGTTTAATTATTTTCACAAATAATTATCGTTGACCGAAGATTATTAAGAATTTTTTTTTCAGAGTAAATATTGAATCAGAATGAAATAACTTATGGCACATCTCGAAGTGAGTTTCAAAGAACATATGAGAATTTTTCCAAGTCAAAAATTTCAATCAGCCACTCGCAGCAAGCTTTTTTGTGACCCAGGGGTCAAAAAGACCCTTCCATCGCTTTTATACGTCGACAATTCTACCACCCAAGGGACAACATACTCGTTGCAATGAACACGACAAGTTGGTCACAAAAAAAAACAGTTTATTTCCACACGCCGACCAATTGATGCAAAATCACAAATAAACAAAAATATATGTTTACAAAATTCTCATCGTCATCATCCACGAAAAACGTCTACCATTTTTTTTTCACCGAATTCAAATGAACTTTCGTGCGATATTCCACATTGTCAAAATAACATCGATTCGACGAAAAATCGTTGGTTCCCAAGATATCCGAGTAATAAGATTCCACCAAACAAACTTCCTCGTAAAGATCTTCCTCCGACATTTCCACGACGCTCGCGCATTCCGTCAACAACCAACGAAAACTCGACGAAAATTTGCTTTCCAATTGACGAAAATTTTTTTGTTTTACACGACTGAAATTGCAACGATGCATCCAATAATCGTTGTGAGGACGAAATAAAGTTTCAACGTCGTTCGACGATTCCTCATCATCGTCGCAATCGTAATCATTCGTTTCGTTGACGTTTGAATCAATCGTGTCATCGTGCAATATCGATATATCATCGTCGTTCAGACCAAAATCATAATCCAATTCAACTATTTCCGGGTTTTCGTCGTCGTTCGCGTTTTTCACGATTTCATTCGCAATTTTCGTTCGACGATTTTGTATTTTTGGGGAAACTGCGGATCTTTCGTTCGTCGACGTTGAATCGGCCGAGACGAATTTTCCGGTCCGGGAATCGCGCGAAAAATTACGTTTTTTTTTGTTATTCGTGATTGATTCGCGTCGAACGGATTCGTCATCGATTAGAAGACTTTTATCGTGATTCGTGAGACTCACGTTGTGTTTCAACAGACAAGCCAAAACGTCGGTCGTTTCGTTATCGTTTATCGTCGTTTCGTCGTTGTTGTCGATCGAATGCACGCTCTCGTCGTCGCTGTCGCTTTCGTTCGCTATTGCGAGTTTTCCATTCGGATAAACGTCGTCGAATCCAAAATCGTCGTTGTACGAGCTCAAAAAATCACGACGTCTTCGTCTCGATGATTTTCGCGAATTTTCGTAATCGACGAATTTTTCATCGTCGATGAAAATTTTGCACGGATTTTTCCGATTCGCGTAATCGTCCCAATCGTCGCAATCGTCGCGTTTTTCGTCACGTTCACGGGATTTCGTGGGAATTGGTTGTTCCACCATAACGGATTTGTTGAATTCTTCGATTGTTGGCAAACTCGATTGCTCGAAGGCCCGCACGAATTTGTCGATGAAGTGCAATCCGGTTTCACGGATTTCAACGTCGATTCCACATTGCGATGCCAAAGTTTTCAACCTTGAACATTATTTAGGATTTTTTAACATGTTTTTTTTTCAGATATTTATCGATTCGATTTGATTGATCGTTTATTCGATCGATTCGATCGATAACTAAATGAGATGGAAGGGACAAAAAAAACACACAAGTTAATCGAATTAGTTTTCATCTATGTTTTGTTTTTTTTTTGTTTTTTTTATCTGTATTAAAAAATTTATGTTTTGAAAATTAGCTGACTCTTGGCTTTGCAATTTCGTTTTTTTAATATTATTTTTCGTTATACGACGTTTTTAACGTGCTTTGACGATCGACTTTGTCGAAAAATAAGGTTAATTCGTCAGAGCACGTTGAAAATATCGTATAACGAAAAAGAATACAAAATAATACGGCCGAAGCAACTAACTAACAAAAATATTGTGTTTTTTTTTAATTCTTTAACCCGTTGCGATCACTCGGGGTCCATTGGACCCCAGTCCAATTTCATGGTATTCATGCAATGAAAAAACCATCGTTCAACACTATTTTGTCGATTCAAACGTGACACTTATATTTTTCCACATCGATGAAAAATCTTGAGTTCAAACTTCGAAATAAATATACTTTTCTCAAAGTCCACGAAAGCGCTATTTTTTTTACACAAAAATAGACTATCTCAAGAGGAAAACGGCGTAAGATTTTTTTGCCACATAGAAAAAAATAAATTTTTCACGATTTTTTTTTTTTTTGGTAAAAAAATTCAGATTTCGTGAATTTTTTTTCTCATATTTTTTTGATTGCTTCAAAATCATCAGATAGAAGACAATGACTTTTGAATTATTTGGAAATGATGTTAAATCAAAGTTTGGCGCAAGATTTGAGTCGATACATCAAAAAGAACGCAGATGGGTTCGATTTTCGTGAGTGGGGTTCGCACGGACCCCATGTGATCGACACGTTATTATTCGGAGGACCTCAACGGGTTGGAAAAAAAAATGTATGAACAAAACTCACGATTCAATATCCGTCGTATAGCCGATTTTCGTCGATTGAATGTCAATTTGAAAAATCGTCGGTAAATCCTTATCCGGATCTCTCATGAGTTGTTGCAAATACGAATGCATGGGGGTGAGGGATGGTGAAAAAACGTCAACCTCACGTGGCGTCGTGACGGCGATGTGGGTCAATTTTTCGATGCAAGCTCTCATCGCATCGGCCAATTCGCGTGGCAACGAGTGTTTGTAATTCTTCGTCTCGGGTTCCTCCCTGTCGCTGCTCTTCGATTTAACGTCACTCATGAATTTCAAATACAAATGATGATTACCCGACGCGTCCGATTCGAATTTCAATTTTGTTGGAAAATGTGAATTGGCTATCACGCATCTGCGACACTCGATGTAACGTTGCCACTCGCGAAAGCTGAAAAGTCGCGTGTCCAACACGTCCCTCGACGATCCTATGCTGCGAGTAGATAAAAAAAACGAAAAGATTCTTTTTAAAACATTTTAGAACAATGTATTCCAATGAATGTATTCAAATTAAAATCAATTTTAGGCACACGTATTTTTTTCCCCATCATTGTTTTTTTTTTTTTTTGGATTTCGAACTAAAATACAATTTCGCGAGTCTCGTTTTATTTGTTATTTTTTATTTTATTTTTTTGTTATAATTTTCAATGTTTTCATTTTCATGTTGCTCCATGATTTTCAATTTTTAAACATACTTCACTTTGACGATTGGAATAACGTTCGAGATTTATGTTATTCGATGCCACAACATTTATTTCATTTATTATTGGTCGTTTTTTTTGTCTTTTTATCAAACTTAAATTAAATCAAATTTTCCAATCGTTATACCGATGAAAAAAGAAAATGTTTTTTTTTTCGATCTCGAGAAAAAATACAATTTTGCGAGTCTAGTTTTATTTTCGATTTTTCTTTCTGTTTTTTTTTTAATTCAATTACTTTTGTTTTTTCGATTTCCGATTTTCATCGTCAATTAACTTCGTGATTCACGATAATCGCATTTGCAATCGTCGTCGCATTTCCATGATTTTGATAATTCAAAATCGCAAAATTTTTTCGTTCTTCGTCCACCGCCGTGTGACGCGTATGTAATCAATCCGTTGCTGATAACGGCGTAGGGCATTGGATCGCGCGAGGTCGTTAAACAATCGGCAGCCCAAGACCCATCGGTTCGCAATACGACACCGCCGGATCTGTGACCCATCGTGCACGACATATCGTCCAAATTATTTTTCAACGCCGCCGTCGGTTCGTAAAAACGTTCCGACACATCGTCGACAATACGACGTGCCAAACCCATTTTGATAATGGATTCGCCGTGACCCGTCAGCGAACAACCGGATCGTTCGTTGGCAAAAGTTCCGCATCCCATGAGTCCCGAGTCACCGACTCGTCCCAACATTTTTCTCCAAGTACCGCCGCTCGATGTTCCAGCGACGATGGAACGTCCGTCCCAAGCTACGCATCCGGTGGCTCCGTGGCTAACGCCTATAGCCGAATTTTTGTATCTCGTATCAACATTTTTTTATCGAAAAATATGAGCGATTCCACGTGACTTCAGCCACTAAAAAAAAAAATTTCCACAAATAATTTTTCTAAATTATTTGTGGAAATTTTTTTTTTTTTTTTGAGTGGCTGAAGTCACGTGGAATCGCTCATATATAGACGACAAATCGGTAATTTTACAACTGACACATATTTTTGTTTTTTTTCTGTTAATTTCGATAAAAAGTTGAAATTTTTGTTAATTTTTTTGTTGTTTCGCATTAAAACGATGTGTTGTTCGTACGTGAGGCTTTTGACTTTTACGTACGATGATTCGTTGAATTTTTTCGTTTTGTTTCAGAAACAACGAGCAAAAAAATGCAATCGAATTTAAATTAATTTGCGAATTTATCAAAAACCGAAATCGATAATCTTCGTTCGTTTTAAGCAAAATTTTGATTGATTTTTGCATCGTATATAAACTATGTGTTCATAAGTGATGGCTTTTGACTTTTACGTTTAAAGATTCGTTGCATTTTTTTGTTTGTTTGTTTTGTTTCAAGAAACAATTCGCAAATAAGATCGATGGAATTAAAATTGATCTGCGAAGTCACCAGAAACACAATACTTCATAACTCTAACTCATGTAGATAATACATTTTTTCGAATTTTCATTTCAGTATCAACCATCCGCCCAAAATTTTGCACGCAGAATGATATTTTGAAAAAAAAAAAAAATTTGACCGCGCAAGTGTGCTCTTATTAATTATTACAACGTATCCTATTGTCAGAAATTACAATGATTAGATGAAAAAAAAACTGTTTGTGTGCATAAATACACAGACGTTAAAAACTTTTTTTTTTCATCTTCAAAATAAACAACTATTAATTGGCTCGCAAAAAAATGACAAACTTGGGCATAATTTTAGTGCCTCAAGGGTGGTGGTTATGTTCCTCATATAAATTGTAGTTCTATGGGCGGTAAAACACTAGTTTCATAATCTGCATCGTTACTCTTCAATATCTCGTCGTTATCGGACGATCGTTGATCGTCGAAATATCCCTCGACGGGCGGATATTTCGTTTTCCCGGAAAAATAAGCCGCCGGTGAGATCATAGTTCCTCGCGACGAACAATTAATACCCGCGGATTTGGCCAATCTATTGGCTCCTTCGGCCGTCACTATGGTGTTTGGAAATTTTTCCATCGTGTAACGCGCTAAGGTTATCGGATGTTCCACGTTTCTCACAGCCACCACGGAGCCGCATTCGCGTTTTTTACCGTTCATCATACACGCATCCATTTCCACGTAACCTGTTACAATTTTCTTAACGATTTAATTTTTCGTCATTTCATAATTTTTTTTTTGTTTTTGGTAATTTTGCAGTATCACGGCTTTTCTAAAATTTTGTGATTTCTGGACATTTTTTTTCGCGAGAGTGTGCATTCTATATTCGGGTTAAAGAATCCGATGTGGGAGGTGAGAAAATCATAATAGGAACACTTTTTTTCAAAGTTTTTTCAATTTTTTTTTTTCCGGAAAATGGACAGCTACTCTGGTTTTCGCAAAAAACATTACGTAGCATCGCTTCCGCGTTCTACATCAATTTTTTAAAATGTTTTACATTATTGTTAATTAAAGAATGAACAAAAATAAAAACATTTAAAAATAAAAATAAAAATGAATAAATAAAAAAAACTAATCCAACACTTGACCCAACCCCTATATATATGCACATGAAATTACTCGGACCAGTGTACTCCAGAATACATTCCAATCTTACAAAAATCGAAGTTGCGAAAAAAAAGGAAAAAATCGAAAAAAAAAACGTTTTCGAAAAAATGTTTCCACTATGATTTTCTCACGTCCCCCATCCGATTCTTCAACCAGAGGACAAAATGAACCATCTTCAAAAATAAAAACTCCAAAAAACTGTGAAATTCGGAAAAGCCGTGATATTATATTATTTATTTATTTATTTATTTATTTTTTAATATTGTTTATTTTTTAATAATTTCATTGTTTTTCGCTAGGTACCTTCGTTATTAACGAGAGAACCGTAACCGCAATTGAAGAATTCGTCATTCTCGAGCCACCACAATGCCGTCTCGACGGCGTCTGTCGCTGTACAGCCGTTCAGGATTTTCCGATATGCGAGACACGCGGATGTTCTGCATGCCTCGACCATCTCGACGAATACAGAATTTACGGAGTACTCCGGTCCAATACCACCGTGCACTATCACACAAGGCTCGGATGTTTCGTCGGGCAGCTCATTCGACTTCTTCACCGCTTCGTTCCTCGACGAATCCATTTTCGACCATTGTCCAAATTACGTTGTTAATTTACGTTTTTTTTTCACCCTCGAATTACGAAGCTTTTTTTCAAAAACTTTTTTAACCCATATTATTGTTATTATTATTATTGTTTTTTTCAGAGTCAATTTTATACTCGTCAAATTGACAGATCGCGAATTTGTTTTTTTTTTTTAATATCGTATCGCGGGACAACCGCGATGAGAACTGATAATTTCGTTAACTCGACGAACGTCGATGTTTATTATTCGATGAACTTTCGAAAAGTTGCGATGAATTTTTTGATTTTTTAAAATTAAATTTCTTATGAACTTTCTAAAAGTTGCGATGATTTTTTTATTTCTTTATTTTTATTTGTTATGAATTTTCCAAAAGTTGCGATGAATTTTTTGTTTTTTTATCTTTATTTGTTATGAACTTCCCAAAAGTTGCGATGAATTTCTTATTTCTTTATTTTTATTTTTTATGAAATTTCTAAAAGTTGCGATGAATTTTTTTTTTAATTAAAATTTTTTTTCACTCATCCGACTCGTGGATGTTTGTGAGGAATCGATCGTTAAATTTCCGGGGACGAATTTTATACAGAAAAATATGTTTATATGTTTTTATGACCAATTTACGTAATTCATTATTTTACAATGAATTGAAATATTTAATAAATTCGGTAAAATTAATTATCATTCGGTCTGAAAAGTATTCGAAATACATTTTCATTGAATGGCTGAGGGTCCAAATAACGTGGCGTACCTGTTAATTTTTTCAATCACCCGACTGATCTCGTATTCGGTTAGTCCGTCGAGTCCAAACAATATCTTCATTACGACGATTATAAAAGCCATGACTCTGCCTTCGTAATTCGGAAACAACGATGTTTTCGTGTTCAAAATCATTTTCGGTGGTGCCATCGCCATCATTCGTTCGGCATAATTCATTACTCCTTCTGCGACAAATACCCACATGACATGTAAAATAATTCTTCGATTATCAATACCGTTATCTTGGAACACAAATACTTTGGAACCGAAAAAAAAAAAAAAAACGTTGAAAAAAATGTTTTCACGTACTCGGTAGCTGCAACTCGATGCAATAACGTTCGAGTATCATCGCGTAATCGGGATCTCTCGTTTCCCAAACTTCGAGAAATTTTGCCAAACTCGCGACGGTTCGTCTCATTCCTTTGTGCGTTATCTCTTTGGTCTGATGCAACAAATTTGTTTCGCTCTTGGTCAGTGTTACTTCCGGAGGAAGCAAGTGATCCAACTTGTAATACGACAAATGGCCTTCCCTGCCGAACCTTTGGGTGCAATTTAAAATTATTGAAAAATTAATTCTACCGAATTTGGCAACCGATAAATCAAGTAAATTAAATTGTTTTTTATAATTTTACGTGAAAAAATCGATGGAATTATCGGTACCTCAGCATGTCTGCGAGATGTATACGTTCGTCGTGTACACGAAGAGCGAGATAAATCAGTGCCCATAATTTCATGGGCGTTATAGTTTGAGGTCCAATTTTGTACTGCGTCGTAACGTGATTGTTGCGATATTTCAATCGTTGAAGTCGAGGCAATTTCATCGAGAGCACACGTACCTTCGCGGTTTCACGCTTGGCTTCTTTGTTGAATCGTAAACTGTGACGTTTCAATCAAGCCGATTTTATTACGAGCATGGTGGTGGGTTTAAAAAAATTTATATGGATATATATATACTTTGGGGTGTGTTAAAAGAGAGCTCGGGTCTTTCGATTCTTATGGCGACTCTCACATTTGAAAAAGATACCACCAGGAGACATCTGTAAAAATTCGAGTAAAATCGGACTATATTCAGAGGTTCCGCTTTCAAGAATTCGATTTTGCATTCGATTAACACGTGAACATTAATTTTTTTGCAGTTACCATTTATTTTTAAGGTAAATAAAAAATTCCGGGGATCGAAAGTAAGTGCAAAACATGGTATTAAGGTCACTTGAAGTAGGGATATTTTTTGTTTTGCAATAAGCGAAAAGTTAAAAAAATAGTTCTTAGTTTTTATTGATTTTTGGCGGAAAGAAAGTTGATAATTGTTTTTCCCATTCTAAGTTACTTTAATATTACGTATTGCACTTACTTTTCATCCCCGGAATTTTCTTATTTATGGTAGAAAGAAAATTGCAACTGAAAAAGACATTTTTTTTTACTCGTTAATCAAAGGCTAGATCGAATTCGTGAAAGCGGAACCTCTAAATATACTCCGATTGGGGTAAAATTTTGACAGATGTTTCCTGATAGCATCTGTATGAAATGTAGAAGTCGCCGGGAGAATTGTAAAACCTCGTCGCTTTTAAACACACCCAAATGAACATTCGTTGAAATGTAAATCTCACTTGTCGTCCGTTTGTGCGGATGATCTACCGGCACTCGATTGTACACTGTGCAAGCTTTGATTCATCACGCTCAACGCATCGCCCTCGGAGCTATCTTGAGACTGAACGAATCGCTCGTATTCCGCTTCGACCAAACGTTTCTGCAAATTCGTTCCATTTCAATGCAATTTCATCGTCCACTCCAATCTTTCACGTTACATTGATAAATTTTACAAACCTTCTGCTTATTTATGTCTCGATTAGAGCTACCCTCGCTTATTACACCCGAAATGACGGACGATGCACTCGTACCACTGCCTGCACCTTTTCTCCTGTGCTTTTTGCGCTGAGCTATTTTTCCATAAATTATTTCGGCGTCTCTGCGATGGAAAATTCGTTTGCCATGAAAACAAATTTTTCTATGATAAACCATTTTTTTAAACGATTGTAAGGCAATTACCTCACCTCTTGTGAAAATTTCTCGCCAACTTTGGGATGTTTCTTTTTGTGGTGGAAGTGAATGCTACTTCGATTTTTTTCAAATAATACGCCCATAATTGCAAAACGGTCATTCTTATGTCGGACGATGCTCCGAGCTCGACGATCTCGTTGGTCAGTCCTATTAAAATAAAATTGTACTGCTCCCAAGTTGTCCATCCCAGCTTTTGCTCTGTAAACGTGAAATTCCCATGATATCCCAAAAAAATACGTTCCATTTTCTACGATAATGTCCAGATTCTTCTTTCAGTTCGATCGCAATCGATATTTTCACACGTCTTACCCGATACGCTTGACTTGTCCTGACGTATTCGACTCTTTCTCAGCCTGGTAGTTGTATCGATTCTCACATCTAAAATTTCTTCTCGAATATCCTAGAAGAAATTTTGAAGCTGAACCAAGTTCTCAAAACATCTAAACAGAGTAGGTACAATAATAAATGAATCGTCTTACCTCGTTCTGCGTCTGACATTCTTTGCAGAAATAAAAACCAGCTTCGGTATAAAATTCTGTACCACCGCAAACCACACACTTTGGCATTTTTGTTGTTCAAATGTTTTATCCACCGAGAATAATATTTTTTTCTGAATATCCAAAAATGAAAGGCTAGGAATTGAGCAAATTAATATCAACGTTTGTGAAGTAAAACGTTTTTTTTACAAATTTATTGAAAAAATGTTTGAAAATGAATTGATAATTCGAGAATTTTCAATTGCGAATAATGATGTGGAACAGATTCGTGACGAACAAACGGTGTTAAAGTCATCGATGATAATCGACGATTGTTGACGATTGTTCGCAACCTCTGCCGTGCTCGGCAGCTGACAATACCCACGTGTTTGTTTCGACAATCACACCGTCGTGTCGAAAATAACCGAATATTTACGAGGCATCGTTGGATTTTCACTGGTTAGCTCGAAAATAGTTTGCGCTGATTGGCCACAGCTGGTCAACGGTCGGTTTCGAACCAATCACCCAACGGTATTGCAGCATAGTCGCTATAGTCATTATTAACTGTACACACTCATACACACTAACATTGCAGCTGCCAAAAGGATTAAGACCGGCGCTCTCAGTTGCCGCGCTAACGTTACGAAATTTTGAGGTTATAAGACGCGCCTATCCGATATTCCCAGTGATGATGCCTGTTATAAAAAACCGGGTAAATGCGATTACGAAGTGAATACACGATTCCAGTCGATAATAATCTTGAAAATTTGTCAAAATGGATCAACAACAATGCACCAAAGAGAATTTGGATCAATCCATTGGGCTGCTGAGCCAGGAGAACGCTCAACGGAAATCATTTTTGAGGTTAAGCACGAAGGGTTCTACTCCGAGAAGAATTTCTCTGCAACAGGGCTATCCCTCGAGACAGAACGTGGACGATGGTGTTCGTACCAACGACATAACAAGCCCCATGATGATGAGTCGATTCGATCAAAGCACCAAACCGCTCAAACACGAGTTATCGGACTTCGACAATTCCATTACCATCTATGCCTGTAAGAAGATTCAACCGATTCAACGACTTTTAGGACACGCCCGATGAATTTGCCTATTTTCCTTTTTTTTTTCCATATAAAATGTATTGCGAGGTGATTCGATATTTTGTATTTACAGCCGATAGATTGTCAAGGTCGTTTCGTCCGATGCAGCACGAAGTGAGAGACATAACGTTGACTTCGGAAAGAAACGATTTGAGTCTGAGGGAAATGATGGAGGACAGCATGTCGACCGGACTTATTTTGAAATCGGACAGACCTTGGCGAAAAGCGGCGACCAAATTGTATCACGAATTTTTGGAAATCGTACAGGCGCATTCCACCGAGCCTCAGATATTCGATACGATAGCCGATTTTATACAAAATTGCACGGATACTCTGGAGATGATGAGAGGTAACGATTTTGCCAATGATTTCTCGTCCAACGATCCATCTTTGATGATTGGCACGATCTTACAATATATTTTTTTTTTCAGGTATGCAATCCAAGGTGGATAACTCAGAACTGACGGAGGAAGAAATAAGTTTGGAGAACGAGAGAAACACTTGGCGATTGGTTTACTGTCTGTACCAAAATCGTCTGAGATCCATGCCCAATTATTCCACTAAAATGGAAACCGACGGTAGCGCCAATCTTTCGGAAAAGGATGTCATCGATAATTTGTTGAAAAACGATTGTTCGGTCAGGGAGTATCAATTGATCATCGATTGGTTGGAAAAAAATGCCGTCGATCAGGCCGACAGACTTCCGAAGATCGAACATTTCACTGACAAAACCGTTGCCTGGGAAAACACGTTGCATCAGTTGCAGACCTGTCAGGGTGGAATTGTGTTTGGTTCGTCCAGACCCCTCGTCACTTGTCTGGACCCCGATGCTCCTGTTCGCGAGGGCAAACCGCTTCACGACCTCGACAAGGAAGACGACGCGAGACTGGAAAAACGAATGTTCTTCGAGGTTCGTGCATTATCATTGTTCATCGCTATTAATCGATTATTCTTGCTCAGTTTCCACTTCTGTGTCGTTCGAACAGGTTCGTTGCGGTCGGCTTCAGCGAGCTCAGGAGCTCGCAGTGCACTGCGGACAACCATGGCGCGCGGCTTGTCTTTTAGGATGGAGACCCCATCACGATCCGAACTACACGAATCCTCTGACAGACACGAAACTGCCGATAGAAGGAAATCCAAACCGCAGTCTGTGGAAATTATCCGCTTGGCATATTTCCGAAGACAATCGCATTGGTTAGTTGATTTTTATTTTTTTAACGTTTTTGGCCTCTTTTTGGCCGTTAAAATGACAGGATTAGAGAATAAAATAAGGTGGGGAGAAAAAAAAAACAATTTTTGACGACTAAAATAAAACAACCAGGAATCTTCCGGTTAAATGTCTATTTATCTTTGACAAATTCAACACACACAACTCAACACAAAAAAAAATCAACACAAACATCATTAACACACATAGACATTAGCACAAAACAATCACAATCAACATTGATTACTAACAGTCCATTCGGAAATAACGCAAAGAATGAGAATAAATAGAAAAATGAAAAATTTTCTCGATTCAGGACAATACTACAGAGCGGTGTACGCCAGTCTGTGCGGCAATCTTCAGCAGCTCGTGCCGGTAGCAAATTCCTGGCAGGACGAGTTGTGGGCATACACGAAGTGTCTCATGGACATAGAAGTCGAGACCGAGGTACGCGGAACAATGGCGAAGAATTACATTCCGATGCCCGATGATTATTGGAAATCCAAGAAGTCACTGGATCAAGTATTCACGGATCTTCAAGCGTCGAAGAATCCGCTGATTCGCGCCCAAGCCAGCAAACCCGATCATTTGATACAAAAATATTTGATTCTCGATCAAATGCCAAAACTCATGAAACAAATCGAAACCTGGATCGATTGTGAAAATTGTGATCCTCAATTTTTACGATTTCTCGCTCATTTGATTATTTTTCTTCGTCAAATCGGCAAAGACGACAACGACAAGATCGGCGACAAAGTTCTTTTGGCATACGTTCGGGTTCTCATCGACATCGGCGATCCCACACTCGTTGCGTTTTACACAGCGACGTTGCCGCAAAACGATCAGATAACGAATTACGCTCGTTATTTGGAGACCGTAAAGGATTACGCCGATCGCAAACGTTGCTTGTCCGCGGCTGAGGATGCGAATTTGAACGTCGAAGCGATCACGAAACTCGTCGTTGAGAATATACGTCAGAAGAACGTGGGTGTCGAACCGAATTACGATTTGACGGGAAAACTCACGGATTCCGATATCGAGAAAATCGACGCTCTCGACTGGGTCACGTTTTATCATAGTCAACGGGAGGAAGCTCTTTGGCAGGGCAACGCGCTTATTCGATATTTTCTCATGTGCGAGAAGGTCGACGCTGCTCGCAAAGCATTCAATAAGGTGAGAATCGACCGATTGAATCGTCAATTTGTTTTGCTCGACCGACATAGAAAGCTCTGTGCGACGGTCCGATAATTTCTTTGTCAGAATTTTCATGTCAACGTGTTGAAAAAAAATGTCCGAAAATATTCTGAAATCACATTTTCACGATTTAACGATTTTTTAACGATCTGTCGGGGCTTCGAAATTCCGAACGAGCAACATTTCCCAACTTTCGAGCTTTCCCACGGGTTAATTATCAAAGTTGGATATGTGCCGTCGCGGACTTTTTTGTGGGAAATTCAATTCTCTACAACATTGTTTATATGAAATTTTGGTCTATATAGCGTTGTCTATCCAGTGTTTGGACGGAAAGGTAAAAACAAGTCTATCAATGTGATTTTCACCTTCCCGTCCAAAATCTGGATAAACAACGCTTCATAGACCAAAAGTTCACATAAACAATGTTGTAGAGAATTGAATTTCCTATGAAAAAGTCAGCGACGGCATTTATCCAACTTTGATAAGTAACGCGTGGGAAAGCTCGAAAGTCGGGACACATTAAAAAACCGCGCTAACTGGCGTTCGGAATATTGTACATTTTTTTTTTTCGTAGATTCCATCCGATTCGATCGAATTGATAATGACGGAGCATCCGTCTTTGGAAGACACTTTGGCGACGTTGATGATGACCAACGATCTAACGAAAAAAGCTTCATCAGCGATTCGCGAGTATCTCTGTTACAAAGCTTACCTGGACGCTCAGGAAGGTTTTCAGGAGTGGTTCTCGCACTTTCATCAGGGCAAACCCGTTCCCCTCGAGGATTTGCCGTCCTACGCCACATTCACGGAAAAGGTTGCTTACGATCACAAAAAAGCCCAATACAATTCGGAGCTGGAACGTTGGAAGTGCACGATGCAACATCATACGAAGGTAACGAGATGGTCATCCAATGGTAAAAAATTGTTCGGAAAGTTCCACCCGATGGAATAAACGATATTGTCGTGATTTTAATAAACAAAAACACTCTTTACACTCTAGAAAAAAAAAATAGTTGATAACGACAAATATCAAAGTATAAAAAAAACAAGATAATGGTAATTGAAAAAAATTAAATTAAAGCAGGCTGAAGGGCCCTCGGTCGATGGCCTATTGGCAATTATAAATGCAATTTCTGTAATTTCCATCAGTTCCATTTTTTCGTTCTAGATATGTATATGTTTATAGAAAAAAATGGTACTAATGGAAATTACTGAAACATATTACCAATAAATAAATTTACTATTATAATTTAAATAATAATTTGAAAAAACTATTTGCCATTGCAGGCTGTAAAACAATTGCTCTTCAATGTGCTACTGTTTCCGGACGGTGGTTGGCTCGTCGATTCGTTGAACGGCAAAACCGACGACGAAGAAACGAATTCGGAAGGACCTGTGAGAAAGTTGAAATTGGACAGAGTTCGACGTTTTTGCATTCCAAAGATAACTCTTCTGCTGATGAACGTTATGTCGGAGATGAACGAACACGCAAATTGCGTTCAACTCGCGGACACACTGGCCTCGGAACAGTATCAATTGTACAAGGTGTTCTCCGAGGAACAGTTGCGCGAGGTATTCCGCAAAATTTGCGAATCGTCGGTCGCGTTGATGGACCAAAATAAGGATCCCTGGGGCTATCCTAAATGATGAAAATAAAAAAAAAGAAAATTGTTCGAAATTGCGAAATAAAAAAAAATTTCCGTGTAAATCCGAAAACGAAATGAAAGATGAATTTGAAAAAAGTTGTCGAGAACGAAACGAGGAGATTGTCCATTCGAAGGTCGTGATTTTTGTTTTGTGTTTTTTAAACATTTGTTGTTGATTTTTTTTTTTTTTTTTTCATATGGCTTCCTTACAAAACCAGTTTATTGTCAACCACACGAAGTGAATATAAAATTTGATACAATGTTCAATAATTAATAATCATAATGCGTTATCGAATTACGTCGTAATTAAAACGTGAACGTTCGTTTTCGGTTAATCGTCGAGATCGTTTTTCGCGCACCGATCGATCGATCGCGAATACAATAAATTGTCGGTCGAACATTCGGAAACGCGAGACGAGAGGACGATCGTTTATGGCCGAAGTTTGGATCAAAAATTGATTACTCGGAGCGGAAGGGGAAGGGGGTGGGGGGGAAGGGTAATGAAAGGAAGGCGAGGGATATACATAGTTTTGTTTAAATTTATAAATGATCGAATAAACGAAGTGATAAAACGAAAAATCAAACATTTGCGTATTGCGTTTCGTGGGTTTGGGTACGATCAAGTCCCTTCGATACAAGATGGCCGAGAATACACGATCGAAGATTTTTTTAACATCTTCGAATGAATTTTTTTTTCTTTTTTCCTTTTTTTTTTCGTGGAACAAGATTCACATTCGCGATACGACGGTTAAAAATAGCGGGTAAGTAAAATGTTGTTTTTTTTTGCTTATTACATTGTTTTCATCAATAAAAACGACTTTGTGCGGAGGTGTGTTGTATCGATAGAACGACTATCGACGCAATATTCAAAACGATATGAATTTTCTAACGCTCGCTTCTTTTTTTTGTTTTTTCTTCGCTGCTTTTTTTATGTTGCGATCCGAGCAAGCGCGTCGTCATCTACTTATACGTATATATATTTATTTATAGTTTACCAATTAGATGGCGTAGATGTGGTACACGATATTTTGAAATTGCGGCCTATCGGGATCGACATTCGACAGCGCAACGGGAACCGATATGTCAATAGTTACAATTGTAAAGATTTTTTGTTTTTTTTTTCTTTCTTCACTCATTTTTTTTATCTCGTTCTGGTTTTCTTTTTCTGTTTTTTTTTTTGTCTTTCTTTCTCAAGATTTTTTCGAACCGTTTGAGACGAGAATCAAAGATTCCGGCATAAGCTTTGCGTTTCATTGACCGAGCATGCAACAATCATTGACCGTCTCAATTCGCATCAACGAATATTTCATTCGGCATCGATCATGCACGCTTGCGAATATTTAATTACTTTTTTTTTTTGTGTTTCAATCGCCGGTCTTGATAATTTTGCGATAATCTTTATAATGACTTTCACTTGCTCGTAATTATGTTCGCAATCTGTGAAATTGGGTTTTTGTTTTCTTTCTTAATTTTCCGAACGATTGGGAAAAAAAATTATTTCGAGTGATGAATGTGAAAACGCATAAAATTCTCCGATCGTCGATTGAGTTTGTTTTCGCAATTATCGCGACCGTTGAATGTTTTTTTTTAATGAAAAAAATGATAATTTGTACTCTATGCGAGAAAAAAAAATTAAATTGAATTAGAAAATAAAAATAAAAATATTGCGTTGTAGAACAAGTACATTGGAAAAATTAATCGACATTGTTTCTGAAAGTCATTCAGATTATCGCAAACCGGCGGACTTTACTTATAAATCTACGACAATACGATATAGCTCTTTCTTCTCAAGTTTCATTTATTTAAGATATAATTTGTATTGTTATCGTGAAATGTATCATTGACTTTGAAACTCGTTGGAGCATTTCAATATCACTCGAATTTTTTTTTTTTAATTTATTTATTTATTTATTTTTGTTTATTATTGTCTATTCCGGATGAATGGCCGTCGAATTTTATCATCGGCGATGACCGATTCGATTTCGCCGGTGAGCGATAACGTGTCTCTTTTTTTTTTGTCTTTTCTTTTCTTCTTCCTTCGGTATTTTTTTTTTCAAATGTTTGTAATTATTTTTCTTTTTTAACTCTAACACGCAAACGTTGAAAAGAAATGGTTGACAATGTTGATTATGATCTATTAGTGAGAGTTTTGATATTTAGTCGAAGATTTACCGCATATTTATAATTATTCGATTCGCAAGATTCTTTTTTTTTTTTTTGTCGATTACGAATTTTCGATATTCAGTTTTGTTCGTTCAAAATTGCGAACTAACGATACTTTCGATAGTTCGAAAATTGTGTGATTGACGAACAGTCGTCCAGGTTTTGAAAAATCGTTTTCGCAAAAAAAAAAAATAATAATAATAACAATGAAACAATTGTACAGTGATGTATACAATATTCGTCATCGATATACATGTACGTACGTGATAATTGTCTACCGTTCTATAAACTCCTCGTTTTCAATCGCAGAAGGAGATTTCACATATTCCATTCGTTCGTTTTATATATTTTCTTTGTATTATTTTATTTATTCATTTTATTTTTCTTTCTTAATTCTTTCAAATTCACTATATGGATGAAAAAAAATGAAGAAATGCAATTTGTTGTTGTTGTTTTTTTCCCCATTCAAATGGACTAAAACAATGGGATCGATAACGCTTTCCCAAGCGGCCCGTCTGATATTACTAACGACAAAACTTTCAGATCATAAATTTATTCATCTTTACTTTCTTTCATTATTTATACAATGACGAAATTTATTTTGTTTCTTCTTTTCCTCCCTCATTATTTTCAACTTCGTGTTAACTTTCTTCGTCTTTACTTTCATCGTTTTTTTTGTTTTTTTTTGTTCCGTATATACTTTCATAGATTTGAAATTTGCAATGAGCTGTTTTCTACGTTTCAAACACTTTATACAATTACAAGCTAAATTTCAATAGTCCCCTCGATACTTTCATCAGTTGCTCATACAAATTGCAATAAATTCTTCTTTCCTTTCGTCATCAACTTTCAAACCCTCAATTAATCGATTCACGTACATGCTCTTTCTCGCTCACAATCCATTCGTGTGTTTATTGTTACTTTTTATTTTGTTCAATCTTTTTTGTTTTTTTTTTTCTTTTAATTTTTCTTTTGCGCTTTAATATTTCTGTGACTTTCGGCAAAAATTACCGTCTGATGTGTACATATGTACATTGTGGACAGTTATATCGTAATAATACAGAAGATGCAAAGATGTTGAATCGCTGAATTATACAAACCGGAGATACACGCATTATCCGATACACACAATAATATTTTTTTTTTTTCCAACCGTTGTAACGATTTACGATTTAGTCGATTCAATCGGCAGACATTAACGTCGAGCGATATTTTTCTTTTTTTTTTCTTCTTCTTCTTTTCGTTACACATTATATCGTAAGATGTAGCAACAACGACAACAAAAATAATGATAATTGTTGTCTTAACGTTTAACTTATTAATCCTGTCTTTTCTTAAGAAGCTGACAACGCTGGACGCTGTCGAAGCTGTACCGCGAAAAAAAAAATTGGGGATAACAATTATTATATATTTATATATATATATATATATATACATTTATCGGATTAGAGAAAAAAAGAGCAGAAAATATCGATGAAGGTTCGGTGAATCACACTTCCGACGATTTAGCGGATGTGAAAAATTTATCGTCAGTATTGTTGATCGAAGATGTCAATGTTGTTCCTCAAATAAATTCTTGAACGTCACAGAGACTGCATAATTTTTTCTATTTTACGTGAAAATTTTTGGATGATGATGAAAAACATGGTTAATGTTGAATTTACCGATTATCATGTTATAACTGTTGACCAAATAATTCTATTGAAGGGGCATATACACCTAGAAATCAATTTTAAAAAAATTTCGCTTGTCGAAAGATTGACTGTAAAAAAATATTTAGTTGAATTATTATTAAAACATTGTGAAAATGTTGACGTTTTGTCTCGTGGACCATTCGACAGATTTTGTTCAAATTTACGAGGTGTAGTTAAAAAAAAAATTTTTTCAGTAAATGACGAGACGTTTTCTTCCTTTTTGATAATTCCTTTCCAAATTCGAAACGGAAAAATCGCAGATGCGGACTACGTGTGTTATAAAAAAAAAAAAGAAAAAAAACGTATTTTGAAATGATGCATGTATATATAGCAATTGTTCGCGAACGAGGATACAGCCCTTGATTTGCGACGAACGTCCAGATTGTCTCGCGACGTACAATTATTGTCTTGTTCACAGAAGTAGGAGATTCATCCGCTTACGTACTAAATTAATTACAATTACGCATAGATATTGATAAATCGTGTGCATATGCATACGATACACACGCACATATCTATTACCGAGTACAGTTTGTCCTTGTAATAATGTTGAAAAATAAAAATAATAATAAAAATAAAAAAATAAGGACAATCTGAAGTCGGTTAGCCCTGGCACTCCATACCTCTTATTGTCTCGAATTGCCTATCGAGTGCGATATATTGTCCTGCTGATAAATCACGACATTCACATAACGAATTATCATAAATGCGTATTTTTTTGATATTTTTTTTTTTTCAATCGTTTTATTTCCATGAATTATTTTCTAATTTTTTTGTTGTTTTTAATTTTTTCTGCACGTCTCTTTATTGTCTCACTTATACGTAATTACGTAGCTATACGCACCCCGCGAACTAATTTCCCTTCGTTGATACACAAGCACGTTGAGCTCTCTCATTCTTCGATCGTTCGCGTCGATGAGAAAAAAAAAATAATTTCAAAAAATTCCAGGGAAGATGAGAGAGAGAGGAAAAAAATTGATCGTAAGTGATTGAAAAATTAATTGAAGAGAGACAAAACAAAATAAAGAGAGGGAGAGAGAAAAATTAATCATGAGTGATTAGAAAATTAAAGACAGAAGAAAAAAAAATAATCATAAGTCATTAAAAAATTAAAGAGAGAGAGAGAGATAAAAAAATCAATCATAAGTGATTAATGAATTAAAAATAAGTCGATAACTTTGATGATTTTTTTTCGTCCCCGTGGACTCGTGATTGAGAAATTATTGAAAAAAAAAAATAATAAAAAAAAATTCCTCGGGAAACTCGGATGTTTGATTTTTACGGCTCAAGATTTCAAACTAGATCTATATGATCCCAGATGCACGTATTTGATCCTGTTTTTTTCGATACCCTTCACGATTTGTCGATCACAAATGGTTTTCTGTTTTGTCCGACCCGCCTCGAAAACGCGTCATTTCATGCCTGCGAAGCGGGCGTAAAGTGACCGATTTCAGCCCGTGCATAAAATGAGCTTTTTCGAGGGAGGTCGATCGAAAAATATCGTGTGTAAACACTCGTCGAAATTCCCTTCTTCACGTCCTCGATAAACCATGTACTATTTGCTTCGTTCTAGTGATTATGTATTTCGCTGATTTCTTGGTTGCACTTTTTTACAATCAGCTTCATCGCATTGTTTCGTTCGTTCATTATTCATTCATATTTGTTTGTTACATTTTTCTTTTGTTTCCATTTACTTTCGATATCCATGTGTCGTCGATGGACACAAACTCCGGTTTTTGTAAACACTTTCAACAACCTTCTGTTTGGATTTAAAAAAAAAAAAAAAAAGCCACCCTCGCAAAAACCAACTATAAAAATTTATCTCACGTTCTTATGTTTTTCTTATTATCTCATGTTTTCCAAGGTTCAGCAGCGACGTAGTTTTGTTAAAAAATATACAGATAGCTTTTCGTAATCCGAACTTTCCGTCCGTAAAAAAAAAAAAAAACAGAAAAAAATATATTTTATCCACGGTACATGCGAAAATACATTTCAAATGTCTACCACAGTGAAATTTCGACGTATTCTCAATTTTTCATGTGCTCAAATATATTGTTAAAAAAAAATTATAATCGAAAAAAAATCCAAATTAGTTTTTCGCTTTATCCACGTAGGTATATATATGTGTATAGTACAAAAAAAAACAACAAAATAACAGATTCATCGTGGAAAAATCCATTGACAAAAACGAATATTCAAAAATGTAAAAATAATCGTCCATTGCAATCTACATTTGATCAATTTAAAATTTGTATTACTAACTTGCAAAGTCAGGAACTAATGCGAACAATTTATTTCCCAATATATAGATAGATTATATAATGGGACTGAAAAAATATGACATTCGAATCAAGCGTTAATTTCGATTTAACAAGATTCAGATTAATTTTTCAGTTATTATTCGTCATTCGACTGTTTAGTACATTCGTCGTAGACAAGAATCATATTTTCGCACATACGTTTTTTTCTAATTGGACAATTTTTTTCATAAACACAATAATTGCCAAACGGACCTCGCGCTGTTGATGATGAGTCCCGATGATAAATCCGGTTGTACGGATAATCGTCATTTCGTTCACTCGAAAATTAATAAATTGGCAAAAAATAATATTTTTTTTTCTTCTAAATTTTTTTTTCTTTCCCAAAACAACTTCAAATACCTGCACCCAAGGCACGTTTTATACTTTCAATCCGTTCGAAGAAGGTCCGATCTAGTATAATTATGTACACGTTGAAACGTTAAAACGTATACCTTACAGATAATATATATATATATATATTTTTAATTAATTTATTTATTCATTTATTATTATCTTTTTCGTTATTTTAATAATATTTATTGTGTGTTGTATACGTTTTAATGTGCACGATGGATTATTGTGCCTCGAGATCGCAGATATGATACTATCGATCAATCGCGAAACTCTCGACTTTATTATAGCCCCATCGACACGTATTATTGTCAAACAGACAGCATTTATCACGATCATATTGTCGCATACACGATTCCTATTATTAATTGAATTATTATTATTATTATTATTATCATTATTATTATTTTAATTATTACTATTATTATTGTTTTTTTTTTTTTTAATTTCTAATTAAAATATTTTTCAAATCAATGGCTAGATTTGTGCAAAAATTTACATGGGTACTCGTCAACCGTGGACGCGATAATTCGTGCGTGTATCATCGTTTTCTTTTTCATGTATCTCATTTTTTTATTTATCATCATTTCGTCATTGAAGTTTTTTCTATTTTTTAATTTCATCGATTTGATTTAGTTCAAATTTTATTTTTTAAATTCCATTAATAATAGATCTGGAGACTGCTATCACGCACACGGTTCTGAGTACCTTCCCACCCCTCTCACTCAACCTCGTCCGATAAAATTTCACCGTCGTCAAGTCCGCGCCGAATCGCTATTATTATTATTTTTATTTTTTATTTTCACTATTTTAAAATTTTATTTTTATTTTTTTTGTTTTTCAAATTTCAAACCAAATATTATATATCGTGTATATCATCATTCTCCGCCCCCCCCCCTCCCCGATGTATTGTCAGCGTTTTCGAATAGTCATTCATCTCTATATTAATACAATATCCCAGTCCCATTATCTCTGCAAACATTATTGTCGGATTAAACGGTTGAAATAATTAATCCGTTTGTCTAAAAACTTTTTCGCACCATTATTCCCATTATTGTTATTGTCCGTACAGTTTTCTTTTTTATTATTATTATTTTTTTTTAATTTCCATAATTTCACGAACGTTATTGTCAGACTGGAGCTTATTACGATTATAATACGAATTCAGCTCGTCGTTTTAGTCGTCGTTGGACATTATTATACGTGTACGAATTATCATATATATATATATATATATATGGTTTTTTTTTGTCACCAAATATTTTTCATGTTCCGAGTGTACACGCCGTCGAGCCTTTGTCCATGTTTATGAATATATATATATATATATATTCTATTATGTATATGCATATCGCATATATGTATTCGTATTTATATACTATAGAGTATATGCATACAGTACACTTATATATGTATATATATATATTCATAATACAATATGAAATATTAAATCTGATGGCTCTTAAAAATATCTGGCTAATCTCTCACATACACATTATGTCTTACAGGCTAAATACTTTCTTACAACCTTGTATCAGATTTTTTTTTCGTATCGAGCTTTGCGAGGCATATCTCGTTCAACTCTCTCTCTCCCTCTTTTCCAAAAGAGAGTCAAATCTGCATATATATATGTATATATATATATTTAACTCTAGATTTAACCCTCTCTCTCATTTTCTCTCTTTCTCTCTCTCTCTCTCTCTCTCTCTCTCTCTCTCTCTCTCTCTCTCTCTCTCTCTCTCTCTCTCTCTCTCTCTTCTAAAAGAGAGTTAAATAGAGAATCAAATCTGTATATATATAGTATATTTATTTAACTCTCTATTTAACCCTTTCTCTCTCTTTCTCTCTCGTTCACTCGATTATGGAGAATTATGGAGAATTACCCGTGTCAGTTTTACTTACCTGGACTGATTTTGTGTATTCTCGTGATGTGTACGTGCCAGTGCGTGTAGGTTCGATGTACGTAACGTCAATCGGCAGTCGTGCGTTAGATCGATCGTCGTTAACGTTCGCGCAATTGTCGTTACGTCGTTCTGACGCGCGAGTGTGTGGGGGACGGGGGACGGGGGACGGGGAGGAAATATGCGGTAGCGAGCAAAACGTGCGAAAGTTGCGGCACGTCGAGCACGGATTGATTTGTGTGGTACACGATGATCGGATGAGATGAATCGCTAATACGCGATTC
Organism: Diplazon laetatorius; assembly: GCA_963662125.1. NCBI lineage: Eukaryota > Metazoa > Arthropoda > Insecta > Hymenoptera > Ichneumonidae > Diplazon > Diplazon laetatorius. The sequence goes on along the minus strand of OY759157.1, from coordinate 11,706,110 downwards.
ATCTCAAAAACGCCATTTGAACGACGACCATCGTCATCATTATCGTCGGGAGATTCGGTAGCGAAGAAATTTTGGAGCCGCTTATCTCGTCTCTGGGCGACTTGTAGCCTGCGTCCACCACGTGGATCTTCCACCCCAAATTGTTGTGCGTGTAACACTGTAAATAATAATAATAATAATAATAATAATAATAATAATAATAATAATAATAATAATAATAATAATAATAATAATAATAGTAATAATAATAATAATAATAATAATAATAATAATAATAATAATAATAATAATAATAATAATAATAATAATAATAATAATAATAATAATAATAAACGTAAAATTCGTTAATTCAAATGAGCGAATGGTTCGATCAAATTTTTTTCCAACTCGCTCGTCGAATCGCAATCGACGATGCCAACTTTTTCATCTGTTTTTGGATAACTTTTTGTTTAAAAAAAAATTTTTTTACACAATTATATGTTGAGGGTCGATAAATCGATTAATTCTATCACGTCTGTGGGTCTTCAATAATTTTGTACACAGAAAATAATAATAATAATAATGATAATAACAATTCACTTATTGCTATTGGAAAAACACATTGGTCCAGTAGTAACGATAATTTTTCCTAGTCTCAGCTTCGTCGACGATAAATAAAATATTGAATTATTGAGATAGTTATGGATGGATTTTTCATTCAATTATAAATTCAATGAAAAATAATTCACAAATAAATAAATGAATAAATAAATAAATAAACAAATGAATAAACAACTCACTTGATAGTAAACAAGATCCGGAGTGTCCTGAGCGACGGTCCAGACGAGTTTGGCAGGTTCGCCCTGATCGCAATCGAGTCTCAGAGTTTCGAAGAAACTTTCGAACGTCGGAGAATCGGCGCTCATGTCAATGGTCTTGTGGACCCATTCGCAGTAACGTCCGACAGCGGTGGGATACGGATAACCCTCGGAATCGTAACGCACACCGGCGAAAACCTTTTGCTGCATCTGCTGATCCTCGTTTTTCTGACCGTAACCACCCTCTCGGCTGTTGGTTATGTAGAAGGGATGATACCTCGCGGGATTGGACACGTCGTTGCCACCCTCCACCACGAAGGTGTACGTCTGGCCTCGTTCGACCGTTATTTCGGGTATCAAGAGATCGTTCACGTACCAAGCTATTCCCCACGATGGTTCACCTGTGAATAATCATTCAATTGCAATAACAACAACAACGTAATCAGCCGCAGCATCACCAATAATAATTATTTCATGAAGGATAATTTTTTTTTTAATTCTTTGGTTTTTAATCGTGGATAGTGAACGAAGATTGCATCGCCAATAATAATAATAATAACAATGATAATGTTATCATTATCATTATCATTATTATTATTATTATTATTGGTAATGATATCTTCGTTCACTATCTACGATTAAAAGCCAAAGAATAAAAAAAAAAATGCTTCCTCATAAAATAAAATTTTCGTTAACTACGCTAAATAAATTTACCGGTGATTCTGGAGTATCCTCGATCTCCACCGGCCGGACCGATTCTCACGTTGAAACTGTTCTCGCCGATGATGGTGGCTTGAGGCCAGGCCCCGATCTCCGTTCGATCCGGCAGATCGTAAAGCGAATTCGTGCATTCGTGAACGTTTCTCGATGTGAAATCGATTCTTATGTCCTCGTTCGTTTTGTCATAAGCGTTGTGAGAATTGGCTTCGCCACGGGAATTCAAAGGTCCGATAGCCGCTATCACGCTCGTCTCGGTTTCCGGTATAATTTTGTCCTTTTCCGGCTCGTTCGTTCTCATTGGACGACGATACTCCACTGTTTCGATATTTTAAATATTTTTTTCTATTATCATTATTATCATTATTATTATTATTATTTAATTTTATTGTTTTACGACAGCATTGGGATTCGATAAAAAAGTTTTGACAACATTTTCGAGATGCTTTACACATAAGAGTTTGAGCAAAAAGTACGCTAATGAGATAAATCTCGGATTTTGACAACTTAATACCTAAATGGTATGATTTTTTTAATTTATTTTTTTCTATTTTTTAATTCGCTAATATTGTATAATTAGCGATATTCATGAATTTCCACGAAAAACCAATTGTTTCGTCGTTCCTGATGTTACAAAACGATAACTACATCAAATATGAACATGCAACTTGTCACAAATCAATCTCGACCGTTCAAATAATTTTTTTTCAAGGAATTTTTTTATTTCCTTCTTTTAATTTTTTTCAATCTATTTTTGTTGATTTTTCGAAAATTTGCACATTAGGATAATCCCTCGAGTCTCAATGAATAATTCTATTGCACCAAAATAGAAATATCTTTATTCATAGAGTAAATAATAGAATAATAAATAAAAAAATATTTGCATTATCATATAAATTTCAATATTTATTTTTTATTATTTTATTGTATACATAAATGTTCATGTACATAATAAAAAATGTCTCACCCGTAGTAACACCGTTTTTTCTCTGACCGTGTAAGAGAACAACGTCGTTTCGACCGCCCACACGTTCGTCCGGACACACGCCCTTCTGTCCGTCGCACTGAGCGAAATCCGACATGTAATAATCGTCGGCGATGAATTTTTTCGTTTTGGCGTCGTACGCCGCGATCACCACGTCCGCACCCAACATCTTCGCTTCGCCCTCTTGACCGGACAAACCAAAACCCACCCACTGATCCTCCTTCATTCGTGCCGACAAACGTATCTGCACGTCTTCGCCCATAGCTTCCCACTGAACTTGCACCCGACCTTCCATGAGCTCCTTGCAATTGCTCAATTCCAATCGCACGGGTGGAGGTGCTACCGGTGGGCTGCTCGTCTGAAAAAACAATTTTTTTTTTTCGAGTGTTTTTTTTTCATGAAAATTCATTTGTTTTATTCTATTTTTTGTGGAACGACTAGAACGAAGGGCGGGGGGAGGGGGAAGTGGGGTAGGTCAGGGTTTACGTTTGAGAGAATTTAGGGAAGAAAATGTTTGACTATCGAACGATGCTGTTCTGTGAAAAAAAAAATGTTACATAAAAAAATAATTATTGTTCGAAAATATTTTGTTTCGATGAATTTTTTTTTTTCGGGTATTTGAAAGAATTGCGGAAGCACAGACGACGTAAAGGGCTACTCACTGGATTGTACCACCACGGCGGCTGTTCCCAAGAGATCGAGAGATTTATTTATTACATATTTTCATATTTCATTTTATTTCATATTTTGGTTTTTTAAAATTTGTTTTCTAAATTTATTTTTTTGTTAATATTTGCAATGCTTACGGTGATTTTCGTCTGACCAAGGGCCAGAGGAACGTCAATGTCCTTGGGTATCATAACGTGTCCAAAGTTGTGTTTGTGCTGAACGCACCAAACTGATAGCCATTCGATATCGTAGACGGTCAAATTTCCAGGCAGAACGATCTCAATGTCCTCACCCTGATAGCCTCGCAATTTCTTCAGGCTGCGTGAAGGGTCAATGCGAATCGTTATGCAAATTCGTTAATGCCAATTTTTCAATAAATAACACTTTTAATTATTTTTTTTCAAAATAAATTAAATTTTTTAATAAATAACAATTTCATGAGATTCGAAAATTACGAGTGTGTGAATAATTTTCTTCAACAATTTCCACCTTTTTTCATTATTTCAACGTTTTCTTTATGTTCGACACGAAATAGAATATTGGAAACGAAAAAAAAATGCAACGGCGAATCAACAATATATTTATTTTTCTTATAATTGCATTTCAAATATATTCATAATTCTTCAAATTCATAAAAAATTTAATTCCAAGGTAAAAAACAGGCTTAACAACAAAATCTATTAAAGAAAGAAAAATAATTGTAATAATAATAAAATAATCGGATGTGTGTCTACGTTTGAAAAATCTGAAAACAATATCCGAGACGATTGAATTGAATCGAGTTGATAAAATACCTTCCCATTTCGTTGGGCACTTTGATGCCAAGATGATTGGGTTCCGGTCCGTTGCCGACCCAGAAGTAAGCGTCCGGACCCGCACCGTCGTAATGAAGATTCGGTATGTATATAGTTTTGCTGTCCAATATGCTTATGTTGCCGCTGCTTAGACCGTGAGCCAGTCTCGAGAATTCCGGAAGTACCCGAGGCTTGGGTACCTCGAGATCCTTCGGTATGAATACATCGCCGAAATTAACCTGCGAATTATAATAATTCGTAAAAAAAACGAAATACTTAATAACCGATAATACAACTTTTTTTTTTCAAGAATTATCACTTCGTTCGTGTGTACAAGATATACGATATATACATTTATATAGTATAGACTATACACAAATATAGTCTATTTCATTGAAAATAATAATAATAATAATAATAATAATAATAATAATAATAATAATAATAAATTTTTATTCCGACGTCGATACGCTGAAAAAATCAATTTCAAATTAAACAATTAAAAAAAATACCAAAAGACCGATGACCAGACCCGATACATAAATGACGTTTAAAGAATATTTTTTAAAAATGAGTGTTTTCTGTTTGACATTTGACATGCATTTATATGTCAAATAAATGAATACGAAAGTTAAAAGGCGATATATACATATATATACATATATAGTTTATCCATATATAATAATATATATAATTTACTATATATATATTTTTTTCTTGGGATAGCTAACGTAATAATTTGTTGAAGATGGATGTAATGATAAATTTTTGTGTATAATCTCATCCTAAGATGCACATCAGAGGATGGCCCATCGATGATTATCGTATCAGTTATGAAAATACTGGGTAAGCAGGGGTAGAAGGGGGGCGGGGGAGGAAATCGATATGACGTCGTTATCCCCGTAGTTCGAATAGAGCACCGAGGGGGGGCGTTCTTCGTTCTCGGTAGAGCTATACAAACCGCTACTTCTTTCATCAACTTTATTATTATTATTATTATCATTATTTTTTTCTTTTTCTCATCGATAGAGGGAAGAGATTGGTCCATTCATTCTCAGGATCGAGAGTATATATATATATATAGATATATATATATATAATCCCATCGAACGCTTTGCGAACAGGAGAATCGTCTTGAACGATGCTATACGATTGAATTTGCAAAATGTTTCCGTTTTAAACTCGCTCTCGCCCCCTCGCCCCTTGCCCCATTTCGCCGAACCAAGTGGTCTCTCGCATCTTCGGATTTTATCCTCGTGCCTTCTTTCTTCCCGTTGTTGCACTTAACCCGGCGATACCGAGAGATCGGAAAACGGTGAAAAATCGCAGTTTTTTTCCCCGATAATATCGTCGACGTCAAGATTCTCGAGTGATATTGCGAGAAATCAATTTCGACTAAACATTTATCTCCCTCGCTGGCACATATATATATATATATATAACCTACTTCCGGCATTCTTTGGGATAACGGAGATGGAGAATTTATCGTGAAACGCAATGTCCGATGTTTGATCGAGAGCGACAATGAATTGACAAAGTTCCTTGAAACGTGTTTTTTTTTTTCATTCGAAATGAATTGAAGTTAAATTGAAAATTGATATTCATTTATTTTTGTTTTTGTTTTTTCTTTTCTTTCAACTTTTCTTACCCCGAAAAAATATCACATTTTTGATTATCGAAATAATTATTACACACACGCACACACACACACACACACGAATGATTAATTTCTTTTTTTTTAAGTAAATTGTTGATTTCCATTTTCGGCCAATTTTCTATCTTTTGGTTAGTTATTTTTACTTTGCTTGTCGAAACAATGGGGTCACACTGACCCCATGTTCAAACTATTGCCGCATCAACAATATCGTTCCGAACGACCCTCAAAAATCCAGGATATTAGCTCGAACATTTTAGAACGAGCATATAACGAAATTTTTATTTCTATGGCATTTTCAAAATGGTAAAAAAAAAAGTTATTAGCAAAAATCATCAATGCGTGAAAAAACCCTATTTTTTACTGAAAAATCATATCTCATACGATGAAAATTTTTCAAATAACATTTGTTGTGGCTTGAGAAGTTGCGCTTGGGGGTCATTTCGACCCCTAACGACCTCGAAGGGTCGATCATGCCGAAGATTCTACCGAATCAAATGCAATTTTGATCGAATAAATCTGTTTCATTGAATATACAAATGTTTCTTTCGTTTTTTTTTTACGTCCGAGCAGAAGACGAAGGGCGATGGAAGGGAGTCCGTGGATCCTCGTAAATTCGATACCTTTGATCCGGCAGTTGCGCGTGGGTTTGCACGGTGACTCGGCCCACGAGAAAATAACGCCGTTGGGTATTAGGCAAGTGGGGTCCGGGCGGCGAAGGGGAGGGGGGGGGGGGTGGAGCGGATGTCTGCTGTTTCGCACAGCTTCGATAGCGCACACGTCACGTGTTATCCCCCGTCCGATGATAATTCTCCGCTTCTCCAATGCCGATCGAAAAATCCCCCAAAGTATCTCGATTCCCCCCGTTTGCCAGCCCTAAGGTCCTAATAGACGGCCCCTTCATCTCGTAAGCCCCGTTGCGGATTTAGATTTCGCATCGTCGATTATTCGACCAACGTTATTATCATCATCATAGTCTCACGACGAAAATGACGATGATAATCGTTGGCCATATAGAAACTTCGGCCATTTACGCGAATTATCGAAGGTTCGCCTTGGTAAAAAAAATTATATATAAACTATATATGGGATTGAGCATATATAGTTTATATATGAGCGACTCCACGTGAGTTCAGCCACTAAAAAAAAAAAATTCCACAAATGATTGTAAAAAATTGATTTATTATATATTCGCCGAGCGCCGGTTTTTTTTTAAATTTTCTAACGCTTTTATCGTTAATTAACATTTTTTTTTTTTCATTTTTCTATTCAAATGGCTGTATCATTGGCAGGATTTGACGTTTTTACATTTGTAAAAAACGAAAATGTGCGATTTTTTATGGCCTTCCAGAAAAGAATTACTTTGGATTTTATTGAGCAAGTTGAACGTCCGTTTCAGGACAAAATATGCAAAAATATTTTTTTCTCAAAAAATGCACTTTTTATTTTAGTTTTAAAAATTTCCCCAAATTCTGACTGCGAAAAAAGAATTTTCGGTATTTTTCGGATCGTGGGATTGGTAATGCGTAATTTTACCGATTTTATTGATAGTTTTTTTTTCAGTTTGATTTTTTTTTTCATGCGCTCCAGTCGCTTCACGCGAGTCCAGAAGCCTCCCTGAAAGATAAATTAATGATAATCAAAGCTCGTTGAATCGCGTAAAGCGAAAAAATCAAACTGAAAAAAATCTATTAATAAAGTCTATTAATAAAGTTAAAATTTTATGGATTCTTTGAACGAAAACAAAAATTTTGAGACCTTACGAAGCTCGATCCGACATTTCGTTCGAAAATTATGGTTTTTTTATCTCATGAAGAAATCGTTTGGTGAAAAACAAAAACATCACAAATTAGGAGCCAAAAATTTTGACCCAAAAGCCAAACCTGATTGAGTTCCGGTGTAATCCCCCATATATACCCATGTAAAAAAATTATATATAACTTATACATATAAATTATATATCGGATTGGGCACATCCAGTTTATACGTAGTTTGAATAATCAAATTCACCGATAAACAACCGAAAAACAGAAAAAAAACCACAGAAAAAAAATACTTTCTTCTTAAAAAAAAAAAACATCGAGTTGAGTTAACAAGCATGACAATGGAAATAAATCTAGTGTCGTACGATGGTCCCGTGTCAATGAAACGCTAACTATGTGTTACGGTTGGTATGATATAGACGATTTACGATCCCGACGTATCATTAGCAGGAGGGGGGGCGGGGGGTGTCGCGCCCTATCACGTTTAACGAGCCACGATGTCTCAATTTCCGAAAGGACGGACGCGCACGCGCCCCCTCGCCACGGGGTGCCCATCCGGTGTTCGTGGCCCGTCCAGATTCGTACCGACCCTCCGTTGATTCGATGAAGCAACGAAAAAGTCCAAAGCAACTCTCGTCCAAAGGGCCATCGTCGTCGGCTCGTTCGACGACCATCGGTAACTATGTATCGTCCCTTCGACGATAACATCCGTGCGATAACATCGTTCGAAACAATATACGCGCAAGAGGGTCGAATGTAAAAAAAAAATAAGGAATCAATGAAAAGCTTTTTTTTTTATATGCCCTTTTTCATGCGACCAGCCTTGGCAATCACCCTTCGACGATCACGAACCATGAATCGAGGATTCCATGGATACTGGCGCAACTTTCGACGATTTGCCATAATTAGTATTTTTTTCATTCGATCATTATTTTTTATCTTTGTTTTGTTTGTCTTTTCTTCCAACGACACCGATGTTCCTTTTAATTCTTTTTTCCACGCATCTTAAGTCATTTCTCAAGCCCGTTTTTTGTGAGGCATAGCATGAAAATTCGTCTCGTCGATTACCTTTGGAAGTAACTTTTCAGTTTTTCACAAAGCTGAACTCTAGATTTTTCGACCAATTTTCCACGAAATTTTTTTTTTTTCGTATTGAACCATTGATTTTTGAATTTTGTGATTTTATGTAATATTTTTAATTTTTTTCGAAATATCGAATTTATCACTCCTGTGAACGCGGACCGATTTAGTTGCACCTTTCCAAAATTATAGAATATCATAGACCCCGTAATACACACGTAACACATAAAATTTGGCGGGGATCGGCTGAGTGGTTCGGATTTTATAGAAATTTAAGTTCTTTTTTAAATCAAATTTTTGGCCTATGCCGAATGAAAAATATTTCACTTGCCACGTTCCAATCCTTTGAATTCCCATAAATTGACATTCAGAAATTTTTTTTTTTCGAACATTTTTCGTTACGATTTAACGACCGCGTAACAATTTTTTTCCATCGTATATAAACCACGTGAATGAATAATAAATGAATAAATCAATGAAGGAATCACTTAAAAAAAAACAAACAAATAATAATGATAATAAATAATAAAAACAAGAAACGTACCAAGACTGTGTTTCGCCTATTTCTCCAATTATTTCGATGGCTATTTATCAAAGTTCATTCCTCGACGAAAAATAAAATAATTAACTTCCCGGCGACTGTCGACTTTGCCCCCCCCCCCCCCGGAGTATATCTCGAAAGAGAAAAATAAGCGGATTATATCGCGGAAAGAGGAATTTCGAAACACGAGACACACAAAAAGAATATAAGCAACAGGGAAAGTCACGATAGAGGTTGAAATGTGAAGGAGGGAGAGGATGGAGGGGCGAGAGGGGTGAGGGGATGCTGGTATAGGAGCACAGAGTCGTCGGTGCGGGACTTTAAGTAGGCAATAAATTAAACGGGCCTCCTTCACCTGAGCCCCCCGACCCCCACCCCCCACCCCCACTCACTTCTTCAGCGGTTCCTCATCCAGCAAGGACGACCTACGAACTCCGAGACCGGTCTCACGTGCCAGATTTAATGGAACTTCATTTCTTTTTCTTTCTTTCTTTATTTTTTGACTTTTTATTTTTTCTTATTTTTTTTTCATCCCGAAACTTTATACCCTCTCGAGAGCGCGAGATGGAAATGGGGTAAGGGATAGCTCAGCTCCGGTTAAATACTTGTGTGTCAGGTCGTCGGTGGGGGGGAGGGAAGGGGGTTGGAAACGTTCTACCGGGACGTTCGATTATTCCGTTGGATAAGTTTCCTCGTGAGTGCGTCTTCCCAGGAGAAGAGAGCGCGGGGGGGGGGGCAGGGGGGTGGGGGTTATATAAAGAGAGTATATAGTCGAGCCAATAACCAAGTAGTGGTATGCAATTCTCACGTGACCGTGAGAAAAGCGATCGATGAATAAATCTTAGCAGTTATCTGTTTTATTTTCATTTTTTTTTCATTTCCTTCCTTTTCCGAAATTCGTTCTTGATTTAGTTCTTGGCTTTGATGGGCTCTCGAATTTGCAAGAGATCTTCGTCATGAACGTTTATCGATAAGTGAAAAAAGAATACAAAAAAAAAAACAATTATTTTACAAATGAATTAATTTAAGCGTTTATGATGCCAATGAGCAATTCTCCCTGAGGGTAACGATAGAGAGTGAGGTGTAGATATAAGATTTGAGGTAGTATCCCACAAATGTGAGAGTAAAATCAGGAGATATACCATCTCCTGATTGAGGTACGTAGTACTTTGATGTGACAACGTCGCGTGTTATGATGTCGATTAGTGAGAGAGAGAGAGAGAGAGAGAGAGAGAGAGAGAGAGAGAGAGAGAGAAGATGGGAAACAAACGCGCAACGTTGCCATGTCTACTGGATCACGACCAACTCCTCATATAAACTGTATTTTCCCGATGTTCATTTGCTTATTATTATCATCACAGTCTCCTGATCTCTACTGTCAAGTGCCCAAAATGTTCTTCGAATATTCAACTTGCAGCTTGAGTGTTTTCATTAAAATCTGACGAGGACTTTTTGTATTATATCAAATTGAGCGTGATTCTCCATAAGGCTCCATGTTAAACGTGTGAAAATAAAAGTGTTGATATCTTTTTTCTCGCGCTCCGGACAGCCATAAAAATTTAACTGAACCTTTTTCTCATCAATACCCATAAGTATCCCAAGTTTCATAAAAATCTGACGAGGAACTCTCTCATGGATGGTACTTAACAATAAAATTAACAACACAGATTATAGAACTAAAAAAAAAATAATAATGAGATAACAGTTTAAATGTAATGGTTGAAAATAAAATTGATAACAGTGAATATAATATATGAAGATAAAAGTGATAAGTCCAAGAGATAGAGAGGGGAGAGAGATGGAGAGAGAAAGAGAGAGAGAGAGAGAGAGAGAGAGAGAGAGAGAGAGAGGAGTTTATTCGAGTATGGCGCACTAGTAGCGACAGTGACTATAGAACCGCCAGGAGTTTCGCCCCTTTCACATCGGCCTCGCGAATATCTATAGCTATTGGCCATTATATTCGATTCCAGTAGTAGTAGTAGCAGTAGTAGCAGTAGTAGTAGTAGTAGTAGTAATAGTAGCAGCAGCAGTAGTAGTGGCAGTAGTTGTGGGGAAAACGTGAAGCAGGACGACCGAAGCTCGTCGCGCGCACTCCACGAGGGAAGACAAAACTTTGGCTGCTGATGTGGGTGAACTGTGGACCGTTTGTGGGCGGTCCCAGCGGGTACCTGGATATTTCACAAGCTCCTGACCAATCGGCGCCTCGCCGTAAGGGTGCCAAGGCGGATGGAGAGCCGACGTGGAAGAGAGACGGAGAGAGGAAACGGGTTGAGGGAGAGAGAGAGAGAGAGAGAGAGAGAGAGAGAGAGAGAGAGAGAGAGAGAGAGAGAGAGAGAGAGAGAGAGAGAGAGAGAGAGAGAGAGAGAGAGAGAGAGAGAGAGAGAGAGAGAGAGAGAGAGAGAGAGAGAGAGAGAGAGAGAGAGAGAGAGAGAGAGAGAGAGAGAGAAGGACAAAAGGGAGAGGGAGAGGGAGCGAATGAAGAGAAAGGGAGAGAATGGAGAGGAAGAGGGAAAGAATAGAGAGAGAGAGAGAGAGATAGAGAGGGAGCGAATGAAGAGGAAGAGAGAAAGGGAGAGAATTCAGAAAAAGAGGGAAAGGGAGAGGGAGAAAGAGAGAGAGAGAGAGAGGACCAGCAGCTTCTGCACTGTGAAACAACGCGCCCTTATGCAGGACAGTACCCAGAGAACGTGAAATCTTTTACGTAACTGTACCACCGCGACAAAGGGATAATTATATGTCCATCGAAATGACAATTACTCACAAACGTTGGTCGAAAATGAGAATTAAAAAAAAAAATCGGTGAAGTATCATTGAATTCACGAATTACCGCAGAATCGTAGTTTCGCATAAGAAATAATATTTTCTTTATTAGTGTCACAGTGGTGATAAATAAAATGAATTAGATTTCAAGATTTCCAATTTATCAGTTCGAAACAAGTCAATATTTTAAATATTTTAGCGACGATTTTTGCAACACATGAGGAAGCTTTGAAGTTTTTTAGTTAATGTTTTCACCTTCGTTTGACCTTCCGAGTAAGGGTAACATTTTTTTTTCTCGTCATTTCACTTCTGTTCTCATCATCCAAACTTGATGAATGGTCAATAACTTCAGATTTATTGCGGTGAAATGAAGTTGAAACGCACACAAGAATTGCTCATAACTTCATCGTACTTTCAGCCTCGTTTACCCCAAAAGTGATGTTGAAAAAAGTTGAGGCAAAGATGAATGTTATGGATTGGTATAGTCGCTTATACGACCGCCACACAGCTACTACCGTTACCATTGCCAGTAAGTAGAAGCAGCGATGATCATATATATGTATATATGTATCTATAGATATCTATATATCTATATAGGTACGCATCCAAGGTAGCGAGTTTTTACCAGGGCGAGGTCACGTGAAAAATTTTCAACTTTCGTCGTAGTACGCGAATGGGAGGTTGGATTCTCCGGAGAGTCCTTGTTCTTTCGGTCCGAAGCACCGCAAATCGGACAAAAAAACCCCCCAGAAGCCCCGGTAAAACGTTAACTTTTTTGCGTACGTATCTCTCGGCACACATACACGTGTTTGTATATATATATATATGTGTGTGTGTGTGTGTGTGTGAGAGTGTTCTCGTTGAACGTCGCTTCGACGAAAAATTCGAGGATGAGGTCTTGTACTTTGTGGGTTATTTCGAGAGAAGTGCGGTTCAACCGGAACACACGCACACACGGATGAGTCGTGTGTACTCAAAGTTGAAGCTGTCTCGATCGTGCGGTTAGCATTCTTTTTTTTTCATTGACTTTATTTTCTAACGCAGGCTAACCTGGGAAAATTGTATGAGAAATAAAAGAAAAGAAGTGGACCTGCGAGTGAAAAAAGATGTACTGGAATTTAGGCGAAAAGTTGTCATGCTGTCAAGCTGTCAATGTATAACAAAATTATGGGGGACAAAACACGGTTCTGAGAGGACCGATGTGGACGTACGGTGAGAAAATATGGGAAACAGCCAGCAACTCGAAAATCGAAATGATGCAAGGGTTCCAATCGAAAACCCTTGGAATAATCGCAGATGCACCATGGTACGTCACTAATGGGAATCCTACATGAGGATCTCAAGATTGCTTCGATCTAAACGGTTCTTAGCAGTCCCTAGTGGAGAAAAAAAGATACGAGCAATCCACACATTATATATAGAAGTGGGCATATGTTTTTTATGTGCCAACTATACATAATCTATACAAAATATAGATTATGTATAGATAATATAATATAATATCAACTATACAAAATATAGTTTGCGTATAAAAAACGTATGGCCACTTCTATATATAATCTGTCAATTGTTTATATCTTTTTTTTCCCACTTGGGGTTGCACACAAGCACACACAAGGTGTGTACGAACTATATGAGAGCAGGCTGACTACGCATCCAAATGTATTGGCATCCTGTCTGCTGGACAGAGGAAGAATCGTCAGGAGGCTCAGGCTCCGAAAACCATGTGGTGATGAATAAAAGAGTGCAAATCAATGGATGGCCTCTTTTAAACACGTAAACTTTACATTCGTCAGAGCCAACGGAATAATTCAATTTTATAATACACAAAAGCTTACAATGTTTAAATAAAAGAGAAAAAACAAAATCATTTCTTTATTCTCTTCAAATTTGAACTTGTATTTTATCAAATTTCGAATTGCGTTCATCCCATCTTGGCGACCCATGTTGAGATGTTCCAAACCGGTTACGGATGTTTTTAATTTCTCTCGAGAGTTAAATTTTGTTTTGATTGTTCGTTGTTTTGGGAAAACAAGATATTTCAACGTTCTGGCTGGAAACTATTGAACTTGTAGAACGCATTTGGATATTTCCGATGTCTCATGATCGACAAACAGTTTCTTCCAGCTAGCCGAGACGATATTTGCCGAGCCCAACGCTGAAAGAAAAGATCGACTGACACATCAATTTTTTTCGTGGTTGAGGAATTATTGAGAGTTGGTCAGCAGATCCGTTCATGATGACAAGTCAGCTACGGCCTTATGATGACTTTGACAATTTGTGATTGTGTCGTACTGGATCGTCATGGTATCCGTGTGTCGGTTCGTATGTCTAGCGGATAAACGGCTCGAACAACACGTTGATTAGGATATCCAAACTCCAAAGCGTTTGATGAACGCGTGACGCACGATCCAACAATGGTATCGTCATTTTTGGGCTCTTGGGGATTCGTTCGTTCGTCGATCGCTTCGCAGTGGGGTGATCGCAGTTCTTTCATGAACGAACGATTTTTCGATCGGCGCTCATGACAACATGGCGCGCCTTTCCCGGAGGCAAACTTTTCTATCCCCCATTATCCGTTGCAGATTCAACCGGAAGTCTCGGGCCAGGAAACTGGAAAACTTGGAAAGGATCTTCGGTGTCGTTAGATGGGTCTCTCTTAGTGGGGGAAGGAGGGGTCGTGCTTAGTTTCGCGCCACTTATACGCGTGCCCTCATTTTCCAAAAATTTTATTTAAGGTAGTACTCTCCATAAGAGAGTTCCTGGTCAGATTTTCATGAAACTTGGCATACTTATAGGTATTGATAAGAACAAGGTTGAGTTAAATTTTGATGGCTTTCCGGAGCACGAGAGAAAAGATATCAACACTTTTATTTTCACACGTTTAACGTGGAGCCTTATAGAGAATCACGCTCAATTTGATATAATACAAAAAGTCCTCGTCAGATTTCAATGAAAACACTTGAGCCGCAAGTTGAATATTCGGAGAACATTTTCGGCACTTGACAGTAGAGATCAGGAGACTGTGATGATAATAATAAGCAAATAAACATCGGGAAAATACAGTTTATGTGAGGAGTTGGTCGTGATCCAGTAGACTACCTACCTCAATCAGGAGATGGTATATCGCGGGCTTGCTTTGACTCTTATAGTCTGTGGGATACTACTTAACCGGAATTTCACCCTCTCCGGACTATCCCATCGACATCGACTCATACTCGATAGAACTGTTCATTATTATCACATTGATCCTCATCATCATTCCCACTATACCACAGCTTCCTCTATAATAAAACAAAAAAAAAATACGTTGGAAAATGGCGTCTGTGACCAGCCATAAATTACTTTCAATTATTTCTGTGTTCTGTAAAACGAAACCCTCATCAGACGATAAGAACGTGATATAAACGATGGCGAACGTTGAAAAAACCGTACCCCGAGAATTTCGGTTTGACATTGGCGATGAGTTTACGGTCGTCGTCGGGAGGAGGCGCGCGAGGGGGGCCGCTCGACGGCACCTTTCAAAATGGCGGACGACGGAGGGGCTCTCTCCGAAACTCGTTGAAAGACAGAAAGGGAGAGAGAGAGAGAGAGAGAGAGAGAGAGAGAGAGAGAGAGAGAGAGAGAGAGAGGGAGCGGTTGGGGCTGGTAGCTGCGTATCCACGACCGCGCCAACCCGGCCAACATCGACCGGTGTTTGCCGCGCGCGCGTATCTCCCACGCACGCGCACAACCCCCGTCACACTGTTACCCCGAAATATAAACCTTGCTTCAATACCTGATCACCCATACCTCGCCCTTCCTCCTCCCCCCCCTCCCCCTCGCTGCCTCCGTGACTACATGTCCCGACTATATCTATGGATATACAGTTTACGAGACTTTCATCATCCCTCACTAGTCTCGATCTCTCCCCTGTAACACATATCTGTCTGTCTATCCTTTTCACTCTCACCCGTGGCTTGCCACTCGTACCCCCTTCCTTCTTCCTCCCGGCAGGAGGGGGGGGGGCGACGACTCCCTCCTCCCGGCCCTCCTACTCAATCGAACAGAATCATCTATCCCAAACTACTCCCTCCATTCTAGCTCTCGAACCGACATTATTCGCCGATTGTACCATCGCTGTTTCATCGATGTTTCTCTGTTACTGCGATTTCGCTCGACACAATACCCATTATCGTTGATTTTTCGTATACCGCCAGTGTTTTATTTGTCTTTTTTTTTTTTGTTGCATTGCGATAAGATTTTTGTCGTGATCTGCTCGCCCAGACGGTTATCGGTTTGACGATATTAACGGATCGGTTGTTCCATTATTTTTAGGGCTTCGTACGGCCAAAGGCAAAAGAAAACTCTCTGTAAGATGACTCGTGTTAGTTGCAATACAGATCCCACTTTGAGATTTTCGCCAACTTCATATTTCGACCTCCCGAAAGCACAAAAAAAAATCAGCGTTTTCAATTATGTCGGAATTGGAGTTTCTCCATTTGGGGGTAGTTTTGAATTTCTCTGAGGGTTGTAGGTGATCCAAAAATTCTGAAAAAAATCAGGGGTGTTTTTGGGGTGAAATGGAACCCGAAAAAAAAATTATGAACTGGATCGACGAGGGTCAGGGTTTTGACTGTCTGAATTCATATGGAATCCCTCATATATGTATATAATCTCCCAAGTAAAAAATTATATATCAACTATACACAGACTGTATATAAATTATTTATAGTCTATATATAATCTATATGTATAAACTGTATATGCCCAATCCCATATATAGTTTATATATAGACTGTATATAATTTTTTTACTTGAGGAGCGAGTGCGTCCGATGTTGTTCAATCCTTTAAACGTCATAACGACGCATTGTTGTACCTACCTTGATTTTCGGATCCTCGGAAAAGCGTCGAAGGGACGGATAGGACGTAGTAATCTCGGGGGGTTGCGCGAGTACGAGGTTTCATTATTAAACCGATGGTAGTGGTTATGGCGTAACGAAGTGTGACGGTCCACTTGGTGCCACGAGCAGTATATATGGTGGCGCCCATCGTCATGTCACCCCTCTCGCCACTGGGAACTTTTGGTCCTCGTGCTGGGGGGGAGGGAGGCATCGTCGTCGTGGCATCGTCGAAAATTACTACGAGTACGTTTAATTAACGTAGTCGTGTGTTGTCACGGGCCAACGATCGTCGTGCATCGTTTCCCAAGTCTTTGCTCGAGATTTCTCTCGGCAAATGTCGTGTGTGTGTGTGTGTGTGCTCGGAAATGTCGGTAGTGCAATGACGATGATGAGCTTTACCAAGATAACCCAGCGACGTATTTACACATCACGTTTAATGTGTACGTGATGGTAAACATCTTGTAGGCGATGGACGTTCGTGGGAATGCGAAATATTTGTGTTACCGCGATGTGAACCAAGGTTTTGCATAATTCATCCAACCCAATGAATAATCCAATGGATAGGAATTTTATTTTTATTAATTGTGATATTTATTGGCCGTTTTTTATTTTTATTCTTTATGAAGCTTTGGGGAAATGCGACCTATTTTTTTTTACAGCTACATTCTAGAAACTTGTGTATTTAACTCTTGGTTAGAGGGAGAGTTCTACATTACCGATGTTATTGGATAGCAAATACATGTATGATTTTGTCTTTTTTTTAATAATAATTTATGTCCATTGTACTTTGGTCAATCGACTTATTGAGGATGTATGACACGAACAATCCAAGCCAAAAGTTTTTTACACATAAAGTCGTACATCCTGGGAAAAGTTTATGGAATAAAGCACAATCAACGATTTTTATTGATTTTTTTATTTTTTTTCAGATCAATTGAATCGTGGAAAAAAAAAAATTTTCATGAGAAATCGTTTGCATTTCACAAAAGCTTCGTACAAAAAAAAAGGAATTCGAAAAAGTATAGATAAAAGTTGTTATTTCCGTATCTGTGGCACATAGCGTAATGCATGCTAAAACACAGGTCGTTAAGATCGTCGCCTCGATAGACAACCCCGTATTTTTTATTTTATTTTTTTTTTTGACCGGTCGCATGATTATGTTCTACGGCGTGAACGATTCGTGCGTGACTCGCTTTTTTGGAAGGAGGGAAGGGGTAGGGGATGGGTGGGTCATGAAAAAAAGACAAAAAAAAAAATAATGGTGGATGATAAATTCAACGTGGATTAAATAAAACGTAAGTCGCTGTTCCTGTACAGAACATTGCTTGTAATAGCTTTTGTACATCGATCTTAATGTCGGAAATATTTATTTCCGACAATTTTGGGTTGGACGTTTAATCAATAATACATGTGTACTATATATATGAACCATTCCACCAATTCGAGTACCTTGAGAAATAAAAGGTCCCATCTATAAACAAACTCTCAATTTCTTGTTCAGATTTTTTCCTCAATTATTTTCGCTATAATTATGTGTTTCATGATTTTTTTATCTTTTTCTTCAATTTCTCAATGGATTTTAATAACGGAAATAAGTCTTGACCAAGTTTTCTATGTAAACGAAGGTTCAGCTTTTTGAAAGAAAAAATATACGAAAATATTGTTGGTTCTTAAAAAATGACCGAAAATCATGTCAGGGTAAAATCGCATTTAAAAATCCAAAAGTCGATTTTACGGCAAACGTGTGATTAAAAAAAATGTTGAGAATATTTTATTTAGAAAATCTGGACAAAAAATTTACACATAATGTGCAGAAATCACGTTGGGCATCTTTGTGACAACTCGTTGAATCAATAAATATTCGAGAAAAAAAACCATTAAAAATGTCAATTTATTTATTTATTATTTCCAAATGAATCGCATTATTGTTACCATTACAATTCCACGGTATGCTTGTTAGTTGACTAGTCGTCAGCTGGCCAATACCGTCGCAAAATCCGACAATGGATATAAAAATCAGAAATCTTCAATGATAAGAAAAATAAAAATAAAATAGAAGAATAAATGAACGAAAATTGTTTTTGTTATCAATACATAAATAATGTAATCGCAAGGTCAAATCGGGCACTTTCATCGAGAGAAATTACATTCGTAGAGATGTTCCAGTGATTTCGATATATCGCCCAAACATATAAGTTATCTTCGAACGGAATCAAAATTCGAGACTTTTGCGAGGATTTACAAAAACTCGAACGAAAAACCGTGCCGAAGAGTCTCGATCGGTGACGGATGACGTTCCCAGGCTCCACAGGCAGATGCGTGATTCGCGAGGAACGACAAAACATCGACGGGATCCGAGAAAACAGGAGCCAAAGAGACGTTTTTGGCGAATGGGGGAGAGGGTGAAGATGGTACGACGAGCCGTTGCGGAGAAAACGCGAGTGAAGGGCGCGCGCGGGTGAGAGCTTATTTCAACAATACATCCGTACGTCGAAGCAACGCCGAGGGCGAAACGCGCGCGCGCGCCTCTTCAACCCCCGACGTTGTCCCTCCTCGACGACTCTATGTCCCGCACCGATAGACAGCTCCTGTCTACTCGATATCCAAGCAAAACTGTAACCCACACCACTCGGGACGTAGTACGTCAACGCTCGTACACGACGCTGATCGTTCTTTGATTCTTCACGATACCTCCGTGATTTTTTTGACTCAAGGTAGTACCCTCCATAAGAGAGTTCCTCGTCAGATTTTCATGAAACTTGGCATACTTGTAGGTGTTGATAAGAACAAGGTTCAGTTAAATTTTTATGGCTTTCCGGAGCGCGAGAAAAAAGATATCAACACTTTTATTTTCACACGTTTAACATGGAGCCTTATGGAGAATCACGCTCAATTTGATATAATACAAAAAGTCCTCGTCAGATTTTAATGAAAACGCTTGAGCTGCAAGTTGAATATTCGGAGAACATTTTGGGCACTTGACAGTAGAGATCAGGAGACTGTGATGATAATAATAAGCAAATAAACATCGGGAAAATACAGTTTATGTGAGGAGTTGGTCGTGATCCAGTAGACATGGCAACGTTGCGCGTTTTTTTTCCCATCTTCTCTCTCTCTCTCTCTCTCTCTCTCTCTCTCTCTCTCTCTCTCTCTTTCTCTCTCTCACTAATCGACATAAAAAATTTAAAAAAAAACGTTAATTAACGATAAGACCGTTAGAAAAATTTAAAAAAAATCGGCACTCGGTGAATCTATTGCATTAAAATAACTCAAACTTCAAAAATTATTTGTGGAAATTTTTTTTTTCTTAGTGGCTGAAGTTACGTGGCATCGCTCCTATATATATACGTTATTCCGAATCTTGACCGTTCCGAGCACTGTCGTTCCAAACATTGGGCGTTCTGAATTTCGGCCTCTCTGAACATTGTCTGTACCGAAATTTCATCCCCGACTTTCGCCCGGCCATCGGGCTTGATGCACTGTCAAGAATGTGAAACGGAATGAATGAAGAAACGACAAGAGGGTGCGGTTTTCACGGATATTGTTCGCGTCGATCCCGTTGATCGGCGTTGCTGCGTCACGAGAGCGTTTCGAGAGGGTCCCCCCCCGGCAAGTCCTTGCGATCCGGTCGCAAAGCCAAAAAAACGTCGAAAAGCCAAAACGGCCAGGACGAGGGGGAGAGGGTGGTTATGGAGACCACCGGGCGGGGGATGGAAAACGGTGGCGGAGTTGGGAGACCGGGGAGTGAACGCGACGACGCGTTTTCCGGTGACAGACCGTGTCTGATGGAGGGTTGTCACGGTGCGGGAGCACCCCTCCCTCAAAAAGCCCCATAGGACACCCCATATAGTCCACAGATATATATGATATATATATATACCACCACCAATGAACGAACCTTCTCATACCTTTCACGAGCTCTCTCGGACTCTCGTGCCAAAGCCCTTCTAATATCAGACCCAAAGCTTCGGGTTATGATACACATACATGGGGTGTTCCACGTGAAATCGGACAGATTACGGTCGCGGGTCTCGGAACTTTACTCCCATCGATGTACTATATTTTTATGTCATACAGAAACATTTTCACGTTGTTATGGACCCCAGTCTGGATTTCGAGTCGAGTTGAGTTTGTAATCGAAAAATGAACAAAATTAAATCTTCAATATTGTGTGTCTCTTGAGCGTTGGTACAGCATAATTGAAATCTGACCAGTGCTTTTTTAACTGGAAAAAGGATCTCTTTTCAACAAAGCAAATGGAATATTAATATTAATCCAATCCGATATGTAAAAAAAGATGACACCCAAAAAACTGAGAACAAAAGAATGTTTTCTTTATTATTTGTTTTTTTCTCGGCCTCTCAGGATCTATTGAATTTTATTCAAAATTTTGGTGAACACAGTTTGACACGTGATAAACGTTCGGTATTAAATTTTCAGCTTGCCTTGTCTTTCTTCGTTCACGGGCAATCGAATGTTACTTCGTAAATCAATAAACGTAAATTCGTGAATGAATTTTTGAAAAATGAATAATAAATTAAAAAATTAATAAATTAATTTTGCAAATTGAAATTCACGGACCTGAAAATATCCGAATAACCGACAAAACTCTCATCTCAATGGGATATTGCTCGCGCAACACAAACGAGCTTTTTCAAATAAGAATGAAATGATAATAAAGTTAAAAAAAAATATGTTATTACATTATTTTTTACGAAGAACAATCATTGGGCGATTAGGATTGAATATATGTATATATATATATATTCGAATGGGTGTGAGTAGTCGTCGGGGAGGCTGGGATTTTCAAGCCGAAGTGGAAACGGCTTGGAAGACTGTGAAGGGCGCACGTAGTGAGGATTGTATGGTATGATTTCAAGAGAGAGAGAGAGAGAGAGAGAGAGAGAGAGAGAGAGAGAGAGAGAGAGAGAGAAAGACAGAAAAAGAGATAGAGAGTGAGAGAGGGTGAGTCGATCTGCGATCCGCGCGGACCTAGCAACGGTGATTCTGGGGCTGATGCGGTGATCGGACGGCCTCGCTCTCTCGCGCTCTCCGCTTCCGTATCAATCTGACACGCGCCATTGACCACGAATGCAAGTCCGATAACGTCGGTGGGGTTCCCCTCCCGTGCTCTTCTTCGTCGTGGCTTAACCGTACAGCCTCCACCCCCCCCCCCTATCGTGCCTTCACCGTCGTAACCGATCGATTACACACACACATATATTTATATATCTATATATATATATACATATATATACGTAAGCCACCCGTCGTTTCTATTCTCCTCAAAAATCTAGTTATCTCGATCGTGGACAATCCGTGCAAGAGTGCGAACACCCTTTACCAGTATTCTTGGTCTCGATCATATAGAATCCGATATTCGGCCGTGATTTCATTCCGCACATAACCCCTCAACCCCCGGACTTGTCAATTTTTCTCACGAAATTGGCATTTTAGGGACCGATTGGATGACGAACCTCTTCTACTGTTCACGATAATTCATCGGAAACCGAATTTTCGAGTTAACTCGAATTGAATTACGGTAATTGCGTTTGACAATTTGTCTTTGGTGGAGGGTTGATACGTTTGTGTGTGTCGTTTTAGGAATTATTTTACCGAATTCATTATCAAATGAAAGGTGTTTTTGTAAAAATTATCTTTGTTGCGTCTTATATAAATTGAATAATTGAATAAACCAAGAAAATCACGGGCACGCTTTGATATTAAGATAAAGCTCTGTAATTTGAAGCATCTTCTTTTTTTTAGGTCAACTTCAGATTGTTCAACTTGAAGAAAAAAAAATAAAAAATCGATAAAAATAATAATAAACATTATTGAGGCACCCCTGAGCATTAAAATAAGGGGCTCCAATTTGGAAAATTTCAGTTTGACGAGGTCAACTTTTGATTTTCGAATAACCATCGAAAATTTATTTTCTCACGGCCAGTCTAATATATATTTATGTACTCACCGTGAATCTTCGACACCAAACGCTCAGATATTTGAGATCACGTATTCTCTTGCCCTGTGGCAATCGCAGTACTATGTCCGCATTCTTGTACTCCTTCAATACCGGTGGATCGCTGCGAAAAAACAAAGTAATATACAAATAAAATCGTGAAATGAATTTACGAAAATTCCGATGCCACAAAGTTCAAAATTTGAAAAATAAAAATAGAAAATGATTTTCATTTTTTTTTCAATGTTATGTTTGCCGGATAGCTGCCAAACATTTTTTTGTCTGTTTTGTGGTTATATAGTTTTTTACAACATACATTTTATTCCGATTTTTTTTGTCGCCACAGTTTTTGTATCAAACTCGGGAATACGACACAAAGAGGTACCGGAGGCAGTGAACATGTCGATTGAACAAAATATCGAGGATGGAACAATGATGAGAAAAAAAAACGAAAAAGAAGAAAAAAAAACGATTGGACGTGAGAAATCGATACCGAAGGGACTTATTTGGCCACAAGATTCATTTGTATTCCCGGTGCGGGTGTGTTTACTGAAAACGATGAGATAGTCTGTGAAGTATGTATGCCTAATGCCAGGGGCGGGAGGGGGGGGGGGGTGGGGGTGGATCTCCCTTCGTCTCGGTATCGGACGAGTGGCCACGGGGATGAAACGAGTGGGGACTGTATATACTCGTCAAAGGGCTTGAGCCACTGTTTGCAGGGGCTTGAGATGGGGGATGAATGCAGAAATGAATGTGAGGGTGGGGGGGGACAACTCGCACAGTTAATAAAATTGGAATTACTCCGTCCGATCTCATTTTGAATTCATTCTAAGGTGTTTTTGCTGGTGCTTCTATATATATATGTATATATTATTATTATTATTATTATTATTATTATTATTATAAGAACAAGTATGAGCACCTAGTAAAAAAATTGTTTTAAAAATTATAAAATCTCCAAATATTTATCTTTATTTATTTTTATTTATTCAATATTAATATTATTATATTTTTTTCAATGCTTCGACATAATCTCGAACATATTCTCTCTTTAGGGTGGTTCTTAAAAAAAAGTATCGCTTCCCACCCTCCAAATGATTCCAGACCATAAAAAAGGAATTATCATATTCTTTTCTGATTTTCAAATTTACCCTCTGCATTGCCCGAATTCATTCGAAAGTTTTTCGAATCATTTATTTATTTTTTTCACGAAAAAGGCCGGGAAAAAAATCTGAAAAAAATATATATTGTAAAAAATGATACCACAGAAGCCCTGACAAAATTTTGGCAGCTATCCGGCAAACATAACCTGAAAAATAACGATAAACATGATTTTAATTCGTTTTTTTTTGTGAATGCTGTTCGACTGACCGACCAACGTAGGTTTCGGGATAGGGCACGATGACGCCCTCCGGGCTGGGTCTCGAGGTCTCGCCGACCCAGAAATAAGCGTCGGGCCCCGTTCCATCGTAGTTGAAACCTTCGATGAATATCGTCGTGTCGTCGACCGCGTAAACTCGGCCTCTTATACCGTGAGCGTATTTTTTGAAATTTCCAATGAGCGATCCATAATTCGTACCGCTCTTCGCATCACCTGGAATCATCGAGGAAAACGAAAAAAAAAACGAAATTTACCTTTAAATTCACATTTCAGAAAAGTTTTATTTTTTTCTTTCAAAATCTTTTAATAACAGCTATACATTTTTTTTATCCTGAATTTAATCGATACCTACAGATTTTTATTTATTTATTTATTTATTTATTTATTTATTTATTTATTTATTTATTTATTTATTTATTTATTTATTTATTTATTTATTTATTTATTTATTTATTTATTTATTTATTTATTTATTTATTTATTTATTTATTTATTTATTTATTTATTTATTTATTTATTTATTTATTTTTCTCAAATTCACAAATCCTTTCAACCTCAATTCCGCCTTTTATTTCATTTCGCCCTCTGCCAGCCACGTTTTTTTCCCCTGGATTCACAAAATCCGCGCGCGAACAAAAAAAAAACAAATTGAATTTTTCGTTTCTCGCGCGTGCCGATGTATATACCTCACACGTGTGGCACGCAAGCGGAATCGTTTCGATTTCAATTTTTGCATGATTGTCGGTCCGCCGGGACGTTCGGACGGTCTGGAATTGTGCGTTGGAAAAATTCACCCAGATTGATGGATGGCAACACATACAAACGGATACAGTCAAACTTAATATTCATACGCGTATGAATATTGCGTGCGGACATGTCAATATATATATATATATTACACACAAAACAACCGTTTTGCCCCGAGCCGAAATTTTTGTTCACATGGTTGAACGTGTGAACGGGCGATGCGCGTGTTTCAACCCTCCGCACTATCTCCACGGTGCTTATTATACACGCATATGTATGAATGGACACACACACACACACACACACATAAATATATATTAGGGTGGTCCTTATTTGGCCCAAAAAAAAAGTATCTCTACCCACCTTCCAAATGATTCTACACCATGAAAACGGAATTTTCACATTTTTTCCCCATTTTTAAATTCACCCTCTGCAATGCCCGAATTTTGATTTGAAATATTTCAAAATCATTTGTGTCATATTTCCGAGTCTGATACAAAAACGGTGATCGGAAAAAATAATTGTATATTATCAAAAACTATACCACAAAAATACAACAAAAAAAATGTTGGCAGCTATCCGGCAAACATAACCTTAAAAACGAAATAATTAGAAAAATCATTTTTATTCCAATTTTTTGGATTATGATTGCCAGATAGCCGCAAAAAAATTTCGATGTGTTTGTGGCATAATTTTTTCGCAATATATATATTTTTTTCAGATTTCTTTTCCCGATCTTTTTGGTGAAAAAAAAAATAAATAAATGATTCATAAAACTTTCAAATTAATTCAGGCATGGCGGAGAGTAAATTTAAAAATCCCAATGAAACATGAAAATTCCTTTTTCATGGTCTGGAATCACTTGGAAGGTGAGTAGCGATATTTTTTTTTCAAGAACCACCCTAATATACATATATATATATATACATATGGATTGGCTCATATGAATATAATATACATATATATCCGTAGATCGTTGATCCGTGTAGTAGTTACATTTGGTGTAGGTATATGAATTGAACGCATCGCCACCCTAATACAAAAGTGATGGGGGTTCTATGTCGAGACGGGCGAACCAACCAGTCCAAAACAGAATATTGCTCGACTGGGTTCACGTTATACTGGGCACGATGCTGCGTTCGAATACATATATATATATATATAAGAGCGTGTGTGGGTGCTCGCAAGGGATGGTTTTGTATTGTACTATCGGTGAAGCACGTCGACGCACCACCGAACCGAACGTTCGTACCGTCATTTCCATGGATTTTCATTACATTTGTTCTTCGTGGTCATAAAGCGAGACACCGTTGATCGGAAGGGTGGGCGATAACACTGACTGCTAGCCCGTCTGGAAAACGTTGATTAGAAATAACCGAGTTTAGATGCAAACGAGACAGTTTAAATATATAGAATCAAACCCTCGTCGCGGAAGTGAAAAAAAAAAAATAAAGCACCGACTATTGTGTTAAAATCGGCTGATCTGCCGGGAGAAAAACTTAAGAAGAGAAATCCCGTGGAAGCAAAAGTCCATTGCTGGATGATTGTAACGTCGGGACGGCTTCGGTCGATGTGGTATATACGCTCCACATCGCAAGCACCCTTCGGAGCCACTAAAACGGACTCAAACGTGTCCCGAACGTTATTTATAAACCGTGGCGACACGCACACCACAACGTAACCCTTATGTGCCATGGGACATTTTAACCATTCGACGATGAATGCGCGACGATCGTCGTACCCAACGTTCGGGTGGTCCTACATTTTTTCGAAGGGACATGCCACATCACAAAACGTAAATGCCACAATGCAATGCCTATATACGCATTTGAGATTTAAGTATGTGTATAATGATATTGATATTTGAAAAAATAAAGCGCTTCATTTTTTTCAAATATTTCAAAAACTTTGGAAAAAGGAAAAAATGTTGTCAAATATTTTTTTCAGAAAAATCAATTTTCTACAAGAAAGGTTATTTGCATTATCGTCGTATCTCACATAGTTTCCGAGTTATTATGAAATTTATCGAAGCTTTTAAGAAACTATCTTAACTAGCTGATTTCCCGCCGAATTAAATCACTGAAAAATGTTTAAAATTGCCATCGAAGACCTACTACCCCGAGTGAAAAATGTGCGGAGTTGCAGATTTTTCGGTGCAATACTGCGGAAGGAAAAAAATATAAACTATCAGGTGCCAAAAATCCTATGTTAATTGAATGGCGAAATTCGAGGACTTTGGGGAGGTACTTAGAATTGGTCTACGAGGCTGGGCCTTCGGCTACGTTAAAATTTATCTTTTTAGAGACATTCAAGCCCATGGGAGGGCCAAAAAATGTTTTAACCCCAAATAAGGACCACCCTAATATATATATATATATATATAAATATACATACATACATACATACATACATATATACATATATATATGTATATGTATAATATATATGTGGATCATGAGACAGGGAATGTAACCCGGAGGGTGTGTTTTGCACGCCAGTAGCCTCCCCCCTCCCTCTCCCCCTCCCTCCGCCCCTTAGTCACTCACGTACGTCCCTTTTATTATAGCCGGTGGACGGTTATTGGATTGTACCGTGCTATTTGTTGGCTGCCACGCTAATGGATCCATAATCACCGTGACGAATTAACGCGGGGTGGAAAGACGGGTTGAAGAGGGAGAAGAGCCGGCACAGGCTATACCCTCCCATCCGATAACCACGGCCACCCTCTCTTCGCGACTCGGCAAAGTACGTTCCTCTAATTCCGCTATCCGGTCTTGGAAATCGGTTCAGGTGACAAAACAATGCCTTCGATTTGCTTTACATTTTTTTTTGGTTTTCTTTTTTTTACTTTTTTCGAAAAAAAACACGCGGATGCGAATGTGTTTACATGCGATGATCTTTTTTTTTTTCTTCGTGCGACGTGAGAGGTAACCTCTCGGTCGTGTTGCGGCCTTGCTCCGTTTTATCAAGGCGCACGATAATGCGAGCGAGCACCGAGGGGCTTTCTACATCGCGGATGCTCCTGTTCTCTATTTCATTAATATATGTATATAGGTGTTTATAGATTAAAAAAATTATTATTATTATTATTATTATCGTCATCATCATCTTTTCACTTCCGTCGATCGCTCATCATTCATTAGAATAAAAATGAAAAAAAAAAAAAAACCATTTCCCAAAAATGTTGTAAGTCTTGTTGGGGTTACTTGGCACCCTAAATTCAAAAATCACACCTGCGATTGATGGTTGCGGTGTGAAAAAATGTCACATTGGCCTGTGCCAGAGTCTTCATGAGCTAAATTATGCTGGGCTGGGGTGGAAAAATGGCACGGTCGACTGTTTGCAGATACGTCAACGTTGATCGTCGTTTGAAAAATCGCGAAGACGACGACGACGACGACGACGACGACGAGGATGGGGAAGTGTGAGAAAGCGGATTACGTTCGGGGCGAGTGAGTTTAGCGGTGATTATGGCGACAAGGGCCGAAGGTAAACTGCCGGAAATAGATGGGCTATACAGAACACTCACACACACACACACCACACACACACACATATGTATATATATATATACGTATACTGCTACAGATATGAAGAGCCAATAGCAGCCCTACGTGCAAGCTAAATGTGGCTGGCTGGGCTGGGCTGGGCTGACTCGGACATTAACGAGACTAAACGGATTCATCGTCGAAGGGAAGACGAAGGGATGCTGCGACGGTCGGTCGAAGGGATGGCAAATACCCCGGCGAACGTTGAATAACGTGAAATAAAGACAAAGAGGACGAAGAAGAAGAAGAAGACGAGGGTAAGACGGTGAGAAACGAAGGGTGGAAAGTTGCGAAGCTTCGTTGCTGGATGGAAGCGAAAGGTGGACCTAAAAGAGAGTGAGAGAGAGGGGGGGGGGTGACGATGACGACGACAATGACGACGAGGACGACGACGACGAGCATGCAGGAGGGTTCGACAGAGCAAAGTACGAGAGAGAGAGAGAGAGAGAGAGAGAGAGAGAGAGAGAGAGTCGGCGAGGGCGAAAAAGCAAGACGAGTGGTGGCACTGATTTTAATCAAGATATGGTCTGGCAGCAGCACCAGAAGCAGCAGCAGCACTATCACCACCACCACCACCCGGCGTTACTGCCGTTATGCTGGTGCTGGTGCTGGTGCTGCTAACGGATCAAGTGAGCCGGGGGGATATCGATTTTCCTAAGTGCTCGCGAACGAGCAGCCTCGAAACTCCAAGAGTCCGGACGTTAACGCACGATTTTCGAATCACACCATTACTCAATTTGTTTCTCTCGTGGACGCCCCCCCCCCCCTCGCTCTTTGGCTCGCTAACGTTCTATCGACGTCCATTTTATAGCTCTTTTACACGTATAACCTAACTATATAACCTATATCCCACCCCCCTCCGCCCCTTATCGCCATCCGTCGATGGGCACTTGAGAAATGAATCGAGATCCTCATCCTCTGGGCGAGAACACTCTCGCGATATAACTTTCGATGATATACCAACGTTTCAAACTCAACGATATCGATTGATCATTTTCTCATTGTAAATACAATTCACGAAATAATTTTTCTTGTTAAAGTTTTTTTTTGTTTCTATTTTTATTTTTTATTTTTCAAATAAAAATTGAAATTTGAATTTGAATATAATTTGAATTATATAAAAATTCAAATTTTTGTTTTAATTGAAAAATGAAAATAGAAAGAAAAGGTATCTTTCACACGAAAAAATTATTTCGACAATTGTATTTCAAATGAAAATCGATTGAATTGAATGGGATTTTGATATAATTGAAATTATATTTGAGCTTGAATTTCAAATTTTGGCAAACACATACACACACTCACACACACAATCTAGGTAGTCTGTTTAACAAATTCATACACAGAGGACCCGTGATCGACAAAAATACATTGTGTACAATTTTGAAAATATCGTTCAACCGAATGAATGATAAAAAAAAACACACCTACACACACATTTTAAAAATTATAGAATAAATGCTCTCTTTCCGATTCTGTTTTATTTATTTAGTTTTTTCATCGGTTTTGAAAACTGACTCGAACAACACATTTTATTAAAGGCTATCGACCAAAGTCCATCGGCTCTAATTATCATACTTATTTTCAGTTTCCCAAAAAAAAAAAACATGCATCCCGACTCAATAATATCCACCAACGACGATTATTATTTACCCCCAAACTCTTCGAAAACGCGAACCCGATATAAATATAAGGTATTTTTTTTCTGTCGTTTGAAAACCCCGTTAAGAGATTAAGCCTGCAAAGGGCGATGGGTAGATGGGAAAAACAGAAGCAACGGGATGGGGTCGGCCGGCGGGTGGCAGCCGAGGGGAGGGGGGTGGGGTAGTGGTTTGGGGGTGGGTGGTGAAAAAAATATATCGTGCGTTTCGTTTTGGAGCCATTATTGCGTGCCGGGCGTGAGAGAGGGACAATATAAAGGCCGGTACGCAGTGAGGACAGGAACGAAAGTTGCTTGGTGAGAGAGCCGAGGCATCATCGTCCCGGTACCCGGGTTGCGGGACTTGGGGTAGCGAAAAACGTTGAGCGGGAGAGTGCTGCTGCTGCTGAGCTTGCGAAAAGGGTGACTGGTGATGCGTACACCGCGGGGAACGGAGAAAACCGTGGCGTACGTAGTTCGCCACCACCAACGGTCGTTGTCGTAACTTGCGCTTTCTACACGTCATATATATATATATTAGGGTAGTTCTTATTTGGCCGAAAGAAAAAAAGTATCACAGCCCACCTTCCAAATAATTCCAGACCATGAAAAACGAATTTTCCGATTTTTTTCCGATTTTTCAATTCACCCTTTGCATTGCCTGAATTCATTTGAAAGTTTTTTCAAATTCATTCACGTAATATTTTCGACTTTAATGCAAGAACTGTGGCGAAAGCAAAGAAAAAAATATCAAAACAAAATGTATAGTCTATGAAAAAACTATACCACAAAAACACGAAAAAAATGTTGTCAGCTATCCGGCAAACATAACCCGAAGAAAAAATGATAATCATTTTCTATTTTTATTTTTTAGGTTACGTTTGCAGAATAGCTGCCATAATGATTTTTGGTATTTTTGCGGTTTAATTTTTTACAATATATATTTTTTTTCAGATTTATTTTTCCGATCTTTTTTGTTGAAAAAAAAATAAATAAATAAATGATTTACCGTGCAGAACTTCAGAAATAATAAGAGAAAATGCTGAGATATGCAAAGCACCGTGTTATTTCAATGGCAAACTTCGGATGGCTGGAGGCAGGGTTGAGAATTAAGATAGGGACGTCAAATGTTGAGAATGCTTTTTTTATTATTCATTTCGAACAACATTAAACTCTGGAAACGTGAAAATAAATTAAAGAAAGATAAAATAAGGACCACCCTCATGTACACACACACACATATATATATATATATATATATATACATACGTATGTACATATATGTCCGACGATACTACGCTGGCAAATGCATTAAGAGCGATCCCCGTACGGTCGCACGATCGGCGAGCAAGCAACCCCTTCTCGCAATATTGAACTGTCGTGTGTGTGTGTGTGTGTATGTGTGTGTGTAGACCGGCCAGCTTCGCTTCGGACCCGCAAAGTGTACAGCCGCCCATCGCGAGTGTGCGCCTGTGCGTGCTTGTCCTGCAAGGGCATGTGCAGTTTTTTTTTTTTTTTTTTTTTTTTTAATCGTACACATGCGAGAAGGTGTAAAGCGCAAAGTGCTACTAATATACACGCTGCCATACGACGAAGCTTTAGCTTCGTTGGTGTATGTGTGTGTGTGTGGCGATGAGAAACCTTTTAACTTGGCACTTTGTATAATGTCGGTGACTCCTTTTTGCGACGGTTGCGTTAAAATTTTCGTGTATCAGTGTACATTGTCCTGCTGCTGTAAGATTTCCATCGCTCTTTGCCCGTGTACATAGGATTAAGAGCTCACTTAGAGCCAGAAATCCCTTCACAAGCGTGAAAAATAGGTATTTTTGGGGAATTTTTGTAAAATTCAATTTTGCCGAATTCAATCACTGGAAAATGTTTAAAATTGGCATCGAAGACCTACTACTCCGAGTGAAAAATGTGCGGAGTTGCGGATTTTTCGGTGCAATACTGCGAAAGGAAAAAAATATAAACTATCAGGTGCCAAAAACCCTATGTTAATCAAATGGCGAAATTCGAGGGCTTTGGGGAGGAACTCAGAACTGGTCCACGAGGCTGGGTCTTCGGCTACGTTAAAATTTATTTTTTTAGAGACATCTAAGCCCATGGGAGGACGTAAAAATTTTTTGACCCCTAATAAGGACCACCTTAATATACATATCCATATATTCGCATTGTCAATTTTTTCGTCGCTCGTGTGATTCACAGCGACGTTATATAGCCGTCGCTTTCAGTTAGTCGAGTATCGCCTAACTTGCCTTATGAAAATGAAAACCAAAAAAAAAAAATAATGAAGAAAAAAATATTTTTTAAAAAATAAATGAAAGAGCGTGGGATTCCGAAGGGGTCGTGTCGTTTCCGTGACTGATGTATTGGACGTCAAAGTTCCGGATGTAAAGTCGACGACCGGGCGTAAAAGCTCGCTCACGACGCGAGCCCACATTCTCCACGAGCTAGACATTTGTCACACCGTACGTACACACGACTGTCCCCCATAATGATGCATTATACCCCCGACACACGATTCAACGTCCACGAGGCTTTTTGCCTCGACCTCGTATCGCACAGCGACGCCGGTTCGCACAGCCCTCGGGCCCTCACAAACTTTTGTTACCCCTCGGCCCTTCGCCCTACGTTTTTGCCCTCCGCAATGCCCTTTCCCACAATGCAACACGACTGCGACGAGAGACTCCAACTACGATTTTTTTTTTTTTTTTTTTCGACCGTTACGATTTATCACGAAGGTCGATAAGCTTGAAATGTCAATCAGTGGTGGGAACGATGTGGTCTTATCAATTTTCATTACGCGCCCTCTTCGAGATGCGAAAATTGTAACCGTGAGGGTTGATGTTGAGATCGTTGGGAGCACTTTGTGAATATTATTTTGGACCATGAAAAAGGAATTTTCATATTTTTTTCCGATTTTCAAATTTGCCCTCTGCATTGCCAGAATTCGTTTGAAAGTCTTTAAAATCCATTTATTTTTTGTTTTTCACGAAAAAGGTTAGGGAATGAAATCTGAAAAAAAAAATATATTGTAGAAAATTATACCACAAAAACACGAAAAAATGTAAAAAATAAAAATAAAAATGATTTTTATTTTTATTTTTTAGGTTATGTATGCCGGATAGCTGGCAACATTATTTGGTGTTTTTGTGGTATAGTTTTTTATAATATATGTATTCTTTACCTTTTTTTCGCCACCGTTTGTGAATTTAACTCGAAAATATGACATGAATGGATTTCAAAAACTTTCAAATGAATTCAGACAATGCAGAGGGTGAATTTAAAAATTTGAAAAAAATATGAAAATTCCTTTTTCGTGGTCTAGAATCATTTGGAAGGTGGCTATCGATACTTATTTTCTTTCGGCCAAATAAGGACCACCCTAATGCTTCATATATATTGTTGTTACAATATAGAATATTTATAATTCACTCGATTTGTGAATTAATTCTACGGAATGATTTTTCCAGGATTGAACGTCGAGAAGAAAATTCCCTATTTCAAAGACGTTCGTGGTATCGTGCCACCTTATAATCGTAATCGTGTAAACCGATGTCAAAGCATACCGTGAGGTCCAAATCCACTTTGTGAAATTGTCCTATACACGAAGAACTTCGTTTCGAGATGAGCAGATTTTCTTGACAATGGAGAAGAGTGAGAGGAGGAAGGGGAAAATAGTCCGACGAGAAAAAAAAAAAATTTCGCGCACGGTAGAGCCCACGGATTAGGTAGAACGCGTACCTGGAAGAAAGACAACTGAGGAACAAGCGAAACGACGAGAGAAAGAGAAAGAAGTTGTATATATATATATATATATATATTTATATATCGAAATTCCCAGAGGCAATACACTTCCATTAGTTAAATTGTTTCCTCGATACGACCTGCCTACTTTTATATATTCTTTGATTCTTTTCACCCCTCCGACCCTTACGTCGTTGTTGTTGTCGTTTGTTTTTTTTTCCTTTTCTTCCTTCTTCTTCTTTTTTTTCGCATTTTTCTTCCTTTGGAGTCTTTCGCGTTGTAAGGTGGATCGTCCTATCGTCCTCGGATCAGAAAACTCTCGGATTTTGCAACGATATCGCGTTACGAGGGATTGAAGAATGGGTTTCGGGGACTCGAGGGAGGAAGACGGGATTTAAACGCTGTTGAGTATATAACATTATATATATATATATATAAGTGTATTATATATATGAGGATAGTCCTTATATGAAACTTGGACGAATTTTGACCGTGCCGCCTTTCAGATTGGCTCCGAATGATTTTTAACGAAGTTTCTCAAATTTCCAGCCCTTTGTCTTTGAAAATGGCCATTACCAGACAAGGTCGTTTCACCCCTTTGTTAATAAACCATTTTATAAAAACATTTTAATCATATGCTTATTTCAATGTCTCGAAATATTCCTGAAAACACACAAGATGTCAACTTAATGAGTTCGTTGTACGTTCATGAATAAATGTATGAAAAAAAAAACTTTCGGTTCGACTTTGAAATCGTCAGGAATCATTCTACCCTGATACTCGTTTTTTCGTTCTTCGTCTCATTGCCGGATAATTTTATCAAATTTTAAATCGTAAATATCAATTCTAAAATTAAAAAATGAACGCAGAATGAACGCAGCAAGTGTTGAGAGTGAAAATTACGTTTCCGCGAGTCCATTGACATTTGCTGATGGATAACATTATTTTACATCTATCTCTCTAATAATGAAAAAAAAAATATTGTCCTTCGATTGTGTAAGACCGTAAATATAATAACAAAAAAAAATCTATATATTATTATTATTCTACTGACTTTGAATGTGAAAGACCGAGTCAGTAGGCATTTATCGATATAGCCTGCACATCAGTCTGACTAATACCGGTGTTATCTACTTGTACGTAGTCCCGAAGAGACCCACGGCATGTCGGAGATTCTAATCCGTATGATATTTTCAACACAAAACTCGATGGGCCGATCGTCGTCGTCGTCGTCGTCGTCATCATCATCGTCGTCGTTGTCGTCGTTGAACCGTAGTGTATATGGTTGTGATGGGTGAGCATGTGTAGGTAGAACTACCATGTCGGACAGGCAAAGCCGCACCGGGAGCATCGGATCCAGCGAACCCGAAGTAATCCCCCCCTCCCCCCTCCCACGACTCCCAAAGAGGATAGGTTTTACAAAACGTTCTATGCTGCTCAGCACTGATGCTTTCGCTGTCTGGTCCATCGCACTTTTTTCCAGTGCCTGCTGTGCGTGTGTGTGCATTTGTTTTTTTTTTTTTTTTCATTTTGTTTTCATTTTTTTTTTCATTTAAAAAAAATATTTTTTTTTGCAAAATTTGTTATTATTATACTTGTCCTCAATCCTCGGTAGTGATATTCGAGCAAACAAATTGGGTGTGACTGTGTGTGTGTGTGTGTTTGACTTGTGTATGCACATTAAAGTGTTCCTTTAAAGTGTCGCACATTAAAGTGGTCATTTTGGATATTTGATGGTCTCACCCTCGCAAACGATTTAATATATACAAATAAAAATCTGAGCAAAATTGCAGATCTCTACTACATCGTTAACCCGTGCCTCTGAGCAATTGAAATTTTTCATTTGAATTACATTACATTGTTTTGATTATTTTTATTTAATCTTGCTTCGAACGTTTTTTTTTTTCGTTTTGAAATCATCAGAGCTCATCAACAGAATACGTGGGGATTAAATTTGAGAAAGATACAGTTATCGGAAGGTCGTAACTACGATCAGTTGTTTTTCTTTTTATTCTGTCCATTTTTCTTTCATGATACGTTTGAGATATTGTCGAGACGTTCGCCATTTTATCGTAAACGATTTATTTTTGAAAAAAAAAAAAAGAAAAATAATGGCTCCAAATTTTCCGAATAATCATAATTTTTTTATTTCTTCTAAAATTAAATGTTTCGTTGAAAAATCCGAATAAAGATTGTTACCGAATTGAAATGAAATAAAAAAATCGCCATGTAAATATCTGAAAAAATATATATAATACACGAGAATATCCCCAAAGTTGGATAATTTCGAAAAAAAAAATTTCGACGAAATTGTTCAACATTATTATATGTTAATTCTCGATTCGTTCGGAATTTCGAATGATATACGGTGAAGGAAAGTACTACGAGTTATTGTCGGATTAGGAATGGTACGGAGTGGCAAGATGGTCATACGATCATTCGGTGCACTCTACGAGACAAATGTATGGGTATGCAATGGTTATGTAGCCGAGGAATAAGCTCATAGTAGAAATCGAGCCATCACGAGAGAGGTAGATACCCTCCCCCCCCTCTTCCCCTTCACCACCTTACAGCATGTGGTACAACAACTATATTACAATACCACTACTATCTCTTCACCTGTGACTGGTAACGTCACTGCCACCAACATCCACGATTCACTCGAACCACAAATAGCTTCGCTCGAATAACCCTTCCCCCACCCCCTTCCCCAACCCCACCACGTCGCAATCTCTTTTTACCACACGTCTATAGCCTCACTGCAATTGTAAAGACGAGGACGAGGTCGGACCGGTGGAACGACCTGCTGAAACCGTTTCGAGGACACCTATGACCAACGGAAACATTATATATATGTATATATGTATATATATGTATTTTTTTTTTCATCCGGATACGACTAATTCAAGGCGTTTCTCAGCTTTGCCTTCAAGCATAAGTTTGCAACAATGATGAATGATTCTCACGTTTTTTTTTCTTTTCGTTTCCTCTCGTGTTACCGACAATGACACAATTGTTTCATCGATGATACACGGAATCGTGATTAAAGTTTTCAACCTTACGTGGGGAGACCCAAGTGGGAAAAAAAATATGTAAACAATTGATAGATTATATGTGGAAGTGGGCATGTGTTTTTTTTATATGCAGCTTATGTATAGTTTGCATATAAAAAACATATGGCAACTTCTGGATATAATTAATCAATTGGTTATATCGTTTTTTCACTTGGGGAACAACGGAAAAATAATATTATGGATAATATGAGTCGAGTTGAGTTTTTTGAAATGATTCCTTTTTTTTTCTTTGGAAAATTGGATGATTTTTTTTTTAGTTGAATAATATGTTACCATAAATTCATTTCACCTCGCATACCAAATTCCCACACTCATCCGAGAATGTAGTCACGAAGAAAATGAGACGTCAGAATTGAAAATCCGTCGAGTCGTGTGCTTAGATGCTTCATGCGGCTATGAAAAAAATTGAAATGACAGCTGAGTATAGATATTTTATAAGCGTAAAATCGATTTTGAATCTGGATCCATCATGTCACCTAAAAAAAAAATAATTTCAATGTCTCCGGTCTGACTCACTTAAGGAGGCAAAATTTCCGAAAAAGTCGTAAATAAGCTATGCTTCTCAAATCGTTCAATCGATCAAAATTTATTCGCAATTAATTTCACGTTTATATTCCACATTAATTATTGAGTAACAGCATTTTCGAGTTATAGCACACACGACAGAATGTTCATCGATGTGAAAATGCCGATAACATTTTTTTTTCCCACCATCACACATAGCTTTTTTTCTGTGAGAAAGCGATAAGCGGTGATGGAATAATAAAAACGGAAAACGATGCGACTTTCGTGGGGGACAAAATCAATGAATTCAAAGTTTTCGGAGTGCAATCATCGTGTACAGTCCGAGGGATGTGCCACGAGCGTTCGCAGCGATAAGTTTCAGGAGTTTGTGCCCCCTTCTGCCCCCCCCCCCCCCCCCCCCCCCCGCGCCTCGGCCCACGAAGAGCTACACCCTGCGCGAACGTGCGCGCCGCTACGATACAAATGGAGGTAGAGGGTAGAAACGGTAATCCAGATAAGCCGCTAAATGCGAGCAATTCGAGCGCCACGGGGATCTACCCGAGAAACAATATTCCCCACTCGAAGCCGACAAATGCCGGGTTCAGCCTCCGCAATCCCGTATAACGGGTGGGTCCCATTCGCGAAAACGACGAAATTTAATACCCAATCCACACGTTGTATACCCCCCGAAACCCTTATTTTCTTAGACGTACATACATATATATCTATGTATATATGTACATATTACGGTGGTTCTTAAGGTAGTACCCTCCATAAGCGAGTTCCTCGTCAGATTTTCATAAAACTTGGCATACTTATAGGTATTGATGAGAAAAAGGTTCAGTTAAATTTGTATGGCTTTCCGGAGCGCGAGAAAAAAGATATCAACACTTTTATTTTCACACGTTTAACATGAAGCCTTATGGAGAATCACGCTCAATTTGATATAATACAAAAAGTCCTCGTTAGATTTCAATGAAAACACTTGAGCCGCAAGTTGAATATTCGGAGAACATTTTCGGCACTTGGCAGTAGAGATCAGGAGACTGTGATGATAATAATAAGCAAATGAACATCGGGAAAATACAGTTTATATGAGGAGTTGGTCGTGATCCAGTAGACATGGCAACGTTGCGCGTTTGTTTCCCATCTTCTCCCTCTCTCTCTCACTAATCGACATCATAACAAGCGACGTTGCCACATCAAAGTACTACGTACCTCAATCAGGAGATAGTATATCTTAGGCCTGCTTTGACTCTCACAGTACGTAGGATACTACCTTCAAAAAAAAGTCTCGCTACCCACCTTCCAAATAATTCTAGATCATGAAAAAAAAAAATCTCATATATATTTCTTTGTCCGATCCTCTTTACCCTCTGCATTGCCTTGAAATTAATTCGAAAGTTTCTCAAACCATTTATGTCACACTTCCGATTTTAACAAAAGGAGTCCGAGAAAAAAAATTTTGAAAAATATCATATTATCCACAAAAACACAAACAGAATTCTATCCAACAAACATAACCTGAAAAAAACCCACATTGAATTTTTTTCAGCCTGTCTTGCAGCCGGAAAAAAATCTAGAAAAGAACATGTATATCATAAAAAATGATGTCACAGAGTAACGGAAAACAAAAATTTGGTGATTCTACGAAAATTTTTAATCAGCGAAAAAATATTTTCGAAAGAAAGAACCACCAATTTTCGTGCTCCTCAAAATTTCGAAACATCGTAGTAACATTTTTCTGTCAGTTAGATAATTTGATCACGATTGCATGTGAAGCATGCTGTGCGGGTCGATATGTATGCGCAAGACCAAAAGTCGATTCCATGTATCACGATGAACGATAATAAAGGAAGCGAGGCTGCGGGAGCGTCGAAATCCTCAGAAACCATATAAATATATATATATATATATATATATATATATCGTCCCATTAACGATTGAGTTTGCAAACCGAAGGCGAGCATGCGGAAAAAGCTTCGAGTGAAAGTTCGACGAAGGTACGACTTAGCGTGTGTGCATGTGTGTGTCTGTATATATATATATATATGTGCAATGTGCATGTGTCGGTGCTTGTGGCAAAATGTAGGCCACGGCTGCTTCGTATCTCAGCAGCAGTAGGTACAACTCGTTCGTCGCGGTCCGGCCATTATGAAATTACCTGGTCGGACATTATAAATATATATACACACACACATATATATATAATGTCTATATATATATATATATATATATCGCAGCCGCTATACTGGGACACAGCACTGTTCTCTCGTTGCTGCACATTAAAATTTAATGTGTGTGTGTGCAGAACTGGCCAAATTCCTGGGCATAGTTGTGGAAAGAGCACATGCTTCATCCCCTCCCCGCTCCCCACCCTCTTGCACTATCACAAACGTGTGGTAGACGTTATACGAATGTAATGGAGGTCTGTGTGGACATCCATTAAGGTACGTTTCATGTGTTTATGCAATTTTCGACGTGAAAACAACTTTTAAGTGGCGCACACACACACACAGGCAGAAATACGTAGGGAAATAAGTCTGTCGGATTATTTTAAGTGATCTATCATGATTAATGGAAAATGGTAATCACCGACAATCGTAAATTTAAGATTTAACGGAGTAATTACCATTTAGGTGATGAGGGTTTGTTTTTTTTTTTTTTTGATTTTTTTTGTGCAAAGTTTGGTAATTATTCCGGCGGAATTATTGTGTTATTTTTGATGGTTTGGGAAGATTGTGAAGAGTTGTTAGCGGAAGAGAGAGCATCGAACCTGGGAGCAATGAAAATTCAAAATGGCCACATTAAAGGACACCCGATATATATGTTATAGAGGTGGATATATGGGGCAGGACGTCCCAAATCACTGGATGGAAACTATTGTGTCCGCCCATGTGGTCGATGATTTTTTTTTATATCTTTGAGATCCTAGGTTCTCACTAATTTGTTTTTTTTTTGTTGATTTTTTTTATTTTTTAGGCCCCCCCTTCCCCTTCTCCTCATCGCAGCTTATTTTTTTTATCAAGAGGCGACTGCTATTTTTTCCCTTGTTAATTCGATGGAAGTTTGTACATTTTCTTCAATTTTGAAAAAATTCGAATTTTTCCCGAAATTCCAATATAGAATGATGGTTTTCTATCTAAAAAAAGCAAAAGAGAAAAACGAACTACATCTCGCAGAAAATCGACGTTTCGATTATTTTCGATATAAAATCAATTTTTTAAATATTATTTATGATTTTTTTTTTTTGTGAAAAAAAATAAATAATTGATTTTCCAAAAATGGGGTTTGAGGCTATTTTGAACCTCCTAGTCGCCCTACTTTCGGGGAAAAAATATAACACGAGTATGGGTCATTTCATGCCACATTTCAAATAATTGAATTAAAAACATGTCATCCACCTACCAAATAATTCTATAGATCATGGTAAAGAAAATTTCATATATTTTTTTTTGTCCGATTTTTAAATTTACCCTCTGCATTCCCGTCTTGAAATTAATTTGAAATTTAAAATTTTTCATTATTTTTCATGATTTTTTTTGTTTATTTTTCGTGAAAAAAAAAAAGAAAAATTAGATTTCACACATATGGGGGTCTGGTCCCTCGGGAGTGTTTTTGCGACGCGTAAAAAATACGCGACTGCATGATCTGAGCGAATGTGGCGTATCGGGCGCGGCGAGTGTCGATGACTCGAGGCGACGCCGCGACCATCGCGGCCGGGGCACCGGCGAGGAGGAGGGCTCCTCGACGCTATGTGAAAGTTTATTCGTGCTCGACGTGGAGGCACGTGAAACCCGGTGAGATCGTGTGTAAATTTTACAACACGACTTACCCACGGCTCACTCTCGAAACGCGAAACCACGCCGATATGAACCTCATACCAATGGGAACACGATCCGTAAAGTTAGTTAACCAACATGATTTTTACACGCTCGATTTACAAAACTCACATTTTGTGATTATTCGAATAACAAACATAAACGATATCGCACATGATGTAAAATAATAATAAATAATTAATAATTAATTCATAGCCATGAAGAGTTATCGACTGTTTTTTTTTTAAATATGTTTAAAAAAAAATGAATAAGTCAAAATGACTGATTAATCGAAAAAAAAACGGTCTCAGATTAGTCAAAAAAATAATTGAATAAAAAAATTTGAAAATTGAAGCAAATTTTATTTATTTATTTATTTATTTATTTATTTATTTATTTATTTATTTATTTATTTATTTATTTATTTATTTATTTATTTATTTATTTATTTATTTATTTATTCATCAACAGTCAGCAACAGAAATGAAAAAAAAATAAATAAATAAGTCAAAATGACTGATTAATCAATAATTTTTTCGATTTCAGATTAGTCACGAAATAATTGAATAAAAAAATCTGAAAATTGAAGAAAATTTCATTTACTCATTTATTTATCTATTTATTATTATTATTATTTATTTATTCATTAATTAACTCATTTATCTGTATATGAAAAAAAAGGCTGACTTACCAAAATTCATCAACAGCAAATTGCCTAATACAAGTGCCAATAAGGTTCGTCGCAGTTCGATCGACTCCATTTTTTTCACGTTCTCTCTCCGTGACCCTTACGTTGGTCCCCGTAAGTGCACGTTGCACCGGTTCGAAAATTTTCGCGGGTCGATGCACTTGTCGACGTTACGACAGTAATCGGCTTGCTCGCCACCACCGAAATCACGCAGCTTCCCAATCGTCTCGTTGTTATATCGGTTATATACATATATAAACATATGTATATATATATATATATTTATGTAGGTGTGTATAGATGGTCGTCGTCGATGCTCGTACGTGTCAGCGATAAATACAGCCGACAACACACACGCAACGATACGCACAAACGCGGGTTCGTGAATATCTGACAATAGTCGTAAAATCCACGTCACCAAGCACGTCAGCCCCCCTTCCCCATTTACCCTCCACTATGTAGAATCACAACCGTCAATCACCTTTCTCCCCCACCCGCTCCCCCACCCCCTTCACCACCCACCCCCTCCCTCCCTCCCCCCCACCACCACTCTCCTCACGTATTTACAACACTTTTGGGTAACACCGCGATGACATCCGCACGCCTCCTGGCTTATATCATCCGATATCTGCGAACACACAGAAACGAAAATCAGAATTTGTGAGGAAAAGAAATTTAAAAAACAAGAAAAAACAATAAGTCAACATTGTTTTCGATATGTATTATTTTTGAAATGTTTTTCATTTTTCTTTTATTTTATGAATAGAAATGTGTTGAAAGATTTGTTGGAAAATTGATTAAAAAGAAGAAAAAACAAGTCAACATTGTTTTCGACATTTATTATTTTTGAATTTTTTTTTTTTTTTTTGTGTATATAGAAAATGTGTTGTAAGATTTTTTGGAAAATTAATTGAAAAGCAGAAAAGAAACAAATCCTTGGAAATCCTTGGAGTATTGATTGGAAATGTTTCGTGGGTAAATTTCTTACACAGGAATTTTTTGAAAAGTTTGCAAAAATTAAAAATAAATAAACAAATGTATAAATGTTTCACGAAAAATTTGTCGAAATTTTTTTTTGTTGGAAAATATCGTGAAAAAGGTTTCTTGATGATGATTCGTTAGAAATATTGCAGGACGGGTTTGGGGAAATTGATTTTTCGAAAAGTCTCGAAACAAAATTTTTCGAAATTTTTTCGTTTCATTTTTTTTTTTTTTTTTTTTGGAAAAAAAAATCGTTGTGTCAGTTCTGAGTGTGAATTATTTACGTTTGTGTGATGTTTGACGTTGAATTGGGAGATACGATATGGTATAGGGGTTAAGATTGTGAAGACGAATTATATGACAAGAATATATGTTGTTGCGTTGAAATTTTCGTCGACCGTGGTCAACGATGAACGATCGTCGAGTGAATGTACACTTTCGGATTGATTTCGAACGAGCTCGAGCTCGAGCTCGATCGAGCCGAGCGGACTTATCCCGAGGTCTCTCCTCTCTCTCGCTCTCTCTCACTCCCTCTCTCTCATTCCGCTTAAATTCGTCGTTATTGAGGATGGATAAATGTTCGTGCCACAAACTGAAATACACACTCTTGAAGCTATTAACAACGCTATTATTGAAACGAAGAAAAAGAAAGATACAGCTTAAATAAAATAAATAAAATAAATAAAATAAATAAAATAAATAAAATAAATAAAATAAATAAAATAAATAAAATAAATAAAATAAATAAAATAAATAAAATAAATAAAATAAATAAAATAAATAAAATAAATAAAATAAATAAAATAAATAAAATAAATAAAATAAATAAAATAAATAAAATAAATAAAATAAATAAAATAAATAAAATAATGGGTTTGCGTGCAGCGAAATTGTCGTGAGGCAATTTATTTAATTCACAGAATTAAATTGCGAGCTTCCTTTCTTTTTTTTTTTCTTTTTTTGCCGTCAAGGCTGCAAAATTACGCGCA
The DNA here is from genome assembly GCA_963662125.1 of Diplazon laetatorius. Classification (NCBI taxonomy): domain Eukaryota; kingdom Metazoa; phylum Arthropoda; class Insecta; order Hymenoptera; family Ichneumonidae; genus Diplazon; species Diplazon laetatorius. The sequence goes on along the minus strand of OY759157.1, from coordinate 11,662,384 downwards.
CATGGTTCGCGGCCATCGCACGAGTGCATTGAAAAAGTCACGTGTGAAATTTTCACGACGGCCGACGAGATTCGTCCTCGAAAGGATCTCGCGCAACGACGATCATGAAAAAAAAAGAATCGTCGATGTCGGTCACGCGGAATTTCAGTGAAAATACCAATTCACTTGGGCGACGATGAAATTTCATCGCGCATGCGCGAAAACAGATCGAAATTTTGTAAATCCACGATGTCGATGATTAACGTGCGAAACACAATCTTCATCGAACATTACAAAATTCACCAAAAAATTTGATTAAAAAAATAATAATAATAATAACAATAAATATGTGTCAAGTCAAATCTTTGTCCATTTAATTTTTCATTTTTAACGCGAAAATTTCGTGTTGGTAGAACTTTTACGATTTTTCACATTTTTCATGGTGTGGAAATTATCTTCTCATTGATTTGTCAATATTATGATGTATATATTTATAAAAAAGTATTTGTTCCATATTTTTCGATTGTTTGAATTATTATATTTTTCATTTTTGTTTTTTATTTATCTGTATATTTTGAGATTAATGTATTTGAAAAATGTTGAATTTTCGCTCTTCATATTGTTTAAATTATATTCATGATTATTATCATTATCATTATTTTGTTTTTTTCGCACGCTTGTAAATTGCGATTGTGGGTTTCGAATTATTTGTATCAGCATTTGTGAGAACGACGATACTTGTGGTTGTCGCAGAAGTGATGTTTGTCATTTGGATGTTGCGTCGATTGGTGGATCGACAATTTTTTTTTGTTTTTCCCATCGATCGGGTAAGCGCTAAAGATTTACTAGAACGACAGAAGCACGAACATCCTCGGACGTAACAATTCCATTGTTATTGGTGAAAAGAAAAAAAAACACGATCGGACAAATAAACCCATCGTTCATAATTATTTCCACAATCAATTCGTGCATCAACAATCACATCAAAAACGCCTCTGATCGCGATAAAACAAAAAAAATATAATACATCATTCATCCTCGAAATATTCTTGTCTTTCATAATTTATATTTTCATAATTAAATATTGCTCAGATCAGTATAACCTCGTCAACCGAATTGATGGACAATATCGTCGTCGTCTACGAATGAATTTTCGCATTATCACTTTGTCGTCGTAAAAATTTTCCAGCTGAATAAAAAATTAAGGAAAAAAAACCAGTTGACTCTTCATCATCCCTACGATTCGTCGGACGACTTCGAACGTTTGCGATCGAATATTTGTTACATTTTTCGGTTATCGACGTCATCGAATAGCCAGACATGACGATGGTCGAATACGATGATAGGCGGAGAGTGAGGGGGAGGGGGGAGGGGGTGATACAAAAGACAAGGTCGTTCGAATGGGAAGCGAATGGAATGGAGCTGAGGTTCTCTCTCGATCAGTCCTTGGAACAATTTCCAAGGCCTAATCTTCACGGAAGATCCGACTTTCACAATTCAATTATTTTTTATCATATTATTATTATGATTATTATTATTACTTTTATGGTTCTTATTGTTGTTGTTTCTTATCGTTGTTATTATTATTATTTTTACTATTATTATTAGTACAATTCGTATTATTATTATTATTATTATTATTAGTGGGTAGTAGTGACATTGTTTATTATCATAATTATTACTATTATTATCTTTATGATTATGAGTAGTAAGTGTTATTGTTGATCCTTGTTGTTGTCGTTATCATTGTCATTATTATTATTATTATTATTAGAGTTGTTTGTTATTTTGGTTATTGTCATTATCATTATTATCATTATTAGTCGAACAAAATCACCGCATTATAATCCCGTAACGATCACAATGCCACAGATCCTTTTAAAAAAAATTTAAAAAATTTTTTCAAATTCAGCAGGTGAAAAAAATAATTTCTCAACAATGTTGAATGATATTTCTGAAAAAAAAAAAAGAAAAACACGAAAAACGCAAAAAAAAAAAAAACGTCGTACGTACGCGGGAAAATCGGTGATATATATTTATGGGAAGCCAATGGTGGCGGCGGCTGCGGCGGCGGCGGCGGCGGCGGCAGGGAGTAGCGAGCGGCACGCACGGGCGTCCGTCGAGCGCGTTACGATATCGTGAAAGGTACTGAGGGAAAATCTGACCGGATATGTATTGGCGTTTGCCAGGGAAGCTCCACCCACCCGAGCGACCCGTAAACCCGGAGTGGGAGTTTACCCGAGTGGCCCGCCGGAGCTTGCGCCCTCCGAGCTTGCGCCCACCGTGCGAATAACGCGGCCACCCACCGCCGCAACCCTGGAAAGCACAACCCCTCGCGCGTACTTCGCTACGCCGCGCGTCGCTGCTCGACATCCGCCTGCGCGGGTTGTCCCCCCCCCCCCCCCGCCCCACTCGCTGCACTAGACGCCGGGCTTTCGAGCTTGCTGCTTGGCTCTTTTCCAAAACTTCGTTCTGCGCCCCCCCCTCCACCCCAACCCGAAAGCTCCGCGAGCTTGCGGCATCGACGATTTGAAAACCGAATCTTCGTTTCGACCACGCAATCATCGTTTTCACGTTGTACGAATCAGTTCTATCATTCGCACTTATTTTTTTCCATTCATCGATAGGGCAACATGGCAGATGAAAATTGTGATTTGGAAAAAAAATATGTTTTTTTTTCTTTTTTTGAGAAATGGAATTTTATGAGTTTTGAATGAGAGAAGCATGTTTCAAGGTGTGCTGACACTGTAGGATTTTTTAAAGAATGAAAAAATAAACAATTTTTTGGCTTAAATTATGTTTATTTATTTATTTCTTTGTTTCTTTATTCATTTATTTATTTACCATCATTTACCGATAATTATTAAAATTGTTATTGCGTATGGAAACTTGAAATGACATTGAGCTGAATGTCTTGAGAACACGAGAGTCGCGATGTTCAAATTTTCAAAGAATTTTTTTTCCTTCTTCCACGTAGGGGCAACTACATATATATGTATGTATGGAGTTTATATCTATTTGTAAATGTGTGCACTGCATACGACCCGCTATTCGTGACTATGAGCATTCATCTATGTAGCTTGGAAGCTCGGTGGACTTGCATTCGCGTCCCAGAGGCATAGTCGAGGGGCAAGAGAGGGGGCGGGGGGCGGGGGAGGGTTATAGCTTTGAAGCTGTTTTTCGTGGTTCGCGCCCCGATGGCACTACGACGACGCTGCGGGAAAACCCAAAGAGCTTTGCCGCTGGACTCGGCAGCTAAAGCTCGAACGTCGACCACCAACGACCTCGAAGGTAGCACCCAAAACCTCGGAGACTCTCTCTCTCTCTCTCTATCTCTCTCTCGCTCTCTTACTCGCCAAACGGCTTACCGGACGTTACCTACGTATATACGGGCCATTCCGGTCCGAATCGACCTTCTCGTCACGACTGATAATAAATTTTTCCAAAAATTTATTTCGTAAAAAAATTTCATTAAACTCGATTTTTTTTTCTCCTTCCAATTCATCAATGCTGCGATCCGTTTGCAATGACAAAAGACAAGTAAGTGGGACGACTGTCATTGATCACCGACGCATATTCACCTGTTGTGATCAGTGCTGCGACAATGTGTACACGTTAACGAGAGATCGAAAAAAAAAAGAAAATTCTCCCTGTAAAGGCACAATATCAAGATGCAGTAATGGGTGACCAATGAATATCACATATATGTAAATTTGTAAATGTGCATAACTTCGATAATACAAAAGTACGTGACCAACATCTGTTACACAGTTTTGTTCATAAATCATGGGGTTTTTTTTTAAATGCAATATGTTTTCGAAGTTTGTCCCATTACCGATACGGGTCTAACCCCCCCACCTTCGTGATACCCCTTGACAATGAGAATTTTCCAATCTCTCGTTAACGTAATCATTGTCACAGCACCAATCACAACAGCTGACTGCGTTGGTGAATGATAACACACGTCCACTTCCCCGATATACATCTCTTTGGTACGTCACACACACACACACACACACACACGGTACTTCATGACGATGTAAAAAGACAACACTTGTTGACATACATCATTGGTCGTCCTATATACGAAAATAAATTATCAAGGATTTTTTATGGCCCGACCGACTTGGAATGGAATGCATCGTATGCACCAGTTCAGTGCTGTATCATAGTGTTATATATATATATATATCCATGACCGAGCGAAGCGGGATCGAGATGAAACCACAAAGTTTTCGAAGCTCACCGGTGAAGACACAAACCAGATGCATGCCGTAACTGCATCGTCCCGTGAATCTCGAATTTCCGAAATAACCCTTCTAGTCAACGAACCGTTGAAACGTGAATCTCGAAGCCCGTGTAATTCGCTCGAGCAAGACCGAAGGTCACAGTCCGATACGTGATATATCGCAAGGTTTGCAATGAAGTGCATAAGATGAAAAATAAAAATGAAACGTTTTTCAAACCGAGCCTCTGATTACCATCAAGATCGGGCAAGACGCCACGCGAGGCGGGGCGGCGGGGGGGGGGGGGGAGGCGAAGGATCGGGAACGGCGGCGTGCGCGCAGTAAGGAAAACTTTCCTGTGGCATTCGACCTGGGCTTTTCCAATAAGACCATGTTTTCAAAGCCACTCTCTCGGCCGACTCTTGCCAATGACGTACAAGCTTATCCTCCCACCACGATGGACCAAACCACCTTCGAAAATTCCGGTCGAGCTTTTTATTATTATTATTATTTTTTTTTTTTTTGTTGATCGAGACGATGTTTTTCAAAGATATTTGTCTTCAGAAATGCTCGAAACGTTAAACGGTCCAAAATCAAATCTTGAGGAGCACTTCGATAAATAAATAACTTTTTTTCAACGTTAATTCGCGTTGCGATAGAAATGTCAAATTTACATTGAAAAAAATCACGTTCTTGATTTTCAGTTTATTATTATTATTATTATTATTATTATTATTATTGTTATTATTTGTTAATGCCTCATTTGCCGGTATTGTATGCTCGAGGCTCGGTAGGAGCACTTTGGACACAAGACGACATACGAAAACCCTTCACGAGCATCAATGTCTAAAAAAAAAATTCACGATTTATTCATCTTTATCGAGTTCTACGATTGTATTTTTTTTTTTTTTTTTTTTTGCGAAAAACAAGTTTGGTCTCGATTTCGTCGATTCAAGACTTTCACAATTTCTCCCCCGGAGGCACAAATCTCATTGTTCGATCGTACGCCGGAAATTTCGCTACCCGAATATTCCTCTGAATTCGGTGGATTGCGAAGGGTACGGTTTTCCGGCTTTCCACGCTGCTTCTTACCTCGATTTTTTCTCTATTTCTCTCTCTCCGTCTTTCTCTCCCTCACACACACACACACACACGCATCCAAAGCCTCCGGTGAAAATCATACGTGCGCGGCACGCCGATCTGTGTGATCCAAATCGAGACCGGAATTTTAGATCGGGCTCTCACCTTTTTTTTTTTTTTTCAATCGACGATTTTTTTTCCGGAATTGAAAAATTGAATATTTCGCGATCGGATCACGTGTAAAGTTGGACGAAAATATAGGTTAGGATTGAAATGCTTGATTTGTGACGATTGGAATTCACTAAAAGATTGCGAGTCGATCAAGATCCTAATAAACATTAATTTTAATGTCCAATTGGAACCAACGAATTATCTTGGCCAGGATCATTCGTGGTGTGGAAAACCGATGTATATTATATATTTATACGATACGACAAGGATGGAAATATTTAACGAGAATGAAAAAAAAGAAAAAGTCAGCCGCTAGATAAAAGTACAAACGAGAGAGCAGTGCGCAAGCTACGCGCAATTTGGGGAAGGAAAAAAGCTCAGGGAGAACGCGGAGACCTCCGTGAGCTTTTGTTCGCCAAAATACCGCGATGCCTAGACCGAGCTTGCAGCAACAACAGCCGCAGCAGCAGCATCATCATCATCATCACCGAAAAGAGTTTAGCGCGTTGTTCGTTTCGAGCTTGCGATATCGCAAGCTCGCACGCGAAAGCTCCCCCCCCCTTCATTCTCTTTCTCGTATCCCCCCACACACGTCGCTCTTGCATCATCATCGCCATTGTCTTATTTATCTCACGGTTCTCGCGTTTGTTTATCTCGCAATTTGTGCGAGCGTCTATCTCTCTCTCTCTCTCTCTCGATTATTCTATTCGTTCGTAACTTCATTTCGCAGAACGAGCAGAATGGACGAAAAGTGCACAAAAAGGGCGGCGAAACTTTCGGAGGCTGCGGTGCGAAAAGGTCGTGGACCGAGAGCGAACCGTGGGGAGTCACGCATCAGACTTTCAGAATGAGAGGGAAAATGAAAGAGCGTAGGGTAAGTCAAATGGTGATGGGTGAACACTGAACATGGAACACTTACGCGGCCTATATGGCTATTACGGTACTAAATTCATTTTCGTATACAGGGTGACCAATGATGTATGTCAAAAAGTGTTGGCTTTTTACATCGTCATGAAGCACCGTGTGTGTGTGTGTGTGTGTGTGACTTACCGAAGAGATGTGTATCGGGAGAAGTGGACGTGTGTTATCATTCACCAACGCAGTCAGCTGTTGTGATTGGTGCTGTGACAATGATTACGTTAACGAGAGATTGAAAAATTCTCATTGTCAAGGGGTATCACGAAGGTGGGGGGGTAAGACCCGTATCGGTAATGGGACAAACTTCGAAAACATATTGCATTAAAAAAAAACCCCCATGATTTATGAACAAAACTGTGTAACAGATGTTGGTCACGTACTTTTGTATTATCGAAGTTATGCACATTTACAAATTCACATATATGTAGTATTCATTGGTCACCCATTACTGCATCTTGATATTGTGCCTTCACAGGGAGAAGTTTCTTTTTTTTCGATCTCTCGTTAACGTAAAACAAAAATGTTAATGTGGGTTTCGAAATTAATGAAAAACACGTGTAGACGTTGAAGGACATGTGCTAGGGGGAGCTGCAGGCACGTTTTATTTGGCAAAAAAGAGAAATAAGATGAAGAAATAAAAGGAGTGAAGGATGCCGGAAAGAGGGAAAGGAATGCCAGGCACTCGGAGAACGTTTTCGCGTCCCGTGTACGCATCTACCCTTTACAATTTTTATCAATAACCTCGATGTCAGACTATCGATATGTATTTGGGATACAGCGATCCGACAGAAGTAACCCAACCGTCGAAAGTTGAATCGGCACGTAATCGAGTCTTCCTCGATCACATCGACGTACCAATAAAACTTCAAAGCACACACGCACACACACACACGCACACACACACACACACACACACATCTTGTTTATAATTTTCGCTTCCTCATAAAGGAAACTATGTGACGGTCCGGAAAAAGTCTTAAACTTCATTCTCCTACAAGATTTAAGTCAATGCATGAAAAAGAACGCAAATGGCAACTGTTTTTCTGCGGAGGGTCCGCTGGACCCAGTGTGACCATTGCGTAATTTTTTGGAGGTGTGACCATTACGGGATAATCTCTTTGTCATTCATGATATCTGCAATAATTTACGGAGCTGATTAGATTCGAGAGAAGAAAAAAAAACATTGACATCAACCACGATGAGTATTGTGAAAATGCATTTTGCGACGACCGAAGTTTCGTCAAGTTTTGAAAGATCGAAGCTGATGGATATATAAAAGGTTTGGCCGGTTATTAACGTGCCGCTGGGACGTAGCGAACGATGGGGTGCGAAGAAAACATCGAGGGGGTGTGAGAAGGGATGTGAATCGCGAGGGTTGGTTGAAAGAAATATATATATATATATATATATATATATATATATATATATATATATATATATATATATATATATATATATATATATATATGTTTGACGAGGAACGAGAGCATTGTGCCGCAAGTTTAATATCCTTGGGCGATCGAGGGAGGATTTCCCCTTTTTCAGTGTACAATAGTCGTCGCAGTGACGGGTCCACCCCGTGACACGTGACCGATGTACTTATGAATATTATCGAAATGCTCGTCGGGGCTTGGGCGACGTTGTCCATCGCGCAAATCGATAAGTGAAGGTACGAAAACTTGCTCGTATGTTTTAGAACATTTTTTTATCCAAGTATATCGCAAAGCACGAACGTTATTAAACGCGACAGAAAGTGGGCGGGTTGAGCTTGACAATTACGTGATAATTAATGGCGCACGAGAAGAAGTAAACGAGAGAGGGAGAGAGAGAGAGAAGGGTTGAATTAACTCATAAAAAGAAAAAAGATGGATCTGGACAATGCTTCGGGCTCCCCAATCAAAATTCAAGACAGGAGCATTGTGCCTCGACTGTACCACTCTTTTCTTCACTATTCTCAGATTTTTTATTAGAAAAAAATATGTGTACTTTGTTTTTTTCTTTTTGTTTATTTTTTTATTTTATCTAATTTTTTTGATTTTTCATTTTCGCTGCCTGTTGAATTATCGAAGAAAGCTTTGCTTCTATGAAAAAAATTAAAGAGGCTCGTGTGAATTTTCTAGAATTGTTTTCGTGTGAATTTTCTAGAATCGTTTGTGCGAAATTTCTAGAATTCGCAAAATTTACTCACTTAATAAAATTAATAAGATTTGTCATTTCAATCGATAATTCGAAAGAAAAAAAAAACAAATGCTAATCTCGCTAAAACTTGAATCCCGGCTATTCGTGTTCGAAAAATGCAGCGAATTGGCTGATATCAATTTTTTTCCAACAATAACGAACGAACGGAAAAAAAAGTAAAACAAATGAAAAAACAACAAATCTGTTTCGTTGGGCTAAAAGGCAATGACGATTGCGACTGGTGGGATCGACGTGAAACGTGATATTCGACGATCGTAGGTGGACGATTGCGTGGTTGAATGTCACGAACCCTTCTTCGACCGATCGTGGGCGTTCGTATCTCGGTCATCTTATCAAAGGCGGTGAAACGTCATACGCGCGAAGTAACGGCGAGAAGGGGTGGAGGGGGGATTCGAGGGAAGGATAGTTTCAGTTTCAACTCGCTATAGATTCAGCCCACGCTTGCCAGCATTTTCACCAACGAGTTTATCGTGCTCGAAAAGGTTACCCCTTTTAACGTTCTTTTTTTTTGTTTTTTTTATTATCACGTGGGTTGACACCCCAGGGACATCGCTTTGTCGTCCGTTAAATGCAATCCATAAAAAAAGAAGAAGAACAAGTGAGAAAAAAAAAGTCAATCAACGTCATTCGATGCAGAAACGTAATGACGTTTTCGAATAGAGTCCATACGTGATCCACGTGTCTCGGTGGTATTACAAATATCGTGTTGTTTCACGTCGCACGAAATAAATGACGTTCGAAGCTTACGCACCTACGCAATGGGTATTATTATACCGGGTGTCCTATTTTAATCTTACGCCCGATTTATCTGGAAAAAATAACTACACTGATCAAGTATTGAAGCACAATAGAAACTCGAAGGGTCCGAAGGGAAACAGATGAAATTTTTTTTTTGTCCGAAATTAAAAGGTTATTAGCGGTGTTAAGTTGGATATATTTTTTTTATAAGAAACCATGCTTTTTTTTCCACCGAACATTATCATATGTTAGAAGTTTCATTTGAAAAAAAATAAATAAAAAAACATGTCAACCAACTTAACATCGTCATTTTTTATTTCGGCCGAATTTTTTTTTTTTTTGAAGGTTCCCTTCGAACCCTTCGAGGTTCATCACACTCGATACTCGATCGGATTAGTTTTTTTTTTACGCGATAAATCCTATGTAAGATTGAAATGGGACGACCCGTATATACATATATAACATATGCATACATATATATATATATATAATACCCACGCGATTTAACTACTACCAGTAGATATCATTGCTTCATTACTTTTACCACAATCGATTCGACGAACAATAAAACCGAAAAACGAAAAACAAAAATAAAACAAAAAAATATTTTATCAAACGTTAAAAATATTTTCCAAACTCATTGATTTTGTTAACCTGCGAAGATCCGTACACGTGACATTGAATTCTCATGTGACACGATGTTTTTTCGTACTTCACTGTAAAATTTTCGAAATTACGGATATTATCGAGAAAAAGATTGATATATCAATTGAGTAAATCGAAATGCTCTCACGGAATATTCATTCGTGAGTGCCAATAAGATTTCATCGTCAAATTTTCAATCGGATTCACGTTCAAACCAAATTATGAAAAAAAAAAGAAAGAGGCGCGGGGGCGGGGGAGGGGGAGGAAAACAAAAACCCTATTGCAAAGATGGTCGGCGATTCCGCGATCGTATTCAGCGACGATCCGACCGTCTCTCCGCGAACCAAAGGATCAAACGTGGAGCCACGGAAAAGCGCGGTCCAGCGGCGAGTAGAAGGGGGGAGAAAGAGAATCTATAACGACGACCCGCCACGACGAACCATTATAAACGAGAGTTAAAGGAAGCCTCGCAAATGCAATTAATTCCAACGGGCGTCTGGACGCGTCCCGTCTCACCGCGAATTCTCCGGTCGGGGG